>LR732082.1:4324915-5024977 GCA_902506015.1 Armillaria ostoyae
CTACACGGGGAAACCCAACCGACGAAAGTGCTTGACGAAAAGTCACCCATCATCGTGACACCCATCGACACTGCGAGCCAGCCCCGCAGGACGGATGGGACATGGGCCAAGCTGAAAAACGCCCCCTGTGAAGTCTCTTCCGATGAGCAAGCGGCTCCGACCGAAAGGTCACCCATCGCAACGATCGACGATGAGTCTCGATCGGATGGTGCTCAGGAGAATACCGCAAGGAGTCCCACGGACACAAAGACCATACCTCAGGAAGTTGCTAGCGCCCAGGCGATAAAAAGGGGGCATTCGGTAGTTATGATCGAGGTACCTGATGAGGAAGATGATACTTCATTCATTCTACAGCAGAACAAGGTTGCTGCAACCGATGCAGACGCATGCGGGCCATCCCCGAAGCGAAAAAGCCCTCTTATGGAAAAAGAGGCGGAACGCCCTATCGGCAACGATACTTCGGTATCAGAGGGTCGGGAGGCAGCGAAGCACGCGCCCCCGACGGTAGCACCACAGGAATGGCTGAAACCCTTCGAAACCGAGTGGACTTGGAGGGCTATCAAAGATGCAAAGGACGAGTCCAGCGCCCGAGCTATCTTGCTCAACTGGATTCATAAGACCCGAGCGGAGGAGGTCGTAGACAACCTCCTTGAAGGTCTTCGTTCATCAGAACGCTTTCGCGCCCTTGAATGGCTTGATGAACTTCGCAAACCCAAACGATACTTTATTCGTGCGCAAAATTCCCCGCAAAGCCTCCTCATCCCTGTCGAACTTGAGACCCTAGAATACCCAATAACTATTCAGGCTAAAGCACTCCTCGACAGCGGCTGTACTGGGAGTTCCATTCATCGTGACGTTGTCAAAAAATACGGAATCCCAGTTCAGAAAACGGCCAGCCCTATCCCTGTCTACAATGCCGACGGATCTCATAACAAGGCGGGAGAAATCACAACATACGCTGAACTCCGTCTTAAAATCGGAGGACATAGTGAAAGGATTGACCTCGCCGTTACCGACCTCGGTTCGAAGGAAATCTTCCTTGGACATGACTGGTTAGTGCGCCATAACCCAAGTATCAACTGGACCACGGGAAGCGTAACCTTCACTCGTTGTCAATGTGCGGGAAACCGCTTCGTACTCCCTGACGCGGATCCCGACGATGAATGGGAACTTGAAGAAGGCGAAACTATACTAGCCGTCGACTTTGAAGAAGCCATTGAGATTCGCGCAGTTCATAAAGCCAATGAACTTGCTGCTAAAGCCAATGAGGAGAAGGAAAAGAAAACCTTTGAACAAATGGTCCCCGAGTCATACCGTGACTTCAAGGACCTATTCTCAAAAGAAAACTTCGACGATCTTCCTGTTCGTAAACCATGGGACCACGCAATAGAACTCGTTCCAAATGCCAAAAACACATTAGACTGCAAGGTCTACCCCTTGAATCCTATCGAGCAAAAGGAGCTCGATAAGTTCCTCGATGAAAACCTCGCTTCAGGACGCATTAAACCATCCAAATCCCCCATGGCCTCTCCATTCTTCTTTGTGAAAAAGAAGGATGGAACTCTACGTCCCGTCCAGGACTATCGCAAACTCAACGAAATGACGATAAAAAACCGATATCCTTTGCCGCTCATTTCCGAACTAATGGACAAACTTGGAAGTGCTAAATACTTCACCAAGCTCGACGTACGCTGGGGATATAATAATGTACGCATCAAAAAGGATGACGAGTGGAAAGCCGCATTCAGAACAAACCGCGGCCTCTTCGAACCCACGGTTATGTTTTTCGGGCTTACCAATTCACCTGCCACATTCCAATGGATGATGAACGATATCTTTAAAAACCTCATCGCAACCGGCAAAGTTACTGTATACCTTGACGACATCCTAATCTTTTCGAAGACTCTAGAAGAGCATCGAAAAATCACTCGCCGTGTACTAGAGTTATTAAGGAAACATAAATTATTCCTGAAAGCCGAAAAATGCGAGTTCGAGGTACGAGAAACCGAGTACCTCGGAGTAATAATCAGTGAAGGCTCCATACGTATGGACCCTGTGAAACTTGCAGGAATCGCAGAATGGCCAGTCCCAACCAAGAAGAAAGAACTCCAGTCATTTTTAGGCTTCGCCAATTTCTACCGACGCTTCATAAAAGGCTACAGTGACATAGTACGCCCAATGACGCGCCTCACTGGCAAGGAAGTTTGGACGTGGGGAACGGCTCAACAACTCGCGTTTCAACAATTAAAGAACCGGTTCGCAATCGACGTCATTCTTCACATCCCAACAGAAAAAGGGCAATTCCGTGTAGAGGCAGATTCAAGTGAAGGCGCAATCGGCGCCGTATTATCCCAAGAGCAGGACGGAAAGTGGAGGCCCGTAGCCTTCCTGTCGAAAGCCTTAACAATCACCGAGCGCAATTATGAGATATACGATAAGGAACTACTCGCAATCATGCTCGCCCTAGACGAATGGCGGCACTACCTTATGGGCGCCGCTGCAGATTTCGAGATCTGGACAGATCATCAGAATCTACAATATTTCCGCAAACCTCAGAAACTCAATCGCCGCCAAGCACGATGGGTGACTGAACTCGCGGAATATCATTTCACTCTTCATCATAAGCCAGGCGCCTCCAACAAAAAGGCAGACCTCCTTAGTAGAAGAGCTGACCATCCGCAAGGCCAAGACGACAATGATGAAATCACCGTCCTATCCCCCGAGCATTTCCGAACCATGATTATGCCCACAATCAATGAAACTCATGAGCACATCAAAAGCGCCACACGTTCTCATCAAAAGTGGGACCAAGGCATTGCAAACTCGCTCAATCATGAGAAGGGAATCAAGGAAAGGGATGGTCTCTTATATTATGACCAAAGAATCTACGTTCCCCGCGACTCCGCCACTCGAGGTGAAATCATATCACGTTGCCATGACCACATCACAGCAGGACACCCGGGCATCGAAAAAACGAAGGAACTAGTCCTTCGCGACTATTGGTGGCCCAAGCTCAAAAGGGACGTAGAAGCTTACGTCCGAGGATGCGAAACTTGCGCAAGGACCAAAGCTAGTACCCAAGCCCGACGAGCACCTCTCCATCCAAACGAGATCCCATCAGAACCATGGACGCACATCTCAGTGGACATGATTACCGGTCTAGTTCCATGCAAAGGACTAGATGCCATACTAGTCATCGTAGACCGCTTCTCCAAGGCCATAATACCAATCGCTTGCAAGACAACGCTCTCATCCGAAGGATGGGCTAAAATCTTGCGCGACGAAGTTTATGCTAAATACGGAATGCCAGTAACAGTCATATCCGACAGAGGACCCCAATTTGTATCCAAGTTCTTACAAGACTTGTACAAAATGCTCGATATCAAAGGAAATGCGTCCACAGCCTATCATCCACAAACGGATGGACAGACAGAGCGTGTCAATCAAGAAATTGAGAAGTATCTTAGGATCTTCATCAATGTTCGACAAACGGATTGGCCTGAATGGCTACCCTTAGCAGCATTTCAACACAACAATAGGATACACTCCACCACCGGTAAAAGCCCATTCTTCGTCAACTTTGGAAGAAACCCACGCATTGCTCCTGACACTCACACTCATGCCGCGCTTCGCACACCAGCATCTGAAGAATTCAAGGCCACGATGAAACTGATTCACGACGAGACAAAAGCCGTTCTCACTAAAGCGGCAGAACAAATGAAAACCCAATACGACAAAAAGAAGAAGGCCGCCATCACATACCAGCCTGGAAACAAGGTCTGGCTCGATACTACCAACCTACATCTCGCTCGACCAAAGAAAAAGCTCGACGACAAACGCGTCGGACCCTTCACTATTCTGGAAAAACGGGGCCCCTCAGCCTACAAGCTCAAGCTACCAATTACCTGGAAAATTTACCCAGTCTTCAACGAAACCCTCCTTAACCCATATATAGCACCCACTTTCTCAAATCAACAACAAGACCCACCACCTCCACCCGACATTATCAATGACGAACCTGAATACGAAGTAGAAGCCATCATAAACCATAAAACACGCAAAGTGCACGGTCAAAAGGACAAAGAAACGGGCAAATACACGACAAATACCGTCACCGACTATTTAGTCAAATGGAAGGGCTATGGGAGAGAGGAAGACAAATGGACAAAAGAGAGCGAGCTAGATCACGCAAAGGAAGCCATCGCCGACTACCTTAAATCCATACAGGGAACAGTAACAGTCCAAGCTGTTGTCGTCAAAACAGACAACATCAAATCCCCAACATTCATCCTAAACTCAAGGATGAAGGACGGCGACATACAATTCAAAGTACAACAAGGAACGGATTTCATCACTACCGCCTGGTATTTCGAACACGAGATCCCCCATCTCAGTGAATTAATCAAAGACTACTACTGGGTCAGCAGGGAGGAATTCGGCGAAGAATACGGACCAATGGACGGGTTCACACCGGAAGAAGAGGGGGGCTGAATGTAAAGCAGTCGGGACGCCTGCCTTTAACAAGGGGGTAATGTTATGATTTTTCTGTTTTTTTTCTATTATTAGACATGATAAGATCTTATCCGGATCTTATCATATCTAATCTCGACGCTTATCCAAGCAACCACGGTCATACACCCACAGACACCGAACCCCGGAGCGCTTCATCACGCACTGACGCACAGACTCCATCAAAACGAGACTGTGCTCCAGCTCCTCGTCATCTTGCTTCTCGGAGCTCCAATATCGAAGGACAGTTACAATTATAGCACGTACAGAAACAGTATATAAGTAGCGTAGCTCTCGCTGTATATTCTCCAGCTTCGAGCTAAAGTTTCAATACACCAAGCTTACTCTCAGACTCACTCCTCTGCCTAGACTTTGCGTTTGATCTTTGATTCTCGGTTATCAGACACTTTGACACTCAAGTGGTGACTGTACGAACGCGATACAGCCACTTGTTTAGTCTTGTTTGTTATACCGGAGTTCGGGTCTAACAGATTTCTGTCGAAGTTAAGATTATTATTCAGTAGGAACGAGGCTGGACCTTGTAAAGATCTACCCTCTCTGCGGAGCGTCATAATATGTTGTTCGCGCTTTTGATGACAGCGAGTGAATGCCCTTTTTGCAATATATGCAGACCGACTTCAGATTGCGTTGTGAGTTCTGCTGTAACCAGGATGGCGAGACGATCACCCTTGGCTGGAGGAGCAAAGGTCGGTATCTGAGATGTATCCAATATCCGTTTGAGACTCCCTGCGAGCACAAGGTCAAGAAGAGGAGGAAACGGAAATAATCTGTGAACATACCTTGGCGCAAGACCTTTGTTCGTAGTCGCATCATCATTTCTTGATAAATCGTTCATGCTTACTGTCCTCTCTCACTACCGCATCCGTTGTCATGCCTGCAGTGTGTCTAAGCATGTAATTTTGTGAAAATCAATAAATTACGCTTAGACACTGTGCCGATGATGAGCCTCCAGGCTCTGTACACTCAGAATTCACGGATTTTATGCTCTAATTGCCGCCCCTGTCCACCCAACGGACTTTCAGTAAACCAAAGATTGCACACAAGCTCATACTACTTTCATGCTACGGCAACCACTCCTCACACGCTTTGTTATCCATCCCAACTCGTTACGCATCATAATTGCCATATTCCATCATGGCAAGGCACCTTCAATCGCAAATCACCCTAAAACGGAATTGCCGTATCACTTCCCATCAGCACAGTAACGCGCCAATCAATCACTTAATGAAATGACGTGATTGCCGTGGCCACTCATCCATCCACGATATTTTGAGCACACGGCCACTACAGACCGCGTTTTACTAAGGCTGTTACTTCGCCAAGACTTGGAGAAGACATAGACCCAAGCATGCACCTCAGTACAAAAGCCATACCGCACCAGTCCGCAGCTAAACAGCATGCAACGATCCGTTCATCGCTCCATAAAACCATATGGTTTTCGTCCATACGCAGCAACGTTGACGAGTTGCTGTTACTTTTGAAGTCAAGAAACCATATGTTTGCTACGAAATCTACTAAGCCACGGCCTTACAGCCTGACTAAGTCGCACATACTTATTCTATTTATAATTTCGTACTTGTAGTATAAAAACTAGCTAGAAAACGTCGTTTAGCATTAGCTTACAAGCAGCTTACAGTCAACATAACGGAGTGTACCCTCTATCATCGAGTCTACACCACCCACCACATCTATCGATAATTCTGCTACGTTTATTACCGTTTCACGGCAATATACCGTTTATCCCAGCATATTCTCAAGTGCACGTCAATTCTTAAGCTCACCAGAGTTATTCCATGGTTTTTGACTGTGAAGAGTCGCTTGACACTCGCTCTTTGCTCTTAACACTATTGGTACACACTCATATTGTGCCAATACGTGATCGCCGCACCATATCTTGTCCCTGTTTATCTTTCATGGGCCGTTATCGTTTCAACTTCACAGCATAGGATCGTTTTTACGTTTTCACTTTCACCATCGTATCGTCGCCCACTTGGGTAGTCTCCGAGTAGACTTAGGATCGTTTTCGCACCAGTATAGGACCAGTTTCAGCATAGTTTTCATATAGGACAGTCCCCCGAGTGGACTTGAAGGTTAGTTTTGACATAGGATAGGATCGCTTCAACACAAGACCAGTTTTCGACATCGACATCAGTATTTCCATATCGTTTAGGACCAGTACCCCACCATCGCCAGTATATTTCCATTCTCGCTCTCAGTATCATCACCCATTTCCGCATTTCCACGTTTATTCTCGACACCATGCCCTCAGTACTTCGTTTCACGTTTTCTCTCGACACATCCAGCCGCCATTACACATTTTCTCATTGATTCCCCGCTCTCAGACACAGTTTCATGCGTTTATTTCCGTTCTCTTCACTCGCTTCGCTAGGATTGCCATCTAGAGACATTTTCTAGTCTCTTCTCATGTTTTTGCTTACGGATTCATGGTATTCACGTCATACCCGTTTCCATCCTCTCTCATTTCGAGAGATCCCTACCGGCTTACAGCCAAAGCTTCTAGTACTCGACTACCAAGCAGTACTACTTCGCTGACTGAAAAGTCGCAGTATATACTTGCATATAGAGGAATTGATTTACTGCACGGAGGTGCCCTGAACCCACTCGCACACACGATCACCTTGATTGCCGTGTTATCACGTTAATTACCCAATCTCGTTCCTGAGTTGGTGTTGCCATTGCCACGGAAGTCTAGGCTCATCACCGACTGAGTGAGCTTGCTGACAGTGCAAGCGGCACGAGAAGAAGTAAGGTCACCGAGTCAGATTACCCTTCTGTCAGAAAAAGAAGTCACGGAATTAAACATAGGACTTCGTCGCTGCACTGCACCTCATGGGCATGCACAGCAATAAGGCTGACTAACGAGCTCGCTTGCAATAATATCCGTTGGCATTGGGGATTCAGACTTGGTGGGACGCGCTTGTACTCGGACCGAAGCTAATTTAGATAACTACACATCGATAATCAATGATGCATAGACCCTGGAGATCCGGAGAAGCGATACCACACGAGAGATAATCAAGAGAAACACCGGGCATGGCCTAGAAACAGGTACCGGCCAAAGGGATTAGTGAGCGGACTAGAATTCCGACGTGTCTCTTGGTTACCATGCCTAGACTATGACACTGTCACCTTTGGAGCAGAACAGAGAACCAAGAATGACGTGTGATCAGTGATCACGTGTTAAGCAGCTATTGAGTGCTAGTCCGTGGACAGCCTCTGCTGTCGGGCGAGCGACATCAACGCCGCCTAGTCCCTTGAGACTACCAAACAGAGAGAAAGCGGCGCTCTGCCAAGAGAGCTGTGACATTTCGGACGAGGGATTATCGGCCGACACAAAAAGTATTTACTAATAACCCGTTGATACGCCGTCTATGCGTTCACACCTAGATTTTGCGATTTTGTAACAATGCAATTGCATATCTACCCTGTACTAGTGATAATAAAAGGACTATAGCTGAGGCTTCGAGCTGATAGTTACAGCAGTATGCGACTAGTGAAGCCAGGACTTAGATGCGATACCACTAGTGGGTTAAATCTACCAGCCGGCCATACTAGTGACTTGGATACTAGCCGGACTAATTAATATAAGGCCACTAGTCGACAAGTAACGCAACTAGTGCACCAAACAAGAAGCAGAATACACAGATCTCGTGAAGTCCGGTCACTAGCAGGCCGATCAGGGCATAAATGCCTAAGTCAGGTTAACTAGTTGCACAGCAATCTCGAAGCAGGACTTAGAAATGAATTAGCAACGGATTAACCTCGCATCTAGATCCGACTAGTGCGATCAGATCTGTTACGATCAGACACGAGGCTAGCCAGACTGCGTGTTCGATCACGGCCAACTGCGCTATGGATACGAAAGCGTGGCTAGTAGTTTATCCTTGGCACTAGTGGCGCGTTGCTGGGTCAAGAATGCGAAGTTAAACCGCTGGCTGAGTGCCGTGGCTCACTAGTCGTCCAATAGCAATTTCTAGACCGACTATTGCGTGTTTATGCGCGATATTTCGGGCCTAGCCAAGAAATCAGTACCGAAAATACCCCACTAGTGTAGCTGTTTGTGTCGCTTTGTACCTTTCTTTACAGTATATAAGTAGTAGAATAGCCACTCGCAAAGACAGGCAAGCCATCCCTGCGATTGCGAGTGACTAACAAGAGTTTAGTGCCCCAATTAAAGGCTTTTGTGCTTAACCTCGACGAAGCGGCTACTAGTCGCTAAGTTACCTATAGAATTGAGTGAATTGAAGTCCCTTTTGAGCAATACTATTGTGTCCTGCAAAGACCAAGAGTGTTTCGAAGTAATTCTTGCAATTTCTCGAAGTTAAAGTATTATTCTTAGGCCAAGAGTGCCACTAGTAAGCTAGAGTGCGAACTAGTCAAGTGAAGATCACTTGTAGGAAGTAGTACAGGGCCAAGAGAGCCATTATTTCGAAGCAGTCATAGTCCCAACGAGCGCAGTAGCTCAAAACCAAGTCACATTCAGTCAATTGTGTCTTACCCACCCCACTAGTGCGAGTAGTACGCTTGTAAAACTCACTAGTAACGAATAAAGTGTCTTTTGAACAACATCCCTTGATTATTGAGTCTGCAGAGTGCTTCTATCGTACTCGAAACACCCGAATTCAATCAATTGGTGATAGTGTAGAGTTGTGAGAGGTTTAGTGTCGGTTGGAGATCATTTCCGCCCACTAGTCTTTTGTCACTCGCCGTTACCGAGCACATCATCTGGAGCCCACCGCGAGGGAGTTTCAGATTTGATAATCTCGTTGAATTAAGACCTTTTATTTGACACTAGTCTTGTTAAAGAAGCATATTATTCGAACTAGCCTGCGTACTATCGTCTTTCTGACCCTTGCCGTAGTATCACTATGTGCAGGGGAGGATTCTCAGACTTTATGCGCACTTGGGCTTCGGAACGGCTACTTGGTGGCTCGTTTCCGATGTCCCCTCAAAGAATGATTGTAGTCTTTCCTTCGAAGGAAACGACTGTTCTGTCCAGTACTCGTACAATTCAAACAACGCAATGCATGCCTGTACTTTCTGCTAGTCCTCGCGATAGAGCAGAACAGGAAGCGGCGCCAGCTACTGTAGACGTGCTGGATAGTCAGAAGAGTTCTTCAATGGAAATGCCTACGTCTTCTTCCGCTGTTGGAAGTGATGCTCCAATAGTATACCCTGGACTTTCGAACTCACAGTCCTATCAAACCGTTAGCAGACCGATCATGTCCGCTAGCACCCAAAAGACGGCTAGTCAAGGAGCCAGAAACATTGTGAAGTGCCCTAGTAATAACTCTGTCAATGCAGACGATGCTACAGTGCGAGACAGGCGCTTGTTCTTTGGCTATAGCGTTAAAGACGATGATATTATAAAGTATCCATTGGATACAAGTTCTATATCGCTGTCTTGAGCTTCCAGCTCGATTGTAACATTAAATTATGCGATAATATGGCAACTAGCATACACTCATAAGCTTAATCTTTTTAATTGTACACTATGAATGAAAGAAAAGCACGGTTTTTACAACCTAAGCACAAGTTGTATGGACCATTGCGAGCATTGAAAGCTTGTCAGTATTGGCTCATTGGAATTCGCAACTTAGTGGTTGAAACCGACGTGAAGTAGCTGGAATGGGACTGAATGTGACTACCATGATGGATAGAAGACATTCCGATGTTTCATTTCACTCTTCGTCATGTGAAAGGAAGTACTTTCCCTGCAGACAGACTATCAAGGCGAGATCCACAACCTGGAGATGAAGTCCATCCTGACTTGGAGGATTACGAGCTTGAGGAACACGGCCCCTTGAAATTTGAAGTCGCAGAAGGAACTAGTACACTGCCGAAGGAACTTGAAGAATTTAAGAATGAAATTGACAGTCGAGGCGGTTATATGTACACACTAGCCACTAGTATCGATGATTTCACTATAGAATTGAATGATGCACGCTCTCATGAACTAGAATTAAGAGATCTATACTTAGCACAGGAGAAAACCGATGAAACTGCATGCGAGTTCTTGAAAGCGACTCCACTCATTCCAGATCTCGAGTATAAGTTCAATCCCAACAAAAGGGAGGACTATCCAGAGAAACAACGGACTAGTAGTGGACTAGCGCAGGATGAACGGCTACTGCATGTCAGGACTTGGTTAAGAAATGTTAGATACCGTCCAGAGGGACTTAACGACAAACAGTACTTGACTTTCAAGCAGTACTGTCGTAACTTCTTCTTGGATAAAGAAGGACAATTGTATAGACGCAGTACAGAAGGAGACCATCGACTAGTAGTGGATAAAGAGCATCGAATGTATATGACGAGATCGGCACACGACTCGTTAGGGCATAGAGGCTTTTACGCGACTAAGTCACTATTGGATCAACGGTTCTGGTGGCCAGAGTTGGAAAGAGATGTCAGTTGGTATGTCAAGTCTTGTCATTTATGCCAAGTCCGACAGAAGACCATGCTCCGTATTCCACCCACTGTCACTCAGACGCCGTCGCTATTCCAGAAGGTACATTGCGACACTATGATCATGTCCCCGGCATCAAATAAATGCAAGTATATAGTTCACGCGCGCGACTCGTTATCGTCTTGGCCAGAAGCTAGGGCATTACAGAATGAAAACGCTAAAGCAATTGCGATTTGGTTCTTTGAGGATGTGATATGCAGGTGGGGCTGTCCCTACGAAATAGTGACTGATAATGGAGGACCTTGGGTCGCTGTTATACAGTGGCTAAAGGATAAGTACGGCATTACTGGCATAAGGATCATGCCTTACAACTCGCAAGCAAATGGAAAGATTGAAAGGGGTCATTGGGACCTTCGTCAGACGCTATTCAAAGCGACTAGTGGCGACTTGAGGAAGTGGTTTTACTTCCTACCGCATGTATTATGGGCTGACCGCATCACTATTAAGCGTGGTACCGGTTGTTCACCATATTTCATGGCACTAGACGCACATCCAATAGTACCGCTTGATGTAGTAGAAGCAACTTGGCTAGTCAAGCCTCCGAGTGGAATCTTGAGCACTGCAGACCTTATAGGCCTACAAGCGAAAGCACTAGCCAAGCATGCACAACATGTAATGGAAATGCGACAGAAAGTAAGCAAGAATAAACTCGATACGGTACTACGCTACCAACGCGAGCACAAGGCCACGATAGTGGACTACGACTTCAAACCAGGTCGACTAGTGCTCATGCGCAACACGCGAGTCGAGGATAGTCTCGATAGCAAGATGGAGCCAAGGTACTTGGGGCCACTAGTCGTCATAAGAAGGACTAAAGGTGGTTCCTATGTCTTAGCAGAGTTGGATGGTTCAATAGTGGGCGGCACAGTCGCTCAGTTTAGAGTAATCCCATACCATGCGAGGCATAGTATCGAGTTACCCAAGAAAATTCATGATTTAATTGATGTAAGTCCCCAAACTCTTAAAGAGTTGGTGGATAGTGATGAGTCTGTCCCAACAGAATACCACTATCGGACCTTAGGCAAGAAATTATATGGTGTAGACCGAGTTAGACTGCAGCAGAGCGACACTAGTGGGTCTGACAGCGATGATTCAGCTTCGGAAGCAGAGGGATACCCTCAGCTTAATGATAATGATAGCAATAGTGATGAAGACGACGAAGTCCCCATCACTAGTCGACTCAGGAGCTCAAAAACTGCGATCGGAGACGGTTAAAAACACTGTATATTGCTGAGTAACGACGGTGTAACCTAGATACTGTATCTAGGCAGTTGGAAAGCACGAAAAACGACAGGCTAGTAATAGAAAACTGATATATGCGGCAACTAGTAAGGTTCCAGAGCAACTAGTACTAGTTAATCTTGGAGCCAGAAGCAACTGGAGCAGAGGAATCGGCCTCCATAGCCACAGGAAGGCGGCTCTCGAGCTGCTTGACGACTTGGCCATGGTGAGCAACCACAAACTCCCTGTATTTCAACAGGTACTCGATTTTGTGGGTGGTGGCGATAACATCGTTGCGAAGATCAGCCTCCCTAGAGCGCAAGACGCTTTCGGAAGGGTTGATATGATCCCCAGCAACGACTAGTGAAGCCGCAGCGTCGATAGTACTCTGACTAGCCTCGTTGTTGATAGCTAAGTCAGCCGCTAGTGAAAGAAAGAAGGTGAATAGTGCGTCGCATAACTCACTAGTAAGCACATACCAGCAATAGTGTAAGGGGAATCCTTGAAAGCATGGTCAGCGGAAGCGCGAGGACGCTTCCTAGCTTGGTTAGCAGCCTCGATGGCCTTCCCTTTGGCAATAGTCGCCTCGGCGGCCTGGTAAATGTGTAAAGATGAGTGAAGCTCGAAGACTAGCGACTAGGTAATCACCTGGATCGCCTCTGCGCGTCGCTCCGCCTTCTCCTTTTCCCTCTGAAAGAAAACATTTTAGACTAGTAAAGAATAAAACCGACTAGTAAACGAACCTGAGCAGCCTGAGCAGCTTTCTTGGTCTTGAGGAACTTGGGAAGCGGAACCTTATGGCCTTCGACGATGTTACCGGCAGTCGGATCGCGATTGACAATGACATCGACATCCTCGTCGATATTCATCTGTTCAAAGCGCGAAATGACGGTATCAGCCTTGCGACGAATGGCAGCTGAAGGAATCAATACCGGGTCAGTTTCCGGTGGCGCACTGGAAGCATCAGGGTTACCCATGATCGTGTCCTCCTCAGTGGCTGCGACGACGCTAGCGTCTTCATCGGACGAGTCCTCGATGATGGCTCTCGACTTAGCGAGGCGGCGACTCCGTTTGGCAGGCTAGAAAGCAAAATAGTCGGTTAAGAATAGAAAGAAACAATGACTAGTGAAGTACTCACCGCTTTGGAAGCCTTAGGCTTGCCACTAGTAACCGTAGTTTTGGTGGGAGTCGACTCAGCAGGAGTGGTAACGACTGCAATAGCAGCCGCAACAGCCGCTGCCTGCTTGTCGCGCTCACTATGGATGGTTCCGGTGAAAGTACGAATGGTATGGTAATCCTTGAATGTTGGAACGGTGGAGTGGTCTGACTGAATCCGCTCGAAGACCTGCTTGATACGAAAAACCATGTCTTCGTTCTTGGCATTGCCAATGACCGAAGTACGATGCTTCTCCACAAGCTCTGCCTGGATCACTAGTCAGCTGAAGATCGAAAATTGAATCACTAGTCCACATACCCCGATAGCGCAAACAGCTTTACACTGCTTGACAAGCGTCTCCAACTCAACCTTGTGCTCATACAACGTGTCGGCGGCTTGAATAGCTTCATTGGCGCGAGCAACAAGGACAGCGACGTCGGTAGGATTGGACATGGTTGGTGGCGAATTTTATGAAAATATTTTGAAAGAATAGTTGGAGAAGTTTTGGAGTGATAAAACTAGTCATGAAAAGAAGTCCACTAGTGAGACGATGAAATGATTAGTCAACGGGGACGTTGAATTTATAGTGTGGGGGAGGACCGTGCTCTTGGACTTAGTAAAAGCTCAACGAAAATTTCGCGAAATTTCCCAAGAAATTTCAATGATAAATTACTAAAGTTCAGACCACAAATAACACCGCTCACGCAAAGTTCACCTGTCAAAAAGAATAACCAAGTCGAAGTGAAATGACTAGTGATGGAGAAATCAAGTTTAAGATCTAATTGATCGGCAATAGTACATCACAATCAGACACTAGTGGAAATCCTAAGTCACTAGCAGACTTACATGTTAGAGAAAGCTCGCTAGTCACACTTAACAATTCACTAGTGTACCGCAAACTGGTGGAAACCTGCATGGCTAACTCGGAAACCTCGCTAGCATTAGAGGGACTTGGGCCCAATCTGGAAGGAAGAATGATCGCATCATCAATTTCTAGCTGAATGCGGATGACATGCATCTGAACGGCACTCTGAGTGCTCCCTACCCCACATCGTGCAGATATGGATACAACGAGATAAAAAGAGTTGCAGTGGATGTAGAAAGGACTACTTTAGGACTAGAAAATTGTCCATTTAGCCCTCCAGACATTTTGAGAGAAGATAGATGCAAAAGAAGGGAAGCAACGTGTCTTCTTCAACCGTGATGAACTAGAAAGAATATCTTAGTAGGCAGAAGGGTCAAAGAGGAAGTCAGTATGTACCCTGGACCGTTCGCTCATCCGGAGCTCCCACCTGTCAAAGCTAGAAAGCTGCAAGTTGGCAGGTAGCTCTGTGACAATAATATCACAAGTGTACAGAAGATCGCGAGCGAAAGAAGCAGCGGAATGGGCCTTAGCCTGACAAGAAAGCTTCAGGATTTGGGTCTTAGAGTAACCAGAAAATCATTAGCAAGAAGCGATGGCACTAGTAGAGAGCTCACCTACCAGGAAGGGAGTGCTATCCTTGAGTTGTCACGCAATCTCCTTGGGCCTGTACCGGCTATGCTTGTCAGGATTCAAAAGGGGACAGAGTTGATTGACTCCAGCAGTGAAGTTGTCGAGCTTTGTTGGTAAGAAGAAAGAGCTACTAGTAAATGCAACAGCAGAATAGTTGATGAGAAGGGTGAAAGCAAGGAAAGTGTTATGAGAGTCGGACTTAGGTTTGATTCATTACAATTTCCAAGCTGAGCTTGAAATGGCTGTACCAGCCATGCAGCTAGTGCCTTCCTTGATCACACTAGTAGCTCATGCATGCGATAAGTATGAATGAATAGAAATAAGAAACAGTCCTAGTGAAGCAAGATTTGCACGGTTGCACATGAACCTGAAGATCATTAAGTGAATTTGATGATCATTGATGGCTAAGTGCCGAACGGACTTAGTGACGAAAGACGTGATCGAGACCTGTGACTTCGAAAGAATAGCAACGGGCCACTAGTGGGACGCACTGCTAAGTACAAAAATGGACTTAGGTGACTGAGGACAGTCACTATTTCAGTGTGGGGGAGATGATACGCCGTCTATGCGTTCACACCTAGATTTTGCGATTTTGTAACAATGCAATTGCATATCTACCCTGTACTAGTGATAATAAAAGGACTATAGCTGAGGCTTCGAGCTGATAGTTACAGCAGTATGCGACTAGTGAAGCCAGGACTTAGATGCGATACCACTAGTGGGTTAAATCTACCAGCCGGCCATACTAGTGACTTGGATACTAGCCGGACTAATTAATATAAGGCCACTAGTCGACAAGTAACGCAACTAGTGCACCAAACAAGAAGCAGAATACACAGATCTCGTGAAGTCCGGTCACTAGCAGGCCGATCAGGGCATAAATGCCTAAGTCAGGTTAACTAGTTGCACAGCAATCTCGAAGCAGGACTTAGAAATGAATTAGCAACGGATTAACCTCGCATCTAGATCCGACTAGTGCGATCAGATCTGTTACGATCAGACACGAGGCTAGCCAGACTGCGTGTTCGATCACGGCCAACTGCGCTATGGATACGAAAGCGTGGCTAGTAGTTTATCCTTGGCACTAGTGGCGCGTTGCTGGGTCAAGAATGCGAAGTTAAACCGCTGGCTGAGTGCCGTGGCTCACTAGTCGTCCAATAGCAATTTCTAGACCGACTATTGCGTGTTTATGCGCGATATTTCGGGCCTAGCCAAGAAATCAGTACCGAAAATACCCCACTAGTGTAGCTGTTTGTGTCGCTTTGTACCTTTCTTTACAGTATATAAGTAGTAGAATAGCCACTCGCAAAGACAGGCAAGCCATCCCTGCGATTGCGAGTGACTAACAAGAGTTTAGTGCCCCAATTAAAGGCTTTTGTGCTTAACCTCGACGAAGCGGCTACTAGTCGCTAAGTTACCTATAGAATTGAGTGAATTGAAGTCCCTTTTGAGCAATACTATTGTGTCCTGCAAAGACCAAGAGTGTTTCGAAGTAATTCTTGCAATTTCTCGAAGTTAAAGTATTATTCTTAGGCCAAGAGTGCCACTAGTAAGCTAGAGTGCGAACTAGTCAAGTGTTATCACTTGTAAGGAGCAGTTTCTAGGCCAAGAGTGCCACTAGTAAGCCAAGAGTGCGAACTAGTCAAGTGAAGATCACTTGTAGGAAGTAGTACAGGGCCAAGAGAGCCATTATTTCGAAGCAGTCATAGTCCCAACGAGCGCAGTAGCTCAAAACCAAGTCACATTCAGTCAATTGTGTCTTACCCACCCCACTAGTGCGAGTAGTACGCTTGTAAAACTCACTAGTAACGAATAAAGTGTCTTTTGAACAACATCCCTTGATTATTGAGTCTGCAGAGTGCTTCTATCGTACTCGAAACACCCGAATTCAATCAATTGGTGATAGTGTAGAGTTGTGAGAGGTTTAGTGTCGGTTGGAGATCATTTCCGCCCACTAGTCTTTTGTCACTCGCCGTTACCGAGCACATCACCGTTTGTAACAATCAATCTCTCGTAGTATAAGTAGGGCAGATTTTCATGTATTAAGACAAGCTACCTACCCCCCACGTACAGTAATAAAGTTTTCAGTGAATCTGGACTTGTTGCGACACGTAAGAGTTAGTAACTTCGAGTCTCGGCTATACCAGAGAGTTAGCGAGCTCACTAGAGAAATTGAAATAAGAGATACATTTTGGATACGAAAATTCGGTTTTACTTGAGAATGAACGAGGCCCAGTGTCAGTGAAGCTGCGCTGGTCTCTAGAGAGAACATCTGAGAGAAACTCTGTTCCATTTTCTGGTTCAGTAGTAAGGGAGAATTGTATTGTGCCGGCCTCTGAGTAGGCTTTGAAGGAGTTGTACGAGAGAATCAGCCAGCTTGAGCTGTTCTAGCAGTTGCACAAAGTGTGACAGGTGTGCGCAGTTGGACCTCACGGCACTGTTGTTAGAGTGAGCGCACTGTGTGTGAGGACTCGTGGGGACATTTAGTAAAGGAATTGTGTATTGTGATTGAAGAGTGCCAAGGGCCTCTATCGCGACGAGTTTAGGACTCAGGCTTAGCGAGCTAGGAAAGGGATCGAAGTCATGCGCAGTAGAACCTAGCGGCGACTCGTATCTTAGCGAGCTCACTGAATGAACTTGATTGTTTTGCGGATCTGCATGTCCGTGTGTATATTCTATTGAAATATCATTTGCCTTGAGGGTTGCGTGGTTCGCTGTGCTCTCTTGTAAAAGCCCTGAGGAAACCAAGAAATTGAGAATTGCTTGACAATTGTATGCGGTCGCGTTGCATTACTTAGCGAGCTCTCTAAGATATATTGAGATACTGTCAGGGTGCAAGTAGAATTAAATTCCTTGCTCCCTTCCGCACTTATTGAGATTGTGTGTGTGTGTGTTAGTGGGATTGAGTAGTGGTTTAGAGTGTTGTTCACGCTAGGCCACACTTAGTTTCACGAGTGCCCATCACCAGCCTCGTCACCGTCTCCAGCAGAGTTCAGCACAACGCATGGCTGCGCCATTCCATAATGCTATCCTACACTTGGGCCGATAGGTGGACCTAGTAATCGTCCCGGACATACCCATTGGGCGAGATACTCCCCAAGTCTATTCACAGATCTACGGTGGTACCGTCAGCCATAGGTTTATGGTATTCGAGCTGATGCTCATACCTCTCCATACAACGGGATGCTCGAAGTCTATTCCGGTGACCATGGCTCCGGGTGCTCAGACACTGTATAAACGTACTGAATTTGGTTTCTTGGTGGTGTTCGCCTTTGGTGAAAATGTGTATCGGTCTTGAGGCTTGACACGTGGTGTGTGCTTGAGGGAAGCCCACCCAGTGCACACTGCATGGGACAGCTTGAGCATATGTTCAATGACAACGGCATCGAGAACAGTAGGATTGCAAGAATAGTAAAACAATGGAAGACTCGGAGCGCTGAAAGAGGGGAATGGTAACACCAGTCCTGTGACTGATAGCCTCAGATGCAAAGAATGGTGTCATCGCAAGCGATGGTATCATGCGTGAAGCACCCCAGCGAACAATGCATACAACCTGATGCTCGATGGGAGGTCCGGAGCTGCAGAGACTCTCATACCTTTGCTCAAAGCCGCATTCAGCGCAGACAGGGTACTATGAGATCTGAGACAACAGCATTTCTTCAATTCTAATATATTGGAATACAATCTAGAAGGCATACGGTGAGGTCAGAATAGGCACCAGTAGAATTAGGGTTCTCAATGTACAGAGAAGTACGTAAAACTGAATTTGCCTTGTCGCTTCTGCACTTGCTGAGTCCCTTTGCGATGCATCAGCCTAGAGTGGAAGTCAAATGGAGAATCGTACAAAGGGAAGAAACAAACAGGGATATTTGCCTCGGAAATGGTTTCCTTGGTCAGAGAGCGAGCGACGGCCTTGAAGCTCCGTGTGAAGACATCAACAAGTTGATACATTTCACCTGAGGATTCGGTGAAGAGAGTCCTACATAATCAAGCCTAAGTAGAGAGAATTTTGGGAATGGCAGGTACTCACCAACCTCGGCGCTACCCTGACACCCTTAGTACTTAGTACTCAGTTGTAGGCAGTGTCGGAGATTACAAATCAAGATAGATAAATGCGGCCAAGGGAGATGTTTATGCGGTGTATCAGGACTGATGCTAAGCCAACGCAGCTCGTCAGTTTGATATTGTGATGTTCTCATTCCTACTGTTGGGCCTTGCGGATTGGAGGCGACGCGTTGATGTGCTCGGTAACGGCAAATGGCAAAAGACTAGTAGGTGGAAATGAGCTCCAACCAACACTAAACCTCTCTACACTCTACACTATCACCAATGTATTGAATTCAGGTGTTTTGAGTACAATAGAAGCACTCTGCAGACTCGATAATCAAGGTAGGTTGTTCAAAAGACATTTTATTCATTACTAGTGAGTTTTACAAGCATACTACTCGCACTAGTGGGGTGGGTAAGACACAATTGAATGAATGTGACTTGGTTTTGAGCTACTGCGCTCGCTGGGACTCCGACTGTTCGGACTATTGGCTCTCTTGGCCCTGTACTACTTCCTACAAGTGATCAACAATTGCCTAGTTTGCACTCTTGGCTTACTAGTGGCACTCTTGGCCTAGAAACTGCTCCTTACAAGTGATAACACTTGACTAGTTCGCACTCTAGCTTACTAGTGGCACTCTTGGCCTAAGAATAATACTTTAACTTTGAGAAACTGCAAGAACTAACTTCGGAGCACTCTTGGCCTTTGCAGGACACAATAGTAGACTCAAAGGGACTTCAATTCACTCAATACTATAGGTAACTTAGCGACTAGTAGTCACTTCGTTCAAGGTTAAGCACAAAAGCCTTTAATTGGGGCACTAGATACTGACTAGTAGGTCTCAATCGCAGGGATGGCGTTGCCTCCCCATGCGAGTGGCTATTCTACTACTTATATACTGTAAAGAAACATACAAAGCGACACAAACAGCTACACTAGTGGGGTATTTTCAGTACTGATTTCTTGGCTAGGCCCGAAACATTGCGCATAAACATGCAATAGTTGGTCTAGAAATTGCTATTGGACAACTAGTGAGCCACGGAGCTCAGCTAGCAGTTTAATCTCGCGTTGTTGACCCAGCAACACGCCACTAACGCCGGAGATGAACAACTAGCCACACCCTCGTGCTCGCAACCGTAGTTGGCTGTGATCGAAAGCGCAGCCGGGCTATACTAGTACCGATCGTAGTAGATCTGATCGCACTAGTCGGATCTGGGCGTAATGTTAATCTGTTGCTAATTCATTTCTAAGTCCTGCTTCGAGATTGCTGCGTGACTAGTTAACCTGACTTAGGTGTTTCTGCCCTGATCGGCCAGCTAGTGACTGGACTTCACGAGATCTGTGTATTCTGCTCCTTGTTTGGTGCGCTAGTCACATTACTCGTTCACTAGTGGCCTTATATTCATTAGTCTGGCTAGTATTCAAGTTACTAGTATGGCTGGCTGGTAGATTTGACCCACTAGTGGTATCTCCTCTAAGTCCTGGCTTCACTAGTCGCATACTGCTGTAACTATCAGCTCGGAGCCTCAGCTATAGTCCTTTTATTATCACTAGTACAGGATAGATATGCAATTGTATTGGTACAAAATCGCAAAATCTAGGTGTGAACGCATAGACAGCGTATCACCGAACATCAACATCGGCCTGCCCCGGTCCATCCAAACAACCCAACCACCCCAGAGTCGTGTATCCCCCATTATTTGGGCTGGGGAACACGACTCTGGTGTGCGCCAGGCTCCCCGATATGTCGGTCGTCGTGGGTCACTACCCAATCCCCATCCCTACCTCTTCTGCCCCATTCTCAGCTGTATGGCCTAGCTACCCCCCACCAGGACCTCACCACCCCCATTTTCGACATTGGGGAATCCAACGGTGAGGTCCTTTTCTTCCTCAGATCTCTCCATTGCCGTGAAAACGGCATCGATGCCTGCCTGCCCGTTTTCCCTATACCACCGACGTCCTGACCGCCACGATGGCCCCACGACCATCTGTTTCGATGAACTGGAGACCAGTCCTCCAAATGCACACACCCGCCTTGCCCTCCGACGATGCCTACACTCGCAGTGCTCACTGCAGTGGCGGGTAATTTTTTTTATTTCATTAATATGTAATTTACATGTACAAATGGAATATATTCCGCTGCCTTATAATAGCTTCTTTGTGCAGTGGTTAAGTTGTATTACAGTTAGCAGTGAAATCTGTGGGTTGCCAGTTCAAATCCTATTGAGTGCAAGCCTTTCTTTTTCATTTCTGAACAAAATAGGTCATCCTGACCCCGGCAGACGAATCCAATGTTTGGTGGCTGCTTGTGGTCGGGGCCACGTTTGGAATCGGTTCCACATTATATTTTTAGGTCATTCAATTTTTTGCCCATTCCAGCAATGAGCAGGAGGGTGCAAAATTGAGCTCAATGCCATCCCAGGCATTGAGCTAGCCATTTGAGCTGTGGCTGTGTTTGAGATCAGTTACAAAGCCGGCATTTTCTCAAATGGTGTGAATTTCTTAAAATTCAAATTGTTTGTGAGGATAATATCCATTTTTGCCATTTTGTATGTGAAGATGCTAGATATAGTCATTGATAAATGCCTTCTGGTGCTGTCTGCATACTGAAATGGGCCAAAGTGTGGCTGTGTATCATGACAACAAAATGCCAAATGGCTTTCTGTCTTGTTACAGTCATTTGGCATTGAGCTGACAACATCGGTGATGTGCTCGGTAACGGCGAGTGACAAAAGACTAGTGGGCGGAAATGATCTCCAACCGACACTAAACCTCTCACAACTCTACACTATCACCAATTGATTGAATTCGGGTGTTTCGAGTACGATAGAAGCACTCTGCAGACTCAATAATCAAGGGATGTTGTTCAAAAGACACTTTATTCGTTACTAGTGAGTTTTACAAGCATACTACTCGCACTAGTGGGGTGGGTAAGACACAATTGACTGAATGTGACTTGGTTTTGAGCTACTGCGCTCGTTGGGACTATGACTGCTTCGAAATAATGGCTCTCTTGGCCCTGTACTACTTCCTACAAGTGATCTTCACTTGACTAGTTCGCACTCTTGGCTTACTAGTGGCACTCTTGGCCTAGAAACTGCTCCTTACAAGTGATAACACTTGACTAGTTCGCACTCTAGCTTACTAGTGGCACTCTTGGCCTAAGAATAATACTTTAACTTTGAGAAATTGCAAGAATTACTTCGAAACACTCTTGGTCTTTGCAGGACACAATAGTATTGCTCAAAAGGGACTTCAATTCACTCAATTCTATAGGTAACTTAGCGACTAGTAGCCGCTTCGTCGAGGTTAAGCACAAAAGCCTTTAATTGGGGCACTAAACTCTTGTTAGTCACTCGCAATCGCAGGGATGGCTTGCCTGTGAGGTTAAGCACACAAGCCCTTAATTGGGAGCACTAGACTCTTGCTAGTCACTCGCAATCACAGGGGTGGCTTCTTCCTCTGAGGTTAAGCACAAAAGCCTTTAATTGGGGGCACTAGATACTACTAGTCACTCGCAATCGCAGGGATGGCGTCACCTGTTGTTGCGAGTGGCTATTCTACTACTTATATACTGTAAAGAAAGGTACAAAGCGACACAAACAGCTACACTAGTGGGGTATTTTCGGTACTGATTTCTTGGCTAGTCACGAAATACTGCGAAAAAGCACGCAATAGTCGGTCTAGAAACTGCTGCTGGACGACTAGTAAGCCACGGAGCTACGCTAGCGGTTTTAGGTCGCGTTCTTGACCCAGCAACGCGCCACTAGTGCCGAGGATAAACGACTAGCCACGCTCCCGCATCCGTAACGCAGTTCGCCGTGATCGAAAGCGCAGTCTGGCTAGCCTCGTGTCTGATCGTAACAGATCTGATCGCACTAGTCAGATCTAGATGCGAGGTTAATCCGTTGCTAATTCATTTCTAAGTCCTGCTTCGAGATTGCTGCGCAACTAGTTAACCTGACTTAGGCGTTTATGCCCTGATCGGCCTGCTAGTGACCGGACTTCACGAGATCTGTGTATTCTGCTTCTTGTTTGGTGCGCTAGTCGCATTACTTGTCTACTAGTGGCCTTATATTAATTAGTCCGGCTAGTATTCAAGTCACTAGTATGGCCGGCTGGTAGATTTAACCCACTAGTGGTATCGCATCTAAGTCCTGGCTTCACTAGTTGCATACTGCTGTAACTATCAGCTCGAAGCCTCAGCTATAGTCCTTTTATTATCACTAGTACAGGATAGATATGCAATTGTATTGTTACAAATTCGCAAAATCTAGGTGTGAACGCGTAGACGGCGTATCATCTCCCCCACACTGAAATAGTGACTGTCCTCAGTCACCTAAGTCCATTTTTGTACTTAGCAGTGCGTCCCACTAGTGGCCCGTTGCTATTCTTTCGAAGTCACAGGTCTCGATCACGTCTTTAGTCACTAAGTCCGTTCGGCACTTAGCCATCAATGATCATCAAATTCACTTAATGATCTTCAGGTTCATGTGCGACCGTGCAAATCTTGCTTCACTAGGACTGTTTCTTATTTCTATTCATTCATACTTATCGCATGCATGAGCTGCTAGTGTGATCAAGGAAGGCACTAGCTGCATGGCTGGTACAGCCATTTCAAGCTCAGCTTGGAAAATTGTAATGAATCAAACCTAAGTCCGACTCTCATAAAACTTTCCTTGCTTTCATCCTTCTCATCAACTATTCTGCTGTTGCATTTACTAGTAGCTCGACGACTTCACTGCCAGAGTCAATCAACTCTGTCCCCTTTTGAATCCTGACAAGCGTAGCCGGTACAGGCCCAAGGAGATTGCGTGACAACTCAAGGATAGCACTCCCTTCCTGGTGGGTGAGCTCTCTACTAGTGCCGTCGCTTCTTGCTAATGATTTTCTGGTTACTCTAAGACCCAAATCCTGAAGCTTTCTTGTCAGGCTAAGGCCCATTCCGCTGCTTCTTTCGCTCGCGATCTTCTGTACACTTGTGATACTATTGTCACAGAGCTACCTGCCAACTTGCAGCTTTCTAGCTTTGACAGGTGGGAGCTCCGGATGAGCAAACGGTCCAGGGTACATACTGACTTCCTTTTTGACCCTTCTGCCTACTAAGATATTCTTTCTAGTTCATCACGGTTGAAGAAGACACGTTGCTTCCCTTCTTTTGCATCTATCTTCTCTCAAAATGTCCGGAGGGCTAAATGGACAATTTTCTAGTCCTAAAGTAGTCCTTTCTACATCCACTGCAACTCTTTTTATCTCGTTGTATCCATATCTGCACGATGTGGGGTAGGGAGCACTCAGAGTGCCGTTCAGATGCATGTCATCCGCATTCGGCTAGAAATTGATGATGCAATCATTCTTCCTTCCAGATTGGGTCCAAGTCCCTCTAATGCTAGCGAGGTTTCCGAGTTAGCCATGCAGGTTTCCACCAGTTTGCGGTACACTAGTGAATTTTTAAGTGTAACTAGCAAGCTTTCTTTAACATGTAAGTCCTCTAGTGACTTAGGATTTCCACTAGTGTCCAATTGCGATGTACTATTGCCGATCAATTAGATCTTAAACTCAATTTCTCCATCACTAGTCATTTTACTTTGACTTGGTTATTCTTTTTGACAGGTGAACTTTGCGTGAGCGGTGTTACTTGTGGTCTGAACTTTAGTAATTTATCATTGAAATTTCTTGGGAAATTTCGCGAAATTTTCGTTGAGCTTTTACTAAGTCCAAGAGCACGGTCCTCCCCCACACTATAAATTCAACGTCCCCGTTGACTAGTCGTTTCATCGTCTCACTAGTAGACTTCTTTTCGTGACTAGCCTCATCACTCCAAAACTCTTCAAACTATTCTTCCAAAATATTTTCATAAAATCATCACTAGCCATGTCTAATCCTACCGACGTCGCTGTCCTTGTTGCTCGCACCAATGAGGCTATTCAAGCCGCCGACACTTTGTATGAGCACAAAGTTGAGCTGGAGACGCTTGTCAAACAGTGTAAAGCTGTTTGCGCTATCGGGGTATGTGGACTAGTGATTCAATTTTCAATCTTCGACTGACTAGTGATCCAGGCAGAGCTAGTGGAGAAGCATCGTGCTTCGGTCATTGGCAATGCCAAGAACGAAGACGTGGTTTTTCGTATTAAGCAGGTCTTCGAGCGAATTCAGTCAGACCACTCCACCGTTCCAACATTCAAGGATTACCATACCATTCGTACTTTCACCGGAACCATCCATAGTGAGCGCGACAAGCGGGCAGCGGCTGTTGCGGCTGCTATTGCAGTCGTTACTACTCCTGCTGAGTCGACTCCCACCAAAACTACGGTTACTAGTGGCAAGCCTAAGGCTTCCAAAGCGGTGAGCACTTCACTAGTCATTGTTTCTTTCTATTCTTAACCGACTATTTTGCTTTCTAGCCTGCCAAATGGAGTCGCCGCCTCACTAAGTCGAGAGCCATCATCGAGGACTTGTCCGATGAAGAAGCTAGCATCGTCGCAGCCACTGAGGAGGACACGATCATGGGTAACCCTGATGCTTCCAGTGCGCCACCGGAAACTGACCCGGTATTGATTCCTTCAGCTGCCATTCGTCGCAAGGCTGATACCGTCATTTCGCACTTTGAACAGATGAATATCAACGAGGATGTCGATGTCATTGTCAATCGCGATCCTACTGCCGGTAACATCGTCAAAGGCCATAAGGTTCCGCTTCCCAAGTTCCTCAAGACAAGAAAGCTGCTCAGGCTGCTCAGGTTCGTTTACTAGTCGGTTTTATTCTTTACTAGTCTAAAAGGTTTTCTTTCAGAGGGAAAAGGAGAAGGCGGAGCGATGCGCAGAGGCGATCCAGGTGATTACCTAGTCGCTAGTCTTCGAGCTTCACTCATCTTTACACATTTACCAGGCCGCCGAAGCGACTATTGCCAAAGGGAAGGCCATCGAGGCTGCTAACCAAGCTAGGAAGCGTCCTCGCGCTTCTGCTGACCATGCTTTCAAGGATTCCCCTTACACTATTGCTGGTATGTGCTTACTAGTGAGTTATGCGACGCACTATTCACCTTCTTTCTTTCACTAGCGGCTGACTTAGCTATCAACAACGAAGCTAGTCAGAGTACTATCGACGCTGCGGCTTCACTAGTCGTTGCTGGGGATCATATCAACCCTTCCGAAAGTGTCTTGCGCTCTAGGGAGGCTGATCTTCGCAACGATGTTATCGCCACCACCCACAAAATCGAGTACCTGTTGAAATACAGGGAGTTTGTGGTTGCTCACCATGGCCAAGTCGTCAAGCAGCTCGAGAGCCGCCTTCCTGTGGCTATGGAGGCCGATTCCTCTGCTCCAGTTGCTTCTGGCTCCAAGATTAACTAGTATTAGTCGCTCTGGAACCTTACTAGTCACTGCATATGTCAATTTTCTATTACTAGTCTGTCGTTTTTCGTGATTTCCAACTGCCTAGATACAGTATCTAGCTTACACCGTCGTTACTTAGTAATATACAGTGTTTTTAACCGTCTCCGATCGCAGTTTTCGAGCTTCTGAGTCGACTAGTGATGGGGACTTCGTCGTCTTCATCACTATTGCTATCATTATCATTAAGCTGAGGGTATCCCTCCGCTTCTGAAGCTGAATCGTCGCTGTCAGACCCACTAGTGTCACTCTGCTGCAGTCTAACTCGGTCTACACCATACAATTTCTTGCCTAAGGTCCGATAGTGGTATTCTGTTGGGACAGACTCATCACTATCCACCAACTCTTTAAGAGTTTGGGGACTTACATCGATTAAATCATGAATTTTCTTGGGTAACTCGACACTATGCCTCGCATGGTATGGGATTACTCTAAACTGAGCGACTGTGCCGCCCACTATTGAACCATCCAACTCTGCTAAGACATAGGAACCACCTTTCGTCCTTCTTATGACGACTAGTGGTCCCAAGTACCTTGGCTCCATCTTGCTATCGAGACTATCCTCGACTCGCGTGTTTCGCATGAGTAGTAGTCGACCTGGTTTGAAGTCGTAGTCCACTATAGTGGCCTTGTGCTCGCGTTGGTAGCGTAGTACTGTATCGAGTTTATTCTTGCTTACTTTCTGTCGCATTTCCATTACATGTTGCGCATGCTTGGCTAGTGCTTTCGCTCGTAGGCCTATAAGGTCTGCAGTACTCAAGATTCCACTCGGAGGCTTGACTAGCCAAGTTGCTTCTACTACATCAAGCGGTACTATTGGATGCGCTCCTAGTGCCATGAAATATGGTGAACAACCGGTACCACGCTTGATAGTGATGCGGTCAGCCCATAATACATGCGGTAGGAAGTAAAACCACTTCCTCGAGTTGCCACTAGTCGCTTTGAATAGCGCCTGACGAAGGTCCCAATGACCCCTTTCAATCTTTCCATTTGCTTGCGAGTTGTAAGGCGTGATCCTTATGCCAGTAATGCCGTACTTATCCTTTAGCCACTGTATAACAGCGACCCAAGGTCCTCCATTATCAGTTACTATTTCGTAGGGACAGCCCCACCTGCATATCACATCCTCAAAGAACCAAATCGCAATTGCTTTAGCGTTTTCATTCTGTAATGCCCTAGCTTCTGGCCAAGACGATAACGAGTCGCGCGCGTGAACTATATACTTGCATTTATTAGATGCTGGGGACATGATCATAGTGTCGCAATGTACCTTCTGGAATAGCGACGGCATCTGAGTGACAGAGGGTGGAATACGAAGCATGGTCTTCTGTCGAACTTGGCATAAATGACAAGACTTGACATACCAACTGACATCTCGTTCCAACTCTGGCCACCAGAACCATTGATCCAATAGTGACTTAGTCGCGTAAAAGCCTCGATGTCCTAACGAGTCGTGTGCCGATCTCATCATATGCATCCAGTGCTCTTTATCAACCACTAGTCGATGGTCTCCTTCAGTACTGCAACTATATAATCGTCCTTCCTTGTCCAAGAAGAAGTTACGACAGTACTGCTTGTCGTTAAGTCCTTCTGGGCAGTATCTGAGGTTTCTCAACCAAGTTCTGACATGCGGTAAGTGTTCATCCTGCGCTAGTCCACTATAGTCCATTGTTTCTCTCGATAGTCCTCTCGCTTGTTAGGATCGAACTTATACTCGAGATCTGGAATAAGTGGAGTCGCTTTCAAGAACTCGCATGCAGTTTCATCGGTTTTCTCCTGTACTAAGTATAGATCTCTTAATTCTAGTTCATGAGAGCGTGCATCATTCAATTCTATAGTGAAATCATCGATACTAGTGGCTAGTGTGTACATATAGCCGCCTCGACTGTCAATTTCATTCTTAAATTCTTCAAGTTCCTTCGGCAGTGTACTAGTTCCTTCTGCGACTTCAAATTTCAAGGGGCCGTGGTCCTCAAGCTCGTAATCCTCCAAGTCAGGATGGACTTCATCTCCAGGTTGCGGATCTCGCCTTGATAGTCTGTCTGCAGGGAAAGTACTTCCTTTCACATGACGAAGAGTGAAATGAAACATCGGAATGTCTTCTATCCATCATGGTAGTCACATTCGGTCCCATTCCAGCTACTTCACGTCGGTTTCAACCACTAAGTTGCGAATTCCAATGAGCCAATACTGACAAGCTTTCAATGCTTGCAATAGTCCATACAACTCGCACTTAGGTTGTGAAAACCGTGCTTTTCTTTCATTCATAGTGTACAATTAAAAGATTAAGCTTATGAGTGTATGCTAGTTGCCATATTATCGCATAATTTAATGTTACAATCGAGCTGGAAGCTCAAGACAGCGATATAGAACTTGTATCCAATGGATACTTTATAATATCATCGTCTTTAACGCTATAGCCAAAGAACAAGCGCCTGTCTCGCACCGTAGCATCGTCTGCATTGACAGAGTTATTACTAGGGCACTTCACAACGTTTCTCGCTCCTTGACTAGCCGTCTTTTGGGTGCTAGCGGACATGATCGGTCTGCTAACGGTTTGATAGGACTGTGAGTTCGAAAGTCCAGGGTATACTATTGGAGCATCACTTCCAACAGCGGAAGAAGACGTAGGCATTTCCATTGAAGAACTCTTCTGACTATCCAGCACATCTACCATAGCTGGCGCTGCTTCCTGTTCTGCTCTATCGCGAGGACTAGCAGAAAGTACAGGCATGCATTGCGTTGGTAGAATTGTACGAGTACTGGACAGCACAGTCGTTTCCTTCGAAGGAAAGACTACAATCATTCTTTGAGGGGACATCGGAAACGAGCCACCAAGTAGCCGTTCCGAAGCCCAAGTGCGCATAAAGTCTGAGAATCCTCCCCTGCACATAGTGATACTATGGCAAGGGTCAGAAAGACGATAGTATGCAGGCTAGTTCGAATAATATGCTTCTTTAACAAGACTAGTGTCAAATAAAAGGTCTTAATTCAACGAGATTATCAAATCTGAAACTCCCTCGCGGTGGGCTCCAGATGATGTGCTCGGTAACGGCGAGTGACAAAAGACTAGTGGGCGGAAATGATCTCCAACCGACACTAAACCTCTCACAACCCTACACTATCACCAATTGATTGAATTCGGGTGTTTCGAGTACGATAGAAGCACTCTGCAGACTCAATAATCAAGGGATGTTGTTCAAAAGACACTTTATTCGTTACTAGTGAGTTTTACAAGCGTACTACTCGCACTAGTGGGGTGGGTAAGACACAATTGACTGA
This sequence comes from Armillaria ostoyae, assembly GCA_902506015.1. Lineage (NCBI taxonomy): Eukaryota > Fungi > Basidiomycota > Agaricomycetes > Agaricales > Physalacriaceae > Armillaria > Armillaria ostoyae. The sequence continues at coordinate 4,354,529 of LR732082.1, forward strand.
ATGTGACTTGGTTTTGAGCTACTGCGCTCGTTGGGACTATGACTGCTTCGAAATAATGGCTCTCTTGGCCCTGTACTACTTCCTACAAGTGATCTTCACTTGACTAGTTCGCACTCTTGGCTTACTAGTGGCACTCTTGGCCTAGAAACTGCTCCTTACAAGTGATAACACTTGACTAGTTCGCACTCTAGCTTACTAGTGGCACTCTTGGCCTAAGAATAATACTTTAACTTCGAGAAATTGCAAGAATTACTTCGAAACACTCTTGGTCTTTGCAGGACACAATAGTATTGCTCAAAAGGGACTTCAATTCACTCAATTCTATAGGTAACTTAGCGACTAGTAGCCGCTTCGTCGAGGTTAAGCACAAAAGCCTTTAATTGGGGCACTAAACTCTTGTTAGTCACTCGCAATCGCAGGGATGGCTTGCCTGTGAGGTTAAGCACACAAGCCCTTAATTGGGAGCACTAGACTCTTGCTAGTCACTCGCAATCACAGGGATGGCTTCTTCCTCTGAGGTTAAGCACAAAAGCCTTTAACTGGGGGCACTAGATACTACTAGTCACTCGCAATCGCAGGGATGGCATCGCCTGTCGTTGCGAGTGGCTATTCTACTACTTATATACTGTAAAGAAAGGTACAAAGCGACACAAACAGCTATACTAGTGGGGTATTTTCGGTATGGATTTCTTGGCTAGTCACGAAATACTGCGAAAAAGCACGCAATAGTCGGTCTAGAAACTGCTGCTGGACGACTAGTAAGCCACGGAGCTACGCTAGCGGTTTTAGGTCGCGTTCTTGACCCAGCAACGCGCCACTAGTGCCGAGGATAAACGACTAGCCACGCTCCCGCATCCGTAACGCAGTTCGCCGTGATCAAAAGCGCAGTCTGGCTAGCCTCGTGTCTGATCGTAACAGATCTGATCGCACTAGTCAGATCTAGATGCAAGGTTAATCCGTTGCTAATTCATTTCTAAGTCCTGCTTCGAGATTGCTGCGCAACTAGTTAACCTGACTTAGGCGTTTATGCCCTGATCGGCCTGCTAGTGACCGGACTTCACGAGATCTGTGTATTCTGCTTCTTGTTTGGTGCGCTAGTCGCATTACTTGTCTACTAGTGGCCTTATATTAATTAGTCCGGCTAGTATTCAAGTCACTAGTATGGCCGGCTGGTAGATTTAACCCACTAGTGGTATCGCATCTAAGTCCTGGCTTCACTAGTTGCATACTGCTGTAACTATCAGCTCGAAGCCTCAGCTATAGTCCTTTTATTATCACTAGTACAGGATAGATATGCAATTGTATTGTTACAAATTCGCAAAATCTAGGTGTGAACGCGTAGACGGCGTATCACCGGTTCAGTATTAGGCCTCGGCTTCAGGCCTCAGTACTTACTTCAGTACTAGTGAGTGTGTCGCGTCGTCCGTCCTGACCGTAGTGGTAGGACGAGGAAGGAAGAAATTTTTGGCGATGCCATCTAAGGCCCATACACAGGCGTAGGATGAAGGGACTCTGGGATAAATTTAGACGTCTAGTTCCATTTTTGTAAGCCCTCTTTTCTTTCGTTTCTCTGCCTTGCATTGACTTTCTCCCAAGACAGCTCTTTTCTCCGCCACTGTGACCGGCCAAAATCCGCTGTCCAGGCCCGTTCCCTTCCATAACAAATTTTCGCTTGCAGTGCCATCTCTCGACACCATGGCTTCTCTCTGACCTCGACTTTTGTGAAACAACGCAACGAGCCAGCTCTACACTCGATTTCATGTGAACGGGCGGAACATAGAGCGCGCGCTGGTCCTCGGACGATTCCCGTGCCACAGCCTTTGATGCCCTGTTGATTCTCATTCATGACCTTTAGTCGCCGTTGCAACCTGCTACCACAATCATCGACAAGATTACCAACAGGTTAGCGGATGTCCCTTCTTGGACTACGGTATCGCTCATCCGGTAGCCTGCGCATAGATGAAGACTGCCTTTATCAGCCTCATCGATACTAGACCTAGTGCTATTTGTCGGGGAAATGGAGGCACACACACGAAATCAATCCCCTTTGGAGCGCCTCCCTCACTGTTTCATGTCGCCGTCCGGCACGACGCCAAAATATGCCACGTAGAATCGCTGACGTCCTGGTCTTATGGAAGGGGAGCAAGACCAGAAACCGGCTCTTCGCTCAAGAACTCAAATGTGCAGATACGGGATCTGGGTCTGTGAGGTAGAAGGATGAGATGGGACGTCACTCGTGAGGAGGCGGCACACTTTGATTTCACTCGCCGCGGCTGTCTCGAGTCTGGAGGGAAAGTGGACACGTTTCTTGGCGAAGCGGGTCAGGCATGACCTAGGCATACTGGGAGAGAAGTGTCGACACCGTCGTTATCGAGAACAGGACTCAGTAGTAGTAAGTACTCAGTGGTGTATACCCAACATGTAATATTTGCTCAAAACAACAAATTCAGTACACGTGTCGGGACTGGGAAAGGCGACGGTAAGAAAAGTGCACACTGCGTACTAGCCCCTGCATGGCTTGAAAGGTTTATTCAAAAGAAGCTCTGGGAGTCGTTGGGTGACATCAAGGACTCATTTAGACTCGCTTTTGAACGGTCCACCCGTCACTCGAGTGCTGTCTACTGTTTCTAGAAACACGTCTGTATTATCATATTCAGTGCTTGGGGACTCGCTTAAGATTTATACCTCAAGAAATGTCCCGGAACTTGGAAGTGGGGTTGACAGCGAGTCTTCAGGCCGTTGGAGCTTTTGTTCCCTGTGATGGAGCTAAACGCGAAGAACGAACATTCCCTACCTCTCCAAGCGTGTTGCTTCGGGACGATGTTTGCACGCCAGGACGCTCATTGAAGTCTAGGAAAGTGATGCGTGTCCACTCATCCCAGAGGGAGATAAGACCCGTCGACAAGTATTAAAAGAATTGTCCTCCTTCGTCGACATCCAGACCTGGGGAATCGAATCCCACCACGACGTAGCGACGTTACCTGTTACGCCATATTCGGATGGTTTGGGGTCCTCACTGTGCATTTGTCCAAGATGTCTCTATCATTTCCCTCTTACATCAATTTGATAAAGTTTCCCTGGAGGTCTTACGAAGCCGGCAACGTCAACGTTTTTGACAAGAGAACGCGATAGAGCTCGCGCAATATACCCCTAGAACACTCGCGCCAGGATGAATACGATGGAGGGCTAGTCATTGGGCTCCCTCCCATTGTGTCATGACAGTTTAGGCTCGAACGACGAAGGCACTAGTGACGGTGACTACACGAATCGTCAGCAATGACTCGGATAAATAAATCAAACCAGAAGAATGAATTAGAAATCGGTGAGAATCGCCAGTTTCAGGAATCAGAATTGATTATCCCAGGTGAGGATTTTTGAATAAAGAAAGGAGGAGAAAGTGCACTTGCAGTTCATTGAGCCTCATATCACCTGTGCACCCTCCAAAGGTCCGATTCTCGCCACCAAGTCCGACTATAGTTGCAGGGTATGCACATGAACAGCCTACTTGGACGGCCAGTTCTTCGTCCAAGGACTAGTTGTCGTCGAAATGGGAGCTGCATGATGGCGGTCGAAGGAAGAGCGGACTCGGACCTGTCAGACTCGGACCCTGAAAATCATGTGGGACCCTGGCGACGGCCCTGCTAATCATAGAGATTCCTGCTCAAGCATTCTAACCCCTTAGACGTAGAAAACGTCTCGGCTATTGGTCCATACTTGGGTCGAATTGGCGTCGAAGCTAAGAATGCCAAATTTTTTCTGGTAAGTACTCCACGTATTTGACCAATCTTTTGGTCAGTACTTTTATATCCTTCATTCGCCGAGCGAACTACTAAAGGCTTTTAGATGAAAGCCGATGCGCACTATGGGATATGAAGCTTAAGGTGTGTTAGTCCAGTCACTTGATTGAAACGAGACCAATCATGAACGTTGAACCTTAGATTGAGACTAAGCTGGGTCATTGGACGTGACTGCCTATTTATATGAATCGATAACCATGGCCAGCCCAAGCGGTAACAATAGGGGTTCAAAAATGAATACAAATCTACCCTTCTTCTATGGCCAGCGTCTATTCATCGACGTAAATATTCGTTACAAGATCAATACGATCATGACTTACATTTGCAAGAGAAAATGCCTCAAATGCCTCCAGTTGCACGCTGACGACAAAGTTTGTACAGTTCTTCCATCTGTTTGGCATCCTCAAGACACCCATCGTCAGAAAGCGCCCTGTGTTTGGCTTCTGCAAAAACTTCCACCGAATCTATCTCCCCGATACCAGCCATATCGTATCGTATCGCCAGATCCCTCTCCAATTCTTCTAGCTCTCCGATTCTCTTGATTCCCTCCATTTTTGCTCGGCTATCGTAACTCTAGTTTCGACTAAGCGCATTAACCTCAGTGATTCGGAAGACTAAACATACCGGAATGTCGCTGCCTTCAGTGAACGATCGAAGTGAAGGAATGTCCATCGATATAGGAATATCAAGTAGTGTATGCATGTTGCCGTGGAGAATGTTTGTCAAAGATGGTCGTAGAATGTCTGTAGCTCGGCTTTATATTGAGATGGAAGAGAGGAGGAAGCCTTGAGATTCACCTTGCACACAGGTTTTGTATGCCATCTGTGTCTCATGTAGCACACGTTTCCAGACACGTTCAAGTCGTCATAGTACACAGTGCAACCATCCAGCTCTGATCAGCCAGCTGCACAGATATTAAATCGATAAGCATCGAAGCTAAGAAGGATTCCAAGACGGCCTAAAGCAACGAGGTTGTATCGCCCTTTAGAAAAGATGATGCACCTACAAGCTGGATGCTGTTCTGCGATGCCGGGGAATCAATGCCATGAGCGGGCAGCATGAAAAGCGATAATGGAGACGCAGCACCATGGAGGTTGCAAGCTGCCGGGGGTACGCACTCGCCGGAATGCTGATGTCATTTCAGGCCGAGTTCTCCGCACTTCTAAGCTGTGCTTCCGATGCTCTGGTTAGACTAAACAACTCAGTTAGAATTTAACCCTCCCAAGGACACAACACATTGGCAGAATCTTTCGTTAGAATCCTAGGCCGCCTAGGGGACTGTAGTGTCGTGCACTCTTGGATATATGACATGAAAACACGGTCGATGAAGAGTACCAGTTTCCTGTTACTATTGAGTCGGATAGGTGTAATGGCTAACATTGCCCCAAGGTAATGGGGTTCGATTCCCCGAACTCCGATGTGCTCCCAAGGGTTTTCCCTCCTTCCTCGTCGCTTGCGACTACAGTCAGATAGGACAAAATGAAAAACAACGCGACACACTCACCGAGGGCGTGCGCTGTGTTGGCCAAAAGGAAAGTCGGCCAAAATGAGAGATCACTGAACAAGTGACGCGGGTCATTCGCTGGTTTCATACATGGATAGTGAATCCATCATTATCTCAGTGTAATGCTGGGGTTCCGCGGCCAGATGAAGGTGACAGAGAAGTAAAACAGGGATTATTCCCACGACATCGGACCTTTGTCCGATACCACCGAGACCTGCACTCGCCCCCATCCAAAAATGGTGCCATGTTGACGATAGCCAATTGGTGTGCATCGCAGATGTCTTTGGCCTTCTGGACAGGAACAAGGATACGAAAATCCTTGCCATTGTTGTGATCCACAAGCTCATCAAGAGCGGTATTTCCTTATGTTCTTTGGTATATTGGTGTCTTGCAGGTGACGGTAGGCTTGTGGCATGGATATGTTGAGAGCGAAAGGGTCGGTGAACATCAGTCAGGTAAACGGGATCGAAGACTTTTGTGATGAGAGTGGGCAGGCAGCGGTCAATGGATGTCGGAGCTGTTTTGGAACGATGCCACATTCACACACGCGGTTTACCCCATAGACTTTTCGCTGACCGTAGACTTTGATCCCGCGTGGAGTTTTGTGAGAAGAACGACTGCCCGGTGCGGTTCGATGTAGGACGACGTTGGACGATCGGGAGTTAGCAAACCCTCAGAACAAACTCAAAATCTGGTGTACCGAGCGGGGGCTGTCAATGTCAAAAAGCACTGACAGGAAGTACTGGTTGGAGAACAAGATCCTAGGCTGGATGGAGACTTGATTGTGAGTACCTTGTCGTCCACCTCCACGCCTACTGAATATCCTCAGCCCATCATTTACTATCACTAATTTGCAATAACTTCCCCCTTTGCGTCTTCAAGCCTCTATTAACAATACACCATAGCCGACTTCATACATACCAGCGGTTCTCGCAACTGTGGATAAAGCGTACCCTTCGCCGACTCCCACCAGTACTCATCTTCCTCCTTGGTTACACTTATTACTTGGCGTGAAACAGGTTAACCCTCGATATGCATACAGTCGGTTCAGGATCGTGTTTAGGGCTTCTGGGAGTTGCGGGGAAGAGACACGAGGGTTTCGGCGTTGTCGCCGGTACGCGCTTACTCTCCTTATCAGAATGTTAATGATCACTCACCGTACACCCTAATACTCAACTCCAGCCGCCGATCTGGAATTGGTTGCTACCAACAATCCCATTGCTTCCACTGGTCAACTCAACACTTGCTTTCGGCGAAGAGGAGTAGCCTTGATGGTTCAATGAAATCGTTTCTCTAGAGGGCTCGTGGGGCCCACATCGGTAAATCTCCATTCCAATCTGACCTACTCATCGCTCACTGAGTTCAGGTTACATCGCGGATGGGATGTGCTGCAAATCAAGTCGCCATGTACTCTACCGCTACCAGTATCCTCTTGAAGACGTGCTGGCTCCTTTTCTCGAAGAATGGCTCCTTGGCCTCCTCATATTCTGAGTGACACGCTCTCTCTAGTCGATAAAATAAGGGCTTCTCTTAGCAACGGGAATCACATACCCGGGATTTCGAGCATGCCGCATGATTACGTTCCACTGCCACTGTTACGTTCATCTATCTACTACACCTCTAGCCGAGCATTGTTCAATACACTGGGTGCTTGTTTCGAAGGCGCTACTAGCACATGTATCGTAAACGCTTCCAACTTCTCGTTCTACTTGACCGTGAACTTTGTTATTGATTCCCGTGTTCGCGTATTCTTTCCTCGCGAATACTAGAGAAACGAGGGCACATTGGTTCCAACATCTCTGTGCTGATAACAGCACGTTTTATGCCTTCATCTGGGTGTGATATTCCGATGGGAACCTGCCCGTTATCCAGTGATAGGGAAGCTGCTTCACTTAGTGGTTCGGAGACTACTAGGATAGTTGACTATGGTCTGGAAATGCGCGCACCAAGTTACATCCTAGTCACCGATCTACTGATCCCCCCCCTTCCCCTGCAGACGACTGATTAAATCAGCGGGCGGCTATTTCGAGGGTGGGCGTGTCTCCCGTAAGTTGGCCGTAATTGCTTGCCTTGTTGATCTCACCTGGTATTTTTTTGAATAGATGGGTATACGTGTATTCGGTTTTCGCCTGTAGAGGAATTGGATCGTAAGCTCGACGAGAGCTTGAGCTTTTTTGTGCCAGGCTAAGATATACGCTGAAAGTTCTTCAGTCGCCCCTCCTGACTTATCATTCCTCTCTTTCGGAAGTCGTCCTTCACAAGCGGGATACTCCTCCCCCAAACCCCCAAGATACTTCACTTCTTGGTTCCTCTTGCTCAGATCTCACTCTGCTTAGTCTCAGATACATCAGTCATGTATGCATGCAGTCTTACCTTGGAAGGGATAATGCGGCTCCAAGGCTGTGGCCGTAGTATTATTACCGACCCAAATGCGACGACCAAAGGTACTTGTTCCTGGTGTTTAAATGTTTCTTCACGAAATTTTTTTGATCACCATGCAGACAACATGAGTGCATAGGGACGGTGCCATTCATTGTCCTACGAGGAACTGGGACTGGAGGACTTCTTGTTCTGGGTTTACTATGGCAATTTTCCCTACATATCCTTGGACGATCTCCATCGTAAACATTTCCCACTTCGTTGATGGACTATTCATTTCTGATGCTGCCGTAGTTTGCATAAGGTGAATTATCTTTCCTGATAGACAGCAACCTACAGCATTGTCAAAAGGGCTATTAACAGTGAAACATTCTGCGCATCTGCTACAGACCCGGATGTCATCACAAGGGACTCACGTTGGTTGGATACTATATTCAGGGTCCGCGAATTGCTTTGAGCCCTAGACTGGATGTGGGCAATGTGATGATCCCGTTTTGCTCCAGATCGATTCGGACATCTAATATCCAGGAGCGGAACTGTGATCTAATGCAGTCACTGAGAATATTAAGGTAGTAGCCGCGGTACGAGATCGCCACTGCCACTAAACTGCTTCTAGTTTTCCAGTAGCACTGCCTTCGACATTACGCAGGGCAGGGTGTGAAGAACACGTATGAAAGTGGCTGTTTGTATTCCACGTGCACAACTCCGCAAAGAAGAAAAAACACCAGCCCATTTGCGACTCGCTGATTTGGTGCTACCTATGATCGCATTTGCACTGGTTGGATTCGCAGGCGCTTTGGATCCTGGTCCGGGTGTTTTCAGGCTTGCAAGAATCAATAAACCTCGTCCCCTATGCCAAGGTCCCCGACGTGAAATTTCTTCATTAATAAATATCATGAACGCGGTCATGCATAGGATTCAATCAATATTCGTCAACTATGACCAGTACGATGCAAAACCAAGTGGTGCTAATGTGTTGTGTTGGGGACTGAACGTCAGTCATGGTGTGCTGTAAGTTTCGCGGCAGATACGAGTGTAAACTGCTTCAAAAATGACGGTATTGACAAGGATGGTCTGTGTACGTGCATTGATCCATCGAATCGTCAACACTCGTATTCTTCCATGGTTCTACAATTTCAAGCACTGTTATCTTGTGAGCGGCCAGATACGGAGCAATAGCGAGACGTAATGATCTTGCTATCCTGCAGGCGCTTATCCATTAAATTTTGGACAAGAAAAACCCGAGTCTTCACATACCCCGACCCCCGAGGGATGTAATAATGCGTTAGGAAAATCCCAGGACAGGAGATCTGATACGCGCATGGACGACTCATATAAATATCGCGATTCACTTCTGGCACTTTCCATCACACATGCGAATTTCAGACTATAAGTGTAGCCAGGCGAAGTAATGAATCGTAATAAGGAGGCTGCCATGCAAGCAGGTCAATTATTATACGGAGCTCATCTATGCGTTACGACAAATAGTTCGGCTCGGCCCTGCACGCTGTATCTGGATCACTGCATGGAAAGATCAGTGTCAAGCCGAAACCATTCGTTCATCCTAGCCTTTTTCAGGCCACCACGTAGTTGGTTCATCGGCTGCCGTTTGTTAGTTAGAGCAAGCGACGCTGATTACGCTCAATCATACTTCGGTACCTGATTGCCTATCATTATCTCGCTTATGTCCGGATCCACTGTTCTTGGCCATATTGATAACATATTTCGTGAGATACAGAAAATGTGTAGTGGCCATCGTAATGGAAAGAGAGGAGTACTATGTCTCTGTATCAGTATCACTAACGGAAAGGCTCAATAAAGAGATAAATATGCCGAAATGATCTTGGGAAATTACAATTTACAGTTAAAGCCCATTCTTGGCACTTCACCCGGTGTGTACACCAAAAGCTAATCTGACGACACGTTGCTATTGCTGCTGTCATCATCCTGAATATATGTGGTTAGCTTTAGTACATGGACAGGAAGTACGCCTATACCTGGAACCAAAGCCGCAATTCCTTCTGTTCCCCAGCGATGACTGGATGCTGAGCAGCATTCGTAGGCATTGACGATGCCGCCATGAGCATGAGCTTGTAATAAGTCATTGACTTGTCATTCAACTTGTCAGCCGACTTGAAAGCGGAAATGAGTGCCTGAGTGAAAGCACCATTGAACCTGCTGTCCCCTTCCACTGTGCCCTCTTTTGCATACTCGAATTCTTTACATGCTGCCAAGACTACGTGAGAGTCCATTTTAGCCCTCCAACTCGCCTCTGATATCGATTGATATCCAGCAAGATGTTCGAATTTCTGATCAGCGGCGCTAAACATAGCTGTGATTGAACTAGATGGCAGCGGCATGATAGCACGCACTCTGACTCCTTCCTGTGGTCCTCTGGTGATGCTGAAGGAATGACAGCAGTCAAGGATGAAGGTGATGTGATTCCCCTTCGTCCTAGCTATCTCGGCGAGAATGGTATTGATTTCCCAGTCGCTGATGTCAGGGACTTGGGGATCGCTGGTTACTGAGCTATTGGCATCGTTGGTGTCAGGTGGATTTGTACTACCAGTGGTGGTAGGTTTGGGGCCGCGGTCTATGGGGCACAGAGCTTCGATGGTCCCTAATGCAGCAGCAGGCTTAGCTCCATTCTTGTACTGCAAATAGTTAGCACATTCGTATGTTGTGCCATGTCCGGCAAAGTAAATGAGGATATTTTCGCCATGCTGGATGCCGGTATTAGTAGATAGACCAAGAATTGCCTCGATAATGTTGGCGCGGATGGGCTTGGATATTCTTTCATCAGTTAATTCAACTGCAAAGTCACAGCAAGAACTGACGGGTTTATTTACAGACTCGGTGAATTCCTTGCTGTCTGTACTGAGAAGGAGTTGTATGTGGTTTTCTGGGATGTGTAGATCGGTCTTTAAATATTCGGCCACCATCTCCGCATCCGATATGCAACCACGTAGCGGAGAGGTCTTGTAACCATCGATGCCGATGACAACAGCCCAGAATTTCTGGCCGTCGACTTTGCCATGTTGTGCCTAAAGTCTCCAGTCAGTACTGCAGTGTCCGAGAAGCGCAGCTTAGCTGGTGTTAGTACGTGTACTACAGGCAGTGTCTTGTCAGTGTCAGAGGAGATCATTTCGTGGAGGGCTTTCCCAGAACTGTTCCTCACAACTCCCACATTTGATGTTTTTATCTTGACGGAACCCGCCCGATTCCCCAGTTTGGGAGTGATGGGAACATATTAGTGTCATGGCTAAGCGCTAACCCCTCCTAACCCCGGCCTTTGATTCAATTCATCCTGGTAATATATCTGAACTAACGAATGTCAGCCACATTGTCCGGGATCCTAGCTACTGGTACCTCCAATAAAGTTCAATTTTGGTTCAAGCTCCATCACGGTGTTGATTTATACCCGGCATCATGTTTCTATGGAGTCTTGGTGACGCTGATCTGTTACCGTTGAGCACGCTTTGAATGTTCAAGAGGCGTAAAAATGGGTCAGACGACGCCGATCAAGATGTGTGAAAAGCGGTCAGACGACGCAGAATTCTCGTGTTGTCCCGTTACAATGGTATTCAAGTGTCTTGACACCACTAGTTCCAGGTCCTAGCGTGGAACACAGGTCTCAGACTCACAGTTGTTGATCTGTGTGGTCTTTCAAACTCACATATACTTGAAACGGCAGAAGCTGAACCGTGTCTCGATAAATGAAGCAGCCTATCTTCTAATGCTTCCAGACAAAGCTGTGTGAAATCGGGGAATGATAATAGACTTAGTAAAGCATAGTTTCCTACACCACTAAGATTGACGACGAGCTGCAGCCTGCGTCACGGCGTAAAGGGGCATCCGATGAACCTGGCAGAATAGTTATCACCATAAATTCAGAATCAATACCACGTGTGAGAATGTCCGTATTCATCGCCTCATGAAACCGACAATGAGGACAATCATTAGGGAATCACGCACATCTATCCCTTAATCGGAGATGATAAGTATCTTGATCTTGGACTCAGCTTCGAGCTATCTGTGACGTACATGTTCACGAAAATACCACGCATATCTGCGAATGTGACATGTGGAATTTAAGTATTTTGGATTACCGCTGTGTGTGGGAGAGAAATGTACCTCTTTGATGTCGTCGCAAAACTATCCGTTACGCTGCCCGGATACCACTTGGCCAATGGGGATCCTGAGGGATTACGTGAATATATGGATTAAGGTACTATACAGATCGTGCCTCGAGGGGAAAGCCATTATTTCAAGCAAATGACGCCACAAAACAAAGCGCCGACTTTGTGAGGGCCAACGCAAATTGTTTAAATGATTCGGTCATGTGTGGCTTATTAAATTCGGAGCTGAACCTATCAGTCGAACGGATTCAGTATTCTGACAAAAACATCTATATGATATCGTACTGACCATGATTTTCTACAATTTCTCTTGATACACCGTATTGCATGCCTCGCGTGGGTGAAAGCCGCTGTTTGGATTCTTGGTCGAATTCACTTGCTTGATCGTTCGGCCGTTCATTTCCGAGGCGATTTCACAGTATATATGCCTGCATTCTCCCTTCTGAGTTCTCGTGTCGCGTTTCTCACAGATTACGGTTCATTACTTCGCCCGGCTACAGTATCCTGAAAATCGCATGTGTGATGGAAAGGTGGAAGTCGCGTCCACGCAGTTCCATCCAGAGTTTGACAGAGAGAATTCTGTTTCTGACTAGACGGTAAAGACATTTTTCCAGCGCTGCCACACATTTCCTTTATCAAAGTCTGATTCTATTGACAACGTGATTTGAATGGCAACGCACCTTCTACAACATACCTCGAATCTAGTATATCATGCGATATTCACAAGAGCCGCCGCCACATTCAGTGCAATCCTTTGCTCACAGATATATCGTATCTTCCTCTTACTATGGCTGCCGATCTTGTTTCGAAGAAGGGGACAATACCGGTATGCAGAGAAGTTTTACCATACCTCGGAATTCTCATTGATAGTCCTGCCTCTGTGGAAAAGGAAAATCTTCGCTGCCTCCTTCCTCGAGTCCAGAAGATGTATGTGTACCTTTTAAATAGTTGCGAACAGCTGCAGATTTTAACCGACGTTCAGTCCCGGCACCACAACACATTGGCATCACTTGATTTTGCGTCGTACTGGTCGAAGTTGATGAGTATTTGTTGAATCCTATGCATGACTGCGTTCATGATTCTTGTATCGTCCGCAATAGTGAGAAACGAGGGTTATTCGTACCATCGAAAGTAAACATTGCATGCAAGGAAAACACCCAGACCAGGATCCAACGCGCCTGCGAACTTGAACCCAACCAGTACAAATGCGATCATAGGTTGCACCAAACCAACGAGTCGCGTATAGGCTGGTGTTTTTTCTTCTCTGCGGAGTCGTGCACGCGCCGTGGAATACAAACGGCCAGCGTGTTCTTCACTCCGTCTAACGATGTGCAGGGAAAACTGCCATAAACCCGGAACACGAATCCCAATCCACGACAAACAGTGCCGTCCCTACGTGCTCGACATTGTCTGAATAGTCATCAGAAAACTGCCGTGAAAAGCATTCAAACACCAGGAACACGTACCTTTGGTCATCGCATTTGGGTCGGTAATAATACTACGGCCACGGCCTCGGAGTCGCTTGTCCCTTCCAAGGTAAGACTGTGTGTATACGTGGCTGATGTATCGGAAGCCAAACAGAGTGAGATCTGAGCAAGAGGAACCAAGATGCGAAGTACCTCGGTGGTTTGGGAGGGCTGAGTATCCCGACTTCTGACAGAGAGGAAAGTCGGGAAGGGTGACCGACTGAAGAATTTTTAGCTTATACCTTGGCCTGGCACAAAAGCTCAAGCTCGCATCGAGCTTGTGATCCAGTTCCTCTGCCGGCGAAAACTGAATACACGTATACCCATCTACCCCAAAATTACCAGGTCAGATCAACAAGGCAAGCGCCCGCAAGTGATTACGGCCAGATTACGAACCCTGCGATACGATCGACTAGTTTCCCATTACCCATATATGTTGGCGCCGTCTCACCCGACATTTTCGGTGGATGTATTGAACCGGCTTGAATGAACACGAAACGCCAGCCTTTTTTCGTCAACTCAAAGAAAGCCGAATGCGACAGATCCCATCATCCTCTCTTTATGTAGACATAGTAACGTGCTGGTGATCTTCGTGCCGGGTGAATACGACGAAGGGTAGCTCGATGCACTCCTGCTCCATTGTTCATAGAGGCTTGAAGCTTTGAAACTGGTAGCTGGAAGACGCAAAGGAGGAAGTTATTGCGAATTAGTGAGCTAATGAGGATCGGTAGGGTTGCATGGGGTGCGAATGTATACTGGTTGTAGAGAGTCAGTACGGCGTGGAGGTGGACGGCGAGGTACTCACAGTCAAGTCCAGCCTAGGATCTCGTTCTCCAACCAGTACTTCTGTCGATGCTTTTTTGAAGTCTGTTCTGAAGATTCATCGACCAGACATCTACCCAATCGACCAACATCGTCCAAGTCTACCTCGGGCAGCCGTTCTTCTCGAAAAACTCCATGCGGTAGGTAGGTAGGTAGTATTACACGGCAGTGTCCACACAGTGAACGCCGGTCCCAGACATTACGTACACGACAAAATAGCCTCCGCAAAATGACATTCGTCCAAAGGTCCATGGGATAAACCCCGTGTGCGAATGTATCCAGATTCAAGCCTAGTGCCATGTTGATGATGGCTAGTTTGTGTGCATCGCATACGTCCTTGGCCTTGTTCACGGGTTCGAGGCTCAGGATACGAAAATCATTACCATCGATGCGATCCATCAAGCTCAAGGGCGGTCCTGTTTCCTTATGTTCTGTGGTAAGTTGGCGTCTTTCAGGTGACGGTAGGCTTGTGGCACAGATATAGAGCGAAAGGGTCGGTGAAGGTCAGGCCAGGTAAACGGGATCGAAGACTTTTGTGACGAGGGTGTAGAAATAGCAAGAATGATGGACAGACGGCGATTATGGATGTTGGAGCTGAGGTCCGTCAGTACGTTTTGGAACGATGTCACTGGTAGGGCGATAGCAAGCTCAGTGAGGTTAGGTCTCGGTGGTATCGGACAAAGGTCCGGCATCGTGGGAATAATCCCGCCTTACTCTCTTACTACAACGTCACCCTCATCTTGCCGCTGCGAACCCCAGCATCACGTCGAAATAATGATGGATTCACTAGCCCTGTATAAAACCCCGGTTCTTTGCGGTTGACGCGAGTCACTTGTTCAGTAATCTTTCGCTTTGGCTGACTTTCGATTTGGTCAACAAAGCGCGTGTCCTCAGTGAGCACTGGCTTATCATTGTATCTGATTGTAGTTGTAGGCGACGAGGAGGGAGGAAAAATCCTTGGTGATGCTACCTAGGGTTTGTTACAAGTGTACACAGGCATAGGATGAAGGGATGATTTAGACGTCTGGCTCCTGTCTGTAGGCCTTCTTTTCTTTCGTTTCTCTTTTTTGCATTGACTTTCTCGCAAGTCAGCTCTTTTCTCCGCCTCTGTGACCGGCCAAATCTGCCGTCCAAGCTCACGCCCTTCCATCACAATCTTCTACGTCGACTTCTGCTTCAACTTCTGTGAAACAGGGCGCGACGAGCCAGCTCTACCTTCTTCATGCAAAATAGAGCGCACGCCAGTCCTCCTCAGTCATGTCAGGCGATTCCTGTGCCACGGCTCGTTGGCATGCAAGCACTCATCCATGACCGGCCTTCCGTCCATGTCAACCGCGACCTGCTCGACTATGACAACGACACGATAACTCATTACCTCAGATGCCTTGCACTGCGATGTCACTCGTCCGCCTGTACTGCGAGACTGCCCATCGATACTGGCCCTCGTGGTCCTCGTGCTATTTGTCGGGAGCACGCACACGAAATCGGGCCCCTCCCCCATTATTTCATGTCGCCGTCCCCTTTCCCTCCGGCACGACGCCAAAATATGCTCTCTAAAATTGCCGACGTCTTGGTGGAGAGCGGGCGCAGACACTAATCCTTCGCTCAGGAACTCAAATATGCAGATACGGGAAGGACGAGACAGGGACGTCACTCGCGAGGAGGCGGCGTTCTTTGATTTCGCTCGCCGTCACCGTCTCAAGTCTTTGACTCTCATCCATGACCGGACTTCCGTGAACCGCGATCTGCTCTGCTATGACATGTAACAAGCGACACGATAACCCATATCAATAGGTTTGAGGATGGACCTCAGACTCTAGAGATGCCTTGGACTTCAGTGTTACTCGTCTACCTGTACTGCGAGACCGCCCATTGATACTGGTCCTCGTGCTATCCGTTGAGAGAGCGCACACAAAACCGACCCCCTCCCTCACTATTTCCGCCGTCCCCTGTCCATGTAAAGTCACCGACGTCCTGGTCCCATGGGAGGAGAGCGAGCGTAGAAACCGACAGATAATACAACTTTGAATATCATATTGTTTGGCGAAGCAGAACATAGCGACAACGAGAAAGGTGGTCACGGCGGTCCGGCCTCTGCCAAACCCAAATATGAGCAACAGAAACGGCAATAGAAACGAGAAACGTACGCTCAACCAGGACATCAATAGTATCTGGAGAGTAATTAGCTGATATTCTTGTGGCCCAAAGGTTGGATACGCACCGTTATCGTCCATATCTAGGGACTGTGGTATGTCGTCTTCCTGTATCCGACTACCATCGTACAAGAACCTGAACGTAAAAAGTCAGAGTTCGTCATCGAAATGAAAAAATACGGGAAAAGCACCGCGCTGCTCACCTGATTGTGTCTACGTCCCTTCCCACTTTGTTCGCATATGCGCCCCGGAGCTTGCTGAGCTTGGTGTTGCGCTTAATCTTGAAGAACACTTCGTCGCCGGTCGACGATACGACCTAAAGGGAAGAAATCCTCAGCGACTGCCTCATCGTGCCCCTCAGTGGCGACCTCACCTTGATGTTAATCGACGCGTTTGGATCGTTGTTCTCTCCCTTAATTTCGTCCTGGCTGGGGCCGCCTTGCAGTTCTTCGTCAGACATTTCTTTTCTTTGAGGGTGCAAAAATGTAAAAACGCGGCTGATACGGCACTGGAAGGTGGTGGTAGGTGAAAGAAAAACAGTTTTCGATTATGATTCTTCCAGCCACCGATATTATATAAGCGGGCCAATGAGAGGCGATCCCGCAATATCGGCCCGGGTGGCCCGTTACCTTGGCCTTGCTTAACCTTTCCACCACCACCACCACCACCGCTTACCGCTACCACCACCGCCACCACTACCACGACCACGACCACTACCGTAAAACAACTCGTGGTGCACCTACTGAAGCCTTGCTCTGGTTGCCAGTAGGATGGTACATTGGACGGTGCCCACCCCTTATTGGTTCACCAGTCATTCTCGACATGAGCAAAGGTTCCACGAGCAACCGCCACCACGAATACTTCATACCTCACCATTTCTTCACCCCTAACCCTCCCTTTCGCTCAAATCCATCATTGACTTTGAACAATGATTTTGTTCCAATGTTTCAGCTATGTCTTACATGGCAGTCCTCTCTCTTTCCACAACATTGCACCATTTCCGCCTATAGCATGAGTCCCTCGCCTTGCCAGGGAAGATGTCATTGAGGGAATTGTCTTATGACTCTTGGCAGCATGTCAAGAATACGAGTATGCAAAAGAGGGCATGGTGGGAGGGGACCGCAGGTTCAATGGTGCTTTCACTCGGGCACTCATTTCCGCTTTCAAGTTGGCTGACTTGAATGACAAGTGAATGACTTATTACAAGCTCATTGCGACATTGCCTAAGAATGATACCCAGCATCCAGTCATTGCTGGGAAATACAAGGGATCGCAGCTTTAGTTCCAGGTATGGGTGTACTTCCTGTCCATGTACTAAAGCTAACCACATATGTCCAGGATGATGACAGCAGCAATATCAAGGTGTCATCAGATTAGCCTTTGGCGTATATACTGAGTGAAGTGCAGAGAACGCAGAGAATGGGCCTGTTGTGATCCGACAAGCCGGCAGTACCATATTGGGTATGCCACGTCTCGGCAATCCGGTAACATCCGGAATGTTCGAGCATCATTGCTCTTCCTCCCCTTCATACTTTTACTTACTGGAACTTTCGAGTAGAGATAAACATAGGTACTATAGTAGAACATTCTAGATACATTGTGTAGTATATAAGGCCGATGTTTTGGCCCAGTATAATAATTAATTCCTTCATACTTACATACTACTAAGGTAGTAGACCCAAGCAATAGGTTTACCACTGCGTATTTCACTCATCCTTACAATAGGGCCTTAACTGTAATTTCCCAAGATCCCCGATTCTTTCTGACTGATAAGGAGTGAAACGACAGAGGGTCTAAAAGAGAGAAAGCGACGTGACTTCACCAGTGGAGTATGTACAGGGGTCAATCTACCCCGGTCTTTTTCTTTTTATGGTCCATGCAAATTTTGCCTTTGGATTAGATTAGATATGATAAGGTGGTTTCATCTGTTCCTCATGTAATAACGATGCATGTGATGTACTGTTTGTCTCCGACTTCTTCGTTAGATACTGTGATGACACCTCCACGTCACTGCGCACCTCGTTGTCTCACATTGCACCTCCTTGGTGACATCTATTGCGTTTGTGAAGCAAAACCAGCGTTTGGGTTCATTTAGCTCTGGTATATTTTTCTGTTGCGTTCATTGATGATCTATTTTGGTAGGAAACCTGTACCGCATTTAAAAAGCCATCTTTGGGTGGGTTCAACTGATACATTTTTTTGTGGATGCTGCTCATCTAATACAATAGGAAACCTGTACCAGAAACTGACTCTGTCCGCGGCGTTCATCTTTTGGAGAACGACTGAAGTCCTTGACGCTTGCATTCATTTGGGACGTAGAACACGCTGTGCGTTGTGTGATCTCTTCTATGTTTGGTGTCTAACATACGACCTGTAGTTTCCAGTTCCTTTGTTCCCGGTCGTTTCGACCTTTTGTCGCTCGGCGATGACGCTCTGTGTACCTCCTTGCCCTTACTGCTCAGCAGTGTCTCAAATATAACCATGTCCTTTGTTTTATGCAAACTGCCGTGCACTGTCACGCGTGTACTCGATAGTGATGACTGCCCTCCCAACGACGGCACTGAATACGTTGCAGGTAATTTTCCTACATACTACGATCCGTTATATTATCCTGCGATGCACCCTGACCTGTTCTGTTCCTCTTCACGGATTTGTGAATGGCTCCGGGTCTGTTTCCAGCGGGAAAGTCTCTAGTCTGATGTTCGCGTTGAATTCTGCGAGGGTATTTTCTTCGTGGAAGATGTGTCAATTGATCTTCGAGTATGTCTGTCCCCGTCTGATATTGCCTCGCCTCGGTTCCACCCTCGGCTATTATGTTCTTGGTGTGTATCTGGCGAGAATGGATGCAATCCGTCATGGGTTTATGCTTCGGAGGCTGATCTGGCGGACTTGTTCGATGGAATTACCGTGAGAACGATGACAACTGTCACTGGAAAGTCCCGCACCGTTCGTACGCGGAACGACGCTATCCAAATTATTGTCGGGCATTTTATTGCCTTTGCACACTGTATCTGGGTTATGGAAGAACGCAGGCTTGAGGCATTGTGTGTTGCGGGAGGAATACTAGAGATTCCGATGCTAAACCGGAGGCGGTATATGGTTTTTGAACTCTTCCGGCAAGAGTTTGGTGATGCTATGTTTCCTAAACTTGTTCGACCTTGAAACCGTACGTTTTCGTATCCTAGAATGTACGGTAATCGTTTATTGCAGAGTATTGATCCGGAACTGGATTATGCGACCTTTCACCATCATGTTCGTACATTGCCTAATAAATTACTGACTGAACTTTCCTCTCGTATGCATCATTCTAGGCGTCTCGGAAGTGTGAGTGACTCTCGTAATCATTGTTTGGAGAACCTCCGCCTGTCTCTGCTGAAGCGATGGCGAGAGTTGACTGCGCTTCCATCTGCCGCTGTTGCCGATATTCTTAATTGTTATGATGCTGTGGTAGAGTTGAAGAGTACATTTTCGGTGCTAACTGTGATGGAAAGTGAGTTTGGCTCTTCCATTTGCAATGTTGTGCTCCCACCCATTCGTGACCGCCACCACAGAGTTGTCCGGCAGTGTGTTCAACGCGTTGCCTGCGACTCCAGTGATGAAAGTCTCGCTGAGCATTTTGAACAAGTCGCAGCGGAATGGCCCCAGGTGGTTCCTTTGGAAACCAAGTTGGAATGCGCAAGACATTACCTTCAAGGTACGAAATGGCCCAAGGCATACGCGTGTTCTGTTTGCGCGAGAGAACTTAATCATGGGGACTTTTTGCCAGTAAATCGTTACAGTGAGGTAGACATACCCATGGCAGTAATGGATTTGCATTTTAATCTGCTCATTGCATCAGATAGTGAGCGTCCGGACACAGAGGATGTTATCGATCATCCTATGCTGTCGAAATACATGCTGGAACCAAAGGGCTTTGTGGAAGGTGTGCTTCATGTGTGCACCGAATGCGAGTCTGAGCTGAGGAAAGGGCATTTGCCTATGTTTGCACTACGCAACGGCTTATATCGCGGGCGTCTACCAGAAGAATTTCAAGACTTGACTTGGGTGGAGGAGATGGCCTGTGCCATTTATTGTTGTACGTGTCATGTCACTCGTCTGTATCATAGTTCTCGTGAGGATCAACCTAGAGTTTTTAAGGGAAACACCTGTGTGCATGATTTGAATTATGTATCAACCACCTCAGAACTACCTCGTCCTCCTGCGGATGTGAAGGGTATGTTGAGTATTGTATTCGTTGGTCCCAAACAGTTGGTGAAATTGTGTCTTTCGAAATTCAACTACATTCGAAAGGCGAAGGTTTGGGCCTTTTTGTGCTGGTTGGCGGACAACAATCCACTGTATTCGAAAATTCGCTTGTCTAAAGAACATTTGGCGTTGTATGAGAATGATGAGATTCCTGGATTGGAAGCTCGGGTCATGGACTTTGAAGCTACTGATGCAGAGCAGATGTTTCAAGAAGAGACCGTGGGATTCACACCCCACTTTGCCTCAGACGATGCGATTTTGAACATAGACAGTGGAGTGTTGGAAGAGCCGTTGTTGGAACACATGGGAGTCTCTGATATCGAATCTGTTAATATCCAAGGACATACTTTCCAATCGTCCGTGTTAAAGAACTTGATCAGGCCGCCGGGCAAGAAGCCCGATATTATTGCCTTTTGCGGTGAGGACACTATTGGAGAGTATAATAATCCTTACCTCATGATGGGTATGTTTCTCTCTCTGTATCCTTATGGCAAAGGAGGTTTCGAGGACTCGGAATGCTTGGTTCCCGTCAGTTTTTGCAGTCAGGCGAACTTGTATCTGGATCTATCTGATCGCACCTTTCGTTGGCATAATTCCTTTATATTCATAGCCATGAATATGATACAGCGTCGTGAAGCTCATTTGCACACTCACCTTGCTATTAAATCCAGCAACTTCACTGCGACTGCTGCAGACATTGAGGGAGTAACTCCTGAGACTTTGCAGTCTGTATCGCGTCACCTTGAAGAGCAAGGTCATGCTTCGGATTTGACTGCCAATGAGAGAAAGGTGTTTATGCTACTGTCGAAAGTAAGAACCATCTCCGCGAAGATTACCAGGTCCGAGGCATCCAAAGTCACTTACAGGAATGAAATTAAAGCGTATTGTGCTCATTTTAATATCCCTCATATTTATTTTACAGCTAATCCTGATCCAGTGAACAGTCCTATATTTCAGGTCATTGTAGGAGACACTACGGTTGACCTTGATGAGCACTTCCCTCACATGGTGGATTACGTTCGGTGTGCGTTACGGCTTGCCGCTGATCCAGTTGCTGTGTTGGATTTTTTAAACTTTTCATGTAAGGCAATGATGCAATACTTGTTCAGCTGGGACTTTGCGAAGAAACAGTCCTCTCCTGATGGGGGAATATTGGGACATTTGAAAGCCTTCTACGGGACAACTGAACTTACTGAACAGGGTTCGTACCATGTTCATTATCTGATTATTCTTCTTGGAGGCTTGAACCCTTCGGATATGCATCGTTTATTGGATGAGACTGAGGACTTTCAGAATCGTTTTTTCACCTTCTATGAGGATATTATCCATCACGACCTACCGGAAGACATTTATTTCAATCCTAAAGGGCAACCTAAGACCGAGAGGCCCTTGTCTGTCCCAGAGACGGATTGCTCCTCAGATGCCGTGGAAGATTTTAAATGTCGCTTCCAAGAAGAAGTGAAATATTGTGGTGAGTTGCTGCAGAGACACAAACACGAAGACATTTGTTACAAGTACGATCACGCAACATGCCGTTTTCAGTTCCCACACGATTACGCCGCATGCTCATTGTATGACAAGGAGACAAAATCTGTTACTCTGGCATGCAGAGATGTATTTGTAAACTATTTTAATGACTTTGTCCTTGTTTTTTGTCGACACAATCATGATATGCAATGCATTCTCTCAGGAAAGTCTTGCAAGGCTGCCATGTTTTACATAACAGATTATATCATGAAGATGAGTGTTAAGACCTATGAGATGCTGTCTCTCATGGCAGACGCTGTCATGAAGGCAAACGTCAATGTGTCCAAAGGTGATCGATTGGAAGCTCGCATCATTTTACACAAGTGTCTCGCTCAATTTGTGAGTCAGCAACAAGTTCACGCACAGCACGCTGCAAAGGTCATTCATGGCCAACGTGAGGTCTTCTGTTCTCACCGAACCGTTCCCATGATGTCTGGGCTTCTCATGGAGTTTGTTAGTAAGCAATGGCCATATGAGATGGATGATGATGCCCCCGACACTGAGCCTGCATACATAGGTATTCGTTTGGACAAAGACGGTCATCTGGTTCGCTGTAACCAAGTGGAGGAATATGTGCACCACAGCACTGCCATCAGGGATATATCATTCTATGATTTTGTACACCATTTCAGTGTCGTCCCAAAAGGTAGCAAACCCGATGTGGAACTTCTGGAGGATTTTACTATAACTGACCGTATCAATAAGTTTCCCAGGTATCCATTTTGACCGGGTTATCCACTCGGCAAGACGCATGAGATTATGGAACATACTAGTGTGACTCAGGCTCGGTTTATGACGAAGACGGTGCCTCGAGTCATTGCCCACAAAGTTCTGTGGGTCCATGATCCATGTTATGAGACCTTCATGCTTGCGCACTTTAAGCTGTTTGACCTTGACCGACCGTTGTTGAGCTCTTCGAACGTTGTGCACGCCGAGTTCCAGAGCCATGACTTTTCTCCCCGCGCTAGGACATGTATAAGCAACTGGGAGGCATTATATGAATGCGAGGACGAGCATGATGCCGAGCGAATGAAGAAACACCGTTCTCTGATGAAGAACTCACCCTTATTAACACACATTCTGTCTGATAATTTGGAGGATCTCGTAGAGCTACTGTCCGGTAGTAAAGCTTCGCAACAAGAGGAAAAGCCCAGTTTGAGATTCTTCATCTTGCCGAGAGCAATTGGTTTCAGCCTATTCATAAAAACCCTCGTAATGTGGATCCTTTGTTCGATGGGTTGAGGGTAACAGGCGAATTGATGAGGCATTGGAATGCACAAATTCATGCACATGAGAACATCATTTCCACCGCACGAGTCAATGCTGTCAATGGCACCCATCAAGTTAACATGGATGACGCTGGACTTCCTCAGGACACGATAACTGATGCACCTCAGGACCAGACGCCACGATCTTGGGATGGAGATACTAGTGGCGGTGTTCGTCCTATGACAGTCAATATCAACGATATCAAGGATGTCGAGACATTTTTCCACCGTGTTTCCCGTAAATTCAAGCTGAATGCTGAGCAAGAAATCGCTTTCATGATCATGTTGAAGACATTTGCCCTGCATAAGACCTTTGTTAACGTCAACATGAACACTCTGGAAGAGCCATTCCCTCTGCATATGTTTTTGACCGGTCCAGGCGGAACTGGTAAAACACATGTAATAAAGGCTTTGATGGCTGTAATGCGAGGTTTTGATTCCACCCATTCACTTCGGTTCCTGGTTCCTACAGGTTCGGCGGCGGCTCTTAACGATGGAATGACGATCCATAAAGCCTTTGGAATAAGTATCTGCAATAAGGCATCTAGACATTCCATGCAGACTATGGATGGTAAGGAGCGGTTTGTCAGTTCCTTATCTGACATAAGTCGTCGCAGACTGGAGACCAACTTCAAGGACATGGATGTCCTCGTCATTGACGAAGTCTCCTTGCTGCAGCAGGAGTTGCTTCCGGATGTCGAGGCAGGATGTCGTTATGGAAAGGATCTCACGCAATGGTGGTTCAGCGGAATGATGGTTATTTTCACTGGTGATCTATACCAATTTCCTCCCATCAAAGGATCTGCTGTGTATTCTCGTATAAAGGAGCACACCGCCATTGATCACAAGAACCTGAGTAAACGCATTGGACGGTTAGCGTGGAACTCTATGACTGATGTAGTTTACTTGCACCAACAGAAGCGAATGGAACGGGATCCTGACTATGCCACAGCAGTACAACGTCTGCGATTGAGACAGTGCATGCCGGAGGATGTGTTGCTGTTCAACAAATGCATTATTAAGACGTTCAGTTACCAGTGTGGAGTAGACATGGATGGTGTTGAAGCCGTAGCGGTCGTGCATACGAATTTGTTGCAGCATTCAATTAATTCCTACAAGGCAATGAGTAACTGCAGTACTCAGGATGTGATCACATGCTGCACGACTGACAGGATTGGTGGGAGGCTTGTTCCTGAAATGTACCAAGCTGATTTGTTGGACCGCGACATCTCACGTGTTATTAACAAAGGAGAACTTCATGGGTGTTTGGCATACTACGTTGGAATGCCAGTCATTCTCCGGTCTTGAAACATATCAACGGATCTGAAAATCACAAATGGTGCCCAAGGGTTTTTGCGTTTCATCCAGACTGACATTGATGAATATGGTTACGTGTGTGCGAAATACACCATTGTCGAATTTCCTGGATCTGACGTGCATCTAGATGGGCTGCCTCCGGGTTGTTTTCCGATCAAGCTGATAACATGGACTTTCAGGCATGAGATACAGAATGCTGAAGGGAAGTGTGCGAACGTGTCCGTTACTAGGGAGCAGATGCCTTTCCAGGCAGGATTCGCTTGCACCGGTCAGGTTGCACAAGGCCAAACGATGCCTAGCGTTCTTGCACATATGAATGAAGGTGGTTTTGCTGCTTATGTAGCTGTGTCCCGTGCAACGTGCCACGAGGGTTTGTTCGTCGCCCACCCAGTACAGCTGGAACAATTGAATCAAGCTTTACCTGTCGACCTCGTGAAGGAGATGCGCAAATTCGACACAATGGCCTGGAACACGCTCATCAGGTATGGTTTTCATGAAGGCAGCAAGGTTCCTGTTGAAGACAGTGTCGGTCTTCCGTATCTGCTCGTTCCCAAACCTCCTCCTGTGAATAAGCTGTTGTCAGTTAACGCCACCCTGAAACACCCAAGTGAGGAAGGCAAACTGGATACCAGCAGCAAAAGACGTAGACAACAAGCGTTTGACGCTAGTTTGGTTTTCCAGGCTTCAAGGCAGTACAGTTGTACATGGAATAAACAGGATTGGTCCTGTGCATATGACACTGTTTGTACTTCCTTCTTATACGTCTACTTATCGTTGTCCGACGACCAGAAACAAATTTTTGCACGAGCAACCACCTTGACAGATGCAATGGCAAGAAAATTTAGTGATATTGATCTGACAGAGATAAGGATCAGCGGCGAGCCAGCGAATGTAATGCGAGATCATATATGGGACCTGTTATCAAGAGCAGTGCCCGCGATGTTTCCTTGCCATGGACATACTATGATCGCTGTTACAGACATTGTAGATTTGCTGATAGATCGACCTACCATGCAGGTCGCTCCCTCCTTCCACTGTCCTTCTCAATGTCAGGCATCGGTATCAACAGCGGTGACAACATTTAATGGAGTATGTGGGCCTCATGTGTGGACTCTGAATAACCGACCCAATATTGAAGCTCGGACTGCGACCACCCAGGATTGGCTGTATACCTGCCTTGATGGATATGGAATTCAGGCTGGTGAAGATGTACGACGGGCATGTCGTCAGGCAGAACTCGAACATTCTTTCAGGTGCTCTCAGTCGTTGACATGGACTGTGGTATTCTGATGCAAACCCATGTTCGTGGTTTTACAATTGTTTCAAGAGTATGCAACTTCCACACGAATAAACTTAGAAGTGTCGGTACCTGTTAATCAGCAGCACTTCACATATCGGTTAGGATGCGTTATTTACTTTACCGGCAATCATTTTATTTCCAGAATCTTACCCTCGGGGGGAGAGATATATGAGTACGATGGACAGGTATATCAAGGTATGCTCTGGTCATGCCATTTGGATAAAATTGACCTTGGAATTATGTGCACTGGTCATGCTCATTTGGCTGTGTATTTTCCCAGTAGCTATTGATGGCTGAGGGACGAGGGCCCAGTGAGAATTTTTGCGGATGACAGCTGTGATGAGGAAGGGTAACAAATCATCACATGTTCACGGGCGCATGCTGTATTAATACGGGCTGAAAGAGTTGTTTTGGTTTGTCCGCCTGTGAGTGAACTCGGTTGTCTTCTGTGAAGCGAGAATGATTTCAGACGTATCGAGATAGTATTACAGTGGAAAATCATTTACATGGTGTACGATATATATAATTTTATAGCTGCGCAGGATTATGTTACGGCTACTTATTTTCTTCGGATGCCTTTGGTGCCATGTGGTCATCGAGGTTGGTGTGGCGTTTTTTGATGGGAAGCGCGATGCTGTGTTGCTCGGTTGTCCTCGAGGTTCTGTATTCGTCATCAATCAGTTGTCAGTTTGCCAGATCTCCAGATACGCACCTTCATCACTCCCCACAATAGTAGCGCAACCAAGTCCAAATGGGCGACAAACATCATAGTATCGCTGTTGGTTGACCGCACAAGATGGAACGAGACTCCGATGGCGACGATCTGACCCGGACGATAGGTGCCAGGCTTCACTCCATGGACTCGAGTGTACCTACAGGGTGTCAATATGATATTTCGACAAAAGGTGTAGTACATACTGCCCATCCTCATTGAGGCTGAATTTTTTGAACGCTGGCTTGTTATCTTTCGTATACACGAATTTTCCTTCATTGATGACAGCTTGCAAGGTATGACTGGGGTCGTATGCCGGCGGCAACACTATGACATCTTCCACTGTGGTCCTGTGTGCGGGCATCAGAAGTCGATTGACGAACTGGAATTCTCTGATAGCCCCATGTCGGACAGCATATGGAATCCAGACAGTTTCTTGAACATGTTGCTCCATGAACTCCACGATATGAGATGTCGCACTGGAAGCCTTCCTAAACCACTCGTCGTCATCGATTGATATGATCTTCACGGTCTGTGTGAGCTCATTGATGCTGACCCTGCAGATTGGGATTATTGTTCGGAAGTGTTTTAAACTGGCAAGGTGTGGACGGCATACCTCTGAGCTTTTAAAACAGGAGGAAGCTTCACCTCTGACACGACGCCTTGGACTTGAAATACTTCCTCTTCACCACTACTCTCGTTTTCCAGGAATACAAAGTCGTCCGACAACACAGAGTCGACAACGAAGGTATCCAGAATAGACTCAGCCGAATCATGAAGGCCGAGATCCCCTGGTTGTCTGCTGAGAGATGCCATTGCGGCATGAAATGCCAGTTCTTCAGTAAATCAGTGGATAATCCTTCATGGCAGTCGCTGATAACAACTAACTGAATGATTCCTGCTGGATGCTGGCGGCCAATGTGTCGGGTGCTTTATAGCTGGTCAAAGACATTGAACAAGTAAATGGTGTGCTTGGAGGTGTCAAGGGCTGTGGAACGAATACAGGATGGGTGGAGTGATCTCCCATTTCATGCTCTGTTTATATACGTCTTGAAATGCATTTAATTTCAATTTCTTTTCTGCCGTGGGCTATTTTGCGGTCAAGCAATAAATACATAATTCATACTATAGTACAGAGGGCATAATTGGCACTATAGTGCAAAGAGAAGCTACACAGAACGGTCTGTACATGCTAGAATAGGTTGCCTACGAACTCCTTAAACTTGTCCATCGTCCTGATGACTTGGTCAATCATAAGTATACAGAAGCTGAGCAAAAAACCAACCAATACACCATTCCCGGAGTTAGCGACCACATAACTTTACTGCAGACACAGAGCATGTGCTTGAACTGGGGAAATTTGAGCCAGGCATAGACCATGAGGAACCCGTCACCTTGCTCTGGTCCGAAAATTAACGTCCAGCTATGGCTGGAAAGTTCATCATATCTTTGTCCTTTGTTGACCTCTGCGGGATTCACTAACGTTGACAGGCCAGCTAATGGAAGTGTCCGACAATGACGGTCTCCCACAGAACGAGACTGGAGTTGGAAGTCCAGAGTTGGTGTCGACGTCTCATGGCAGAGTAGCCGGTAGCCTCTGTCTGTGTACTTGTTCTGTGCTCGGATTGCGTTGTTGTCGTCCCCGCTTTGCGCAATGGATGCTTTGACGATTAAAGTCGCCTTCGGGTACAAACAATAGGCGTATTGATGGGCCATGACATTCATAATGCACACTGGAATGTGCAATCAGCTGGGTGTTTGACTGTATCTGGAAGACCTACTGGAATGAAATCCAAGGATTACGTCCAATGGGGGGCCGTAGGAGCTGATAACCTGCATGACCACCCCGGAACCGTTCCTAAACTCTTCTACATTGGCAATTGATTTGTCCGCATATTCGCTTCGTGCTATGATATGCGTCCTGTCGTTGAACAGCGTCATGGTGTCTCCGTCTCTCATAGACTGCCAATGTACGATAGATGGTCGAAGCGATGGAGGGCGAAGTGATCTGCAAGACGTATAGCTGACGCATTCGAGGACATTGGTCAAGTATCCTCGTTGGTAATGGTTAACGTAGAGATCGAGATCACTGTTCAGGTATCGTTCCCCTGTGAACACGGATAATGCTTGGGAGCCAGAGATTAGAACGCCGTGAGTCCGCTGGAGTTCGCGGAATAAGTCGAAATCTTCGTCCCTTGCAAAAAAAGGGAGGAGTGTTTGGCGAATTGAGCAGTGACGATGAATATATTCGGATACACGCCCAAATGACAGTGTGTTCGTGGAAGACAAGCGGCACAGGTCCCTTACTTCGAGGTGATCCATTATTAGGTGGGCCACTTCCACCGGTCTAATACGGGTCGTCAGTGTAATGCGTATCATCAGAGCCAAACCACGTACATTGTGTCTATGGCAGCCTCTTTCGCGATGCTCGTCATCTCCGTGGTTTCGATCGTATGTGCTGGGTGAGGGTAGAATTAAACGAGAAGCTAACGAGTTGTGTACGGTGTACGGACTCTTTGATTCTTCCTTAAGAATAAACAGAGGTCGCACGTAATCCTGATCGGGTAGAAGCCTCCCTCCATACGTGAATACCGTGTGGAGTTGTCTCGAAGTGTGTCGCCAGTTTCAATGAGCAAATTGCAGCACTGTTTCTGACCCAGATTCCGCCTTTGGTCGGCCACTTTGGGTTCGTCCCAATGTAGCTTTCAGGTGTCCATTCCATCGGATGTTGTAGAGTAGTCTGAGACTGTCCCAAAGTGCCTCACCATTTTCAGAAAGCAAGTGGTCGTCGTGTTTACGGATTCTAATTCCGCTTTGGGACGACACCAGTTGGGCCAATCCCGATTCAGCTCTCATGTGTCTGCCAGTGCCTTCCGGATCGAAACTATCGTATTGGGATGACCAAATGCGGTCGACCATGTTCAGACCGTGGCCTGTAATGAATGACCGCTTTCGGACAGATTGCCATGCTCGATGACTTATTACAGTGGAATTGGAACCCTGTATGGTAGAATTTCCCACCATATTCGTTCTTCTTTGCCAGCATGGTCAACACCCGGTATGTCTGGTTCCCCTTTCCGAAGTCGCGTACTGATCAGGTAGCGGCATTCAAAAACACGCTCACGCTCCTGGTGACGGCAACACGTCGAAGCCTAAGGTTCCGAAAACTGACGCAGTCCAGAGTGGTCCCACTGCAGTCCTCCGTTAGTCTTTCCTGTCATGTAAACTTGCTTTCTGTATTGACGTTAATCATTAGAATCAGAGCGCCAGAGCTCCCCCCTATCCTCTGCTTCTGATACCACACGTGCTTCCAATAACCCAAGGTGATCATCGTTTTGCATTCTTTTGACACAGTCACTTAGTGCTATGTAGCAACGAAGATTTAAATACCGTTGAAGATGATAAGGACCAAACACCTGGGCAGTCAGTGTCATTCTTGCTTGCTTTCATGTTCTCAAATTTACCCGCTGTACAGTGCTGCCGGCGACCCAGTCCACGAGGATGAAAAGAGCCCTTACGACGGTATTCTTAACACTTTGATCCCGGTTCCTCGCGTCAGAGACCTGCTGAAGACTAATGATATTTCCGATGCCGTTCCCACCTTTGACATCTTGCGGCGCTACCGGAACAATAAGGAAGTCATTAAGTGAGCCAACTTGTTCCCCTCATCCAATAAATGTTCATCCTACGTTACAGAAGGGTGCTCTTGTTAGCCTTCGTGCCGTCGAAGAGCAACTTGGTCAATCTCGCCTTGGCAGATCCTAGCGAATTTTCTGTTGTTTCTGAACGACTCGTCCATGGTCTACCATATCCTCAGAGCTTTTTCCTTATTGGTTCCGTGGTATACAGCAATTTGTTTGGCAAGGACACGACCAAGCAAATCTGCATGGAACCCCTCGACTTGTCCTTCCCGCACGTCGCCGCTGTTCTCGGACGTGTCTTCGGGACAGCCCCTGGTGGTGCACTCCTTTTCAATGGTTATCGTGGAGGGATGTCTTTCCAGTCCTGGATGAAGTCCGACAGTAACTGAAATGTGCGCCCTTGTGCCATGAATGGAAAGCGCCATGGTCCAGGAACGTCTCACAGCCACTGCATACTTAACCAATTAACCTCTTCTCTTACAGCAATACGTGCATGGGACGAACCTGGTGGGTATCATGCTCCATGACGTCCATATTGTTACTGACATCCTTTAAGTGCCAGTGTTTGATTGCCGAGCGGGATTCAGACTGTCACAGTATCACTTGAATGCTAAGTGCCACGCCGACCCTGACGAAGGCGATGTCGTTCTCATCATATGCACCGTGGGACGGTACAGGAATTTATCTTACAATGTGATGTCGTTGAATGTGCAGGTCGTACTGAAAATCGCCAACGGTCCTACTGTCAAGGATCGGGATAAGCCTGCTCGTCCCCTACCTTATTGGTTTTATGAACTGCGTTCCTTTGGAGTCAGCGGAGAAGAACCTGCTGCGGTTGTCGATGAGGGGGAGGTGGAGTATGATCCGGAGGAAGTCGTGTATTAGTTGGAGAGGCAGGTCTCGGTGCTACTATATTTTCGTGTAATATTATGATCTTGTTGCTTAGGCCAGTGTAATTATATTTGTCCTTGTTCCTTATTTTCATTGAAGTACGACGTGTGACACCCGTGCACGGTCTCGTATCTTTAGCATCTTAGTTTGTTTTTGTTCAGATCCCTCATATTACATTTGTTGATGTACGGTTGACGTGTGGGATGACCGTGCCTGGCTCTAACCTCTCGCATCATCATCCAGTTTATTTGTATCCTTAATATTACATTCATTCGTGTACAGTTATCAATCCAGACATACCTTTCGATGTAACTGCCCATGTATACTTGGACGGCGTCCATGTTTGATGATCATCTCGGAGGGAAAAAGGTCGACCACGGATCTCCACTCTGGCTGCCTTCTCCATTTTGCTCGCCCTGCGTAGCGGCCACCTTTTCCATGATAGACTTTAGCTTGTATACTTCGACTGGCCGTGTTGTGATGGGCTTCCGACAAGTAGGACAGTTGTATGCGGGTGCTCTGTAATGAAACCCATAATCCTCTTGCCAGTGTTCGTTGCAGATAGCAGTGAACCACGAGTGAATACAAATCTGACATAAAACATGGCCGCACTGAGAAAGACTTACAGACTGGTTAGCGATATATTGTGTGCCCGTTCAACATATAACACACTCACATGAAAGGACGCCACATAATCATTGTGCAGATCTCACACGTTGCGTCGTCCTCAATTTCGGACGCATCCTTCCTCATCTGATTAGATGAAAATGTCCTACAGAATGAAAAAATCGCATACGACTGTAGGTCAGCTGGCCCCCTCGTGCATCTCTTTTAATTCTTTTTCGCATT
The DNA here is from genome assembly GCA_902506015.1 of Armillaria ostoyae. Classification (NCBI taxonomy): domain Eukaryota; kingdom Fungi; phylum Basidiomycota; class Agaricomycetes; order Agaricales; family Physalacriaceae; genus Armillaria; species Armillaria ostoyae. Next base: position 4,386,539 of record LR732082.1, read on the forward strand.
CTGCGAGTTTCTGTTCTGCTTGCTCTTGGGCTTCATATGCGTTACTGGTTTCTTGAAGAGATTCCTCGCGTAATTCTTCTAATTCTTCTTTGTAATGTTCAAGTTTATGTTCTGCTTTCTCTTGAGCATCTTTTGCGGCACTCGTTTCCTGATACTGGGTTGGCGTCAGTCAAGTGTGGTGAATGATAGCTTCTTACCTCCCTCAATCTCTTCAGTACGCCTTCTAGTTCCGAAGGCTGCCCAGGTTTCTTGTCTACCGGTTGTTCATCCTCATCCGAAGATATTACGATGACGTCTTGAGAACGGCTACGAGCACGAGCCTTCTGCCATTGTTTTTTGGATTTTGGTGGTATAAAGGCTCCATGCTCCATGACCAAGATACCTGAGGGAGTGCTGTTATGGGGCTGTGTGTTTTTGTGGGTACAGGTAGATGACATAGCTCCAGGATACAGTCACGGACCATTCATGATGGTTGTGGAGGAAGGAAGACGAAACACGTGACCCGACCTTTTTCTTCTTCTTTCTACGTCACGCCGCTTTGCCTGTCATTGCCTATACCATAGTGATACATTGTTTTGCGTACAGAAGATTCATAAGTATTATACATTATTTATTTACAGTTCCATCGTTCCATCTCGAATTAAGCACAGCTGGATTGCCGTGTACTTACTTTCATTCCCTCCCCCATATATTGAACGACACATTGCCGAACATCTTTATACAAGACTCCCCAATGAACGTGCAATGGCTACCCGAGGAGTGCCAGCATGCGAAGTTGAATTGATGAGGTTTTGAATGATACGCTCCATCGTAGACAGGTGAGTGTAAAGGTAGGCGTACGCATTACAAGCACAGCGCAGATGGATAGAGCATTTTTCCAGGGTAGGGAATGAATGTCTGTCCCTAATGACGTCGAAGAAGTCCTCCCAGTCGGAGGGACACGTAGATGATTGGACGATTGCGATGTCCACATTAATGGAAGTCAGAATGTTGCCTACGGCGAGTGAATCCAATGAGCTGGTAATCCGAGCAGTATAATGCTCGGTGGCGGTGAACGTCAAAGACTGCAGCGATGTATAGCCTCTAAGAAAGAAACACGGGAGGGAGTGGTTGAGCGGCCCTGTGGAGCTGTAAATGGACAGGATTCCAGACGCCAAGATGCCTGTACTTACATCCCATAATACGAAGCTCCAGACTCTCTAGTGTCGTCTGGCAGATGAGTAAAACTGCGTTTACTCCCTTGATATTGCTCTTGTTCACCGTAATCTGCAGATGACTTAGACTATGGCACAGCCCGCTGGCGCACACAGAGAATCTGTCGTCTGCCATAACGTTTATGGGGTTGGCATCTGGGTGATACGTAAAGTTGATGAGACGGGGGATGGGTGTTGGGATCAAGGTAGATGGATCTTGGCAACAAATGCTGGGGTGTTCGTGTGGAAATGTCAAAGTCTGCAGATTGCTCAGTTCCTTGAGTCACTGGAAACAATGGCTAAAGGTGAACAGGCAGTCGCGGATGGTCGCGTCCACAAAGGCTTCCCAATTAGCCTCGACTTCTAACAACTGACGAATAGAAACGTTCTCCAGTACAATCTTTGTGGCGTGCCCTTCGCCTGTAGTGAGCATAGTAATTATCGCTGGAAATTGGTCCTCCCATTGGTCCTTGTCGCCGATAATGCGTATCGTGCACACGTAGGGTATGAGGTGCGGAGAGTGCGTAAAAAAACCGTATCAGGTTACGACGATGGGACCGGTGACTGATATTAATGTCTGCAATTAACACTGCCTGTGCACGCATCCGAAACTGATGGTGGCTAAGGCTGAGGTTTCTAGCATCGGCGTGCGCCGTCGGAGAATTATCAAGCGCGAGGTCGATGATTTCATCCATGAGTTCTGTTGGAATGTGCATGGTTTTGGAGGGGGAGTGAGTATCAGCCATGGAGGGAAGAAACACAGCAGTATATTCGCGGTATTGTTTCCAGCACGCTCGGCCCGCTGTACCTTTCTTTGTGCTCTAACACGGCCCATCCCGATAGGGAGAAAGTCTGGAAAGAAATATATGGACGAGGCGAAATGAGTTGTTCTACATTCAATGGAACTGGTCATGCCTTCCTCAGTGCCATAGGATCTACCTCGGCTCGCTTGTGAACACGTCTGAAAGCAGGTCGATGCGCTCATCAACGAGCGGCGCAAACGGCAACATACCAGTTGACCCGATCACTCTCGGCTAAGGATATTTATGTGTTCTGATCGAGTTCATTCACCTGCGACCTGTTAATTCGATCGTGATATGCATAAAGACGATGCGCCTACTCACAGAGACCTTTCGTTGATCCATGCCCACCCAAATTGTCCAGAAGACCAAGTCATTGGACTTCACCAAAGACGATTTCGTCCCCCAGGCTTTCACCCCCCCTGAAAGTCCTCCCAACCAAATGTATCCCAGATATATTTGGGTGCCGGAAGGTGCTGGGAAAGAAGTATCGTCTACTCCATGCGTTAACCGCCGCCAGAATATACTTCGACAACTGGTGCCTGTAGACCCTCGTGGCACCGGTGTTTCCCCACGGGTTCTCTTGGATACACCCAGCTTCATGGTAAGTCGTCACATAGTGTCATTGCAGCAGTTCATCTGTAACTCCTTTCTGTCTCCACTATTTTTTCTGATGGTGGTAGAAACCTCTTGAGGCGCAGACAGCCCAGCTACAAACTGTCAGGCCTGAGGAGCTTTTCAGACCTGCGACTTCCCTCGAGTCTTCTGGAATGCACTGGTCTCTGGGAGGAACGCTGGGTTCCCACAGCATCGAGGTAAGACATCACGACCATCACAATGCGAAGTATTACTAAGCGTCCGCCAGGCCATGTCTCTCGTCCCACCATCACCGACTGTGACCGACACATCCAGTGCTTCTGATGTCAGTAACATTTGCGTTTCTCCAGCCATAGGGGATAAGAGGAAGGCTATGGATGCCACTGATGCTTCCGTCGATGTGGAAGGCCACATCGTTCAAAAAGTACATCTGTTTTAGTTTGCAGATGGAATGTTCACACTGTTTACCCTTTTTCCAGAGCAGGACAATGGGATCTGATGAAAACTTCGGCCCTAAAGACGACAGGGAACGGATCAATGGTACTGACTATGGGACGGACATCATTGCCGCTGATGGCTTGAGCCCTGATCTAAAGGTTGGTTTTCACCCCTTGCGTGTTCCTGCTTGCATAACCATCCGCAGTTTTACTACCTTTCCCAAATGTGGCAAGGTGGACTGCCCCCACCCCAAGAACATTGCTCATGGCATCAGGCGACACTCCTTTGGATTGCAAACATGCAGCAGATTCTCAGCGGCATGACCTTCAGTCAGTTACAAGATGCTAATAGGCTTTGCCCCTTTCCTGTAAAGAGAAGATTGATACTTCAAGACCTTGGATTCATCGACGCCGATGAAGCAGAACAAGACTTCCACCACAGTCTATGCGACATTGGGACCTGGACACTATATCCGATTCTCATGGTTGATATGGTACGGTTTCGTAAATTTCTGTGTCTGCTGTCAGTTCACATCATGTTAGTGTTCGTTCTGTGCTTCTCATGGACGTCGTTGTATCCATACAAACCGTGGCGTTCTTCCTCCATGGTGTCAGCAATGCTGCATTTATAATGTAGTCTGTTCGAGGGAAAATACATCGCCAGCAGCAATGTCCCTCGCAGAGGCCTTTGCCGACACAGCGGGACCGGGAGCTGGTTACTGCAGGTGAAAAAAATTTACATTCAAATAGTGGTTGCCCCGTATGTATTTGTATTATTGTTTCTGTAATCCATGTCTATTTTCCTATGTTTTTTGTTATTACGGCTGAATGATGTTGGAATTTGAGAGCCACTTCATATTCAGATGTATACAACTACAATCCGTTTGCACGAAGTGACGTGCATGCCGAGCGACAGAAAATAAGCGTGCCTTTTTACGGCATACCGGGGAACCCAGGCAGGAGCTTCACCCTTTTTAGACTAAGGATATATTTAGACTCTGCTGGTACCGGTGAATTCTCGCACCGATAGTCTGGTGTTTTCTTTCCTTCCAACTCTCACCACTGAATTGCAGTCATGATCACTATCAGCTGCACTGGAATGCGTGTCAATTTAATCCACCACTATCAAGATATCACGGTTTTCGCCTCCCGTCCCTCATTGTCAGCGTCGTTTGTGGGCGCTGTTGCGGATTTTCTGTGGCCAGATGTCGAGGGGATCGAGGTGGATAGCGGCTATTCAAAACCTCAGGCAACACATCTCGTGATTGAAGGAGAACAGGAGGAGGGAATCGGTCAGATTCCAGTAAACGATTTCGTTGAGCAGCTCACCGCGCTGCACACCGCCCAGTTATATTTTGTGATTGCCAGTAGGGTACAGACATTGGCCTGGAAAATGCCATCCCTACAGCACTTGTATCTGTGGAATTCGTCAGTTTCCCCCAAAGGCCTGCAGGTCTTGATGAAGCTGTTACCGAATCTCACCCATTTCATGGTGGGAGGTCAAGACACGACAAGGATAGTAGAGGACCACTTTGGAGACGATCTATTTTCCAACGGTGAAATTCTAAAAAAGCTTCTGGCCAACCTCGTGTTCCTTCACATCGACGTCGTGGCGCTGGTCGGAGAGAAGACTTCCAAGACAGGAAATGGCGTACGCCCGAGGACAATACACTGGCTCACACTCCTAGACAATCATGTGCCTATAACCACACTGGAACTGAAACTGTTCACCAACGACATCAGGGTCGGTTGCAATCTTCTTACTCTCTGTGCGTCCACTGTCCAAACAATCAAACTGTACTTCGTCGGTTCATGATGACACTTGTTTTTTTTCGCCTTCTCTACACCCTATGCTGATACGATGTCCTGCAGACACGTTTGTCGGCAGTGCGTTTGTCGATCTCAGTGACATGCTGCACCTGCAACATTTCCACATCCTCACTTCGGAATTACGGCTCCACGAGCTTCTGAATGTCGTACAGACGATCCGTTTCCCCGATTTTGAGGATGTTAACATCTGTACCACTCTAACGTCTTTCGAGCATACCTTCACAGGTCTCAAATTCTGGGACAATGCATACGCCTCCCAAGAACTCCGAGCTGTAGAGGTTGTCAATCTGAGTATTCTCGTGAAGGAGCTGCAGCCACGAATGGCTGTTCACAGTTTCTATGGCGAACTTGTCACCGCTCGAATCCCCCACATGCGGGAGGACAATTTCATGCATGTTTTCTGGTTTAACGATGGAGGGTTTCTCGCTCGATTTGCAGATGCAACAGGTTTGTCCATGGTGGATGTGTACCGCCTATCTTTCTTACTATTTCGCAGATTGTCACTGTGTCTGCGATGACTGATGGGCCAGACGCTGGGCGCTCGCGTGCCCATGTACTGTAGTTGGTGTGTATGAGTAACTCAATGAAGTCCTGTAATTACTGTCTATAACTTGATTCTTCGTCTTGATCATTTTCGCTGAAAAGATACGAGCTCTTTCCGCGACGATTGAGGCGAGCCAGACAGGAACTACGCAGACAATTATTCTTACAATGCCTTGTAAGTACCTCCCTCTAAAGGGATTCATGACGATCCATCTCAATCTGGCTTTACCTCATGAATTGGTTGAGGATGATGTCCAGCGTGATGCATTATCGGTATCACCATACTATATAACACAATTCCTTCACGTAAAGTACAAAAAAAATAATATTACAACCCCTGAACGTATCCTTCATCTGCGCCAATGTATACTTATTCACGCCTCAGTCGTAGTTCTCTTCAATAACGAATCTAGTTCCACACCTTCAATACGATAAGCGAAAATAGTATTTAGGCACCTACTGCAATGCCCTCGTCGCCAACAGCCGAAGTTCATCGCATTCCACATTTACAACCTTGCCTTCCATCATCTGCTTCATGATGAGAACATTACCTTTGAATCGGATGCGATTGTAGGTACTGCCACTGATGTACCGGTTACGAGGAGCCCATTCCTCTTCGATGTGGTTGGGTACGTGGTAAAGAAAATAAGAGAATGTGCCGCGATCGCAGAGAAACCGTCTGCATAGCTGGGGATTGTTAGGACCTGTGCTGATCCATTCTTGCACGTAGTACATGCGTCCGTAGATGCGGGGCACATAGGCAAGCATTGGCTCCATACAGTGTGTACCGAGTATGCACCCCGCTCGAAGATCGGACGGATCCTGGTACGGACATTAATTCAGACCAGTGCATAGCAAAACCAAACGCTACTTGCATTGTTGTCCATTAATCGATCATTATGCATGAATACTGCAGTCTCGCTGGTAGAACAATGCATGGTTAACAACAAAGGCAACACGATGTGGGAGTGGGAGATGAGACCGTGGCGCATCCTTCCAGATTCTTGGGCCGAGCGTCACTTTTATTACGGCTCATATGCCTCTCGATCGTGACCTTTACTGTTTTTGTTTTCTTGGACTGTAATTTCAAATTATACTGATGCGTACTTCCGTTCATAGAGAAATGATTGTAGGTCAGACTGTCGAATGGCAACCGAATGTGGACATCCCAAAGAAGACAGTGATCACGATCATCGCCCATCTTAGATACGATTGCTTCGAGTTGATTCCTGATATCCAGGGCCGAGTGTTTCTCAGTTTGGATCCACGCGCTCCAGGTTGAAGTCGGGTTGCGTACAACATTGAACGGCAAAAGCTATGGTGCGAACATGTTTTCCGGCGATTACATGGTGTTCACAAAAGTTTAAAATATTGTGCCCACAGCGTTGTATATGTATCATAGCCGATGGCTTGCCACTTTCCATATAAAAAGAACGAGATAAATATTCATATTTCACCGTGCTTTCTCATCCTTGATCATGTCCAACAGACGCTTTCCTATGGAACTCATCTCCCTCATCGTTCGGGATGCTGCCCGAAACGTGAAGACGCTGTGCCTCCTTCATTCTACCTGGGTTCCTTTGATCAGGCCGCTCATATTTGACGTACTCATGGCCGATGGTCAATGTGACATCTTGGCTTGGCAGGATCTGTTCATGTCAGCCCCTGATATTCCTAACCATGTTAGGCACGTCACTCTCGCACCAGAAGGAGTGACTCCGGGCGATCCTGTCGTCGTTGAAGAATTCCTTCACTGCTTCCATAAGGTGTTGTCGCTCGCTTTACTTTCATTCGAGTTGGACTACAATGTCCTTGCATTGTCTCCACTGCGCACTGTTCGCTCTCTCATACTGCACAACTGCTTGCTGGATAACGTCCTACCCGATCTGAAATACGCTTTTCCCCGTTTGACAGTATTACACATCGTTGATTTTGTCACCGGAAACCTTCGGTCGCATGTCGCTGCAGAGCAGGCCGAGAGCTTTCTGCCCAGGGTCATGGCCTTTCTGTTCGTTGAAACGTGTAGTACGGAAACCATAGACATGTGCGTAGACATCATGGCTCGCGACCAGTGGTTTCAGGGAGTACGCGACATCGAAATTCAAGGCAGCGAGATGGTGTTGAATCATTTTTGCGCTCGATTGCCTCACTTTGGTAGCAGACTTGACAATTTACTGCTCTTTCATATCAGTATGCAGTTCTTAAGCTTTTGTTGCCTTTCCTCACTGACCATTACTCTGGCTTTAGATTACATGCTACCAGGCCCAATACTTCACAATTTGTCTTACACAACCTCTCTCGCCTGTTTGTACGTTGATGGGCTGCAGTCCGGTACCAGTAACCTTTGGCAGACCATTCTAGGATTACCTCGTTTGCCCTTCCTTCAACAGCTAAAGATCATTTACAGTGCCGACATATCTTCGAATGACCTTTCTCTCGAGCACTGGAACGATGTTATGTGTTTCTTGAAACATGATCGCTTCCCAGTATTAAGGAGTCTGGTAATCACCGTATACTGGTCCCATTGTCGTGCCAGACCTAATGCGAAAGCCTTCCGGAATTGTGTTCCGGAATCGTTCCCGGCCTATAATAAGGATCTCAAGGTATCGTCTTACTATCCTTATTGTATCCATGATACTGATCACAGAATAGACCACCGTATCCGTCATTTGTGATCACCCGTTTCGCAGTCTCGGATCGTTGACTAGGGCATATCACCTAGGTAAATATATTCTTCATCCTTGCGTGGTCAGCTGAAATGAAAACCCCAGTGTACAATGCACTGTGATGCCCACATCAGCAAGTAGTTTCCTGTGTAGTCTAGAATGTACATTACAACGCATATCATGTACATACAATCAGAATTTTCTCGATTTACGGTGGAAATGAGTAGCGTTGAATATGTAATCATGTGATCACATGCAGGACGAGTTGCCGTTGAATGCATGATGTCATAACTAATAGCCTGTCACTTCCCCTCATGATTGAACCCGACGAAGAATGAGAACGCCGTGGAGAACCTCTCTTAGACCCTGATCCGGAACACTTTATTCTATTTCCCCTCAAGAACTCCATGGTAGCTTCGGCATCATGTCATACCGAAAGCGATGTGCTGACAACAGTCCAGGTGTTTGACTTTTACAAAAAAGCGCAGGCTTCCCTCTGGACTGCAGAGGAGATGGACCTCACCAAGGATCGGCTCCAATGGATGGATTGGTTGACTCCTGCCGAGAGGTCAATGCTCACCAATGTCCTTGCTTTTTTCGCCACTGCCAATTCCATCGTGGGTGAGAACCTCGTGCAAAGGTTTTCTGCGGACGTACAGATTCCCGAGTTCAGAATGTTTTATGACTTTCAGGCGATGATGGAAAACGTTCACTGGGAGGTATACTCCCTGTTGATCACTACGCTCATTCTGGACGAAGACGAGCAATCTCATCTCTTCCACGCCGTAACAACGATCCCCTCGGTGCAGGCAAAGGCGGAGTGGGCTATGCGTTGGATCGCATCCGATGCTCCTTTCACTCGCCATGTCGTGGCTTTCACCGCAGTTGAAGGCATCTTTTTTTCCAGGTCATTCGCCGCGATATTTTGGCTCAAAAAAAAAGGATTGATGCCGGGATTAACGTTTTCCAATGAGCTGATATTCAGAGACGAAGGCCTACACACTGACTTTGCTTGCTTCGTATACTCCTGCCTGCATCAAAAACTCTCAGAGAACACGCTGACTATGATAGTGACTGAGGCATCTGAACTAGAGCAGGATTTTTGGAAAGGTGTGTAATAACAGTTCCCAAATAAATAATCGCCTACCGGAAAATGAAGACACCCTCGTTGACGGCATTCTGGGTCTAAGTGCGCCGTCCATGGTTCAGTACATCAAATTCGTCACCGATAGATTGCTGGTGGTGCTGGACGTCTCCAAAGTCTATAACACCCAAAATCCTTTCGAATTCGTCGAGATGATATCATTGGAAGGGAAGACAAACTTCTTCAAGCACCATGTATCAGATTACGTGAAGGCCTTTGTCACTGGGAAAGGTCCAGCCGCTGCGTGTAAGAAATTGTGAGTGCTACTATTATCGTTGAAACAAGTTCTAACGAATTCTGCAGTGAAACGGACATGGAATTTTAGCTATCTTCAATTCATATGTGTATCAATATATCGATGATTCAAAGGAGTACCTTTTTTTTCTGATACAAAGGTGGACAAACGATGTTCGAGATTGGTCTGAGTCGCCTTTGACATCGTCGGACATTCTGCCCATAGTGCCATCCCACCTATGAATGACGTTGGCAAGGCGCAATACAGCAGCCAAGCCATAGGTTGGAACCCGCAGGGTGTCATGACCCTCGCTCGGTGATATTTTGTCAGTGTGCACACAAGTGGTGCGTAACGTGGCGCCGGGACGAGCGTATTCTGATAAACGACTCTTGGTGGAAAGAACCGCTGGCATTGACATGAGATCTGGCCGCACAGCAACCTTCAAGGTGTGGAAGAACAATGGGTATGAGTATCCTGATTGATTTGAGACTGGGGCAGAGATTTGTCTCTTTACCGACACAAACATTTGTTTATTATCGGTCTCGAAATTTCAGACAGGGCCGCATTGCACTAGGAGTGCGTCAAACGTACATGTCAGTTCACCTTTCCTGCTCGTTGATCCATTCAAATAGCTGATGATCTACTGGATCGACTCAGGCCGCACTTGAACACCCTGAGCTAGGAACGAACAAATACGGGCCGCGATGTCTGAAGGATAAGCTGGACCAGTATATATCCATTCGCTTGAGGAGCGCGGTGACGAGGCTGGTAACGGGCACTTGTGAAACTAAGTGCGGCCTAGTGTGAACAACACTCTAAACCACTACTCAATCCCACTAACACACACATACACACCAATCTCAATAAGTGCGGAAGGGAGCAAGGAATTTAATTCTACTTGCGCCCTGACAGTATCTCAAAATATCTTAGAGAGCTCGCTAAGTAATGCAACGCGATCGCGTACAATTGTCAAGCAAATCTCAATTTCTCGGTTTCCTCGGAGCTTTTACAAGAGAGCACGGCGAACCACGCAACCCTCAAGGCAAATGATATTTCAATAGAAAATACACACGGACACGCAGATCTGCAAAACGATCAAGTTCGTTCAGTGAGCTCGTTAAGATACAAATCGCCGCTAGGTTCTACTGCACGCGACTTCGATTCCTTTCCTAGCTCGCTAAGTCTGAGTCCTAAACTCGTCGCGATAGAGGCCCTCGGCACTCTTCAATCACAATACACAATTCCTTTACTAAACGTCCCCACGAGTCCTCACACACAGTGCGCTCACTCTAACAACGGTGCCGCGAGGTCCAACTGCGCACACCTGTCACACTTCGTGCAACTGCTAGAACAGCTCAAGCTGGCTGATTCTCTCGTACTACTCCTCAAGACCTACTCAGAGGCCGGCACAACACAATTCTCGTCTTACTACTGAACCAGAAAATGGAACAGAGTTTCTCTCAGATGTTTTCTCTCAGGTTTCTCTCTAGAGACCAGCGCAGCTTCACTGACACCGGGTCTCGTTCATCCTCAAGTAAAACCGAAGTTTCGTATCCAAAATGTCTCTCTTATTTCAATTTCTCTAGTGAGCTCGCTAACTCTCTGGTATAGCCGAGACTCGAAGTTACTAACTCTTACGCGTCGCAACAAGTCCAGATTCACTGAAAACTTTATTACTAGATGTGGGGGGTAGGTAGCTTGTTTTAATACATGAAAATCTGCCCTACTTATACTATGAGAGATTGATTGTTACAAACGGGTTATTAGTAAATACTTTTTGTGTCGGCCGATAATTCCTCGTCCGAAACGTCACAGCGCTCTTGGCAGAGCGCCGCTTTCTCTCTGTTTGGTAGTCTCAAAGGACTAGGCGGCGTCGACGTCGCTCGCCCGACAGCAGGGGCTGTCCGCGGACTAGCGCTCAATAGCTGTTTAACGCACGATCATTGATCACACGTCATTCTTGTTTCTCTGTTCTGTTCCGAAGGTGACAGCGTCATAGTCTAGACCCGGTAACCAAGAGACGCATCGGAATTCTAGTCCGCTCGCTAATCCCTTTGGCCGGTGCCTGTTTCTAGACCATGCCCGGTGGTTCTCTTGATTATCTCTCGCGTGGTATCGCTTCTCCGGATCTCCAGGGTCTATGCGTCATTGATTATCGACGTGTAGTTATCTAAATTAGCTTCGGTCTGAGTACAAGCGCGTCCCACCAAGTCTGAATCCCTAGTGCCAACGGATGTTATTGCAAGCGAGCTCGCTAGTCAGCCTCATTGCCGTGCATGCCCGTGAGGTACAGTGCAGCGGCGAAGTCCTATGTCTTTAATTCCGTGGCTTCTTTTCTGACAGAAGGGTATCCTGACTCAGTGACCTTGCTTCTTCTCGTGCCGCTTGCACTGTCAGCGAGCTCATTAAGTCTACACAGTGCCTAAGTGTAATTTATTGATTTTCGCAAAATTACATGCTTAGACACGCTGCAGGCATGACAGCAGATGAAATGACAGAGGTTGCATCGTTGAAGGAACAGCAGACTGAAACGACCATACGTTGAAGGTGGTGTCTAGTATCAGAGGGCAAAGGCACCCTGATACTCAGTGGTCATTGGAAGTATTGATAGGTACGCCTACCGCGCTCACCTTCAAACTCGTTAGACACTGACCAGTTGTCCAGTTGATTCCAGGGCAAATGTTTTCATTAAATGACATGTTACGATGGTACTGCGAATGGAATTATAAGGCGAACGTCCCCCCCCACATATATGCGCCCACACCGTCACGATCCCGAAGAATATATTCGTCCATTGTTGTCTGCAGCGAAAAGTAGAGTGAGTTCCCGTGATCATTAGTACATGAGCTGTTTGCACTTGCGATGGTCAGAGGTCTCTGCTTCTGGAAAGTGAAAAATTTCCTTCAACCTTAACCCTCAACTGGCCAGTTGCAAACACCAGTTCCAAAGGTGAGTCAGCCAGTGTAGGATGAAGCAACAGCAGTGCCATTGACTACTATTCATTCTCACAGATGCTTTTCAATCTTTTCAATACAATGTTCACAGCAATGGAATTCAATGTTAATACCCCCCAAGAACATGCGCGTATCGTGGAATGCCTCAAAGAACTCCTTCCCACTCTTCGGAGAGCGCTCGGACAGCAGTTGACAGACGAGAGCGAATTGGATTTCATTGTTTAGTACGTGGACAAGCAAATAATGAAAGATGCTGTGGATTTTGGCTAACGAATACATAGTGATCTCATCGAGTACGGCACAAAGAACAATATCGCCGCCCTATTCAGCAACGAACACCGTCTATTGGGAGTCGTGACGTGGGCGACAACAGGAACAGTCGCGAACTTCAAACCACGCGTGAGCCTCCATCCCGTCCCATATCGAGCCCTTGGGGCCAATGGATTACCCGATTCAATCTTCATCCACGACACGTTCGTCGACAGTGTGGTGGAGTGGACCATAGACTTCGTCGTCCAGCTGTACGTTTCGTGATTAGTATACGCGAGTTCTGCTAATATGTCTTAATAGGTCGGTCTCTTGACCGCCTCGCAGTGGAAGGGAGAAAAATTTCATACAAGACGCGTACTCCCCCGCTAAGATACATTCGTACCTATGTTCAGATACCTACAATACCTACATACCATTCCATGAACCTACCGTACCTACAAACCATGCAAACAACGTTCTTTTTTTATGCGCGTAGTCCCACTGTGAGAAAGAATCGGGGACCCGGTGCTTGCCGCCGCTACCTGACATCTCATCTTATCTCATCATTACACAGCATGATACCTTCATTCCGGGCCCCAGCTTATTGATCTCTTTATTGAGCTTTTCCATATGTGATACTAATGCAGAGACGTAGTACGCCTCTCTTTCTATTACGATAGCCACTATACATTTACTGTATCTCACGAAAGATGTTATCAATACGGCCGAGAACAGTGGATCAGGACATAAGTGAGATGATGATAGGCAATCAGGTACCGAAGCATGATCGAGTGTCATCAGCTAATAATTGCTCTATTTAATAAATCACAGCCGATAAACCAACTACATGGTAGCATAAGAAAATGCAGGATGGACAGATGGTTTTGGCTTGAAACTGGTCTTTCCATGCAGCGATCTGGATACAGTGTGTGGGGGTAGCAGGGCCTTGCCGTATTATCTGATGCAATGCATAGATGGGCGCCATATGGCAATTGGCCTGCTTGCATGACAGCCTCCTTATTACGGTTCATTGCTTTGCCCAGCTACACATATATTCTGAAATTTTCATATGTGATGGAAAGGTGGCAATATTTATATGAGTCTTCCATGCACGTGTTGGATTTCCTTTCCTAGGATTTGCTTAACGCGTTATTATGTCCCTCTATGGTCCGGGGCCCGAAGTCGTTACATACCCCAGAATTGAGTGGATAAGCACCCGCAGGATAGTAAGTCATTACGTCTCAGTAATGTTGGAATACAAGCTGAAAGTCGGCGCGAAGCCAACTTGACGGAATGATCGATTGCTGTCCCGATATGGTAACTAGGTTCAACCGGCGTCGTACTCACTCGTACTCTTGAGTACAGCTCCGTTTGCTCCTATGACTACGTGTTTTTATTTAAATAGGACTGTAATTTGGTACATTCAATAACAACTTCATTCATCATACTTGTGCTCAAGTGCCCGCTATACTAAGGATTTCAATAAGTAATGCTCCGTATCTGGCTGCTCACAAGAAAACAGTGCTTCACATTGTAGAACCCCGGTGATGTGCTCGGTAACGGCGAGTGACAAAAGACTAGTGGGCGGAAATGATCTCCAACCGACACTAAACCTCTCACAACTCTACACTATCACCAATTGATTGAATTCGGGTGTTTCGAGTACGATAGAAGCACTCTGCAGACTCAATAATCAAGGGATGTTGTTCAAAAGACACTTTATTCGTTACTAGTGAGTTTTACAAGCGTACTACTCGCACTAGTGGGGTGGGTAAGACACAATTGAATGAATGTGACTTGGTTTTGAGCTACTGCGCTCGTTGGGACTATGACTGCTTCGAAATAATGGCTCTCTTGGCCCTGTACTACTTCCTACAAGTGATCTTCACTTGACTAGTTCGCACTCTTGGCTTACTAGTGGCACTCTTGGCCTAGAAACTGCTCCTTACAAGTGATAACACTTGACTAGTTCGCACTCTAGCTTACTAGTGGCACTCTTGGCCTAAGAATAATACTTTAACTTCGAGAAATTGCAAGAATTACTTCGAAACACTCTTGGTCTTTGCAGGACACAATAGTATTGCTCAAAAGGGACTTCAATTCACTCAATTCTATAGGTAACTTAGCGACTAGTAGCCGCTTCGTTGAGGTTAAGCACAAAAGCCTTTAATTGGGGCACTAAACTCTTGTTAGTCACTCGCAATCGCAGGGATGGCTTGCCTGTCGTTGCGAGTGGCTATTCTACTACTTATATACTGTAAAGAAAGGTACAAAGCGACACAAACAGCTATACTAGTGGGGTATTTTCGGTATGGATTTCTTGGCTAGGCCCGAAATATCGCGCATAAACACGCAATAGTCGGTCTAGAAATTGCTATTGGACGACTAGTGAGCCGCGGCACTCAGCCAGCGGTTTAACTTCGCGTTCTTGACCCAGCAACGCGCCACTAGTCCCGGAGATGAACGATTAGCCACATCCTCGTGCTCGCAACCGTAGTCGGCCGTGATCGAGAGCGCAGCCGGGCTATACTAGTACCGACCGTAATAGATCTGATCGCACTAGTCGGATCTGGGCGTAACGTTAATCCGTTGCTATTTCATTTCTAAGTCCTGCTTCGAGATTGCTGCATGACTAGTTAACCTGACTTAGGCGTTTCTGCCCCGATCGGTCTACTAGTGACTGAACTTCACGAGATCTGTGTATTCTGCTCCTTGTTTGGTGCGCTAGTCGCGTTACTTGTCTACTAGTGGCCTTATATTAAGTAGTCCGGCTAGTATTCAAGTCACTAGTACAGCCGGCTGGTAGATTTGACCCACTAGTGGTATCGCATCTAAGTCCTGGCTTCACTAGTCGCATACTGCTGTGACTATCAGCTCGGAGCCTCAGCTATAGTCCTTTTATTATCACTAGTACAGGATAGATATGCAATTGTATTGCTACCAAATCGCAAAATCTAGGTGTGAACGCGTAGACGGCGTATCACCGGAAGAATAGGAGTGTTCCATCAGCGAATTGGACAGAAATATATATGGCCATATAAGCCCTTGGCAAGGCTCGAAATACATGGCAACGTCTGAAATAATTGTGGCAGCCTTATATGCCCATATGAACCATGGAGGAATAGTAATCTGCATGTATTATTATGAGTATTTCTGATGTCGGTAATGCTTAGCAGACTTCGAAAGGTGTTAGTACAATTACTTGGCACCATATTCAGGTATAACATGATTGCCATTGTAAAATGAGTTTGTGATTTTTATAGCTTCTCAGGTGGCTAGGTGCTCACTTCATATATACTACGAATATTTCACTCTTGGAGACAGAGAGGCTTGAAATAGTAAATTTATTATCATTGCCGTAAACAGAATACAGGTACATCTAGATAATGCAGTTTATACAAATGGCTTGCTGTCCGGTTGTCCAGGTCCTCATCTCAACCTCTTCGCTGCCAATTGCCCTCTGGAGCTGTCATCAGGAAAGGACTTGGATAGGTGAATTCTTCTGGCCTTGAACTTGAAAACATGGCTAGGAGAAAGGATATCAGCACACATCCCTGCAACATACGAAATAATTACTTCAATTGTCGGAGCCGGACATACTCGTCCGATTCCACGGCGATCCAGACCAACAATCAAAGGAGAAGGATGACTAAAAAAAATTCCCTAAGATGCTATACAGAGTCGATTCCAAGGGATTCAACTCACTGACCGTGACGGTTGACTCACTTGAGTACCTTTCAATATGACCGCTTCCTCCTCCAACTCTGCACTGATATGTCACTTCAGAAGACCTTGAATGTTTGAAATGGACGCACCGATGCCTGAGAAGAGTTGCATAGGCGAGAAATTTGCGATGCTTGGAGAGGCGATGATATCTTGCTCGAGACATTGGGGCTTTCAACTTTGGTGGCTACTTTGGACTTTTATTTATGTTGAAATAGCTGACTACATTGTGGTTCTGGCTCGGAAGAAGAAGTCCGCATCGGAGATGATTAGGTCTAGAGGCGAAGCGGTCATATAGGGTCGGTGTCTGATGCATGCATGAGTGAGAGAGCTGCATGGGACGAATGGACACATACTGCTCTGTGACAAGAAGGAAAGAAGAAGGAACCAGAGTTAAGAACGCACGGTGTCATGGGGTGCATCACATAGGATGACACATTCAGCATTGATCTGGTGATCATGACTCGCGAGATCTCGGATGCTCGTTTGGTCACGCTATGCACCCTGTCTCTTAGTTCTCTTAATGACCGAACTTCTTCTCCCGCTACAGCATTCCCACTGAAGTGGGCCGAGGGCATGCTGAAAATTCAGTAGTGCAATACTACATCCGAAGGACTCTTACTTCGCAAGAACCGCTGTGAAGCCAGTTTTTAACTACAAGTTGAAATAAATCTAGGCAGGCTTCTGCAACCAAAACAGGGACCAACAGATGAGACGATGAAGCTATCATGGAAGAAGATTCAGAGGAATATGATGAAGACGATGGCGAGGGGCTTTCCGAAAAAGACACCAATGCTGATGGACCAGTAGAGGCCGAATTACCATCTCAACATCATAGATATGGGGTTTTCTGGCTTACACATGGACACTGAAGCTTTTGAGGTTCAAATACAATCAGTCTATAGAAGCGAGATTACATTTTATTAGGCTTATAGTAGTGATATATGAGCTGGAGATAGTTCTATGTAATTTTGAAGGCTAAGTTATTATACCGCGAAGTTTTAATAACATATGAAAAGGACACAACATCGTGCCCCGGTTATATGGTCTTTATAAGGCCTCGACAAGGTGAATAAGAATTCCGCCGGATCATGGTCGCTGCAAGTCCCGGAAACTTTTTTCCCAATCTGCTGATGTCACGAATCACGATTCGATGGATCAATGTGTGTACACGGTTGTACTATAAAAGTCATCCTTGTCAATATCGTCGTTGTTCATGCAGTGTGTACTCGTATCTACCTGTCACGAAACTTACAGCACGCCATACCGCATAATCCATTCCCGAAGTAGTAGATGACATATGCATATTATTATCAGAGTCTGATTCTATTGAGAAAGTGCTTGGAAGGCAACATTGAATGGGCCTTCTACCTCGAATCCAATATATCATGCGACATTCACATGAGCCGCCGCCACTTCTATATTTTTCTGAAGACCATACATCAGCCATTCCTTGTCAGCTATAATGCTGCAATTTGATAGTTGTATCGATCCTTGAGGCAGTGGCGCCACACTACAGGGAAGGCATGTAGCTATACTTACTCGAAGCGATGGAGAAGTCTAGAACATGTGACTTAGTTGCATACCCTGGCCTCTTATGTGTGCAACATAGTCAGTGTGAAATAGTTCGAAATGATTGACGAAGGGGATGATAAATAAAAGGCAAGGACAACTCGGTGTCATCCCAGATTTCAGTTCAGTCCTCCACTCACAGATATATCGTATACTCTGCCATGGCTACAGCAACTGCCCATCTTGTTTCGAAGGAGATGGTGACACCGGTATGCAGAGACATTTTACTGTACCTTGGAATCCTATTGATAGTCTCTTCCAGCATGCTGCCGTGGAAGAGGAAAATCTGGCAGAAACAATGTGTCGCCTCGAAATGCTCGAAGCTCAGTTAGCAAATGATTATGGCATGTCTGGAGATATCGACTCAGTAGAAGTTTTTGGCGAGACTAAGGCTAGGGCATTTACCCAAGAAGACGCCAGTTCTCTGTCAGCCATGAAAGACCTCTACACGCTGTATCAGCTCCATGTCCTTGCCTCGTCCACAAAGCTGTCTCATTCCTTGAATCCAGAAGATGTACGTGTTCCTTTTGAATAGTTGCGAACAGGTGCAGAGTTTAACCAACGTTCAGGCTCCAACACAACGCATTGACACCATTTGAATTTGCGTCGTACTGGTCGAAGCTAGCGAGTATTGATAGAATCCTACACATGACTGTGTTCATGATTCTTGTATCGCCCGCAATAGTGAGAAATAAGGGTTATCCGTACTATCAGAAGTAAACATTGCTTGCAAGGAAAACACTCGGACCAGGATCCAAAGCGCCTGCGAATCCAACCAGTGCAAATGCGATCATAGGTAGCACCAGACCAGCGAGTTGCAAATGGGCTGGTATTTTTTCCTCTCAGCGGAGTTGTGCACGTGGAATACGAATGACCACTTTCATGCGTGTTCTTCGTGCTCTGCAGAATTTCGAAGGCGATGGTACTGGAGAACTGGAAGCAGCTGCATTCAGACTCAGTGGCGGCGGCGATCTCGTTATACTGTCGCCACTACCTTGATACTCTCAGCGGCGGCGTTGGATCACGGCTCCACTCCTGGATTTTAGATGTCCGTCCCAAATCGATCTGGAGCAGAACAGGATCATCTCATAGCCCGTATTCATTCTAGGGCTCGAAGCAAAATCGACTCACTGCAGATCTCTGAAGTCGTCGAGCAGCAGCAATCAGGACTATGCCTGCTCCGGGACATCTACGCTGATTTGCCGACCCTGAAAATAGTATCCAACCAGCATGAGTCCCTTGTGATGATGGGCATCTTCACCATCTGTAGCAGATGCGTACCATCGCCTTATACAAACTACGGCAGCATCAGAAATGAATAATCCATCAACGAAGAGTGAGATGTTTAGGATAGAGATCGTCCAACGATATGCAGGGAAATTTGCTGTAATAAACCCTGAACAAGAAATTTTCAAATCCCAATCCCTCGTAGCACGACGAACAGCGCCGTCCTTAAACGCTCGCATTGTCTACATGACGATCAGAATATTCCTTCCAAGGTAAGACTGTGTGCATACATGGCTGATGTATCTAAAACCAAATAGAGTGAGATCTAAGCAAGAGGAACCAAGATGCGAAGTATCTTGGAGGTTGGTGGGGGTGAGTATCCCGCTTGTGAAGGACGACTTCCAGGGAAGGATGACCAAGCATCACCGACTAAAGAAGTGACAGGAGACCTGGGTGTTCAGGAAGTTCTCGACTTGATGACGAGAATTGGAGCAAATCAATTCAGCGCCGCGAAGCATGGCGGGCGATTGTATCCAACTCGATCAAAAACAAAGCGTGACATTACCCTCAGTTTATACCTTGCCCTGGCACAAGCACAAGCCACGTGTGCCTCGCATCGAGCTTGCTATCTAGTGCCTCTACCCGTGAAAACCGAATACACGTATACCCATCTACCCAAAAAATACTAGGTCAGATCAACAAGACAAGTGCCCGCAAGTGATTACGGCCAACTTACGGGAGACACGCCCACCCTCAAAATAGCCGCCTGCTGATTTAATCAGTTGTCTGCGACGGACGTTAGTAGATCAGTAACTAGGATGCAATCCCTTGGTGCATGCGCATTCTCAGGCTACAGTCAACTATCTGAGTAGCCTCTGAACCATTAAGTGAAGCAGCTTTCCTATCACTGGAAGACAGGTCTTCATGATAAGCGCCAGTCATCCGTACTGAGGTTCCCATAGAAATATCACACCTACATGAAAGCGTAAAACGCACTGCTATCGGCACAGAGATGTTTAGAGTCAACATGTCCTCGTTTCTCTAGTATTCGCAATGAAAAAGAATACAGGAATCTTAACAAAGTTCAACGTCAAATGAGAAGACAAATAGAACGAGAAGTTGAAAGCGCTTATGATACACACTTCTGAAAAGCGGCTATTTCGGAGCAAGCAAAAACCACGGAAAATCGCATAAAACTTTGACATGGGCTTTTGACCACAGTAAAATGAGTCGTGGTTCCCTTTGGGTGGTAAAGCTGACGAATTTTTCTGGGACTAGAAGAATGTATAAAAATATCTTCTCTATTTCAGTCGTTTCCCTTGCATTTTGACTGGCACGAATCAGTTACCTGACAGGAATGACACATGCTAGTAGCGCCTTCAAAACAAGCACCCAGTGTATTGAACAATACTCGGCTAGAGGTGTAGTAGATAGCTAGTGGCAGTGGAATGTAATCATGCAGCATGCCCGAAATCCCGGGTATGTGGTTTCCGTCGCTAGAGGAAGCCCTTAATTCATCGACCAGAGACAGCGTGAGGTCAAGATGCCAGTATTCGAGAGAATGAGCCAGTCTGTCTTCTTCAAGAGTACTGTACTATTTTGACCGTAGCTTCACGGGATGTTACGCGTTATGCACATCTTCACCCAGTTACATCTTCATTATGATGTCATCTACCTTAATAGGCAGTCCGGCGCAAGCCGGACCGAAAAATTATTGCTACATTGAGTAATTTAAGGCACCAAAAGGGCCTGTTATGCGTTACAAAGTTCACAGATCTTCACTTCACAGGGGACCATTACATGTTATGTGAATATCCGGTCGAAATACTACAGTATACTAACAGAGTACATGATGGCCTGAATTGCGACACATCCCATCCGTGACGTAACCTGTACTCAATGAGCGATGAGCAAGCCAGATCGGAATGAAAATTTACCGATGTCCCCACGAGCCCTCTTAGAGAAACGATTTCATTCAACTATCAAGGTTGCTCCTCAGTATCTTCGCCAAAAGCAAGTGCTGAGTCAACCAGTAGAAGCAATGGGATTGTTGGTAGCAAGTAGTTGGATTCGGAACACACCAGATCAGCAGCTGAAGTCGAGCATTAGGTCGTCGATTCCAGCTGACATGACGGTTCGTGATCATTGATATTCTGATAACGCGCTGAAACCCTCATGTCTTCCCCACACCGACTGTACGCAAATCGAGGGTAATCCATTTCAATAGGTGTGGCCAACAAGGGAGATGCGTACCCACATTCGTAAAAACTGGTATATGTTGAGAGTGTCGGTGAACATCAGTGAGGTAAACGGGATCGAAGACCTTTATGACGGCAGTGGTCAATGAAAGTTGGAGCTGAGGTCCGTCACCTCGTTTTTGACTGCTAAAACAATAGCAAGCTTGAGCAGGTCTCAGTGGTATCGGATGAAGGTCCGGTATCGTGGGAATAATCCCGCCTTGCTCTCTTACTATGACGTCACCCATGCCTGGCCGCTGCAAACCCCAGGATCATGTCTAAATAATAATAATAATGCTGGATTCACTAAGCATGTATGACTACCCGGTTCTTTGCGAATGGCACCCATCACCAGTTCAGTAATATCTCGTTTTGGCTGACTTTCGGTTTGGCCAAGAACCTGCATGCCCTCGGTGAGCATCACGTTGTTTTTCATTCTCCGTTGTCTGACTGTAGCCGTAGGTGACGAGGAGGGAGGAAATTTTTTCTGGTGATGCAACCTAGGCTCTATTCTGCAAGCGTACACAAGCATAGGATGAAAGGGTGAAGGGATAATTTAGATGTCTGGTTCCTGTCTGTGAGCCTGCTTTTCTTTCGTTTCTCTCATTTGCGTTGACTTTCTTGCAAGGCAGCTCTTTTCTCCACCACTGCGACCGAAATCTGCCGTCCCAGCTCGTTGCCTTCCATCACAACTTTCTACGTACAGCAGTGTTGTACGGTTGCCCGACCTTGGACCGAAGTCGAGGTTGCTGGTTGCGAAACTTCGGGGCGACAGTCGCCGGTCGCGCAAATGACCTGACCATGACTCTGTGGCTGTGAAGCCACATGTGACGTAGTTTAGGCCTAATTCGTTTGTCTCCGACCCCGACTGCTTTGTCATGGTTTTGTCGGCTTTCCAGTCCCTGGGTAGGCGACGTCACAATGGCGTGGGGAAAGTTGCAGTCATTTGGTGACCGTGACAGTGATGACTTTGCAACAGTCGTGACTTCGGCAACTGTCGCGCGACCCGCACAACACTGACGTACAGTGCCATCTCTCCCTTGACACCTTGACCTCCTTCCGACTTCGGCTTCAAATTTTGTGAAAGAAGGTGATGAGCCAGCTCTACCTTCCGTTTCATACGAAACGGAGCATGTGCTGGTCCTCCTCAGGCATGTCGGGCGATTCCTGTGCCACAGCCTTCGATACCCCGTTGACACTCAAGCACTCATCCTTACGTCCGCGTCAACCGCGGCCATGACATATATGACAAACGACACGATAACTCATTACCTCAAAGATGCCTGGGTCACTCGTCTGGCGCCTGTACTGCGAGACCGCCCATCGATACTGGTCCTCATGCTATTTGTCAGGAGCATGCACATGAAATCGATCCCCTTTGGAGCGCCTCCCTCGTTATTTCATATCGCCGTCCCCTACCCCTCCAAAATATCCCATCTGAAATTGCCGACGTGCTGGTTGAGAGCGAGCGCTGAAACTGATCCTTTACTCAGGAACCCCAATATGGATCTGGGAAGGGCGAGATGGGGACATCACTCGATAGGAGGCGGCGTTCCTTGATTCGCTGTCTCGAGTGTCTGGAAGGAAAGTGGACACGTTTCTTGGTGAAGCGGGACAGGCAGCCTGGGAGAGAAACATCAACTGCACCGTTATTGAGAGGTACTATTGGAGTACTCAGTGATGTATATCCAGCATGTAATGTCGGCTCGCCTCGAAACAACGAAGTTCTCCCAAACCCTAGTATACGCGTCGAGACAGGGAACAAGGCGACGTCAAGAAAAAGTGCACACTATGTACTCACTTGAAAGGTTTATTCCAAAAAAACAAGGTTATATGCAAGTCCGATTGGAGTTCGGGGAATCGAACCCCATTACCTTGGGACAACGTTAGCCATTACACCTATCTGACCCGGGGGTAGCAGGAAGTGATACCCTCATTGACCGCTTTTTCCCATCATATATCTAAGAGTGCACGACACTGCAAGCCCCCTGGGCGGCCTGGAAAGTTTATTCCAAAAAATGTTTGCCAGAATTGAAGATTCGGTTACAGGGAATCGAACCCCGCGTATGAGAATGTTACCCGTTACACCTATCCAACTTGAGGGAGGGACGCTTGAGTTGTGACTCATTTTCGCGACGTCTTTGCTCCCAAACCCTCACTGAGGAGGCTCGCCGCATCGGAGGGGAACACTACAGAGAGGTGATTATGCAGCCATAGGAAGGAGCGTCCATCCTCTCGTGTCTGTATGCTTATATTTGTCGACAATGGAGAGAGAAGGGTACCAGAAGGAAAATAATATGACGACTCCGAGGCAGCTTTTGCGCAGAATTCTTCGGTCCAGTATTTGAGCGCAGAGGTGTGTGGATCTGGTGGGATATGGCATACCGAAAAAAACCAAAGTTTATTGTGGGAATGAAGGCGCATGCGTCGAGCCAGCCATTTCGACAATGTATATCGCATACTTGGTCACTGCATACCAAGACCAAAAAGGCGATGCGTGTCCACTCATCCCATCTACCCGGCGGCAAGTTAAAAAAAAAAAAGTTCCCTGTTACCATCGTCAAATATCCAGACCTGGGGAATTGAACCCCACTGCGATGTAGCGACATCACCTGTTATGCCATAATCGGATGGTTTGGAGCCTTGCTTGTGCATAAACTAGGGTGTCTCTATTATCTCTCGCATCAGCATTTTCACGTTCATATAGAGGGTATAGGTGCTATAGGTGCTATAGGGTATTTTGCATGTATTCACAATCTATACCATCTATAGCACCTATACCACTATACATCTATGGACAGGCTCCATCAAATGCATGTAAAGAGGTCAGTGTAACACTTCAAACACAGGAGAGTGATAGAAAAAAGCTAGGATTATATAGCTGAGGGTTATGACAAACGGAATAAAAGACTGAAGCCAAGAGCGCATCGAGCACGTCCCCAAATGGAAGTGGCCTGTGCACAATCACGTCATGTGGTCACGTGTAAGTTGAACTTTGCGCTGATTCTCGTTTTGCCCGTTGCTCTTCTCCCACTTTCTTCCCCTTCTTGCTCTCCCATCCGTACAGTATCTGGCACTTTCGCAAGTTACTTTTTGTTCTTACCTTTCCAAGGTACATGAACTATCCATAGGGTCTTATTGTGCGGCCTCATCAACATCGGACAATGTCCTCGATATCCCGAATCCGGCACTACGCAAAAGTTTAAGTCCCCTCCCTCTTTTCTTTGCTGGTCTCCGTGCACTCACTATTTATTCCGTGATGCACTAGCCCAGACAGGAAGTTGTGGATTTGGATACCGGACCTGTGGACGCCTGAAAGACTTGGGCAGAGATAGCAGATGACGTTGGTAGTGAGGTTCGTGAATATGGCGGTCATTCTCGCGGTCAGGCCAGGTTGGATGGATCAGTTTTGGTATGTGTTGCATCTCTCGTCGTAGGGCTAACGTTGACGTTGCCCACCACAGGATCATTTGCTCGTTGCTGCGCCTTCTTTCCCTTTACCCTCTTTTACTCTCTGTCTGTAATGTGAGCTGCCATTCCGCAATGAGTAACCATGTACTTACACTATGCCAGATGACATCGTTGAACTTGATACGCCAGTAAACCTTCCATTCTCAGATGTTCCGCTTGTTGGGTAGATAGTGGGCATGCATTAGATGTATCCGATTTGTACGCACACAGTGAATATTATAACCTTTGAATGCCTTCTATATGTACTGCGTTGATCTCAAAGATTGAATAACAAGAAATCCTCAGTGGGGCCGCCTGCATAGGGCCAAATTCGGTCTGTATAGGTTGGTATAGGGCAGCCATAGCCCTATGAAAATGGTTATAGAAAACATGCATGTCCCTTATAGCCCTATACCGTGTTATAGGGTATAGAGTGCTATAGCCACATGGTTCCTATACCCTCTATACCGTTTGTGAAATTGCTGATGCGCTTAGTCTCCGACAACCTTCAATTTGACCCGAGAACGCGATAGAAAGCACCGAGCGCCAGGATGAATATGATGAAGGGTCAGGGTTAATCGTTCGACTTCTTCCCGTCGTGCATCGTGGTAGTTGAAGGCAGGATGCGAGAGCAGCGCGGACTCTTTTAGAAAAGATAGAACATGGCGAGTAAAGGAATGTCCGAGTCACCCCAGTTGGATCCAGAGAATCGAACCCCACCGCGAAGGAGTGATTTCGTCCGATGGGCCATCCTTTCTGCAAAACAGAAGAAACATAATGCTGATTTTCGCTACATTGTTTCGACTCGAACATAACCTTGGCTCAACTCAGGCAGCCAACCAAAATTTGGCTGGTTCTAATGCTGCAAGTATATGATCCAGAGGGGAGGCGAACCCCTGCAATGGACGCAGCGTTATCCGCTACGTCATCAACGGATACATTGACTTCTGTGCATGAGGCCATTCCTCTATGCGACGCTCCTCAGGGACAGACAGCTCTTCAGGCTTCCTCCCCGATGTATCAAAACCCTACTTCACCAACCTTCCTTCGACGTAGCGAATAGACAGTAACCACTAAATACGTCAGGGATGCACTTAAGTATAACCTGTCCTGTTAGCATCAACAAAGAATAATATTCTCAGATGGAACCTTTGGTATGGAAAGGTAAACCGCATGAGACAGTGTGCGCTGCGGACTCTTCCAGGAAAGAGAACCGACGGTGAGAAAACGAATCAAACAGCATGCTCAATTCCTACTAGTCAGATCTAGGGAATCGAACCCCACCGCGAAGCAGCGACTCCGTCCGTTAGGCCATGTCTGGCATTCGTTCTCAGAGACACAACGCTACTTCTTCGCTGAACACGACGGAGCGTCCCGATACGTGGATTGGAATTCATCTTCAAGTTGACAGGATGAATGTGGCGAAGGGTGGGCCGTGGTGGATTAGCTTTGAAGTGCTTGAGGTACTTCCACCTGCCCCCAACGTAGGCCTTCGTTCTCAAACCAGTGCAGTATATATCCGCCGGTGCTTGTTCACAACCGCTGGCCCGAGCACCACGAGCATCGTCCAAGTCTACCTGCCTCTCGCAAAATCATCTCGGAGCATCAAGCCCTCCGCGAAATGGCGTTCAACTTCCTGGGCTGACAGTCCATGGGATATACCCCGTGTGCACTGAATGCGTTCTCAGACGTCTCTTGACCTTCTGTAAAGGAACAAGGACTCGGCGTAAATCCTCGCCGTTGATGTGCTCCATCACATGCGCGCACGGTCCTGCTCCCTGCGAAGGTATGGGGCCATCAGGAAATGACTGTGGAAGCGAGGCACGTTGGTGTCTTGAAGGCGGCGCTGCAACTGCCCCGGTCCGAGGGCAAGGATAGGATCGCGAGGTTACCGCGTCATTCAATTTGATCGAGCATATTACTTTCCATACTTTCAGTTCAGGAGCTAGGCGCTAAGGAACCAGCCAGTCAATTCTACTATATAAGACGAAGGTATTCTCTCGTGAATGCATATCCTCAAACTAAGGAATATTCTTCGAGCATGAAAGGCTTACTATTGTCTTGCGCCATCGCTTTCCTCTCCTTGGGCGTCGTCTCTGCAACGGAGGTAGGTTACTTCATCCGTTCTTTCGCTGTTGTTAGTTAAACGTCCATACGCAGGATGCCTACCCCCCAGGCCAGCCAGTACCTCTCCTCCGAGGATACAGCGCGCTATATCATGACCATTTTTACACCGCCAGCGCCCAGGAAATGGAAAACGCTATCACCCTGTACAAGTACAATTCAGAGGGCGACGCATGTCTCGTTTTTGATTTCCAAGCGCCCGGAACGGTACCATTCTATCGCCTGATGCAGCCCAGTGTCGTGGACAATTTCTATACCACCGATGAGAACGAGCGCAACAACTCAGTCCAGAATTTGGGATACGTTTACGTGGGTATCACTGCATACATCTATCCTTCCTCGGTGTCTGGAAGTATCCCGTTCTACCGCTTGTACAACCCAACGGTGCACGACCATTTTTACACCGTGGATGCGAACGAGAGAAGCACCGCCGCTCGGACCGGCGGGTATGTGGATGAAGGTATTGCAGGATATGTCTTTCCCGTTTGACTGCAGTACGTCGAGTCAATGTCTCTGGTTAGAACATTTCCTGACTTGTACTTTACTCTCAGATGAGAGCAGTTCGTGTTGAGTTTCAGGATCGATTTTATTTGTCCGTGCTTTGTGACTGCGAAATGATATACGTCAGTTTTTCCCGCAAACGGTGATGATGAGTAGAACAAACGTGTCAGAATTTCAAGGTTCGAACCGCAGATGGGTGAATCTGTCACCGTTCTACGCCATTAGCTTACTCACGAGTCACAGTTGGGTTGCCCCCCCCAGTGGACCACCTTCTCCCCAACCAGCTTTTGAGTTTTGATAGCCCTCGCTCGGTACGCACGATTTCTAAGTTTCTTCCGAGTGTCCGCCAGCTAGGCCTCATCTAAATCGACCGACACTCCATGAACGTCATCTAAGTCCATCTCTGGACGCGCCGGGCAATCCTTCTTCTCATAAAACTCCGCGCAGCGTCAAGGCCTTCGAAAAATGACACTCAGTGGCTGAAAATCTTTGGGGTACGCCCCGCGTGCGAAAGTGTCCAGGTGTGTAGCGCCATATTGATGATGCTGGTTTGCGCTCACTGCAGACGTCCTTAACCTTCTGTACAGGGACAAGAATGCGAAAAACCTTGCCGTCGATGTACCCCATCGATACTCAGAGAGAATATGCGAGGCGATCTGCAAAGTTGATCAGCTATGGTGCCGTCTTGGTATCAAGGATTCTTGTTTTCGGTGAGTGGTGGTTGTTCGTTAGGATAGAGCTGGAAAGAGAAAGCAGACGTTAAAAGGTCCCGTCGTTTCGTTTTGGGACGACGGCGTCAGGTAAGCGGCGGGCCATAGATCCTCGCGAACAGTGTCTTCAGCGCAAAATGTTCCGTTCAAGAGCGCCTCTGTTGATTACAGGAGAGAGACTAGAGTGGTTCGGGTTAGGTCTTGGTGGTGTCGGCCGATGGACCGTTATCGTGGGAACAATTTTAGTCTTCTCTCTTCCCACCACGATCTTCCTCGTCTTGCCGTAATCACACATCGCTGTTGGGCAGGGCTCCTTGATCTCGCTGCTGAATATATGGGAGAGCAGGATTCACTGAGGATTTCCGTCGCCGTAGGTGTAAGTGTCGTTCTTCATTTTTTTATTCTGCCCGTCCATAGATTTATCTGGCAGTCCCATCCATAGCATTTTTGCTGCCTTAATCTCGTGTGGTCACCGGTTAGGACTAAGGGAGAAAACTCAGCACGCTCGCTACAATGCTCTCCGTTCCGGACGTATTGCATTTCTTCTGTTGTACCTTGAGAGACGACTTCGTGCGCACAAGGAGGATCCTAAATCATCCGGATACTATGGCGTAACGGATGATGTCGTTGCTTCGTGGGGTTCGATTCCCCAGCTCTGGATCACCGTAAGATAAGCAAATGCATATAATCTTTTTGTACTCGCTGTCAAATCCCATCGCCCTATTATCTCCCGGGCAAAAATCCAGACTTCGATGAAGGGTATTGCTTCCGCATCAGCGTTACGTTTAAGCCAACCTTTTTGCTGCACCGGTCTCGTGTTTCTGCGGATGTTCAGAGATGAGGCTCACGAAACATGTCCGTCGACATGATGGCCGCCGTCGAACCTGTAACAAAGGCAGCCCTCATACCTGCCAACTGTCTTACTCGAGCAAAGCCAGGCTTATTCGCATTCACCAGTTTAAGGATACGGTGGAGATGACCGACTCCTCCAACGCGGTAGCATTCGGCAAGGGATGTAGAGAAGGTATCAGTTTTGACTCGGCGAAGGATTGAAAACTTTCAATGAATTGAATTGGAAGCTTGCTACGGCCAGTACAGCTCATCCTAACGCCGATCTGGCGCAACGAATGTTGCATCCTTGGAATTAGTACTGGGGTTCGATTCCTCGGTCCCGGTTATGGTTTCGATCGCGTTGCATGTATTTTGCCACTCATACTGAAAACAAGCTTTCTATTTCGCGGAAACGAGCTATGATGATTTTGCAGTAACAATGTCTGAACGGAATCTTCAAGCGCAAAATGAGAAAACAATTCCGCACTCGAAGCCGATGATGAGAACGATGTGGGGGAGGAGCAAATCCGCCGGTAGTTACCAGTGGGCAGAACGGGGCGTCTTCTGCTACGACACCTCTGCGTCCCTCTTGAAGTTGCCGGGCTAGTTCCGCGAAAGGACTCATCAAAAGCCTGGATATTTGTCTTGGTGACAATAGAAAGAGCATCGAAATTCAGCAGCGAGTGGAAAACAAAAATTGGCTCATCCTACTGGCTATCCAGAGTCGGGGAATCGAACTCCACGAAGCAGCGACATAATCTGTTAGGCCGTATCTGGATGATTCAGAGGGCTTCGACAAGAATCCGCAAACTGTGGCCTGTCCCGAGAGTGGGCCAATTTCTCTGCCCAACGTCAACCGTACGCCGCTTCCTATATGCACACTAGGATGATCTTTGTGAAGGATGGGCGATGGAAGAAAATGTTTAGGGATACAAAGATTTTTGCGGAATGTGATAGTGTCCCAGAGAACTCATACCAAAGAGAAATGAAATTCGACAGCGAGTATAAAAATAAGGAAATACAACCCTTATCCAGGTTTGGGGAATCGAACCCCACGAAGTGAGATCCTCCGTTCTGCCATATCCGAATGATTTAGAGCCCTCATGTTATGCACAAAGTCGTAAACAGAAGAAATGCAATGGCGGGACCGGTCCCGGGACTGAGCTTGTTGGTTTATCTCCCAGTCCGACTTAAAGAATTTATTTAACAGCCAAAAGTGATAGAGTCTTAGAAGCGGCATACCCCTCGTAGATCCATGCTGCGAATGGGGTCGATCACTACGTTCCTCCTTTCGTTGTTAGATTAGGGTCGAAGGTCATCGTGGAATGTAATGGTGCATAATGGTGCTGGTGGTACTTAGACGCTCAGTACAGCGCAAAGGTAGACGATGAGGTACTTACTTACAGTCAGATTTGCTGCCCCCAGTGTAGTATCTCGTTCTCCAGCCAGCCGTCCTTCAAGCCCTTGTGATCGACCACCCCATACGACTCATCCCTAACTTAAAAGTCGAGAGGGCGGGACGGTGAGAGCGGTGAGAGGGATGAGCGTGGCGACTGCGAAACGCGTAGTGAATGAATGAGCTGGAGTAAGTAGACGAGGATGATCTGTCTGGAGAATTCGGGCGATGTCGTAGCCTTTTGTATCCTTTCGGCTACCAGAAACTCACCTGCGACTGACTTACAGATGTGCTTGAAGAGTGTCATATTGGAACGAGATGGTGGATATGTAGCCTTGAAGAGGGATTTTCGTCAAGGCGGCGGTCTCCAAATACAAGGCAGACGGCAACGTCGGTCTCAGAAGAAGGAAAGGGCAACTTGAATGCTCAAAGCAGAGGCTATTTCAGTTTCGCAATGAAGACAGGCGGAACATAGAGCGTCAAGAACGGAAACCATTCGCCTCGAGACATACGTACAAGTAAGCTTCCGCTCCAGAGCCGACTTGCCGCTACTTGCCGGCGGCTGCACCTCCAGCGGATTTGTTCTCACGCTCAGGCTTCCAAGTTCCCAGTACCACTGGACGCTTCTTCGTTAATGCTTGCTAGCGATCGGCCTGCTGGCAATCTTTTTTCAAAGTTCCTGAGCTAATTTTCAAGTACTCAACGTTTGGCTGGCTCAGTGTGCTCGGATCCGATTTGCGAATGTAAACAGCCTGAGTGCTATGTCTTTGCTTCGCATATTTTCATTACTCAATGGTCATGTCGTGTCGCAGTAGGAATTTATATCTTCACTAGCAAATTATAAGAGGTCTATCTTCTCTACTAGGGATCATCAACTCAATGAGGAAACTCATTGCAAGTACAGTTTCGCGTCTCGATGCAGCTATTCGTACTGATGCATTTACTCAGAAATCGGCCAAAGACGGATCATACGAGGCTATGATGGCGCTGGGCCTACAAGCTAGCCAAACCCGCCTGGCCCGTCAAGCTTTCTTTCGTGTCATGGAAGAGAATCTCAAGTTCGACACAGCCTCTATCCAGGATATGAAGCGAGGGCATCTTCCACTGGTGCCTTCGCTTGATCCCAAAGACGTACTCAATAAAAGTTGCAATTCGATGCTTGTAATGGCTACGAGCCTCCGCAACCAATTCCTTCTCCAACCCGTGTGCACGGCAGACGCAGACTGGACTTCCTCCATGGTCGCCCTTATGCCTACCATATCATTCTGGTTATGTCTCTTCTGCGAGCGGATCATCTTACCATCCCGAACATCTGAGTTCACATTCATCAATTTCCACCATGCGGTGATATCCATCCTGGCCTGGACCACCAATCAGAACAGGATAAAGATGGAACCGAAGATCTTCACAGATTATCTTCCATTTCTTTGGTTTCACCCTCCCCCTGGCTGTACGAAGTACGATCTCGACGATGTACGGGCACTACTCTCTGCTGTAGATCATGGGTTCATGACATGTGACGAGCCACAGACTCAACTTTTTGTTCGTCGACTTGAGGAAAACACTACACTCACCGCTAACCTCATTGTCCGATTCATCGTGGACGAGTTTGCTCGTATCCCGGAGGAATCAGACACGATACTTCTCTATCAATCTTTTTCGGCTGTTACATCTTGTGCTTTCTACTTCGCCTGCAGCTCCCTATCCATTCATGCTGCTCTACTGAAAAACAACATTCTCAAATGGATGTGTCTTGCTTTCCGATTCGTTACCCGGCGTGTACGATTCACCTATACGACACTGCCCTTAGCGACAAGGTGTGTTGGCATGGGTTTGGTTTACATCATCAGACTCACAAAGGATGGACATTCGTACATCTATCAACTCCTTGGCTATGACATCTTTCTCTATATGTTCAAGGCGCTCCGCAACCTGCATGCTCATCCCGAGCTCATCGACCAGGAGAACCAAATACTCAAGACCTCCGTGGAGAATGATACCGTGACCATCGTACACATGGTCATATCCCATTTCGTTTACGCTTCGATTCTGAAGCGGTCCAAAAGGGCCATCTCCAAAATCCAGCGACAGCACGTTGATGGTTTCCTCAGTTCTAAAGACCCGGGCCTGAAGCAGGTTTGCGAAGCGTGGACAAAGTTCATAAACATTGCTTCGTACCGATCCGATATCTGCTCTATATCTGATTCGTTTTGTGGTAGTAGCCAGGTGTGTAGTACCATGTCGAGCATCTGTCAATCATTCTAACCTCCCATAAAGTGTCCTGGAACATCAGTCGGAAAGTCCGTGGCTTGTTCAGGCTGCCAGTTTACACGGTACTGTTCGCGGAGATGCCAAAAGGATGACTGGTCTTCTGGTGACCACCGTTCCCTCTGCACCAAGATCAAGCAACTCAGGACTGGTTCGTCAGTTCACCTTCAAATCCTTTGTTTTCTCAGCGAAATCCTAGACGTTGCCCCCTTACCCATGTGTTTGAGTGACAAAAGCGCCTTTGAGGAGCTTAACCGTCAATACATTGAACTTCACGAACAAGACCGTTCGGAGTGGGACGTGTTGTTGAACACATATATCGCAGAGAATGGAAAGCCTGATCCTTTGTGGCCCATGCTTCAGGTACTGGACTATCGCGCTGTCAACGTCAAACCTCGCTTTTACGTTGAGTCTTCGAAACTGCGTGCTAAAAGTATCGATCCGGGGATGCTAGCCAAGGCGCGAGACGGGTCTGCGACCCTCATATATTGTATTATCCCAAATGGTCGGCGTACTATGGCGATGGCGGAGTTGTGTATTAAGCGGTGGATCGAGGTTTGAGAAGGGCCAAAGAAACCTGGTGGTGAGCGAGTGTAAAGAGACGTGCACGGTGAGGATCAAGCTGTAGGGATAAAATAAGACATATGGCTGTGAAATCGAAGAAGTTTGTCTGTATCAGTAATTAATTTAAAGGATGTACGACATAGAGTTTGGATTTGGAGTTAGATGGACTACCGGCTCCTCTATCACGGTAGCATTCGGCAAGGGCTGTGCAGAAAATATCAGTCGACTCGGCAGACAATGACACAGATCGAGAACTTTCAAAATTCAATGAATAGAATTGGAGGCTTCATGATTGAGTTCATTTTGCCACTAATACTGAAGAGAAGCTTTCCATGTCGAGGAAACGATCTGTGATGATTTTGCAGCAATAACTCGTCTCAAATCCAACGGAATCCTTAGTAACGTTTAAGTGCAATATCATGCATCCAGAATTTGGGAATTGAATCTCACATTGAGTCCCGGCTTGTAACAGAAGAAATGCAAGGGTGCCAGGCCCTGAGAGTGAGCATGTTGATTCCTTTCCCGGTCTGACTTGAAGAAAGCTGAGCGTGATAGAGCCGGCGTACCCCTCGTAGATCCACGCCATGAACAGGATGAAAGGTTGGTCGCTGTGGTCCTCCTGCTGTTCAAGTCAGATTAGGGTTGAGAGTCATCGTTGAACGTGATGGTGCATAACAATAGTTATGCTGGTAGTAGACACTCAGTACAGCACGGAGGTAGACGACGAAGTAAGGTTTATTGTCTCATGTGTTCTCCAGCCAGTCGTAATTGTAGTCCTTCCGATTCGTGCTGCCGACAATTGCCCTTGTAGTCGACAACCGCCATACGAGTTGTGACCTGTCTCTAGCTTGAACGGAAGTCGAGGGTGCAGGGACCGGCGAGAGGAATATTATGTGGCGACTGAGAACGGCTCGAGATTGATGAAATTTCTCGTTAAGGCAACATGTGAGAGCAGCACGAACTCTTTGAAATTGAGGAAGGATAACCAAATTGAAGTTGTTGATGAGTAAAAGTATCATCTTGGTATCGTCTCAACTTATAATCCAGATCTGAGGAATCGAAACCCCACCACAAAGTGCCAATAGGCCATATCTAGATAGTTCCTTTCTGCATGACGGACAAAAAGGCGGTCTTCGCTACATGGTTCCACGTCATGCTTCTCCTCCCATTGCAAGCTACGTTCAAGGAGACGGCGATCTTCGTGGAACGTAAGCCTAGAATCAACAAAACTGCGTGTAAGTCGATATAGATTCTCAGTACAGAACGTCGGAGGCTGTTCAAGAGTTGGTTATCTTTATGTCCAATGTCAGACATGTCATTTCGCGCTGCTAATGATCACGCGCTCGCCGCTCCCGCCGTAGGCTATGCTCGTACCGCCGTCCCTTAGACTCAGTGAACGTATCATATATTTGACACCTAAACAGACTCTGATGCGAACTGAAATTCGGCTGGCCCTCCTGTAGCGGAAAAATCCATGCGGCGAGAAGAGCTGAATGATCCAGATGAGGGGAGTCGAACCTCTGCATAGAAGTAATGTTATTATCTCCTATGCCATAACGGGATCTCTGTGTAACTCTCACTTTTCTAGGCGACAATCCCAGAGTCGGTCTCGTCCCTTGACATCCTTGCTATACATAACAAAAAAATTTGATCTCCCGCTGCGAGGGTTCGTTTCTGCATTACTCACGCCCCACTAGGTCCTTTTTCGACGACGAGGAAGAAGATTCCGAGTCTTGTGGTGTAGCTGTAGCCTTGAAGGTGGCAAATTTGGGGTGCAACACGGCGCGGACTCTTCTAGGCAAGAGGAACAACGTATACCCCGATGGCAAGTAAAAGGAAAATTTCCTTGCTTGCAATCACAATGTAGACAGGGAATCGAACCCCGTCGCAAAGCAGCAATAGCATTAGCGGCCAATACGCCATTGCTCTTGATGTAAGTACCGTCGCAGAACAAATGTATTTCCGATGCGATGAAGAGGATTTCCAAGAGTTCACCGAGCCGTATGATATGCTTCGGCAAGGGGCCGAGGCAGATAGTCATCGCGGTGCTTTTGTATCCGTTGAGTTTACCGTAATAATGCTGCATGTACGATGGTAGGTGTCAACGTGTATTCCAGTTACAGACACGAAGGACAGCGGGGGTGCAGGTGAACAACAAGGACCTTGCAGTCGGAATCCAATTCTGCCTATCACGCCGACTATGCTCATGTAGGAGTGAGGACGACTTCCTAAGCATCTGGTCATGCTATCCATCGAAGCTCAAGGAGGTCAAGGAGGTGGTCGTTGTGGTGTGTGAAGGCAGGTATACTGAGATACTCAGAATAATGAAGCAGCGGATGATGAGGTACTTACAGTTTATCCATACCCATAGCTATTACCCCAGCGAATGACCTTGGTCTCTAACCAGTGTGCTTGATGTATTTCTGTGGTGCTTGTCGACGTTGGACGTCAAGGATCCGCCAACCTGTCCCCCTCCCGCTTGACCAACAGTGCACAGACGTCATCCACGCACCCGGCAATCCTCCTTCTCACAAAACTCCTCGCAGCGTCGTGATCTTCGCAAAACAATGGAAATCCTGGGGCGAAAGTCCATGGTACACCCCATGTGTAAATGCGTCCAAGTTCAAGTGTAGCGTCATATTGATGATGGGTTCTTGGCCTTCTGTACAAGGACAAGGCGAGGATCCTTGCCGTCGATGTACTTTATCTAGAAGACCTCGCGTGGGTATGTGAAGCACAGTACATTGGTGCCTGATTTGATGAGAGGAGCGAAAGAGTCGGTAGATGTGCCGTATTCGACGGTGGGATGTGCGCGGTCCGGTCCGTACATGTGCGATTTGGGAGGGGCGACCGGCAAGGTTGACGAGACGCAAGAGTCTGTCGTTGAGCAATCGTTGAGAGATCCATCGTTCTGTTGATTATGGTGGTTAGGTCTCGGTGGATGACTACCGTGGGAACAATTCTAGTCTTCCCTCTTACCCCACGTCTTGTCGTAATCGCTGTTAGGAAGGACTCGGACCCTAAATCATCCAGATACTATGGCCCAACGGAATCATGATTTCGCTGTTTTGTGGGATTCGATTCCCCAATTCTGGATAACACGATGCAGTTCCACAGAACATCATTTTTTGTACTCACTGTTAATTCCATCACTCTATTATCTCCCGGGCAAAAATCCAGGCTTCGCTCAAGTGAAAAGAGTTGACGAGGATGCATCTGCAGCGAGTTCGACTTCTGCTCCTCCAAGGGATATCTGTGTCGGAACGTCCCAAGAAACACGAGACTGGTGCAACACTAGCACTAGGACAAGCTTGAGGTAGAACAAGACCCTTCATAGAAAGCCAGCCTTGTTTGTATTGACTTGTTTAAGAATACGGACTACTGTCTTCTCAGTAGCATTCGGCAAGGGAATATCAGTCGACAGCGGACAATGGCAAGGATTGAATTAAAGGCTTTCTACGACCGAAACTAACACCGGTCTGGCGCAGCGGATGTTACTTCCATGGGTTAAGTGCTGGGGTTCGATTCTCCGGTCTCGGTTATGTCGTTGTATGGGTGTAAATGTATTTTTCCACTAATACTGAAGAGGACGACTTCTGAACGGAGCTTGATTCCTGAAGTGCAAGAGCAAAAAACAATTCAGCACTCGAAGCCTGTGAAGAGGACGATGCGGGAGGGGAGAAAATCTGTTGATAGTAACTACTAACTGGCGGTGGGCAGAACGAGACGACTTCTGCTACGGCACCCCAGTGACCGTCTGGGTTCAACGTTCAACGTTAAAACAGTCAATCCCACACTGCTCGAGGTTCGATTTCCCGTTCCGCAATAAGACAACGCGCTAAGCGTATTTTGCCGCTGTACTAAAGGACTTGAATTATTTATCTCGGTGTTGCAGAGGGATTCTGAACTAAATTCTGCAATGGTTCATATACAAATCCAACACCGATCATGCTGAGGTCTCCCCGAGAAGCCATACGCTGCTTATCGGACTAGACTCCGGCTTTTTTTATTAATATGTTTTACTAGGACTCGGAGTCGATCATCGCCGCCTAACTCGTCTCCTGCTCTCCGTGACGGATGGTGAATTTGCAGCAGGGAGGTAACGCAATCCGACTTGTGCTAGTAGTCAAAATTGATGCAGGTAGATCGAAAGGCTGTCGGGATCATGTTGGCTATTTCCGCGGAATCAAAAACCTGGATTTTGCCCCGGTGACAATAGACGAAGAAGTGAAATTCAGCGGCGAGTGCCCAAAAATGCCACGGACGGACTCGGGAATCGGTTATCCAGAATTGAGGAATCGAACCCCACGAAGCAGCGACATAATCCGTTAGGCTGTATCTGGATGATTTAGAGACCTCCTTGTGCGTTCAACAAGAAGCAATGCAATTCCCCAACGTGCGTCGTCCCGAGAGTGCCGATTTCTCTCCCCAACGTCAAACGTACGGTGGGCGATGGAAGAAAAAGTTCAGGGATACAAATATTTTGGTGGGTGCCCCAGAGAGAACTTGTTGCAGAGAGAAATGAAATTCAACAGCGTACAAAATACAAGCGGACGCTACCCATCTATTCGCACATTCAGAATTGGGGAATCGAACCCCACGGAGCGATATCTTCCGTTCCGCCATATCCGATGCTTTAGAGCCCTCCTGGTATGCACAAAGTCGTAAACAGAAGAAATGCAATGGCGGGACCGCCGATCCCAAGAGTGAGCATGTTGATTTTTCTCCAGGTCCGACTCTAAGAAAGATGAACGCGATAGAACCGGCATACCCTCGTAGATTCATGCTGTGAAGTAAATGAAGGGTTCGCCACTGTGTGACTGTTCCTCCTTTTGTTGTCATATTAGGGTAGAGGATCATCGTGGAATGTGATGATTAATAACAGTAGTTGTGCTAGTGGTAGACGCCCAGTACGGCTCAGAGGTAGACGACGAGGTACTTACTTTACAGTTAGGTTTACTGCCATCGGTGTAGTATCTCGTTCTCCTGCCAGCCGGTTGTGGTGGCCGTCCTTGCCCTTGTAATCGACAACGCCGTGCGAGCTGCCCCTAACTTGAACGGAAGTCGAGAGGTCGGAGACGGCGAGAACGGCGAGAGGGATCTCGGATGAGAGTGGCGACTACAAAACGCACAGTAAATTGAATGAGCTGGAGTAAGTAGACAAGGTTGATCTGTCTAGAGAATTCGAGTGATTTTGTAGCCCTTTTGTATCCTTCCAGCTACCAGGAATTCACCTGCGGCGATCTCGACTAACAGATGTGCTTAAAGAACTTCATATTGAAACAAATTGTAGCCAAGAGTGAATTTCGCCAAGATCTACGAAGTGTTCACCAAATACAGAGGGCAACGTCACGGTCAGTCGAAGGGAAAGAATAGCAAAGATCATTTCAGTGTCGCCAAGGAAGACAAACGGAAAAGGGTGCATCAAGTATGGAAACTGGCATAAAGTCGAGAGCCGGCTTGCCGGCTGCTGATTTTGTTCTCACGCTTCCAATCATCCCCCTTCATCATGCGCGTTCATTGATGGTTGCTAGCAACCTGCCTGCCGGCATTCTTTTTCTGCCTAACGACCCCAAACCCAGTATTTGAACGCTACCTAAGCTCCTAAGCCAATTTTCAAGCACTCGAATCACGTTTGGCTGGCTCAGTGTGTTCAGATCCGATTTTGAGAACGTAAATCTTCGCATCGTTTCATCACTCAAGTCTCATAACGTCGCGTCTTCAGAGAATTTTTTATCTTCATTAGCAGTAATACGAGGTCTATCTTCTCCACCAGGGATCGTAGATCCGGATGGAGAAACTCATCGCGAGTACAGTTTCGCGTCTCGATTTAACTTTTCATACTGATACATCTACTCAGAAATCGGCCAAGGATGGATCATATGAGGCGATGACAGCGCTGGCCTTACAAGTTACCAAAAGCCAGCGGGCATATCGAGCTTTCTTTCGTGTCATGGAAGAGAATCTCAAGTTCGACACGACCTCTATCCAGGACATGAAGCGAGGGAGGCTTCCACTGGTGCCTTCGCTCGATCCCAAAGACGTACTCAACATCAGTTGCAGCTCGATGCTTGCAATGGCTACACACCTCCGCAATCAGTTCATCCAACCCATATTGGCAGACATAACTTCCTCCATAGTCGCCCTTATCCCTGCCATATCATTTTGGCTGTGTCTCTTCTGCGAGCAGATCATCTTACCATCCCGAACACCAGAATTCACATTCATCGATTTCCATCACGCAGTGGTATTCACCCTGGGCTGGACCACGAGGCAGAACCAAGTGACGATGGAACCGAAGCTCGTCACGGATTATCTCCCATT
This sequence comes from Armillaria ostoyae, assembly GCA_902506015.1. Lineage (NCBI taxonomy): Eukaryota > Fungi > Basidiomycota > Agaricomycetes > Agaricales > Physalacriaceae > Armillaria > Armillaria ostoyae. Next base: position 4,426,114 of record LR732082.1, read on the forward strand.
TCTTTGGTTTCACCCTCCCCCTGGCTGTACGAAATACGATCTCGATGACGCACGGGCGCTATTCACCGCCGTAAATCATGTGTCCATAACATGCGACGAGTCGCTGAGAGAACTGTTTGTTCATCGATTCGAGGAACACAGTACACTTACCGCTAACCTCATCGTCCAATTCATCGTGGACGAGTTTGCTCATATCCCGGAGGAATCGGACACGATGCTTCTCTATCAATCCTTTTCGACTGTCATATCCTGTGCTTTCTACTTCGCCTGTGAATCACTATCCATTCATGCCGCTCTTCTGAAAAACAACATTCTCAAATGGATGTGTCTTGCTTTCCGATTCGTTACCCGGCGTGTACGATTCACCTATCTGACACTACCCTTTGCGACAAGGTGTGTTGACCAGGGTTTGGTTTACATCATCAGAATCATACAGGATGGACATTCGTACATCTATCAACTCCTGGGCTATGACATCCTTCTCTATATGTTCAAGGCACTCCGCAACCTGCACGCTCATCCCGAGCTCATCAACCAACAGAACAAAATATTCAAGACCTCCGTGGAGGATCATACCGTGACCATCGTACATGTGTTCATCTTCAATTTTGTTTACGCTTCGATTCTGAAGCGGTCCAAAAGGGCCATCTTCAAAATCCAGCAGCACGTTGATGGGTTCCTCGAATCTCAAGACCCGGGTTTGAAGCAAGTTTGCAAAGCATGGTCCAAATTTGTAGACGTTGCTTCCTACCGATCCGATATATTCAGGTCTATATCTGATTCGTTTTGTGGTAATGATCAGGTGTGTAGGCCCATATCAATGCACTCAGTCGACTCATTTAGACCTCCCCTATAGTGCCCTGGAACATCAGCTAGAGAGTTCATGGTTTGCTCTGGGTGCCAGTTCACGCTGTATTGCTCACGGACATGCCAAAGGGATGACTGGTCCCGGCCATCGACTAGCCACCGCGCCCTTTGTGCCGAGATCAGACAAATCAGAGTTGGTCTGTCAGTCACTTTTGAGCGCCCTCGTGCTTCCTCACTGTTCTCCTAGATGGCGGTCCTTTGCCCATGTCTCTGAGTGATCATAGAGCCTACGAGAAATTCAACATCCGTTGTCTGAAATATCACAAACAGCCTTCGCAATGGCAGGAGCTATTGGACAAGTATATTGTGGAGAATGGAGATCCTGATCCTTTGTGGCCCATGCTTTGGGTACTGGAGTATCACTCTGTCAGTGTTGAACCTGACATTTACATCGAGTCTTCGGAACAGTGTGTTGAAGATATAGATCCAGAGATCTTAGCCAAGGCGCGAGAAGGGGCTGGGACTCTCGTATATTGTATTATCCCAGATGGTCAGGACACTGTTGGGAAGGTGGAATTCATTGCTTCGTAGGATTTGGATTTGGAGTTAGCTGGCTTCCCGGCTCCTCCGTCGGACGCAGTAGCATTCGGCAAGGGAATATCAGTTGACACAGCGGACAATGACAAGGATTGAGAAGTTTCAATGAATTGAATTGGAGGGTGCTACGGGCATAACACAAGTCTGGCGCAACGGATGCCGATTATATGGATTTAATACTGGGGTCCGAGTCCCCGGTCCCGGTTTCCTCGAGTTCGAATGTGTTTCAGCACGACTAGTACTGATTCCTGAAGAGACGCTTTCTATAAATTCTATTTGGCGGAAACGAGTTGGACATGAGCTGTGATGATTTTTCATCGAGACTCATTCGAACGGAACCCTCGAGGTGCAAGATGAGAAAGCTTGAATTCAGCACTCATCTCCAGAAAACCGGTGTTGAGGACGATGCGGGAGAGGAGCAATTCGTTCATAGTACCCACCGAAGGGTGGCGGGTAGAATGAGGCATCTACTATCGGATTATTTGATGTTGTGGCCCAGACCACTCGTCGCACAGTGAGATGACCCGAAGGCGAGTAAAATGCATCATCCAGACCTGGGGAATCGAACCCCCACGAAGCGCCCTTCTTAACCCCACAAAGTAGCGACATAATCCGTTAGGCTGTATCTGGATGATTTAGAGGCCGCCTTGTACATTCAACAAGAAGCAATCAAATGCACAAACTGCGCCCTGTCCCGGGAGTGAGCATGTCGATTTCTCTCCCCAGACCCCATGTCAACTCAAAAGGACGTCGGTGCTCTGCTTCGTTTATGCCGCTGCGCACTAGGATGATCTTCGTAAAAAAATGGGCCATGGAAGATTAGATTCAGGGATACAAAGGTTTTTGTGGAATATGATGGTGCGGGGAATGGGCGATGCAAAAGGGATGTCGGCGAAGCGCGTCACTCTTAGCAGGCGACTAATTCGCGCCGATCAAAATACAAGGGAAACAATCGGAAAACCTATGACAATTTGACCCAGGCTTTTGACGCATCGCGATCGGGTCTATTAAAGGGAAAGTTTGCGACCGCGAATCTGATCCGATTTTCACAGTTTTTGTCGGACCCTAAACAGTTGCTTACCAGAAGTGGCGATGTTGCTGCGCACCAAGGACGCTCGTCGAATGCCCCGGGGACGATAGAGCGATCTTCAACTGGGTGTAGAGAAATAAGTACAAAAGATAGCGCAAGCAGGCACATCCAGATTTGGGGAATCGAACTCCAAGAAGTAATAGCGACATCATCCGTTACGCCATATCCGGATAGTATAGGGCCCTCCTGGTGCGCTCTCGATGTATAACACGTTAAAAGCAACACCCAGGACCCAAACTCGCGCCCGGACCCGAGAGCCCTACGACAAAGTTTCCTTTCCTCTACAAAGCTGAACGGGATGGAGCTGGTATGCCCCGTGTCTGGCGCGCCGTGAATAGGATGAAGGGTTGGTCGCTGTGTTCCTCCTGACATCTGCCGTTGTCAGATTAATTCGAGGGTCATCGTGGAAGGTGGTGCATAACGGTAGCGGGGGATAGTTGTGCTGTTAGATGCTCAGTACAGCGCACTGGAGGTAGACGACGAGGTACTTACAATGAGGTTCAATATTTCCCTCAGTAGGAGATCTCGTTCTTCGGCCAACCTCTGTCGCTGCCGATTAAGGGCCTCTGATTTTGGATCTACCCGCCTGACCTTCACTTATCACCCCGGCACGAAGGTCGTCCAAGTTCAACGTTCAACGCTTACCTCTGGGCAAACCGGCTCCTCGCAAAATTCCATGTCACGTCCAGGGTCTGGCAAAATGACGATCCTGGAGTGAAAGCCCTTGTGTACGAATGCGTCTAAATTCAGGTTTAAGAATACGTTTGATGCCGCCTAGTTTATCTGCATGGCAGACATCCTTGGCCTATTCCCTTGCGAGGGTAAGGGAATTAGCGTGCGCCAGCCTGGTATCGAGGGTTTTTGCTTTCGAGGCGCCTGTAAAATAGGTGCTCAAAGGTTCGTCGGTTAGCTTTGGGACTACGTCGGTTACTTGTGAGGCAGCGCGGGCGAGCGACCCATAGTGCTATAGTAGCTGGACGTTGTGTTCAAGAGAGGTATCGGACGACGGACCGGTATCGTGGGAACAATTGCGGCCATTTCTCTCACCACAACGACCTTACCAGTATCGCACCAAGGCATCGCTACGTTATACAGAACTCTTCGATTTCGCCTCTGAATGTCACACGCAGGATTCGCGTCACTGAGGATAGCTGTCGGATATTCTTTGAAGCAGGTGCATGTCGCTTTTTTGTTACTCTGAGCTGTCTGACTGTCAGTTCAGATCTAATACATAGACTCCATGTATAGCTTCAACTTCAATCGTAGCGGTCAAGCTTGCTGCCGTATATCTTCGCCATGATATCGGAAACCTCACTGGATTCACTGAATATCTACAAATTTCCCGTTTTCGAACGATGCACCTCGTTGGTTGAGCAGGACCTCATTATGCTCTTTGTATGTACAGTTCGGAAACACGGTGTTCTGGTGAGTCCATCGTCTCGTTGGTTATTCTGCACTGCCTGACTATAGTTGTGTTATCCTTTTCGTGTCCGTAGCCCAGTATTCCCTTGTCTACAATCCGCATACACAATCCTCGCCTCCAAGCTTCTGGCTCTGCTCAAATAGAGTTGTCAACCTATCTGTTCACCGCACTCCGCGTCGATATCGCTGGCCACCGTCAAACTCGTGCAGAAAACGTCGCCGCCAAATCCCCAATCGTGCGTTAGCCTCTTAGCAACCCACTCTTGTCTTACATGCGAGGATAGGACGAGCGCGCAAAATTCTTCATATTCACCAACGATCTCAAGCCTGGTGTTCTCCCTTGCAAGTAGAAGAAGCTTGGGACAGGGGACAAGAAGACGGCCCGCGGACGTTCGCAGGATATAGAGGAGGATATTGTTATTTAGAGGGACTGTATGGGGTATTGGAAGACTTGGCCGACAGCGATTATAATCCAGCATACATTGGCTTCGCTCAAAACAAAGTCTCCCTAACAGACAAGGACAGAGACTCAGCCATAAACCCCGTTTCTTGACAAGTGCTGGCATAGGTGAATAAGACACCCGAGAAAGAAATAAGTAATCCCTCTAACCACACCGCCTATTGTGAGCTCGCATTCCGAATTCTTTATCACAAACGCAGGGAAAAGGCTCAAAGGAAACTTCCGCATTTCGGACACGAGGATTCGAACCCCGGGCTGGCTATCTTAACCGCTATGTATCCGTACCGTAGTGAAGCAGACCTGGGTTACACTACCACTCCAACTCAGATACGTGCTGATCTTCACATAACGCAAGCCTCACTCGAACAGACGAGCGCCGGCCTTGTCTCTCGCCACCACGCATCTCTACTAGTCGTGTTATGGAGGATGTACGAAATCCGAATTCAAGGAATTGGAGTCGATGTACCATACCCTTGAAGCGAACGACCAGAAGTCGCCCAGTTTTCCCATAAGTATATATCCTCAAGCCATGTACTTTCTTGATATCAGCGCTGGAGAATGAGATCGTGGACTATGTAATTCTCGGGTACGACATCAGCATAGCAGATATCGAAGCCAGTTCACCAAGGATAAAATGCCGTTTTTCGGCGCTACAAGGGAGAAATGAGTGCTCACTGCTCAGTGCGTACTGCTATTGTCCCAGCCTGCAGGACTCATGAGTCATAGGCCATGGCATCAGTGCATCTCGCACGATTCAAAAAAAAAACGCTGGATTCTGGCAGGTAACAGATTCGGATACGGGGAACCAAACCCCGAGCTGCCGCGCATGAAATATCCGGCCCCGTGGGGGGCGGCGGTGTTAGCCTTTACACCATATCCGACTTAGAAAGTTATTAGGTGCTAAAGTCGATCAGATTGGATCAAGAGGCTTTTCTGTTTCTACAGAGCAGTAGTTTATGACATAACTTAGCTAAGCCTAAACGCAATTTGTACGTATCTTACTTTCGTTGAGTTGTGGCCGGAAAACATGGAACGAAAACATGAAATGAACGATGGTCAATACGACTCGAGTAAAAACAGCCGCCGCATATGAATTTGAATTTGACTCAGACGCAGTACACCATATAAACTTGAATACGAGGATTAGGCGTTGAATGTTGACACTGAACGGCCTGTACGTAATCCCAAAGGAGGTATTTATCTACCGTGCGTCTCATCCATTCTATTTGCCCGTGCGTCGGTTATAGGCAACATTGGAGATTATAGTCCGGACTTCGGGGCTAACATCTTGTAATACTTGTAATCGACACTGCTGTACAAGCCGTCCCCTGCTTGAAAGGAAGTCGAGAGCAGCGGAAGTGGTGACTGAGAAATGAACGAGCTGAGTTGACAGGCAAGGATAAGTTATCTGGAGACTACTATTGGGAGTCGTTTTACATCCCAGTTACTGGAATCCCTACAGCAGTATTGGCTGTCTTCGTGCTTGAAGAAGCCGGTTTGAACATTTGGAACAGCACCACGAATATTTGTAACCAAGAGTAATTTCGTCAAGACCTGAAAGTCGCCATCTCAAGACAGGGGAAATGGGAAGTTTTGGGGGTAACCGAATAACCAGTTTCGAAGCGACCAGGACCAGATGGGAAAGAGTCGTTGCTCATAGCAGAAGACATTCCAACAAGTTTGCCAAGAACGACAAGTGTACTTAAAAATGAATCGTCGAAGGTGGTTCTGAACTGTCACTGGTTCAACGAGAAACGCCAACAGAGGCTGGCGATCTTCGCCAGTTGTGGCCCGTCGCCTCGGTGTTTTACAAATAAGAGAGAGATGCCGAAGAAATTTTCAGCCGCTCGAGACGTTTGCCGCTGAATTTGCGGATTTGTTCTCACACTCCCGCTCCGATGCGTCTTCATTTGCTTGCGTAGCGAGCGGCCTACCAGCGCTATTTTTTCAAGTTTCTAAGCCCATTTTCAAGTACTCAAGACACATCTGGCTGGCTCAGTGTGTTCGGATCCTATTTTGTGGACGTAAATGCTACTTTTTCACTTCGCGTCGTTTCATCACTCAATGGACATGTCGCGTTTTCACAGAAGGATATTCTATCTACTGTAGAAGTACCACGCTATCGTCAAAACCGAGGATTATAAAGTTAGATGGAGAAGCTCATCGCGAGTACAGTTTCACATCTTGACGGAACTTTTCATACTGATCCATTTGCGTAGAAATCGGCCAGGGATGGATCATTTGAGGCAATGATGGCGCTTGCCTCACAAGCTTGCAAAAACCGAAGGGCCCATCAAGCTTTCTTTCGTGTCATGGAAGAGAATCTCAAGTTCAACACGACCTCTATCCAGGATCTGAAGCGAGGGCGTCTTCCACTGGTGCCTTCACTCGATCCCAAAGATGTACTCAACCTTAGCTGCACCTCGATGCTCGTACTGGCTACAAGCATCCGACGCAAATATCTCCTTCAGCCTGTGTGCATCGTAGACACCGTTTCCTCTATGCTCCCCCTTATGTCCGCCATACCATTCTGGGTATCCCTCTTCTGCGAGCACATCATCTTACCATCCCGAACACTTGAATTCAAATTCGATTTCCACAAAGCCGTGGTACTCATCCTGGCATGGGTAACGGACCAAAATAAGGTGCAACCGAAAGTCCTTACAGATTATCTTCCATTTCTGTGGTTTAACCCTCCCGCTGGCTATACAAAATACAGCCTTGATGATGCCCAAGCCGTATTCACTGCGGTTTATCATGCGCTTCTCGGACGTAATTCAACGTCGCTGAGAGACATTCTCGTTCGTCGACTCGCGGAAAACAGTACACTCACCGCCAAGCTCATTGTTCAATTCATTGTGGACGTGTTTGCCCATGTCTCGGAGGAATCCGACATGAAACTTCCGATCTATCAATGTTTTTCGACTGTCGCATCCTCTACGCTCCAGCTCGCTAGTCGATCCTTACCCATCCACACCGCTCTACTGAAAAACAACAGCATCCAATGGATGTCTCGTGTTCTACGATTCGCCACTTGGCGCGCGCGATTCACCGATGTGGTATTGCGCGTAGCCACGGATTGTGCATCTAAGTGTTTGCTTTACATCCTCAGAGTGATGGAGGATGGACATTCGTACATCCGTCAACTCCTGGGATGCGATATCCTCCGCTATCTACTCAAGGCGTGCCGCAACCTGCATGCTCATCCTGAGCTCATGGACCGGGAGTTGAAAGTACTCCAGACCTCCATGGAGAATCATACCGTGAAGATCCTTGAAATGCTCATATCCCATTTTTCCTACCCTTCGATACTGAAGCGATCCCAAAAGGCCATCTCCAAAGTACAACGACAGCACATTGACGAGTTCCTTGATCCCAAAAATGTCGGTTGGACGAGGGTTTGCGCAGCTTGGACTAAGTTTGTAAATATCGCTTCATATAAATCTGATGTCTACGGGTCTCTATCTGATTCATTTTGTGGCAACGCGCAGGTATGTAGGCCCCGTGTCGATGCCAGCAGTCCTTTTTAAGCTCCATTATAGTGTCCTGGAACGACAGCTAGAAAGTGCATGGTTTGCTCCAGGTGCCTATTCACGTTGTATTGCTCGCAGACATGCCAAAGAGACGATTGGTCATCTGGTAACCACCGTTCCCTCTGCACTGAGATCAAACAACTCGTAATCGGTCCGTCGATTTTTCTTTTCCCTTGGTGTTTTTTTCTCAGCGAAATCTTAGATAGTAGCTCCTTACCCATGTCTTTGAGTGATCGGAGAGCGATCGAGGACCTCAACAACAGATACGTGGAGTATCACAAGCACAAGGGGCCTAGTCCCGATCCGGATTGGGAACGTGATGTGTTGGGTGAATATATTGCGGAGAATGGAGAGCCTGATCCCCTTTGGCCCTTGGTCTGGATACTGGATCACCGTGCTGTTAATGTTGAACCTGACGTTGACATCGAGTCTTCGGAAAAGTGTGTCGAAGATATCGATCCGGAGATCTTAGCCAAGGCGCGAGAGGGGGCTGGGACCATCGTATATTGGATTATCCCAGATGGGCAGCGCACAATAACGAAGCTAGGATTGGTTGCTTCGTAGGATTTCAATTTCGAGCTTGTCCATATACCACATACACTGGAAACCCAGTCAGACGACAGCTATTGATGCCGTGGCATTATTCAGTGACATCGCGTCGTGACGGGAGAGCAGCTCATCAAAGGATGTGGATATAATTATGAGGGTGATATGACTTGGTCCACAGCAAAGTTTTCCGTCGTCTCCGATCTCGAATCCCAGAAATGATAGGTAGTACATGCAAATTGCATTGAGGGTTTCTGCTCGAGAACTTTCGTGGAATCCTTTTTCTGGTCCTTGTGAGGCGACGCAGATATGAAATTAGGTTAGACTTAACTGTGAATCTATTGTTGATTGCGTGCGTCGGTTTTCATGGCGTATGTTCTCATCCGGACTCGAAAATTATTAGCGCAGCGGCACTCGACAAAAGCTTCGCCAGCCCGGTCATCGGGAAGTCCTGCCACGCAGTTACCTCACTGGTTTCGAAATCTTTTCTATCAGCAGTCTTTCACTCCCTTTCCTTCATTATTATATCATCGTATATTTTCGATGGTCGATCCACAGCAAATTTCTTTGTTCGCCTCGGTCACGTTTATGAAGAGCCCGAAACCAAGAGAAGTAAGAATGTAACTTGGCCTCAGCGCGACCCTTTGATCAAGTCCGCCGCCCTCTCTGCGATGGCGTATACCGCCGCCTGTGTATGCCCCGCCGGTACGTACGGCTACAATGTCAAATAAAAATTAGCAAAAATCCCGTCAAACCAGTCTCAACTCACCAAAACAGACGCATCAACAACCCTCACTCCGACCGCCTTCTTGAGTTTCAAATCCGGGTCCACGACTCCCCAGTCCGCATCGCGGGCAGACATACTTGCCGTACTAACAGGATGATACGTCGAGCCCGCGGCATTCCTTATGCTCCCCTCCAGATCGGTGATATTCGTTGATATTCCGAGGACGTAGTCATCCCATACAGGCGCAGTGAGGAACCGCTGTGCACCCGCTAGGCCGTGCTGCATGACGGTGATGTCTTGTGGGTGCGATAAAAAGTTCGGGTTAACGAGTGGGGGTGAGAGAGGATCGGTGCCGTTGATGGTAATATTCCCTCCTAGAAAGAAGTTGAAGTTGGATAGGGAAGGGAAGGAGGAGACGGACGTACGAGAGAGCGGACAGATTAGTATGATTCCTATTGTGAGGTAGCTCCCTGTAGCGGGAATCGCGCCAGAGCCAATCCCACCCTTATGGTACGCAATCAGCACATACATAATAAAATACCACGTAAAGAACCTTAGACCCACCGAAAAAATCATTTCATAATGTCCCGTATTCTCCCCCGAGCATGGTTCCTCCTCCAAGACACCCTCTTCCACCCTGAAGAAACCCAAATGGTTGGCACTTGTGGAAGCGATGAACCCGGTCCGATTAGCTTGCCACTCAGCTAGTGCCTCGGCTTGAAATGTGGCGTTCCGCCAGTAGACATTCTCGATTGTGTTAGTATCGTTGACAAACCAGGCGGCACCCCATCGAGGGTGGTCAGTGAGGTTCTTTCCAACGTCGGGAAGATGCACGGTGGGGGTAACGCCCACCGCGCTGAGTTCGGCGGTGTCTCCAATACCGGAGTTGAGTAGGATGTGCGGCGTCCCAACGGAGCCAGCTGAAAGGATGATTTCCTTGAGGGGTGAAAGGGTGTGGATAGTGGCTAGGATCATTAGCGCACACTCGCGGTAGAATATTGCTGATCTTACCTCCAGCATCCTGTGTGAACTCTACAGTATTGAAGTGCGGCTTGTGGTGCGAAGTCGTTTTGTTGGGTGTCAGGATGCGCGTGACATACGAATGTATTAGCACATGCAAATTCTCTCTGTCAATATACCCAGGTGCAAGGTACGACGTCTCCGAACTACTCCTCGTCCCGTTCCCGACAGTCGTTTGCTCCCATCCTAGAAGTCCAATATTAGCCAGCCCACCCGACAGAAAAATACCTATACCCACCAATGCCCAGATGATACCCGGAATTATAATCCACATTGAACGAAAACTCGCCCTGCAGCTCCTGCGTGGCTTGAATGACGCGTCCATCGATCGCCTTCGGGTATCCAGGCAGCGAGACAGAATTAACGCCGTCGAAATTGTGCACGGCAGGGTTAAATTCGCCTGTTGTGTTGTGATGGTCCGCGGGGGCAACGAATCGCTCGTTCTACAACCAGTCACTCAGATATCCTTCAAGGTTCGTTCGAGAGAGGGGTACAAACCTTTAGAATGTAAGGCAGTAGCTCATCCCATCCCCACCCCTCGTCGCCGGTTACGCGCGCATATCGATCGTAGTCCTCAGACGATCCGCGGGTGTAGGCCATATAGTCTTCACGATGACAATGAACAACACGTAACAAGTTTAATGAACCTGACTCACTAACGGCACTACTCCCGCCCAGCCCAAAACCCCTCGGGTACGAAATGGCTCGTCCATTCAACCCCGGCTGAGGCGTCGTGGTGAAGTTCCAGTCGAGAGGCGTGTTTGGCGTCGCCTGTGGACAGAAGAATGGGACTTGGGCAACAAGGACGTCGGCGGTCCTATAAATATAAGATAGCTTCAGGATTACATGCGCGGGAAGAGCGGAGAGTGACGCACGATTGACCTGCTTCGAGGACGAGCACGGATGTATTTTTCTGCTCAGTCAGTCGGTTCGCAAGAACGTTCCCTGCAGTACCGCCTTTCCACAAATTAGCGAGTGAGGGACGGTATAGGCACTACGCGTACCTCCCACAATTATATAGTCGAAGTCGAGCTTTGGGAGGTCCGCGAAAGTCTCGTATATCGCAGCAGAGCATGCCACAGGAAGAACAAACCCTAGTATTCGTAGGGAAAGCATGGCGTGGGCGGGGAACGAGCAGCTATGCGCTGTTTATAAGTGCTTCATTAACAATATGCGCCGATAGTGAATACGTGCCTGATCAAGGCACGGGTTCGAAGATGAAACCGGGATTTTGTGTGGATTGTATACCTCGGTGGATTTGGACCGAGTGCCACGTAACGACAGACAGCTCGACGAGGCAACTAGGATGCTATGGTTCCCAAAGGAGAGTGATGGTAGTCTTTCGACGTAGAGTAATTATGCTTCCTGGAATAGGCGCCTGTGCTATTCTGGCAAGAGGAAGGAAAACATCCACCCTCCTTAGTCGCCAGACTCGCAATTTGTGTTTTAAGTCCCAAGTACACACAGATACATGTCCAATGGTCTGAACTTGTATGATCCTGGTGCGACTTCGGAGGACTTGTGGCGTCGGGATTTAGCGCTCTCCTGTAATGATGGTCTTGACAAAGCGATCGTTAACAAAATATATAAAGCCGTTCGGAGAGGCGGGCGTACCTGTTACAGACACAGTTCGCGCTCCCCGGGTTCCTTGAATTCAGTTTACAGTGCGTCACTGACAGTAGCGATGGTATAGGGAGCTTAAACGGCCTACGTGCTCGGCGTAAGGATGTACTTTAGGAGCTAACGTCTACGCACACACAGTGCTTCACGGACGTTGCACGAAGCCTTAACTCCTTGAAGAAGTGCACATACTATCAGACTAGCGAGGAAATGAGTAACTAGTTCTTGAGCTCAAGGACCGTGCACGAAGGATAAGACGCTCACCTCCATTGTGTCACGGTCTGGGGTCTGCGACCTGAGTGGTCTGAGGTTTTTGACGCATGCACACATGCAGGTCCCAATGTCTGAACGGACACAAAGTACAGACGCTATATATATAGCAGTTTCTTGCTGAGTGCGTAGCGAAAACAAAAACGGTTCGCGGGTAGGGCCGCTTAGACACGGCCGCAAAGCTTGAAAGGATATCCGAGTGGGTAGTGGGTCCTCTGAGAGAGGGCCTAGGATGAGCCGGCCGACATGGGACCGAGGTTGAGCAGGATGTAAGAGAATCACGGTAGGTGGTTTAGTCGAGTTCGGCATCGGAAGGAAGAGTTTGAAAAGATGCGACGAAGTCGGCAAGAGTATTCCAGACCCTGGAGAGACGCCCTCCAGCTCGTCTGGTACCTCGCCGTTCCCATTTTGTGTTCACTGGTGCTCCAGCTAGAATGCACGGGAGCTACATTGATTCCTTCTGAGGATTCTGGTGGGGCACTAAGGCGACGAATCGTTCTGGGAATCAGCGGAGCACGAAAGGGCATTGAATGATAGCGCAGGAGGATAACTTTCCAAGGGGTAACTTGAGACTGAACATGATGGTGGAGAAATAAGGAAGGCAATCGCGTGGGGCCGGGTCGTCGTGAACGGTTGCCGTCAGTTGAGTACTTTCCGCCCTGCGTTACTGTGACGTGACACCCAGAAAAGGAAATTTTTAGACGAGCTGGCTCGTGTGCAGTCGAGTGGTGACAACGGCGAAGAAGTACTCCAACCCTGCCACCGTTGTAAATTCAGCAGCACTATTGCATTTTTGAGACACAATTTTGTGAAGAAGAGGTTTATTGAAAATCTACAGAGAATACATTGGCTAAGCTACACTAAGAGTTTACCGGACTCGCGCTCTGCTGCCACTCGGGGCTACAGAAACAACGAAGGCGCAACATGGCATATTGAGGATGGCAGCTGCTCCCCCTGATGCCGTCTCAGTTCCTCTCTGTTTTGCACAGGTAGGGGGGACAGCCTACACGAGCCAGGGAGTTCGGGGTAGCGGGGTCGGCAAGTTGGGGTCGCTGTTGTTCTCGTTGTCGTGGGGATGGTCGTGGCCACAGTCTGATGGCGGCTACTAGTGCAGGCAGGAATCACAGGGGATGTACGTCGGGAAGTGGGCGCGCGCGAGCAGGGGGGAGAGCGAGGGCTGACAGTGACCGTCGGCTGGTCGTGGTAAAGGTCAAGATTCAAGATGAGCTGACCCGTGTTTCCGATCAGCTCGTCTGAGAATTCCCTTTTTTGGACTCACGTGGCGAAAGTGTCAAGGGCGGAAAGTCAAAAACTGTTGCCGTCGGTTGGGCACGTGGCCTTCGAATTTGTCACCCACCTGACGTAAGTTTTTGACTTTCCGCCCTTGACACTTTCGCCACGTGAGTCCAAAAAAGGGAATTCTCAGACGAGCTGATCGGAAACACGGGTCAGCTCATCTTGAATCTTGACCTTTACCACGACCAGCCGACGGTCACTGTCAGCCCTCGCTCTCCCCCCTGCTCGCGCGCGCCCACTTCCCGACGTACATCCCCTGTGATTCCTGCCTGCACTAGTAGCCGCCATCAGACTGTGGCCACGACCATCCCCACGACAACGAGAACAACAGCGACCCCAACTTGCCGACCCCGCTACCCCGAACTCCCTGGCTCGTGTAGGCTGTCCCCCCTACCTGTGCAAAACAGAGAGGAACTGAGACGGCATCAGGGGGAGCAGCTGCCATCCTCAATATGCCATGTTGCGCCTTCGTTGTTTCTGTAGCCCCGAGTGGCAGCAGAGCGCGAGTCCGGTAAACTCTTAGTGTAGCTTAGCCAATGTATTCTCTGTAGATTTTCAATAAACCTCTTCTTCACAAAATTGTGTCTCAAAAATGCAATAGTGCTGCTGAATTTACAACGGTGGCAGGGTTGGAGTACTTCTTCGCCGTTGTCACCACTCGACTGCACACGAGCCAGCTCGTCTAAAAATTTCCTTTTCTGGGTGTCACGTCACAGTAACGCAGGGCGGAAAGTACTCAACTCCTGACGTACTAGACGAAAAGCTTGCAAATCTCGCTTCTTCCACGCTAATTGGACGACCAAAGAGGGTTCTTGGTTATTCTAATCATTAGTGTCTCATTAGTGTCGCTGAGACAAGTATGTACGTCTGCGACCTCTATATTATAGAAAATGAAGGCTCTTAATATAGTCAACCAGTATTCTCTCCCTTTATTAAATCCGCCGCCCGCTCCGCAAATCCATACACCGCCGCTTGCGTATGCCCCGAAGGTATAAACGGCTACAAGTCGCAGATCAGCAACTCAGAATCGTCACCAAAACAAATGACAAAGCCCACCAAAACAGACGCATCCACGATCCTCACTCCCACCGCTTGCTTGAGTTTCAAATCCGGATCGACAACTCCCCAAGTCGCATTGAGCGGCGACATACTTGCGGTACTAACCGGATGGTTCGTCGGGATGGCCCCATTCCGAATGGTTCCCTCCAGATCCGTGATATTCGTCGCCAGCGCGAGGACATAATCCTCCCATACAGGCGCTGTGACGAATTTCAAGGCCTTCTGGATGGCGTATTGCATGACCGTCATATCCTCGGCTTCCGATAAAAAGTTGGGGTTGATGAGCGGTGGCGTGAGGGGATTGGTGCTGTTGATAGTTACACTTCCGCCTTCACGATAAGGAGTCAGCCAAAACATAGATAAAGGAAGAGGTCACATACGAGAAAGTGGGCAAACCGCGACCACTGACATTGTCATGTAGTCCCCAGTAGCCGGGATCGTACCACTAGGTATACCGCCCTGCATGTACACATTCAGCACGTAACAGACATTCGCCACGCATTCCGGACCCACCGAGAAAATCAGTTCAAAACTCCCTGTCCGCCCGCCTGAACACGGATCTTTGTCCAAGACACCATCCTCCACACGGAAGAACCCCAGATGATTCGAAAACGTGTTGGCCACGAACCCTGTTCGATTCGCTTGCCACTCTTCTAGAGCCTCAGTTTGGTACGACTCGTTCCTCCAGTACACGTTCTCGATCGTGTTCGTGTCGTTCACCGTCCAAGCAAGATTCACCATGGGGTGGTCCGTCAGGTTCTTCCCAACATCCGGTAGGTGTACGGTCGAGGAGATGCCCAGCGCAGAAAGTTCATCGGCATCGCCAACACCCGAGTTGAGCAGGATGTGAGGCGTACCGATAGACCCAGCTGAGAGGAGGATCTCTTTGAGATTAGGAGGAGAAAGGGTTTGTATCGTGGCTGGAACCCTCATTAGTAACACAGTTCACTCTTCGAAGACGTAGAGAGCCTAACCTCCAGCATCCTGTGTGAATTCAACAGTATCAAAGCGTGGGGAACTGCCCGAGTCGGAGGCGTTCGCTACAAGTATCCGGGTCACATATGCATGCACAAGCACATGCAGATTCTCTCTGTCGACATACCCAGGACCGAGATACGCCGTCTCCGAAGTGCTCCTCGTTCCGTTCCCAATAGTCTTCTGATGCCAGCCTTCAATGATTGTCACGATGTCAGTCTATGCCAGAACATCCCAACTTTCCACTCACCAATACCCAAATGATATCCAGAATTAATATCCCTGTTGTACGGAAACTCGTCTGGGAGCTCCCCGGTAGCTTGCGTGATCCGTTCATCAATAGTCTGCGGGAATCCGGGGAGTGACACGGAAGTCATTCCGTCATAATTATGCACTGAAGGATTGAACTCTCCAGTGATATTGTGATGATCCGCTGGGGCGACAAAGCGTTCGTTCTATAATCATCCACAGAATCAGTAAGGCATGGGATAAGTCCTGTGTGCCCGACCTTTAGGATATACGGCGCTATCTTAATCCATCCCCACCCTTGGTCCCCAGAAACACTCGCATATCGATCGTAGTCCTGCGACGAGCCACGTGTATATGTCATATAATCTAAGAACATGTATGAGCATCCACCGACGAGAAGATCGGGATGAACTCACTAACGGCGCTACTCCCACCCAATCCGAAACCCCTTCCATAGGGAATAGACCGTCCATTGAAGCCGGACTGGGGAGTGGTGGTGAAATTCCAGTCTAATAGCGTGTTGGGCGTCGCCGACGTGCAGAAGAACGGCACCTGTGAAACTAGGACATCAGCCGTCCTATGAATTATATGAGCTTTGAATATGAGGGAGGGGAAAGAACAGCGTACGATTGTCCTGCTTCGAGGACAAGCACCGACGTGGTCTGTTGTTCCGTCAAACGATTGGCGAGGACGTTTCCTGCCGTTCCGCCTACGAGCAAGACCGTGAGTGATATATAACAGAGCTCAACATCAAGCACGCACCTCCCACAATGATATAGTCAAAGTCCTGCGTCGGGACATCTGCCAGCCTTTCATATATCGCTGCTGAGCATATAGGCACTAGGAAGAGAAGACGGAGAAACATCACATATGTGGAGAAACACTAGCCACATGCATGCTTTTAAGAGTAAGATATCTCAAAAAGCGCAGTAAGGGATGCCGTAAGAGGCCGTTGTGATGAGAGCATGCCCTAGGGTTGAACACTAAGATTGGAGCTGTGTTGCAGTTTGGGATAAACTTGGCGTATGCGGATTTCATGTGGATCCCATTTCGGAGTAGCGAGACATGACAATGCGAAACAATAGGAAAGAGGCGCTCCAAAGGGGATTGATTTCCGCGGGCGCGCTCCAATTTCCCCGACAAAGAGCGCCAGTATCGATAAACCAATGGGGACGAACTTCATACACGCAGATTGCCCGGTACAGGTGGATGAATTACACTGCAGTCCAAGGCACCTCTAAGAATGGCGGGCCGCTATATGCGCATCGACGACTGAAACACAAGTCCCGAAAACCGACGCGGGTATCGAAACAAAGAAAAACCCTGGTACAAGATAATCACTGGTGATGGAATCACCCGACATGGCTACGCAAGGGCGTAGCACTGCTTCAGCAGAACTCGCCAGATGAGTACCACCGCAGTCCAAGGCATCTTTTCAGATATAGGTGTGGCACACCAGAGCGCGCTGAAGTTCCGGTAATTGAATCATCCGACAACACCGGGTCCGGGGAGGCGCGGCGCTCAACTCCATGGTCATAGCATCGAGGAGAATGGTACTACAAGCGGCAACTTTTGGTGGAAACTGGTGGAAACCTATTCAAGCGTGACCTTCACGCGAGCCCTTTGGCCGCGATGGCAGGCAGATTTGGCACAAGGGCTGATAAAGATATACCCTTCAAGGACGGTCAATGCTGAGCAAAGGAACTGAAGAAAAGAAAGCTCACAAAGACGATCCCTTGCAGAGGCTGGTGCATTTTTAATAGCCTGAAACGGGACTTTGAAAGGTTTCGATTTCCGTTTTCAAGCCCTTCTTTTGCGCGCTGTAAAACGAAAAGATACTGTAAGTCCATTGTTCCATAGGAGAACAGTTTTTCATACCATTTTACTGACGGCCATTTTAGGACCGAGAAAGGCTTCACTAAGTCAAAACCTTTAAGGACTTTGTCTTTTACCAGCTAAAACGCACTAGCATCTGCTTGTGATCAGACGTCCAAATTATCTTAGAATCTTTTTCATCTGGTTCTTGTGTACGCTTGAAACACCTCTGCTTGGTATTTCATAGATGACACCGCCAAGGGTTTTCTTCCTTCCTTGTCGTCTGCCAGTACGGTCAGATTATAGATAGCCCCAAGTGACAAGCAACGCGACACACTCACCTGGGGCACCTGCTTCCTTGTTTCCAAAATGCTTATTTCATACAACATCTGGCACGTCCGATTCCCAAATTATTCTTTTGCCGTGATCTTGCAGCCCGTTGACTATGAGAAACCAAGTTCGCCAAAAACGAGACCAGCGGCCTAACCTCACTTCTCAGGAGTCAGCACCACGACTCTGATGATCGTCGACGCGATATGGGGTACAATCAGGAGGACCTTGAATATTGAACGTAAGGATAGCGGAGTCAGCAGAAGCGCAAGTTCGTTGCCGGTCCGTTGACGCGTTGTTGGCTTGTAGGATATGGATGAACTCTCTTTCCTAATATCTATATCCTCCTGAGCAGACGTCGATGCAGAAATCGAGCAACTTACCAACTCCATAATAACACCTCTCTGTATGCAATGCGATGTTCTCCTCTAGCAACAGTGTTACCAGACAGTTATGAGGTGCATGTAGCTGAGGGTTGGAAGTGCCGTTGTTCGGTATGCTGTTGGGAATAGGCATCGGCAGGGGAAGTGAAGGTGGTGGTAGTGGCTCGAACGAAGATATATTCTGGGTACCGGTACGTAGATGGTCGCGGTACAAAGCCACTTAATTAAGGAAGCGGTAATATTTGATCGGTAAAATAAAATAAAGAAATAAAGTAAAATAAAAACGGCTCTCGCCGGTGGCTGTGAAGCCAATCCTCTTGAACAATACGGTCTTCGCAGTAACTCACTATAGCTAGGAAGACACTGGAGTAGCAGTCATCAATATACGTGGCAGCTTCGGGTTGGACTCCCGTATCCATCCCGTAGAAGCTGCTCTCTCATTTTCGAATGGTTCAACATCCTCGCTGTAGACCTCCCGGGACCTGGCGCGGCGGCGCGCCATTGGCTTGGGACTTGGGCATTACACCAGCGTGCTGTACCACGAGAGGCTAAGATTTGTCCATACGATACAAATCATGCGGATATGGCGTAACGGATGATGTCGCTCAGTGCTTTGTGGGGTTCGATTCCCCAGATCTGCATGGTGAATGACCGGATCTTCTTGCTTGCCATCGAGTATAGTTTGTTCTTCTTGCCTGGAAGAGTGGTTTTCAATCAGCGTCGAACGATTTTGTCAATCATATCCCTCAAGTGAAACTTTCCAGCCATCTTCTTCAGCTACAATTACCCGGAATCTTTTTCCTCATCATCGAAAAAGAATTTAGTGGGACATGTTAACCGCCAACCCTCTTTTTGGGGTTTACCGTTCAAACGTTCACCCTTCGTGGGGATGGTAAAACGGAGCTGGTCGCTGGGACCGTCGCCTAGACAAACGGGCTTACGCATAGAGATCCAGTTATCGCACAGCAGATAATGACATTGCTTCTGAGCGGAGGTTCGACTCCCCTCATCTGGATCGTGAGCAGTTTGGCAACGTGTTTCTTTTTCCACTACAGGAGGATTGCATTTGGCGAACCGTTTGTTCTTCTCAATACAACCATGTCACACCAAATCGGAGCCCGCCGGTCGCCTTCAACCAGCGTGCTGCTCTTCCAGTGGATGCCCATACCTTCGCAACGAAACAAGATTGTTCACGTCCTCTCGACGGAGAACAGATACAAGGTGGCAGCCTTGCATTTGGACGCTTTCGTTCCTATGGTCGGACGAGTGTTGTCGTTAAGGTGGAGGTATGGAAACCCGACTGTAAGTACTCCATCGTCCACCACGTGTTATACTGAGGCTCTACCATCAGTACGTACCGACTTACACGCCTCTTATTCAATTCTGGGACTACATTGTGCAATATCCCATTTCACGAGGAGCACAGTATCCTCGAACCTAATCTACTCCCGCCGTCAATGGGAGGCCATCCACCCTTCGTGATAAGAGGATCATCGACCTGTATGGTTCTGTCGCGTCCGCTTGTAGCAAAGAACTGGTGTCGTACTTCTTCTGTCGCCCAGAAGGAAGGCCTAAATACGGCGTAATGGACGAGGCCGCTGCTTCGCGGCAGGGTTCGAATCCCTAGATGTGTATAGAGAGAACTCAAGAACCAGCTCTTTTACTCGTCATCCTTTTTATAGCAATTTCGAAAAATGATGGGATTCCGAAAAAGAATTAAAAAGTTTTGACCACTGCTAGAAGTCCTCCGAGTTAGCGATCAGAGGGTTATGACGATCGGCGTCATAGGTTGTCTCAGATGGTGCAGACTGAGAGCGAGCGGTGTCAAAACTTTTTTTCTTTTTCGAGAATCCCATCATTATTGAAAATAGCAATAATTTGTTCAGCTTGCACTATTCCGTGCGATAGTATTTCACTTCGAGCTTCTCTTTCAAGTCGCTCCGTCATTTCTTCGCTCTCCTTCGACCCATCGACCTCCTCCCTTCTTTGTTTGGATAGCGCCTGGTCTGACACTGCCGCTACATCTTTTAGTTGCTCAGATTTCAGGTATCCTGAACAGCTGATCTCTCGATCCGGCATCCATTCATCCCAGTATTCGTTCCGGGACCCGTTTCATCACCGATTTCCCCTCTGCTCAACTAGCAGTTCCCTTGAAGCCAAGTTCTCTGCCCCTTAAACCCAAAAGATCAAGGATACTACTCTGATCTCTGATCTCAATTCCGTAGCTTCACTTGATCCCATACTAGTACTGTCGGCTCAGAGTCTCAGCATTGCTTCTGTTCATAAAACGCCTGTCAACTCTGATCTAGATACCCGTGGCGTGTACAGCTCGAGGGACGTGCAATGGAGCCTGGAAAGTGCTAGAGCCGCAGTATTCCAGTTAGGAAAGCCCGAATCCATCCGTCGTATGTACATCACAAACGCTAAATCTCAGATCATGTAAAAGAAGGTTCAACGTTCAGAACGATTAACGTTCAGATGTGATCATGAACCGGATTTTGTAGACATGGCATGAAAGGGCTCCCGAGATCGTAGGTCGCCACAAACCAGCAAAGCCATAGTTTAAAAACAGCAAGACTCGTCGCTTCAGTGTTCATCTGCTCTTCTTCCTTACGCCGCTCTGGCACCACCGTCTTCAATATTCATCTTTATACAACACACACGCTGGCAGTACTTATTCCCTTCATCATGCTCTCTTTGATGTTGCTGTTTCTTCCTCTGTGCTCAGCTGTAATATACGAAACAGTCGCCGACCTTCCAGCTGTTAAATTTGACTACATTATCGTTGGAGGCGCGTATGGTCTGGATACCTGTCCTGCCCATGGTTTCTGATACCCGTTACAAGGTGGTACTGCAGGAAACGTCCTCGCCAATCGTTTGACCGAAGATCCTCAAACCTCCGTCCTCGTTCTCGAAGCGGGAAGATCGTACGTTACTCCTTCTCTTTCCAAGATATATCCTTCAACAAATCCCAGAACGGCGGACATCTTGACTTCGCAGATACCCTTCTTCTGCATCTTACGGCCGTCTATGCTGGGCTGGAACTTTACCACTACTCCCCAGCCTGGCCTGAATAACCGAGACATTGATTATTACAGGGGGTTCGGTCTGGGCGGGTGCAGTGCTATAAGTGAGTGTAATTCTCTCATTGACGTGAACTGGCGCTCAGTGTCTTTTTGTAGACGTTATGACATACACACGCGGTTCGTCCGAGGACTATGATCGTTATGCGAGAGTCACTGGAGACGACGGGTGGGGGTGGGATAAGATGGAGCCGTATTTTCGGAAGGTAGTGCACATCTCACCGTCAGGATGTCCGGGAAGCTATCTGACTTTAGGCGCAGAACGAACGCTTCGTCGCTTCCGCGGATCATCACAATCAAACTGGTCAGTATGATCCCGTGGTGCATAGCTTCGACGGAGTCAACTATGTGTCGGTCGCTGAATATCCCAGTGTCATCGATGACCGTGTCATTCAAGTAACCAAGGAGCTCCCGGAAGAGTTTCCGTTCAACTTGGATTATAATTCTGGATATCACTTGGGTATCGGTAAGTGAGGAATGGTACGATGTGGTCCGACCTGATCATCGTCGATTTTTAAAGGCTGGCATCAAAAGAATGTCGGGAACGGGACGAGAAGCAGCTCGGAGACGTCGTATCTCGGTCCTGAGTATATAAACAGGGAGAATCTCCATGTGCTTGTGGATTCGCACGTCACGCGGATTCTCGTAGCGAACGACTCAAATGCGGATAAGAAGCCGTATTTCAATTCTGTTGAATTCACACAGGATGCTGGAAGTAGGCTTTTCCTGCTATTTTTAGTGCTTCCCTGAGCTAATAATAGGTCTCAGAAACGATGCATATCCTTTCGGCTCGCAAGGAAATCATTCTGTCGGCCGGAGTCATCGGGACTCCTCACATCCTACTCAATTCGGGTGTCGGTAACGCTGATGAGCTGTCTGTGCTGGGAATCACTCCGACGGTGGATCTTCCCGATGTTGGGAAGAACTTGAGGGATCAAGTGAGTATGAGGCTTACTTGGACTGTGAACGATACGCAAATGGTAGAAAATGTGTATTGGAGGAACGAAACATTACAGGAGGACGCCCTGGCGGAGTGGCAGTCGAATCGGACCGGGTTTTTGGCTAATCCTCCCGCCAACCATCTCGGATACTTCCGCCTAGGGGATGGTCTGATGGAAGAAGAATCCTGCGCTGGCAATCGGACAGGCCATTATGAATTGATATTCAGCGTAGGCTTTACTCAAGCAACTGTAATTTTATCCACTAACAGACATAATCAGGGTGGATTGGGCAACGTACCCGTTCCAGCAACTGGGAACTACTTTTCGGTGATGGTTAATATCTTGTGTCCGCGCTCTCGTACGCTACCATCACTTTCTCCTCCGATGTTTTGTTGACCTGCTAGCGTAGATGGGAGCGTCACCGTCAACAGTACCGACTCTCTATCTCCACCAGTCATTGATCTTAATGTCTTCACACATGAGCAGGACCTGGTGCAAATGAAGCATGCTATTGGAGGTGCACAGAGGTTCGCCACAGCGCCAGTATGGTCGGACTATATCCTTGAGCTCTCTACGGATATAAGCGATTTGGAAGATAGCATTCGGAATCAAGCAAGGCCATCAGGACATTCGGTAGGTACCGCGAGTATGTCCCCACCCAATGCGCATTGGGGAGTCGTCGATCCGGATTTGAGGCTCAAGCGGGCGAGGGGGGTGAGGGTTGTGGACGCGTCAGTTTTGGTGAAGTTTCATGTTTTTTTCGTCGTATTTCGGGGGTGCTTATATGTGATCTTCAGCCATATGTACCGGCTGGGCATACTCAGGCGCCGGTGTATGCGGTTGCGGAAAGGGCGGCGAATTTAATCATAGGGCGGAAGCGCCCTTAGATAGTCGAGCGAACACTGAGGCCGTGCGTGGATTTCGATTGTTGGATCATTCCTAGCCGTGGAGTAAAATTCTGCTGTATATCGACGAGCCTGGTTTTGCAATACTTTTGTGCGAATAGAGTTGGGTGATGTCGGTGTTTGTGGGTGGTGGTTTCGAGCGCCACGAATGCCAGTGCATCGCGAATCGAAAAGAACAAAGACCAGAGAATCTTGGCTTCTCTACATCCTGAAGTATCTCTCGAATGTGATCATTCACTGAACACCAGCGTACAGATATTAATAACTAGACCAAAGAGTTTTGAGCGTCGCGTCAGTTGTTGGACCGACGATCTGACAAGTGGCGTGCCGCGGGGCGTTACAGCAAAACAGACGTATCATTCACACATTCGGATTGATTGCAAGCTGCCGCGCGCCGGACATTCAGAGGGCAATGTTCATTAAACCATATCAAAAAACAAAGTGACAACTCAGGCAAGGTTTGTTGTGTTTACAGTTATGAATAGGCTTGAATACACTCGATAATTTTCTCATTTGGATTATATCCCTGGCACTATACGCTCCCCGGCGTCGACAGTTTACGTTGGCGCCTTGATGCCTCACGGCAATTCCAAGGTAGAAGCCAGTATGACAATCGTGGTTGAGGCCTCGAACTTCTCTCCTGTATTAGTTATATTAGCCGCCAATAAGAAGATAAACAGAAAACAAGTCACACCATTCCTATATCTCGTTCTCCAGAAATATATCTCTCAGTAACATCGACGGCCAATAGAACATCTCTCCGCTCTCTTTCAGCGTGCGGATCCGTAACATGGCTTGTCGGATATTTTGGAGACATAGCCCATGCAGGATCCCAGGGTCGAAGGTGGACAAGTGCCAGGAGGTCTTCGACTGGGTCTTCTCGACTGGTGATCAAAATGATACATGCGAGAAAGAGGTTATAGGGATGGTGAAAAGAATCGAGGTGCTGCTCTACAATGGCGGGATGTATGCCGATTTCAGGGGCGCGTGCAAGCCCTGTAACATACGCACGGATGAGCTTTACTAGGCCAGGCCGTTACAAGTAGTTTCCAAGACTTCTGAAGTCGAGGAAAATATCGTATGCGGATGTGACATGGTTTTCCGATCCAAATGCTAGAATACCACAGATGAGATCGAACTCGGCTTTAGAGCACTGTTCGTGAAACATGAAATCCACCAGTGCGGGTAAACTTCGTAGGGCGCGCGGATCGGCGGGAGAAACAGTCCCATTACATGTAATCTAAGAGTTAACCATTTAGGAATAGATTTCGACGATGTACTGGCGACCAGGCCCTAGAACTGCAAATAGCTTCGAATCACAGAGTATTCGTGTGACTGTTTCGAACACGGCCGTGCTTTCTTCATCCGACAATGTTGTCATCTGTACATAGATTTTTACAGAGCAAAGACGCTCATGAGACGTCTGGATAGCCTCTGTACCGCGGGAGACGTCGGCATTCAGCATCGCAGAGCGACTTCGCGATATTGCAATTCGGTGAGAGCAAGTATGACTCTCAGGCGTTTTGAAAGCAACTTCTGGTCTGAATATCTGGAGCAGGATGAACACATGATGAGGAGATCATCGAACATGTCTTGGACAAAGCTCCTGACGGCAATGGAAAAATACGAGGACTGTACGGACGTGGCAGATGGAGGCCCGTAACGGAGAGCGACGTGGAGCCCACGACATAGGATGAGGGGAAACATGTTTTGATCGTCGGAGAGAGCACTAGGCTCGAAGACGCCTTCGTCAATTGCGTTCCTCACGAGACCGGACCAGATTATCGCTGGGAATTCAGCGTCAGTCACCAACGCATGCTGGAGAAACATCCAAGCCATATGTGAACCCCGCGATTTGGTGACAGCATTAGGGAAAGCCGGATGCGCATGAATAGATGCGGCAAGTTGTAGGTTATCCGGTGAGTAATCGTGATAATAACGGTTTCCTTCCGTCAAATGGCTGTCAAAGTAGATATGGGGGATGAACAGTTCGAATCTTAAGAGTCTTTCAGTTTTTCTTTCCGTCTCAATGCAGGGTTCTCCTTCGTCTCCATATGATGATAGAAGTGCATCCCGCTGAAGTTCCCATATGTCTCGGGCTTCTCCGAATATACGCTGCACCACTGCCCTGGACGATATGGGCAGACCGCCAATTGCCTGAATTACAAGACTATGAACACTCGAGTTGGAAGACGAGGAAAAAAGCCAGTGCAAGGCTTCCACGGTAAGTTCCTCTGAAGTTGCGGTGACCGCATCGAATTCCAGATTCTTCGGTACTTTGGTAGCTTCGCCTGGTGAAGTGAAAGTAAACCGCCCGCTTGATACCCTCGCCGAGATAAATCCGGATAAGAAGATCAGATGTTGAGAGATGTAGATGTAAGCTAAGTAGGTGAGATCGGATATCGGAGTGTGATAAGGACATTGAGGGAACAAGATGGAAAGGAAAATAGCCAAAGAGTAGGCCGCGTAAACCACTGCCGCAATAGCACCGATAATCCAAGCGAGAGCTATTTGTAAGGGGACGAGGAATACTACAAGTCCGGCAAGGAAGAGGGCCAGGGAGGCGTGCATAAGCAAGGGAAGAAGTCCAATAATGACGGGCACATGCCACTTCTGGAATCCCATATACCGGAAGTGTCGTATGAGACTTCTCTCGCGCGGCGTTCCGGAAGGGAGGGATACATAGTAGTGAAGTCACTGTTTTACAAAAACGGCCACGAGTGCGGTGGTGAGACTTAGTACAAGGCTCGTGAACCAAAGCCCGTTGACCCAGACGCTTGCAACTGAAGGAACGAACATGGCAGAAGGGTTGTATGAAGATGGGATGATCGACGATCCGTTGACGATCTCTCGTTGGTTGGATACTAGCTCGTACAAAAGCGAGGCCGAAATCTGTGCGTAATCGGGAGATAGACCTTGGGAGGTCTGAACAACGAATGTTGTCAAAATAGCTGAAAGGAGACCAGCCTGAATGCACCATATCAGCCGTGAATCGTATCGGTAATATCTCCGGATCGACTCACAAAAACAAGCAACACATCAATGTTATCCCTGGACTCCTCCACCATATCGGCATCGAAGATTGCGCTTTAATCTGAATGAGCTTTCCAGACTCTCGCATTTGGAGCTGTCTCTTCATATGTTGCGTCCTCTGGATATTTTCCCTCGTAATCAAGCGGATCGTTGCCTATACCAAAATTGCATGAGTCACGAATCCGCTTCTAGTAGATGAAGGGCAGACACCTTTTCTTCGTCTGTAACGATACCTAGGAAAGCAGCCAAAGTTCTTGTGCTGAGTTCGAGCTGCAGAGTCCAAGACATTCGTGTGAAATTCTTCATCCCCGTCAAGACTAAATGTCCCAGTAGCCATCGCGTTTTGACCGTCAAAGCTCTTGAGTGACATAAGAGTAAGGTAAAAAATGACGGTGTTTAGTGAAAACCTCGGACAGAGACTCAATTCTGAAACAACCGAGGATTGCGAATGCAACGAGGCAACAAGCAGGCTGCGGCAAGGTTGTAACGGGGATTTCCGGCCAGTCAATGGTCTTTGGCAATTGCAAGTATGCGATGATGTAGAGATTAATGTTTTACGCTTCGCGTGTTGCTCTTGAGGGTGTCCCAGGCTTGAAAACGACGCCCGAAGATAGTGATTTATTTTCACTGGCCCCTAAGAGGCTGCAATCGACTTTGTCGACACTACGAGAACGGTACTGGCGTATTTGTAGAGACTGATTTTGCCGCGATATAGAGAGTAGCACTGGGAACACGTTGAGAATGAAGCATCAGAATTAGGCGGAAGAGAGTGTACGAGTCCATTGATTTTCAACGCGAGTTACAAGGTTGCCAAGGGTTGACCCGGGAAGACGAGATCGGCATCTTCCGGCTTCTCCGTGCTGCACTACGGCGCTTGCCGGCATGATGCAGCATATACCCGCCCTTGTCCTTACCGATAAGTTCTGAATTCAGGCGCTCCAATTGGACTCCTGCAATCATGAGGTCTTTTCTCCTTTATTGCTCATAATGGTTATGCCAGCGTTGAAGAGGTATACAAAACCGTCGGGAGGGCTGCAGCTCGGGTGCTAGCCTTTTCCGAATCAAAGTCAATCAAAGTTCCAACTTAACTTTTTCAGCTCGTTGAAGTCGAACATCCCATGTTACCCGTGACTAGATGTACGTAAACCAGGCTTCTGAATGTCAGAACTTTGAAGCTGTTGGTTTCTCCACCATCTACCATCTCGACCACAAATTTAGGTGCATTGCCAGTTGGCACATTCTTTCCAACCTCGCTTATATGGACCCTACAAAACACAGCTACAGTCCAGGGTAATATTGGATGGGTGCAGAACCCACAAGAATGGAGAATCTTATCGTATGTTGAATGCCCGTTCAGACTCTCAGACTGACAGCTGAAGCGTTGCTTTCAGAGACTTTCCAAAGAGGGATCCTTCGAAGCTATGGAATCGCTGGCCAGCCGAGCTGCAAATTCAGTTGCTTGTCGAGGTTTTGGTATTGCTCTAGAAGCAAATCTCAGATTCAAACTCAAAGCCATACAAGCCATGAGCCAAGGACGGCTCCCTGCTGTGCCTTCTTCTGACCCTAAAGACCCGCTGAATCTCAGTTGCAACGCGCTCCATGCACTTTCCATAGGCCTGAAAGAAACTCATACCACCGAGACCTTCGACCTTGCTTTTTCTCTTCTTCCCGCCGTGGCTTTTTGGCTATCTCTGTATTGCGAACGCATCATCATGCCATCCCGGAGTCACGAATTTGAGCGAGACTTCCACCGTATTTCGGTGGAAGTTCTCTCTTTACTCTTAAGCCACCACCACTTTATCGATGCGCTATCCTCGGATACTAACCTGCTCACAAAATATGCGCCATTTCTTTGGCTCAACCCTCCCTCCGGAAAGTGGTTTACCTCCAAGTCCCAGTACGAACACATACAATCCACCGTCTCTACTCTAGGTCATGTACTCCCAAGACCGACTTCCCAGCCGCTGACATGGCAGTCTAGGCTCGTATCCCGCCTCGAAGAAAGTCGCGTAAAACTCATAGGCTTGTGTGTTGAGGGGGTTGCCGGCACTTTTGCCCAATTTCACGAGAAGAAAGATCACATATGTCATTATAACACCCTTTGGGGCGTGACTACGGTGATCCACAGTATGTCAGCTGCATCCTCCTCCACGCATATGGCGCTCCTTCAAAACAATTCCCTTCGCTTGGTATGCCAAGTCTTCAAGTTTTTGACCAAACGCCGACGATTCACTGATGCCGAATTCAAAATTTCCATGACGGGACTCATAAGTGTGGCGGCCTACTTCACTTGGGTCATGCAGCATGGCTGCATGGGCATTCATACATTTACGACCTCCTTGGATATCAATTGATGCCATCATTGCTAAAGGCGACCAAGCAGCTACAGCGATTCCGGGGATCATCTAATTCTCACATCAGGCACGCAGTTGGCGAGACAGAGAAATATGTTATGGACGTTCTACATATTATGACATCGCGCTTGGGTTATGCGTCTATCCTGAAGAGATGTCGGAAAGCTATCCCCCACGTGGAGCGGATGGGACTGATTGAATACTTGAATTCTTGTGAAGATGTTGAGGAAGAAAGTCTGCGTACAGCCTGGATGGACTTTAGGAACATTGTGCTCCACAGGACGAACATACTCTTGAAATATAAATATACAGCCTGCGGCAATGAAAAGGTAAGTCATAAAGCAGTCTGACTGCGCCGTCTTTCTACTGACAGTTGACCTACCTCCAGTGTTCAACGAAACCGAAAATAGCGCCGGCTCAACTCATGCGCTGTTCCGGATGTCAATTCGTGCTCTATTGTTCGCGTACGTGCCAGAAGGATGACTGGAAACTGGGGCATCGCTCTTTATGCAAGGAAATAAAGAGAATGAAAAAAGGTCTGTTACTTTATTCTGATGCAAAATTCATGTGACGTCTCATACTTCAATATTTCAACGCCAATCAGATGGAATATCATTGCCCCTTTCTGAGAGCGACAAAACCGCGATGGATATATTTGCGGAATCATTTGTGAATGGGTACGAGGATCTGGAAACGGAATGGGAAGTCCTAAAGAGTCAATACATTGAGGAATATGGACATGACACAGAGTGGCCTTTGGTTATGTGCTTGGATTATAGAACTCGAAAGCAGAGTCCGACGCTATTCGTCGATTCGTCAAGATCGTTCGATGACGGGTCGGAGATGTTTGATGACTTGGTATCGAAAGCACATGCCGGACTGGGTACTTTGGTCCACTGGAGTCTCCCAAATGATGGTCCTGATGCCTTTGGAAAGCTAGAGCTGTTTGAATATTAGAGGCAAGTTTGTATGATCATGATTCAGTTTGTTTGGCATTTGTTTATTCAATATTGTTCGTCCAATGATCGATCTACATCCTCCTGAGTCCTTGAACACGACTTGGACACGACCTTCAATCGGACAGGATAACCAAACATCAACGGTTTCAAAAATTAGAACGAACCTCGCATTAGGACACGAACCGTTGAGATAGAGAACCTCGTTGTGAATCTTCAGCTGATTTCGATGTACTTAGCATGATATCAATTGACCATCCGGATTCGGTCCGATTCACTGGCGGCGGCCGTATGCCGGACCTCTTCTTTTTGCCACATGGGCAGAAAGGCAACGCTGCACTGCGACCTGGGGCTGATGTCAGTATTCCTCTTGTATTTCTCCCTCCTTGAATCAGAGTCTAACTTAGGACAGCCTGTGAAGTGGGCTCGAATTATCTTCACCGGTTTCCATACGCTTTCATCTTCGCCATTGCTGTGAGTATTTAGGCTGTTCAAGGTCGTTCTTAATTCTTTGTGCGTCCAATTCAAGCTCAAAAAGCCGCTACCAGGCAACACTTCGAAGGGATAGCGAGCCGGACTCAACGCCATGGAGAACCTCATGGTATGTTTGAAGTATATCCAGCTCAAAAAGTTCAAACAATCGCTTTCAGAAACTTTGCAAGGACGGGTCCTTCGAAGCCATGTCATCTCTGGCTAAGCAAGCAAGCCAGGACCGTGTTTCACGTAGAAATCTTCTCAATGTTCTGTACACAAATCTCAAGTTCAAAGTTGAACCCGTTCAGGCTCTAAAGGAAGGAAGACTCCCCGCCGTGCCATCCTCTGATCCCAAGGACCCGCTCAATCTGAGCTGTAATTCGCTTCACGCGCTTGTGATAGGGATGCAGGGAAATAACCAGAAACCCTTTGACGATGTCATTCGTCCTATTCTACCTGCCGCAGCCTTTTGGCTATCCTTGTATTGCGAACGCATACTCATCCCATCTCGTGGCCACGAATTCGACCAAGACTTTCATCGAGTTTCGATGTTGGTTCTCTACGCGCTAACAACCCGTGGCGAATTTGTGCAAAAGTTGTCTCTAGACTCGCCCAAGTTACTCACGGAATACGCACCATTTCTTTGGCTCAACCTTTCGCCCGGAAGGCTGTCCTGGTCCATGTCCACCTCCCTGGCATATGATCACCCAAAATATGTTGTCACCATTCTTGTCCAGACACTCTCAGGTTCGCGCTTCGGTCAATCATGGAAAGGATGCCTTATTGCCCGCCTTGAGGAGAATGGCGGCGCGATGGCAGACATGTGTATTCGAGCTGTTGTGGCATTTTCTTCTTTCCAGCAGGCAAACCCATTACACGAGCTTTTGTCAATGACGCTTGTTGCTCGTGCAATATGGTATCTTGCACGCGAATCCCCGTCCATTCACACAGAACTGCTCAAAAGGAACTGTCTTCGTTGGATGTGTCAGATCTTACGGTCCTTGATGAAGCGCCGACGGCTCACAGCTACAGAGCTGAGCGTGGTTATTCGGGGATTCGTTGATGTATCTTTGTACATGTTGCTGGTTACACAGCTTGGACATTCATACATTTTCGATGCCCTTGGATATGGTTTGCTTCCATGCTTGCTCAAGGCAACGGAGCGTCTTCATTGGTACCGGCGTTTGATTCAGGGTTCGTCAATCATTGAAGACCTGAGATATTCTGCAGAAGAGAATATTTCAGAGCTTTCTGAAACGGTTGCAGCGCATTTTATGTATGCTTCGATCTTGAAGAGAAGCAGCAGGTTCATCTCTAAAGCGGAACGACTGGGCAGGTTTCCTGAACGTCGAAATAGCGATGGCGTTACAATCGAGGGGCTTCGTGGAGCATGGATATATTTCGAAGGTACTGCATCATACAGAACGGATTTGTTCATGAATAGTGAGTACAGACTCTGTGGTAATGCTCAAGTAAGTTACTTTTTTCTCTGACGTTATTCTTCGCTTACTCTCTTCCTCTTAGTGCCCAAAAAACCCCGGAAAAGAAGTGACCACCACTCAATTCATGTGTTGTACTGGGTGTCAGTTCGAGCTGTATTGTTCACGTACATGCCAAAGAGCCGACTGGAATGCACACCGTAGTATTTGCAAACATATAACAACGGTCAGAAATGGTCTGTTGCCTTCTCCCTTAGCCTTGATACGCATAACTCATTGTCAATCTTTGTTAGAAGGTCAAGCGATACCCATTTCCCGTAGCGACAGAAATGCTGTAAAAGAGTTCAACAACGTGCATGTTGATTCTTATAAAAATTTGACGACGGAGTGGGCAGATTTGAAGAAGGTATATATTGAGAAAAACGGGGAGCCTGAGGATCCTGACTGGCCATTCGTTATGTGCCTAGACTATGAAAATTCTTATCTCGATCCTCGGCTATCTGTTGGCATGTTAATGTCGTACAAGGACGAAGAAGACTTCGACGATTTGGTATCTAAGGCGCGGGCTGGCCTTGGCACACTGGTCTACTGGAAGATTTGCGATGGACAGCATACCATCTCACAGTTGGAATTGTTTCCATAGTGACTGTATAATAATACTTGTCATTGAACTTACCTTGCCTCGGAGCGACTGAACTCATATTCGAGATATTTATCCGAACCACATGGTGTTGTTACAAGAAAACAAACTCCCTTACTTGGTATCAATAGTTAGGATCTGCATCAGAATCATCACACTCATCCTCCGACTCTACGTCAGCGCTTCCATCCTGCTCTTTGTCCGCAAGCTGCCGCGAATGAACGGAGTTCTTCCTCCGCCTTGAAGTTCGACGACGAGGAGCAACAGAAGAAGCACCCTCTTCCTCATCATCATTAGGCCTCGACGGCGGCTTCCTCTTGCCTACTGACGTCGACTTAGTTGTCCCCACGCTCTTATACTTCGACTGCCATTGAGCCAGCTTCTTCTGCATATCCCCCACAAACGTATGGTCGTACCCGATACAATCCATTCGCAGGATGTTGATATGCTGTAACTAGAGTCAGTTATGGCGAACTTTGAAGACAGACTTATATCCATTACCTCATCGCCATTGCAAAACGCCTCGATCACATCCCCAGCGTTAACGGCCAAGGGCACACGAGCCTTGATCTTTCCCCTCTCCTTTTGCTTGTCCTTTTTCGTCATTCCCTCATCTCCTGGCTTCTTCACCGCCCTGCCCATCACAGCCTCAATCTCCATGCACACTCTTCTTTCATCAAGCGGTTGGCCGTGCTTCCTCAGGGCGATCCGTGCACGCATAACAGTATATACCCTTGCCTCCTTCCTTGTTACCAAATAGTCACCCCATCGCTTCTTCGTTGCCTCTGATTGCGCCGCGAACTGTTCTGCCTCGATTTTACCAGAGACGACCATTGTATACTTCCCCGCGTACTCCCAGCAAAGCTGTTTCTCCACTTGCCGCCTGCAGAAAACGTGCCAAGGCGCACCTCCAACAATCTCGGGTCTCGAGGTGAATAACAGTCCCGGGGCACCAGGGGAGTCTACGACGAGGGGGTTGAGATCCTTGGTAGGCCATATGCATTGGATGTCGAAGGCTGTGAGTTTCTGCATAAATTGCATGGAACTGCCTCCGTAAATGCTTGATACGAAAACACGCGGGACATAGAATCCAGCCGGCGGAGGCGGGTTAATCGTGTACTGTTTGGCGTTCTTGAGATGCACAGACTTAATCTGTGTGAGGTAGTCGTCCTTCTTCATGTAGAGGTCAGGGAGGTCCTTTGAAGAGACGCGTCAAACGTACAGTCAATGGTCGCGGTACCGCTTTCTTCTTTCCTCTGGCGATCTCAGATAGGTGTGCGCTCCTTGCTAATGCCGATCCCTGGATAGTACATCAGAACACGTTATCACAATCTGGCGAACAAGTACGACTTTACGCTTCTTTGATCTGGATGCATCTTCATGGAACCCATCATCGACACTAAGCAGATCACTTGGATAGAAGTCATCCTACGCCAAGTCGGTCAGTAAGGGAGAAGTGATCAATTTGTGCGATTAACCTCGCTCTTAGGGTCCGCTTCTGCTGCCGGTGGGCCGCCTGATTGTCTCCCCGGCTTGGTTGCTCCCGGGAAGACGGGGTGGTCTCGTTGGGGATCAATCGCATCAGTTTCAAGTTCTGTCGATTCCTGAGAAAAAAAATCAGTTGCTACACTCAGTCAATAACGATTCAAACGCTGACGAATGCCATATTATTGGGATCAAATTCATCCTAGAAGCCATTGTTAAGCAAGAATCTTCCTAAAAGACACGCTTGACAAACGTCAGAAGCGTCAATGTTCGGAGCGTTAGCACGAGACAGGGATCCAGAAGATGTTGACGCAGAACCTACAGTCTGTTTGAACGAGAACATTTTTAGCTGATTAAAAGGTCAAAGGGTAGACACGCGTCTTTACCTCAATTCGCGCAGTTAGATCTTGGGAGGATCCCTAATCTAGGCGTCTACGACAATCATATATCTAGCAAAGAGTAACCTACCGCAGTTGGGTGCGCGTTTCTAGTCCTCTTGTGCGGCCGTGTATCCGAGTCATCGTTCAACGCTGCTGTGGTTGCGGAATCAGTGTCTGCTCGCCGTTTCTTGGCGTTTCTCGTGGACTGGACAGAGGTGGATGCAGGTGTTGATAGAACCTAATGTAACGTGTAAGGAATTTCACAACCAGATGTCCGCAAATTAACCTCAGCCTGCCAATGAAAGTTCAAGAATAACAGATATGACTTGCAAAGTAACGCCTACCGTTGTTTCTGACGGCTCCATTTTGACAACTTCTGATGCTGGTAATATCCCTTTCTAAGCAGGATGAGCTTGGAAGCGCGGGAAGGGGGGAAAACTCACGGATGTGCTGACTGCGACCGTGTCGTCATCGTCATCATCGATTAGATTGATGATATCTGGTACCGCTTCCTCTGTCGACTGGGATTTCAAAGTGGAGGGAGGTGTGGGCCTCTGGAAAGAATTGGAAAAGTAGAGTTTACCGAGAGATAAGGCTCACCGTCACTGACGCCGGGACCCTGTGTGATATTTCAACCTTGGCTCCATTACCAATACTTGCCTCCGTAAGGTCCTTTATCCTCTCTTGCAACCTCGCCACGAGTCTCTTCAAATCGCGGTTCTCGTATTCGACGGTTTCCTTCTGGCCCCACAGGTCGGTGGCCTGGTCATCTGCCTTCAAGGCTCTCGCTCTTGCATCATCCAAATCTGTTCTCAGCCTTTCGTTCTCTTTGCGCAAGGTGTCGTTGTCTCTTTCCACGTCGGCTTTTCTCCGCAGTTTTTTCAGAGTCTCCAAATGCTGGGTCCTGGATTTGTCCCTCTCGTGCTTGAGATCCTCGATTTGTGCTTCGGCGTCAGCAGGGATAACCAGATCTCCGTCTGAAGGTGACATTTTGTAGGGGGTTCGACTATAGCAGCAAGAAAAGGATGGTGATCGTCAAGTGATGGTAAGATGCAAGGGCGGGTTTATGACGACACAGCACGTGGCCATCGAGTTTGTCTCCCACAACCACCTACAATCAACCACAACCAACCGTGCCACCCCCTGGCTAATCAGCTTTATAGACTCTCATAGACGTAAATACGGAAAATTCAAACATGGATCACCTGGTAGTACCGCAATACTTATCCGCGACTTTGGACTTGCTTTGGACAATTCGATGACCGCCGCGATTCTATGTCTGCTGTGTTGTGCTTAGAGTATTCATTCATATCACTTGTATTGGAGTTTATGACGGCGGGTACTGCGGTATTGCTAGAGCTGAAGTCGAGAAGACGTGATCTAAATTACTTTAGGAAGGGCCTTTTTGGAATTTTCAGACTCGTAATTTTGTATCTTTTGTATACGAATCTTTCACCTTCATTGGCCGACGCCCTTTATCAAATCAGCCGCCCTCTCCGCAAAAGCATAGACAGCTGCTTGAGTATGTGCAGCAGGTATAAAAGGCTATAAAGTTGAAGAAATAAGTCAAAGCGGAATTCAAGGGGGTCGGCGAAAGGCTCACCAAGACAGACGCATCTACGATCCTCACCCCTGCCGCTCTCTTGAGTCTCAAATCCGGGTCCACGACTCCCCAATCTGCGCCAGCCGGGGACATACCCGCAGTACCAACGGGATGGTCAGTTGGTATGGCTATGCCTCTAATGGTCTCCTCCAAATCTGTGATATCGGTGGTAAGTTCAATGATATAGTCCTTCCATACCGGTGCCGAGACAAATCTCTGTGCACCCTCTACGGCATGCTCCAGTGCCTCCAAATCCTGAGGGTGCGAGAGGTAGTTGGGGTTGATGAGCGGCGGATCGAAGGGACTGGTGCCGCTGATCGTGACATTTCCACCTGGCAGTCAAACGTCAGGGAGTAAATAATGGAAGGGGAAGAAAAACGTACGAGAAAGCGGGCACAACATAACGACAGCTATGGTAAGATAACTGCCTGTTGCCGGAATGGCTTCTCCAAAAATCCCGCCCTAACAAAGGTTTGTCCGCGTTTAGTCAGTTGTGACTCGCTCATGACGACCTTGACTTACAGAGAAGATCAGCTCATAATGCCCCGTCTGACTACCGGCACAAGGCTCTTCTTCCAACACGCCTTCTTCTAGACGGAGGAATCCTAGGTGGTTCAACGCGATGTTTGAGATATACCCGGTTCGATTGGCTTGCCATTCCTCCAAAGCTTCCGCTTGGAACGTCTCGTTCCTCCAATATACGTCCTCTGTTGTGTTCGTATCATTAACAGTCCAGACAAGACTCAAACTGGGGTGATCGGTCAAATTCTTTCCAACATCGGGTAGATGAACCGTCGAAGTGACGCCCGCTGTAGCGAGCTCGTCGTCGTCTCCAACGCCAGAGTTGAGTAGGATATGGGGTGTCCCTATCGTGCCTGCTGAAAGTATGATTTCCTTGAGGCCGGGAGGCGAGAGGGTGTGAATGGTCTCTGCAATCGGAACATTGTTAGATTACAAAGACACGAACATAGGACTAGGCTCGTACCTCCCGCATCCTGGGTGAACTCAACCGTGCCAAAGTGCGGGACATCGTTCAAATCCGAGTCATTCGCTAGAAGAATACGCGTGACATAAGAATTCACGAGCACGTGCAAGTTCTCGCGTCCAATATATTCAGGGCCAAGGTACGATGTCTCCGAGCTACTCCTCGTCCCGTTCCCGACAGTCGTTTGCTCCCATCCTGCCTTTCATTAGTCGAAATAGTTTACACCCGCAACGGTGCACTCACCGATACCTAAATGATGCCCCGAGTTAGAATCTAGATTGAATGGGAACTCATCCGGTAGTTCCTTGGTGGTCTGGATAACCCGGCCATCGATAGTGCGAGGATATCCAGGAAGTGTGACCGAGTTTACACCATCAAAACTGTGTACTTCCGGGTCAAATTCACCTGTGATATTGTGATGATCCGCAGGCGCGACAAAGCGCTCATTCTGGACCAACTCTAGGTCAGTTTCTTCCATAGCTCGGTGATAATGAACGAACCTTTCGAATATATTGCTGCATCTGGTCCCATCCCCATCCGAGATCCCCGCTGATACGTGCATATCGATCATAGTCCTCGGACGAACCGCGGGTGTAAGCCATAAAATCTAAACAGCATTGAGTTCATGCTGATACTACAACGTTACTCAATCGAACTCACTGATTGCACTAGTCCCGCCTAAACCAAACCCCCTTGGGAAGGGAAAGGCGCGTCCGTTCAGGCCAGGCTGGGACGTTGTGGTGAAGTTCCAGTCCAAAGACGTGTGGGGAGTAGCTAGCGTGCAAAGGAACGGTACCTGCGTAACCAGGATATCTGCGGTCCTGGATCGACTGTGAGCTTGAATCAATGAGATGATGGGTACGCGTACGATTGCCCCGCTTCAAGGACTAGCACGGATACATCGGGCTGTTCGGTCAAACGGTTGGCGAGAACGTTTCCTGCAGTGCCGCCTCGAGGAGAGCGTCAGCAATTGTAAAGAGAAAAGGCTGAGGTCGCCTGTACCTCCAACGATGATATAGTCAAAGTCAAGAGTCGGAAGGTCTGCGAATTTTTCGTATATCGCGGCTGAGCATACAGCAGGTAAGAGAAAGAGAAGGGGAGAGAACATGATGTGGGTGGGGAAGTACCTACGTCTATGTGCAGCTTAAGAATGAATAGCTGGTCCGGGAGATGATACGATGATACTGATAATGGCGCTAAGCACGGGCATCAGAATGTCAAGTGCCAGAACAGACAAGGCTAGAGTACAGAGATCCTTGCCACGACGGGAATCCTGTACCGGAGTAGATGAAACCTGGATATTGGGTGTATATCTCATTGGAGGGACGCTGAGGAAATGATGCTAAGACCGCCATAGAGCGAAGGGTTAATCGGCCATGGGAGGACGACAGGACCGAGCAAAAAGCGAGAGAGGAAATCATTCGGTGATTTCTTTTCTGCTTTGGGTCGGATATCCCTCTAGTCATCGCGATGTATTGTGCCATCGAACGCTCTGCGACGGGCTCTGTCATGTACCGATCATTACTCTATCAAAACCGCGTCGAATCTTGGACTGTCTACGCGTTTCAAAGACGCGCTATCCTATGCCCGCTCAGTGGTAGGAGAGCCGAAATGGAAACGAAGGCTGGACATTGAGAGAACGACGGGTCTACAGTCATCATGCATCATCACGGACGAGTGTTTAATTACAGCTGTTTGCATACAGCTTGACAGTAACATGTGTTTGGTGCGAGAGAAGAGTGTGATTCAGACTTCGTCATAAACCATGGTTTGAGGACTTGATGGCGCGTTTGTGGCTGGTTTATGGCTATTTCGGCAATCTCGGAGGCCCTCTCGTGCGCTTGAAGAGTTGAAATCCGCAAAACACGGTTTATGACAAAGTCCGAACCTTCATTCATCATCTATGAAAACACCCCTGACTGTTAAGCTGTATGCAAATAGCTGTAATCGAGGCTGGCACCATAACAGAATGAGAAAAAAGGACTAAATAAAGCGACTAAGATATACACACCGTTCAAAGTATCTTTGTCCTGTCTCCGATTGATACGCAAGATGAATTCATTATACATCATCCATCATTTCCAAGTCAGCTCGAGACTTGAGATGCCGCTCCTTCGCCGATTTCTGATCCACCGAAGCGCTAGCAAGCAGCAAGGTGTTCGACAAAGAGCCATTCAATTTATTCGGTTCACGCCTCGGAGATTCACAGTCGCAAACGGGGGATGGTGTTTTGGAGGCTGATGGGAAAGAAAGTTGGCGTACGAAGGTGTCCTTGTGGCAGGAACGGTCATTATGGCAGCCCTTCATCTGTCAGTGGACGCAGTAAACGATTAAGTTTAAGTTTGGAAATCGTGCGAAATTTTGCCGCGATGTCAATGCACGTGGCGTGCGATTGGAAATTGTCAATGTCACCCACTGACGCCCACAGCAGAAGCTCCCGCCAAACTTTATCCGGAAAATTCGTGGAAATTACGCAATATTTGGGTGATAAAATATGCTATCGTGGACCAAGCTCTCCGGCTCGAAACTGCCGATGCTGCCGGTTCCGCTTCGAAAGATGATCGTCTTTTTACCGATTTGTGTGAGCTGCGATGCTCTACGGAAGGATTGGGTGAGGAATTTGAGCATAGGGAGTGAATTTCTCATGACTTGTGTCTTAATTTCCATTATCTGCAGTGCTGACACTTTTTTTTAGAGGGCCTTCCCTGCCTTTCCCCCCACATGCGGCACAACTCGGACAAGATTGTCCTAGTTGGAGCCCAAAAATATGCTAACTCTGGACAAATTCTCTGTGTTTTTAGGGCTAAAACATGCTAAAAACCGAACAAAGCTTGGCGGGAGCTTCTGGGGGCCTTCGCCCACAACGCCAACACCACAACGAAACGTCAGCGGTCGCTGACCTATGCTGCATAGTCCTACCACTCCATTATAAGCTCTCCATTTGATCTGATGACCGGTCAAGTATGTTTACCATGCCATAGTCTCCATCACCCTCAGCATTAATGATAATACACTTCTGATTCATGCTTCGGCGATCTGCAGTCTTCCAAGCTCGTCCTCGTGTAGCCATGGTCTCTCCAACCCTGACAGGAGATATTGGTGAATGTTTCTTCACCCCCGAGCGACCCGCGTCAAGCTCACCAATGTCATTGGAGGGGTCGATACCGTTACTGAGGTCCCAACGTCGTCAATCTGCCATATATGAACAAGATGGAAACCTGTGAAGAAAAGGGAGCCATACTGTTTTCGCCGGATGCATACCCTGCATGTGTGCTCTCAGGAATGGTTAGTCGGTATTTCATTCATAATCGAGTTCGAATCTGATCTGACACCGGGTGGACAGGATTTGTGTGTTAGAATTGACCATTTTTCCAGCACTTTCTTGGAAATCTGGCCTAGTTGTGGGGGAAGTTTGACATCAATACATATCTAGAGCAAGTTGAGCCCTAGGGCAAAGGAGCTCGTTCCGAGATGGTCGCTTTTGGGATGGTCCCGACGGTATACGGGGAATGTGGTTCGTTTAGTATAATACACAGTCATCCTTTACTCATTATCATTGTGCAGAGAAAGACGCAAAATATGCCGCGGCTGTGTGCCTTTTAGGTGGCTCTCATTCTCAAGTTAGTAATAAAGGGTGTCGCCGTTCGTAAGCAGACTAATCCTCAGGATTATGTTCCTAGCTTACATGTGGGCTAGACTGTCACACGTCCTGCTTTTGACCGAAGATCAGTTCTGTATCTCAAGAGCAATGCCCGTGGCTTTCATAATGTCAATCAATCACGTCAACGTGTTCCTAGGTCCCTTTCAAGTTGGTTTCCCTTGTGCAGGCCTGCGTTCGTTCTGCCTTTCATAAAAATGCATCAGTGAAATCGTGCTGATCTTACGAAAATCAAGGCAAGCTACGGTTATCAAAATATCTATTACGCCCGGTGCATCCTCCGATTTCTCTGCACTTACAAATATCGGTGTCAATGAGATGCGCCCGGTCTTTACTACGCCCGCATTTCATGCCTTATAAATTCAAGCGATTATAAAGCTGGACCCAAGATGTCCCGGTACGAAGCGTTGCTAAGTACCAGTATTTTTCCTTTTTTCCGCAAGAAGCCTGCATGTGCTGGGAGCTCATCTGACACAAAAAAGGGAATAGCATCATTTTGTCTGACTCAACAATTTCTCGACTCGGGCCGTTATTACTGTCTCAGCCAATTGGGACATTTTGGAATCTGTTTATTAACTACACGCATCTCGAGTGCAGACCACCGCCATGTCTTCTCCCATTCTCGCAGGAGCTCTCGGTGAATGCTGCTTTAAAGCAGTGAAGCATGAAGGAACTCCCGTTGGGAGGACCGATATCATTGCTGGTGTACCGACATACATTTCCGAACCCCCATCCGTCGAGAATGTCCAAAAGCCGAAAGTCGTTTTGTACTTTGCTGATGTCTACGGCCCACTGCATATCAACAACCAACTGGTCCAAGACTACTTCGCCTCTCAAGGTTCCATCTCCTTGAAACAGCTTCGGAATTTTACACATAACGGCCATTGTTGATAGGATTCATCGTCGTTGGGATCGACTACTTCCTCGGAGATTCGTTTGGTTTTCACACAGAGCATGACTTTGATAGGGAAACGTGGATAGAAAAGTCGAGGCAGCAAGCACTGGAATTAACGCCAAGATGGCTGCACGCTATCCGGGAAAAATATGGTAAGTCGTAGGTGTCGAGCTCTTTTCAAACTTACTCAGCTGAACAGGCAAGAACTCGCAGTACGCAGCCATAGGTTACTGCTTCGGTGCTCCATTCGTTTTGGATCTCGCCATTCGTGGGGACGTCGTGGCTGGTGAGTGTTAAAGTATACCTTCGGAGATTCCTTTGTCAACGCATGGAATACTAGGCGCAATTGCGCATCCAGGATTCCTTACTGAAGACCACTTCAGGAATATTAAGAGTGAGTCTATCTATCTCTCTGTTCTCTGTATGATCTCTCAGGACTGATACCTTCGGGTTCAGAACCTCTATTTCTATCATGCGCGGGCACGTCCTAAACTAGTTTGGGTCTCACTCGCTTCAGCTCATGGCTAATAACAGAATCTGATATCACCTTCCCTCTGGAGAATCGTCGACGTGCTGAAGATATCCTGGTTGAAGTAAAGGCCAGTTACTGTTTCCAGATTTTTTCAGGGGTCGAGCATGGGTTTGCCTTGAGAGGTGATCCCAATGTTGGCGATACTCGTGAGTTGTTCGTTTTTTATGATGCACCTGTGATCGACTGAGATAATAAATAGGCTGGGCAAAGGAAGAGTCCGCGCGAGGGATTGCGAATTGGTTTCAGCGGTTTTGTGCTGAGGACTTGTAATTAGTCAGATAAAATCGGTATCAGTCCACAGAGAAGAAGCGAAGGAGTAATCATTTCCGTTATGATTTGAAGACGAATAAAACTGCTATGGATCGAGATGGCATGCGAAACGGCGAGATGAAGTATGACAATACGGTTTTAACCCAGTCCTAGCAAGTACATCAATTAGGTGTCGGCGAAGACTGCTCCGATGTATTTCTCCAGGTCTTCCAGACTGAAAACACCGCTGCGTATGGCGCAACCCTGGCGAACATCCACGGGTGAACAGAACCATACACCATAATTCTTAAGTTCACAGACACTCCATGCAGCATTGTGCAGCAGTGCGATCCGACCGAGCCGAGCCGAGATGTAGACCCGGCGACGGCATCTCGGCGCAACTAAATTGGCAATGGACTCGGAGGAAACCTTAAAAATGCCCGAGACAGTGGTACTCGCGGGCACCTCTGAACGGCCACAGGCTGGGACTACACTAATTGCATGAGAGCGAGTCGTTCCCTCAGCGAATGGCCGTACAGGAGGTGTCCATCAAAAACGAGATCCTCGTCTCAATTTTCAAAGACAGTTCAGGTTGTCTGGGTGACGGTAGCACGAACTTTTCGGTCTCGTCAATGATCTGGTATGCAGGGAAACTCTGTGGTGCCTTTTCAGGACTTCGGGGTGGGTTTTACACTGCTTGAGCACCGTTCAAGGCGAAGCTGCCTTCCTAAAAAGGAGCTGATGGTGGTTCATCATCATCCTCATAAAAATCTCACTAAATTTGTTGAGCGTCAGTCATCAGCTTGATCATACAAAGCAGCCGCCATTCAAGCTCATTTCCCTCCTTTGATCAGATCCGCTGCCCTTTCCGCAGTCGCGTACACCGGTGTCTGTGTATGCCCAGCCGGTACATATGGCTAAAATTCATGACGGATTAACACACCCGGAAACACAACAAACAAAATGAAAGACTTCACCAAAACCGACGCATCTACAACCCTTACCCCTCTCGCCCGCTTGAGCCTCAAATCCGGATCGACGACTCCCCAATGTGCATTACGCGGGGACATACTCGCGGTACCCACCGAATGTCCTGCTGGCCTCGCCTGATTCCGAATGCTCCCTTCCAAATCGCCTAGATCTGTATAGAGTTCGAGGATATAGTCTGCCCATACCGGCGCAGCGGCGAACCTCTGCGCACCTCCAAACACTAAATCCTGCTCATTCGAGAGAATATTAGGGTTAATGACTGGCGGAGAGAGGGGGTTAGTGCTGTTGATGGTGATATTCCCGCCTATGCTAGGTCAATAAAACATCAGAAGAAAAAGCTTTGGTGGCGTACGAGAGAGCGGTCACAAGATATTAACCAGTGCTGTAAAATAGTTCCCCGTTGCCGGAACGGGTAGAGTGTCCATCCCGCCCTGAGTGTGTCTGTTAGTGAGTATAATTACAGTCGCTTGAGTCAAAACCTACAGTGAAAACCAATTCATAATGTCCTGTCTGATTTCCAGCGCAGGATTCTTCATCCATCAGCTCATCTCCCAAGCGGAAGAATCCCAAATGGTTGGAGGGAGGGTTAGCCAGGAACCCGGTCCGATTCAACTGCCACTCCGTCAATGCCTCCTCCCGGAACGTCTCGTTCCTCCAATACAAACACTCTACCATCTGCGTATCGTTCACAGTCCAAGTAAGCATCATACTCACTTGATCCCTCAGATTCTTCCCAACATCGGGAAGGTGCACTGTCGGAGTGATGCCCAGCACAGACAGCTCATTAGCGTGACCGACCCCCGAATTGAGGAGGATGTGAGGAGTCCCTATGACTCCGGCCGATAGAATGATTTCCTTGCGAGCGGAAAGGGTATGCATCGTTCTAGCACCCATTATCAATTCAAGCTAGCGCTCAAAATAACGGAACAGGCCTACTTCCAGCATCCTGAGTGAACTCGACGCTATCAAAGTACGGCTCCGAGTTTTGGTCCACAGTCGAGCCGTTCTCTACCAGGATACGTGTGACATGCGAATCTACGAGCACGTATAAATTCGCCCGGTCGATGTACTCAGGGCCAAGATACGATGCTTCCGAGCTACTCCTTGTCCCGTTCCCAATAGTCTTTTGATGCCACCCTTCCAACAGCAAATATAGTCAATAGTCAATCGACGACGACCTCCTCGAACTCAGCACTCACCAATACCCAAATGATACCCCGAATTGTAATCCATATTGAACGGAAACTCGTCGGAGAGTTCCTTGGTTGCTTGAATAATCCGCCCGTCGATAACGCTCGGGTATTCAGCGATCGACACGGAGGTGATTCCTTCAAAGCCGTGCACTGCTGGATCATACTGGCCAGTGGTATTGTGATGGTCGGCAGAAGCGACAAACCGCTCATTCTGCACAAAGTCAGACATTCGGCAGGATAAGAATTGGTGTTCTACTCAACCCTTTGAAAATACGGTTGCATCCTATCCCACCTCCATCCGTCGTCCCCGCTGAGTCGTGCGTACCGATCATAGTCCTGCGAAGATCCGCGAGTGTATGTCATGATATCTATTAGAAAGACATCGGTCACGAGCACACGCCAGCGAGAAAATAGGACTCGCTTGTAGCACTACATCCACCCAATCCGAACCCCCTTAAGTACGGGAAGGCTCGGCCATTCAAGCCAGGTTGCGGGGTTGTAGTAAAATTCCAGTCCAAAGGTGTGGCCTGCATAAGTGAAGTACAGAAGAAAGGTACTCGCGAGGTCAGGACGTCCACGGTCCTAGGTTGCAGTTGAAGGAGATAGCTTGACGGGAATGAATAACATACGATCTCCCCGCTTCAAGAACAAGTATGGATATATCGGGCTGTTCAGTCAAACGATTGGCAAGGACGTTTCCTGCCGTTCCACCTTGCAGAGGATGTCAATGGAGATGACGAGGGAAGGTCGATGCTATATGTACCCCCTACGATGATGTAGTCAAAGTTTTGAGCGGGGAGATCAGCAACTCTTTCGTATATTGCAGCTGAGCATAGAGGCAGGAAGAGCAGGAGGAGCGAGATCATGACAAAGGGGATGGAGAAGTAACTGCATTACTCCGAAGGCTCCAAGAGCTAATAAATAACGTG
This sequence comes from Armillaria ostoyae, assembly GCA_902506015.1. Taxonomy (NCBI): domain Eukaryota; kingdom Fungi; phylum Basidiomycota; class Agaricomycetes; order Agaricales; family Physalacriaceae; genus Armillaria; species Armillaria ostoyae. The sequence continues at coordinate 4,471,037 of LR732082.1, forward strand.
CCTTGGAAGACGGTAAAAAAGCATATGTCAAAATGGACGAGGTGCTTGTCGTATGGAATGTTTCAGTTGGATGTAGTGCGGATCGCCACAGTCGGACGGCGGGACCGCTATACAAAGGCGAAAAGGACAGGTTTGTGTATCACCGCGCAGCACGATGGAGGCATGGTGCAGGAACGAAAGTAGAGCTAGCTCTATTAGGCTTGCAACCTGTCGTAAGGCTGGCCCATCAAGAATAAATACTGAATAGATAGAGCCTCCTGTATCTCTCCGTGATGTACGTTGTCGTCGCCAAGCCACTGTTGCGCAGACAGAACCCGGAATTTGTGTGGATAGTACACCGAGGAGGTAAGGCAATGGAAGACCGGTGCCAAGGTGTGGGCGTATAAGACAGAAGGTAGAAAACTGAATGATTAGTCGCAAGGCGAGTTCCAGAAAGCTGGACGGTGACTCTCGACTAGAGAGTTGCTAGAGAGGAGTAGTTTCAAGTAAACGTCTCCTTGATTTGGGCTGGATATACAACAGCAAGATGAGCTATGCACGGTGTGTGTTAAGCAGGAACCAAATTCGGGAAGATCCTTCTGCGGCAGCTGCGGGTCGTGGCGTCGTACTTGTAACGCCAACGTCCTTCTAAAGACATATTGTTAGGCACGGTGGGTGGGCGCTGCGGCCGTGGCGATATACGGTCGATAATGGACAAATCGATCTCTAGAATGATATCCGTTTCCTGAGTCGATGTAGACGAGTAGTTCCACAGAAGCAGATGAGGAGCCGCATACAGCTTTTTCCATGATAGCCTTACACGACTGCATACCACATGTATACACGTAGCACAATTCCACGTATCATACAGACCAACCAGTCTGTGCGCACCAAAGTCAGTGGATGGGTCGTCTTGTGTGGCCACTATCTTCCACCGTAATGTCATCGACGAGAACAAACCCATCGAGAGAGAGTAGTCGCTGTTTCCAAAGCAGTGGCTAGCTGAGAGCAGCGAAGCGGTCGTCTTCAGTCGGTAGTGGTGGTAGGCCCAGGAGAAAGTGGCAGATATTGGAAATCGGTTATGTGACAGAGGCTCATGGTGGTTGAATTAAGAGCAAGCACGGTGGCATCAGCGCAAGCTTCCTTGAATAAGATCTCTGGGGCCTTTGGTAGTGAAGCTAGTGAAGGATAACTCACTGGTGATATATGATGTGGAACATGATCGGATATAGTGCAAAGGTTGATGTTGCCTTTACCGGTACCGGCATGGCAGCTTTGGGTTCGATTCCCCATCTGAAATTTCTGCGACTGTTCTATTCTTGCTTTTTTGGTGCTAGAACTTCAAACTTCGAAGTTCAAGTAAAGTACTCATACTACCAGTAACAAGCTGAGTAACTACTCAATTCCAGAACACTGGGTATTGGGTACTGCATGGTCCTATCCCACCTTACCACAGCTGCTCGATATTGTGTTTGTTGTGCTATCGCCGGACGCTCCTCCGTACGGCGTATGCGGCTGTCTGACCCAAGGTCAATAATACGTGATTTATACCTACAAATTGTCTAAGAATACAATAAGCACCGAGTCCTCTAAAAATCTAATGCCCAATATAAAGATACATATCTAATCGTCGAGCTCTCCGGCAACCCACTCGACGCCATCACGACTCAGCAGGCCCCTCCACGCATCCTCCAACTCGCCTGTATCATGTAGCTCCATATACGTTTCTATCATATCCTTCCCACTACGCCGGCAGATTATCCCCAGCGCAACAGCAAACACGTTCACCCGAGAACCCACGACCAGTACCCTTCGCAACGCCGAGCCCTTCGCCACCAGCTCGAGAAACACCGACCGAGACGAGGTTGGCACGCCACAGTCATTCTCTTCTTCCTCGTCGACACGAACGACATCTCCGTCCCATCCTTCTACCTCTGCAATGGAAACACACACATCACCCAGCGCTTGTAGGCGCATATGCTGGGGTCCTTCTGCATCTTTAGGCGAAGACGAATACTCAGTCTTGGCGCTTGCCTTATCCTCGTCTTCGCTGTCGCTCTCCGCGACCCTCCTCTTGACCGCTCTCCGTCGCGGCAGGTTGCTGACGTGGGGTTCAAGATGGCCCTTTGGCTGGATGACAAAGTCAAATCCTAGCTTGTGGTGATGAGGCGTCGGGCTAGTGAGCGTCGTTGAAGAGGCTGGGGAGAGGATCATTGTAGTGCTGGTGAGACTTTGTTGGTGGGCTGTGGTAAGTGATGGAATAGTCTGATGCCCGTCGCCCTAATTAGCACGGCCGGCGAACAGGAGAGATGCGAACAGTACACACCGGTAAGTGTCTCTCAATCTAGTCGTGGGGTATCGGCGGTAGCAGCACCCATGCAGCAGTGCCCGTTTTAGCCGTGTGGGTTGCAGAGCGGGAGCGAGCAGCAAGTCAGGCGAGCTTCTATCGTCTACAGTCGTGAATGGAAGCGTTGAGCAATCTGTGTAAAACAAATGTTGGAATGAACCTATATAAATGGTTCCAGCGTTAGCAAGCCAATCAAAGAAAGAAAAGACATACGCAACGAGTAAAGTCTATGGTCTAATCTGCAACCTTTATTGAATCAACTATGAGGTGAAAGATGGTAAACAAAACATACAGTGTTCATGCGGTATCAGAATGAGGAGCGCACGTTGAAAATGTGTGGAGTCTTCATGTGGAAGAAATAAACGTCATGGCGATGCCGAGGGAATCCCAAGCGGGTAAGGCGGCAGTTGCCGGGCTCTCCCGTTCTTCTCTCGTTCGCAGAGACCGGTGGTTCGGAACGTTCCTGTCGTCGACGCTGGTGTTCCTGGCTGTTCCAGGCGAAGTGGATGCGTCGAACGTCTCGCATCCAAATTTCAGAGACGGAGAATGGAACCCTAAGGTTGCCGTGCTGGTAAAGGCAACCACGTCAACCTTTACCCTATATCCAAACAGTCTTTTTACATTCCACATCATATATCACTGGACAGTTATCGACATCCTTTCATCCTTATTCAAGGAACCTTGCGCTGAATCCTGATGCCACCGTGCTTGCTCTCAATTCAACCACCATGAGCCTCTGCCACATACCACAGCACATGGCTCGCCATGTCAGGGCTGTGGGCCCGGCCGTTCCTTACTGGGACCTTGTGTCGGTAACAACACCAACACCAACACCTTGAAACCTCGATTTCCAATATCTGCCACTCTCTGTAGTCTCTCCTGGGCCCACCACCACTACCGAGTGACGACAGCCACTCCGCTGCTCCCAGCTAGCCAGCTTTGGCAACAGCGACTAGTCTCGCTCGATGGGTTTGTTCTCGTCGATGACATGACGGTGGAAGTAAATGGCCCCTCAAGATGACCCATCCATTGACTTTGCTGCGCACAGTTCGTGCCTTTCGTCTCAGTTTCGGTCCCCCAACGAAAGTTTCTGTTTCGACTCGTGCTATGGACCTATGGTTTCGGTCCCCTTCTTTCCCCAATGACACTCATGCCTCTTGTTTCGGTTTCGTTCCATCGTTTGCTGACATGTTCTGTCATTCCGTGTTTCCGTGCTATCTCGTGTGCCCTGTTGGTGGTCCGTGCATATATTTCTTTGTCTCTTGCTGTAGCTCAGATTAGGCAATGGTACGATTTCGTCATTGCTCCCCGTTTTCCGTCGTATGCATCGAACGACGCGCATATACTATCAACATTACATTGCCCCGCAAAGTGTCTCTACCCCGCGAGAAGTACGCAATCGTGCGATCAAGACGGTATGGCCACGGCACATGGTTTGCCATATCTATGTCAGGGCTGTGGACCCGGCCATTCCTGATTGGGACCTTGTGCCGGTATACATACCACACCATACCACCACCACTTGATCGTTCACTCTTCGTACATACGACGAACACGATAAGATATGCTCCAGGTCCAGCTCAGGATGGCATGCTACACTGCTTCTACCAATGTAACTCGGCCACAGCGCGATACACTGACTTTATCCACTGAAAGGAGCCCGCGACGGCAATCTGGCTAGAGTCTCACCGGGGATGAATAACTGCGCCCCCAGTGGAGCTACGGATCGCTGTCTGAACTGGCGAATCGCCCGATTTCGATTTACATATCGACGCTGGCTCAATAAAGAAAATGTAGGAAGAGCGAACATCCTAAATATATGCACGCTCATCTCAATCTGAGTCACGAACACTAAGAACCGCTAGGTGCACGGAAGAAACGTCATTGGAGGACGGAAAAGGTCTGGACTGCAGCTAGTGAATTTTGAGGCTGACGTGAGTGCTCCCACGGGATTACGCATTTACTTTTTTAATTTTATGCGTTTTGTAGCAGGTTCGCACCGCTTCCTGCTGTTGTTCAGTGCGTATGACCCGTGCCTCCCGTCGTCGTGATGATATCACAAGACCATTATTAACAAACGTGTGCAAGTCTGCGAATCCACTGTTTGCTTCGCCATCCCGTATACGTCGGTATTGGTCATCTGTCGATGTGGAGCTCCAAGAGCATCATCAACGGGAAGACTAGCTGGACAAAGAGTAATCGTTGACTTAATCCGCGATAGACGTATCGGATCAAGTCCGGACTATTCGCTAATGCTTCACGTCTTTGAACACGCTGACACGAGTCACATAGCTGAGTCTGTCGAGTGTTACCCCCACCCGTATCGGGTTGCAGAGGCCGGTGCATTTTCAATAGCCTAAAACGGGACCTTACAGCTGTTTGCACACAGCTTGACAGTAGCATGCGTCTTGCACGAGAGAAGAGAGGGATTTGGACTTCGTCATAAACCGTGGTTTAGCGGCTTGATGACGCGTTTGTGGGTGGTTTATGGTTATTTCGGCGATCTCGGAGGCCATTTTGTGCGCTTGAAGTCCCCAAAACACGGTTTATGACGAAGTCCGAGTTTCCTTTCATCATCGACGAAAACGCCCCTGACTGTCAAGCTGTATGCAAACAGCTGTAAAAGGTTTCGAATTCAGCTTCCGTTTTTACAGCCTTATTTTGCGCGCTGTAAGGCGGGGAGGTGCCTTAGGTCTGGTAGGGAGAAAAGATTTTCATACTGTTTTACTGACGAACCGAGAAAGACTTCGCTGAATCAAAACCGTTGAGGGCTTCGTTTTTACCAGCTAAAATGCACTGGCCTCTACTGTGTGTACATCGGCTTTCAAGCACCACACGGGGATCTACCATCTGTGACACATTTCGTGACGGCACAGAACCCTTCATTATTAGGACCGCATACCGGACTTCTAAACTCTAAACTCAGGCAAATCCAGTACCTTGGCAAGATAACGCAAAGCAAACCAGATCCGCCGATAGGCTAGCGCCCTGGACACTTACCCGTCTCTAAACTGAGCGGGAAGCCAAAGCGGATGCGCAATTCGTTTCAAACATAAAAGATTTCAACACCGATGTTAGCCGCTCCACTCTAGTGCTCTTCTTCACTGTACTTCCTTGCGATCTCGCCGGACAGGGACGCCATCGTCTTCAAGGCCCGATGGTTCGCTTTAAATACCACACAGGCAGTATTCATCGATTGCCATAATGTTCTCGTTGACTCTCTTGCTGTTTCTCCCTCTGTGCTCGGCTGCGATATACGAAGCAGTCGCCGACCTTCCGGCTGTTGAATATGACTACATTATCGTTGGAGGTGCATATTTTCATGCTTTTCCCCCTCCTCTATCACTGATACCCATTACAAGGTGGTACTGCAGGAAACGTCCTCGCCAATCGTTTGACCGAAGATCCTCAAACCTCCGTCCTCGTTCTTGAAGCGGGAAGATCGTACGTTACTCCTTCTCTTTCCAAGATATATCCTTCAACAAAACCCAGAACGGCGGACATCTTGACTTCGCAGATACCCTTCTTCTGCATCACACGGCCGTCTATGCTGGGCTGGAACTTTACTACTATTCCCCAGCCTGGCCTGAACAACCGAGACATTGATTATTACAGGGGGTTCGGTCTAGGTGGTTGCAGTGCTATAAGTGAATTTAATTCTCTCATTGACGTGAACTGGCGCTTAGTGTCTTGTTGTAGACGTTATGACCTACACACGCGGTTCGTCCGAGGACTATGATCGTTATGCGAGAGTTAGTGGAGACGACGGGTGGGGGTGGGATAAGATGCAGCCGTATTTTCGAAAGGTAGCACACATCTCACAGTCAAGGTGTTCAGGAAGCTAACTGATTTTGGGCGTAGAACGAACGCTTCGTCGCTTCCGCGGACCAACACAATGCAACTGGTCAGTATGATCCCGCGGTGCATAGCTTCGACGGAATCAACTCTGTGTCGGTCGCTGAATATCCCAGTGTCCTCGATGACCGTGTCATTCAAGTAACCAAGGAGCTTCCGGAAGAGTTTCCGTTCAACTTGGATTATAATTCTGGATATCACTTGGGTATCGGTGAGTGAGGAGTGGTACTATGTGCTCCGACCTGATCATCGGCGATTTTTAAAGGTTGGCATCAAAAGAATGTCGGGAACGGGACGAGAAGCAGTTCGGAGACGTCGTACCTCGGTTCTGAGTATATAAACAGGGAGAATCTCTATGTGCTTGTGGATTCGCACGTCACGCGGATTCTCGTAGCGAACGACTCGAATGTGGATAAGACGCCGTATTTCCGTTCTGTTGAATTTACACAGGATGCTGGCAGTAGGCTTTTTTTTTTTTTTCATTTTGAGTGGTACCCTTGCTGATACTAGATCCCAGAAACGATGCATGTCCTTTCCGCTGTAAAGGAAATCATTCTGTCGGCCGGAGTCATCGGGACTCCTCACATCCTACTCAATTCGGGGGTCGGTAACGCTGATGAGCTAGCTGTGCTGGGCATCACTCCGACGGTGGATCTTCCCGATGTTGGGAAGAACCTGAGGGATCAAGTGAGTATGAGGCTTACTTGGACTGTGAACGATACGCAAATGGTAGAAAATGTGTATTGGAGGAACGAAACATTACAGGAGGATGCCCTGGCGGAGTGGCAGTCGAATCGGACCGGGTTTTTGGCTAACCCTCCCGCCAACCATCTCGGATACTTCCGCCTAGGCGATGGTGTGATGGAGGAAGAATCCTGCTCTGGCAACCAGACAGGCCATTACGAACTGATATTCAGTGTAGGTTTTACTCAAGCAACTGTAATTATGTTCACTAACAGATATAATCAGGGTGGGTTTGGCAATGCACCCGTGCCAGACAGTGGGAACTACTTTTCGGTGATGGTTAATATCTTGTGTCCGCGCTCTCGTACGCTACCATCACTTTCTCCTCCGATGTTTTGTTGACCTACTAGCGTAGATGGGAGCGTCAGCATCAACAATACCGACCCTCTCTCTCCACCAGTCATTGATCTTAATGTCTTCGCACATGAGCATGACCTGGTGCAGATGAAGCATGCTATTGAAGGTGCCCAGAGGTTCGCCGCTGCGCCAGTATGGTCGGACTATATCCTTGAGCTCTCTACGGACATAAGCAATTTGGAAGAGAGCATTCGGAATCAAGCAAGGCCAGCAGGACATTCGGTGGGTACCGCGAGTATGTCCCCGCCCAATGCGCATTGGGGAGTCGTCGATCCGGATTTGAGGCTCAAGCAGGCGAGGGGGGTGAGGGTTGTAGATGCATCAGTTTTGGTGAAGTCTTTCATTTTGTTCGTTGTGTTTCCGGGTGTGTTAATCCGTCGTGAATTTTAGCCATACCTACCGGCTGGGCATACACAGACACCGGTGTACGCGACTGCGGAAAGGGCAGCGGATCTGATCAAAGGAGGGAAATCAGTTTGAATGGCGGCTGCTTTGTATGATCAAGCTGATGGCGCGCAACAAGTTTAGTGAGATTTTTACGAGGATGATGATGAACCACCATCAGCTCCTTTTTAGTAAGGCAGCTGTAGGAGATTCTTGGTACTCTCGTTCTCTCTCTCTCTCTCTTATTATCTTAGCATTATTTGTCTCCCTCATTCCATCATCCTTAGTACTGCGGTGGTCCCGCATTCATATTACTTATCCCGCATTCATATCCTACTTATCCTGCCTTATTACTTATTGATCTGTATTCATTGAGAGCCGCGGCATATTTTGCGTCTTTCTCTGCACAATAATAATGAGATATACTACACGAACCACATTCCCTGTATAACAGAACCATCCCGAAGCAACTCTCTCGGAACGAGCTCGTTTGCCCTGAAGCTCGACTTCCTCGAGATTTCTATTGATGTCGGACTTCCCCTGAAAGTAGCCAGCTTTCCAAGAAAGTGCTGGAAAAATCACGGAAAAATAGTCAATTCTAACACACGAGTCCTATCCACCCGCTGTCAGATCGGATTCGAACTCGATTATGAATGGAATACTGACTGACCATTCCTGAGAGCACACGTGCAGGGTATGCATCCGGCAAAAACAGTATGACTCCCTTCTCTTCACAGGTTTCCATCTTGTTCATATAAGTATGGCAGATTGACGACATTGGGATCTCAGTAAAATTTCTAATCGCAAGCCACGTGCATTGACATCGCCGCAAAATTCCGCACGGTTTCCAAACTTCAACTTAATCGTTAACTTACTCTACTCAATGGAAGGCTGCGATAATGACCGTTCCTGCGAAGACACCTTCGCATGCCAACTTCTTACAAGATTTCACATCAGCCTCCAGAACACCATCTCCCGTTTGCGACTGTGAATCTCCGAGGCCTGAACCGAGGAAATTGCTTGCTAGCGCTTAATTAAGTATATCAGAAATTGGCGAAGGAGCGGCATCTCAAGCTGTGGGTTCCTCATCATGATCCATCATGGGCCGTTATCCCACGGATGTTTCCATGTTCACTTTGGCACATCATGTGATGAAAGCATCCGTTATCGACATCAACGTCAAGACTGGTGGGAATTTCAGACCCGGACTTCCTATTACGCGGGTGGAGGGTGGACCACAGTACGTTCGGTAGCTTGACCTCCATACCCATTCTTATTTCATTCGTGACTAGGAGCCAGACACCGCGGATTCTCTCGGTCACTTTGATTCGGTTGCTGCAATATTAATGGGGGTAAGTGTCCAAACACGAACAGAGGAGCAGTCAATAACGTTTAATAGTCACAGTGGTCGCATCAGAGTGAGCCTCCTACCTATTCCCAAGTCACCATCTCCGCCTTCACCGAGATCGGAAGGGAGGAATCATCGATCCAAGTTCCAAAGCAACGATCGTACACCGGTACAAAACCTGTCATATCCTCCTCTCTCGCCGATACTCCCTGCGCCAGCCTAGGCGTCGCCGGGCTGTTAGATCAGCTCAACACTACCCTCAGAACCTCATACACGTTGAACAAATGGTTATCCTCCATTCTCGAAACCTGTATCTCCAGCAATCACGACTTTGGCGCCGCATACGGGCATCTTCGCCCGTTCTGGTACAGCGCTAACTGGCGCACCATCCAAAATGAACTGCGCACACGTGAAGAGAAGGACCAAAAGATGCGGCGGGAAGCGCTCGTGGGTAAGCGAATTGTAAACCCGAATATGCCTCCTCGACGCGTCTGGGATCTTTATAGCAATCGCGTGGTACCACATTGGATCGTCTCTGAGAAGAAGCCGTGGGCGATATCATACGCTTGGATGGATCCTGAACATCGTGTTCAAGTCAACACACCGATAAATACATACGAATGGCCAGTTCCCATCCATAAGAACGGGAGCTTGGATCTCGTACGAATCGAGATGTTGAACCTAAGCGCAGAGTACGTCTGGCTAGATGTTCTTTGTTTGAGGCGACATGGGAACCAGGAAAATGAGCGGTTGCGGGAGGAGGAATGGAAGACTGACGTCCCCACTAGCGGGTATGTGTACCACCAAGCCGAGATGGTGGTGTACTACTTCTGTGGACTGGGAGGGCCGTTCAATTTGACAATGGATGACTTGGATAGTCCCCGGTTTTGGCTGAACCGTGCGTGGACTTTGCAGGAGATCAGCAGAAAGTGGATTATTGGCGGAGTCACGGGTGATGGAACAGTGACGGTGGCGCAGACAGCCGCGGAGCGGGACCACCAGGCCGTGCTAGACAGGATCCACGAACAATTAGGAAACCTAGTGGACACCGTACACCGTGTCGATAACGTGTTCGACTTGCTAGTACATCTTCGCAAGCGCAAGTCGGAGCATGCGGTGGATCATGTCGCGGCATTGATATTCCCTCTTCGGTCCAAGGCAATACCGACGTACGATGTGATGCAGCCTGTCGAGGATCTTTGGTTGGCCGTGGTGAATACTATGCGGACGAAGCATCGAGGGGATATGCTCTTCCTATATCCTCGACCTGGGAGCGAACAGACTTGGAGGCCCTCTTGGAACCAAGTCATCACAGAGAAGCGTCTTCCGACGGGCAAGGTCAGCCTGTACGCGGATGTGGGGCGTGACGAAGAAAAGAATTCTGATTGGTATGATGGGGTGTGCATTGAAGAGGGCCGCATACAGGGACTGGATACAGATGATCCGAAAGGGCTGTTACGACAAGGGAAGCTGGTCGTCAAAGATGATGCCGGGACGCTGCATACACTCGAAATCGTCGCCGCTCATCTGTACGCGATACCCGAAGATTCGTACACCTTGATAGCCAGCGGTCAATGGAAAAGTGGAGCCCGTGCTGCACCATTGACGGAAATTTATTGGGTCGCCGGACGAAGATTGCCAGAGCAGAAGTTCGAGAAGGTAGCAGTGTTCACCATGACGGACGTAAAGGAGATACAGAAGTTGAAGAAATTGGGAATCAGTAAACGATCAATTCGGAACTATCTTGTTTGATACCTTTTTACGGCGGCTGCATTTCCGATACGGGATGGAGGATATGAACGTCAAGCAGGAGAGGTCGCGGCCAACATTTCTATTAGCTCGACTCGATGAAGAGGGTGTTGGTGTTGTAGGTAGTCTGACTACCATCTCAGACCAAGCCATCGTCACGACTACAGTTTAAACGTAGTGCCTGGCTACTGGTGCATGCATCAATATGTAATATGTATCAAGGCCAGGCTTGGGCCATTCTCGTCGTGTAAAAATAGGGAAGCATCATGTTCCCAAGCTGTCCGAGTTCCAATGCTGAAGCCCTCTGGACGAGTTCTCTCTCCAGTGCATCCACATCAGGACAATTAACAAAGAGCTCTGCGTGATTCAAACGACGAATAGCTTCTTTGAACCAGACACGACAAGTAAAGCGTGGCTCCTTCCCAATATCCACCTCTGGGAGTGACATCGGAATATCTTTCACATATTCTTCCAGCATTTCCACATCGAAGTCGTCGTCGACATGCCCTATTTTGGTGAATGTCACCGCCAGGAAGGAATCAGGACCATTCCAGGTCTTGCGTTCATATTTCCAAGTTCTGGCATCGCCGTCATTCGTAGCATGCATCTTCCACCCACTCCGGGGAGTCTGTAGCAGGTCGTTAATCACGGAAGTCAAGATGGCGACAGCAGACGAACAAGTACGAAGTAGAGTATCCAATGATATGTACCAGGTATCTCGTTCTTCGTTAAAGCTGCATATACGTCATTCTTCTCCCTGAAGACCATCAAAGCGACTTCTGATAAACATGAAAGGGTGCTCACATTGGAGGGGCACGTCGTAATGAAAGTGAAGGGCACGGAGCCATCGATATAACAGTCTCGATGTTATCTAACCGGTTTGATCCTCTAATCAACTCAACTCCGACAGCTGACCGAACCAATAAGTTATTGCAAATGACAAAGTCAGAAAATACGGGAAGGCTATATATGACGTTAACCATCGCCCGAACGTCATGCTTCAGCTTCATCGTCTGATAAAGGTCGGTCAATCGGGTCATCAGGTATTATACCAGGAACCAAAGCCGTGTCTCCAGCGGAGCGAAACAGTATTCTTTCCAGATATAATTCGTCCTCATACTGCTCCTTATCGAACACACCAACGGCATCCCAAAATATCCGCAACCCCTTGACATGGGATATGTTCCGAATCTGCAGTGTGGTATACTCGCAATATTCAGGAAACCAGCCAGCTGTTTCCCAGTCAACGATTCCTGCGAGACGGCCGTCTTTGACGAGGATATTACTGGTGCTGAGATCCAGATGGGAGAAACAAAGCCTGTGGTTTCTGGCGTACACAGGTTTGGCGACCTTTCGTAGCCGAGGCAATCGATCGCGAATGGAACATGATTGAAGGAGCATTTCATGAAAAGCCCCAATATTTTCGAATGGCTGGAGGATATCACGGTTTGAGAACCGCAAGGTGATGAACGGCGCGCCATTTGCACCCGATACCTGTCCGGAAGAAGGGGGAGTAATAGCGCGGAGCCCAAGCAATGCACGCCTGAGATCGCTTATGAGTTCTGATGAATCTGAGAGATCGGCGATGGGTTCGAACCCTTGAAGAATGGTCCGTAACTCATCTGTCCGGGTCCCATCTCCATTAACGAGGAGGTCGAAATAATGGTGAAACTCTGGTGGAAATGTGACCCGGGGGCAGAGCCATTCATGCAATGTAATGCCCTCGATGGCTTTCATGATGATCAAACCACCGGGATGGGCAGGGCGTGGGGGTATGGTATCCAGCACTTCCGGAACAGGAATGGAGGTGTTCTTTCGGACGAAACTAATGTTGGATGTCTCGAGTGTCGGTGAACGTTCATGAGTATGCTTCAGTATCAAGCCAAACGGAAGGTGGTTTATGTTCCATCTCCTAACACCATACCATTCCGCAAGGTGGAGATAAACGGCTGAGCGCAATCTATCCGGAAAGCAAAGCCACAAATCCCAGGTAATGGTAGTGAAGGCAGTTCTCAGCCGCAACCATATCGACGAAGGATCGCGAAGGAGCACTGCCGACATTAAGAAAGCGGACCAGATGGATTTTCGTCAATGAAAAGACTTTTATCAACCTGTTCAAGTTCAAGTTCAGCCCAATTCCATGGCGAAGCATTTTCGCTGCTGACCTTGTTCGCACTGCGCACCTCGTAGTAGCGGAAAGAAGAGCTGACGTGACTTCGGACTCGGATACAAGAAGTTATCGGTCCGGAGATCCGATCCTATGAGCCGGTCAACGAGCACGGGATCACGACGCGACACTGGCGGATTTTTGGCATTTTGCGCACTCGGATCGAGCAAGGAGATTTCGTACTGCAAGCGCGAAACATATATGCTTTATGATCCTATCCCACCTCCCCACACCTTCCACATGTTGTGTTCATACTGTCGATGTTTATTGCAGTATCATAAGGCACTTCTTCCGAGGACTAAAGCTAAAGTTCAAACCGACTCATCCTTTGTCAGGTCTACGAAAGTTGTCCGTCGCAGCCTCACAGAATATTTTGAAACGCTTCGCCAGCACAGTCATCGGGAAGTCCTTACCTCGCTGTTTTGAAAACCTTCTGTCAGCAGTTTGCACAGTACATATTTCATTCCCTTTCAAAGTCCCAAGCAATAAGCCCGCGAGACGGGCCCTGAAATTGGGTCAAGCGACAATGCAACTTGACCTTAACGCGATTCTTTAATCAAATCCGCCGCTCTTTCTGCAATGGCGTATACCGCCGCCTGTGTATGCTCCGTCGGCACGTATGGCTAACAAAGATCAGGAAAAGTCCCGTCAAACCACTGGCTTCAACTCACCAAAACAGATGCATCAACAACTCTCACTCCCGCTGCCTTCTTGAGTTTAAAATCCGCGTCCACGACTCCCCAACGCGCGGACATACTCGCCGTACCGACAGGATGATGTGTTGTCCTCGCCCCATTCCGTATGCTCCCCTCCAGATCGGTGATATTCGTAAAAATTCCGAGGATATAGTCATCCCATACCGGTGCAGCGGGGAACCGTCGCGCACCCGCTACGGCTTGTCGCACGACGGTCAGGTCCTGAGGGTGCGAGAAAAAGCCGGGATTGATGAACGGGGGTGAAAGAGGGTCAGTGTTGTTGATGGTGATATTCCCGCCTGAAAAGAAGGCATTAAGGACGAAAGGTAAGGAGAGCAAAGACGTACAAGAGAGCAGGCATATTAGTACTGTATCATATAAATTAAACAGAAATAACTGTCTGATATTTATACTGATATGTCAAAACATACATCAACTTCCGGCATCCAAACTGCAGAATCTACATCAAGTAAATAATATCACGGAACGAGTCAACAGGAAACATGAAAAAGTAAGCAAAAACGCTGAAGCTAGGATCAGCGGACCCCTGGGATCGAACCCTTGAGCTTGGTGTTACTGCTGCACCATAAGTATCCGATGGAAAAGGAATAACGGATCAGAGTCAAAGGACGTGCTGCCCAGCTGTAGCCGTAGCAAAAGAGAAATCGCCTCATCAAAGGACCAATGAGCGTCGGCATAGTCAAAATTCTTCGGCGCTCGACATACTTGTTCTGATACGCCCGATGTATCAAAGTATAAGAAAGTCTTCTCCAAACTCCATGAAACAGTTGTAACGAATAGTGTCTCCACCTTGGACAGCGGTAGTCTGTCATAGACAAACGACGATACAGACGTCGACCTGTTGATGGGAAGGAGTGACAGACCCGATCAAAGCCTAGTGTCTTTCCTCTCGTTCAGTTCTGACTTCTTATCTGTATAGATAGCAATAAGTGTCTAAAGTATTACCTGCTAAAAAAAGGCGTAGAGAATCCAGATTGTCGCCAAAATCACAGAGCAAGTCAACAAGAAACTTATAAAAACAAAGCATCGTTCCTTTGTAGTCTTGCTATGCGTCACGGTGGGATCGAACCCTAGAGCCATCATGCAGGGATGTTAACCGCCCGGTACCGTACACGATGGGAGAAAGGATGACCTACCAGAGTCATGAAGCTGAAAGGGCCGTGCTATCTTGCAACGCAGCAAAAGAGAAACCCTATTTTCATGCTCTCACACGAATGAACGGGCCGGTCAACAAAAAAATTCCTGACTGTACACGATACACATACGTGGGATCGAACTCCAAAGCCTGCGGTCCTACATGACCACTGCACCGTACCCGGTACGTGAACAGGATGAGAAAGCAATCACTACATGATATAGTGACAACGAGGTAGGCCAAAAAAAGCCGCATCATCATAATATATGATAAGTACGCGGGATCCGAACCCCGAAACTGTGCGATGTTAACCGTTGCACCGTACCTAGCACGCAAAAATGGAACAGTACGTCGGGAAAGAGTCAAGCACAACAAGGCGAAATTTAGACCTTGCACAACCAAGACCACGTTGGCACAGTCAATGTCCCCACTTCTATCCATGCCGTGGATAACGCCGTCTCTAAATCACACCAATCAGAAAACCCCACAAGGATACAGAAAACCATCAAACTCACCTTCCCTCTGCTAATAACCCCCGCCTCCAACAACGCAGCCGCCTCCGAAATATTCCTCTTCTCCCTATTCACCTCCTCCGTCGTCAGCTCCGTCTCCCACTTTGGCCTCTGGACCGCATCAGTTTCCAGCTTGCGCAGTCGATCTCTACACGACGCCCACGCGGGGTCATTCGGCCGGACATTTCGAAGGGCGAGGATATCGTCACTCACGGAATCGACGTCCCTGGTCCAGTCATTCGACGCTAGGATGGAACAAGCGACGTAGAGGTTCTCGGGTTCATGGAGGTAGTCAATACGACGCTCGTCAGTGAGAACCCTGGTTATCCCAGCAACGTATCCATTGATGACTCTGACCAAACGCAGCCGGTAGGGATGAGCCCCAAACACCGTGAGACATTTTCCCTCTATGAAGGCTTCAAACGCCTCAGCGATGTTATTTGCTAGGGCATAGGCCAGTATATCGCAAGCTAAATCAAAAGGTGTCACTGTGGAAGGGTGGGAATTCGGATTGTCGTAGTCAAAGATTATGAAATCCACTAGCTCCCGTATGCGAGGCCAGTCGGGAGGTTCGTCTTCCGGTAAGAGAGGGTATTGAGAGGTAATCGCATTCGGAAGGAGGGGCACCCCGATCATTCTTGAGTATATTTCCAATGCAAAAAGACGACAAGGATCCAAAGATGGATATTTGGTAGTGTTCTCCCCAAATACGACATCATTGGAGAGTATTCCTTTGACGGCGTTGAAAATGAGATTACTCTCCCCGAAGGTGAGGCTTGGAGATGTTGAGTGTGTATGAATGAGAAGAATCCGGAATATGTTTGTCGCTGCAGAGCGGAGAGCATTTTGAGTTCGGGTAATCTCTGTATCGTTGGAGTTTTCTGCATAAACAGTTTGATCCGGCTGGAGGTAAGGAACTCGGAGCCTAGGGATAACGAATGCTGCAAAGGCCAGCGTGACTCTCAGATGCCGAGAACACGGTTCCGCGTCAGGGATGTCGTCGCTGTGATAATCAAACTCATAGAACATCTTGAGGATGTTATCTGTCATGTCTACGAGAAGATAGTTCCGCACAGCATCTGCGAACGAAATGGCGGAAGAGGGGAAGGAAGAGTTTGTCTTGAAGTCGAGAGCGGGTGTCACTGAAGCGCAGAGCTCAAGAGGATATAGGTCTCGGGAATGTATGTCAATGGGATTGAAAGAACCATCCTCGTTTGCGTTCCTTATAAGTCCGACCCAGGTGAGGGCATGTAAGGTCGTACCAGTGTGAAGGATGTTTCTAAAGAACAGCTGCGGGCCGAGTGGACTAAACGGTTTGAATTTGCTGTTCTGGAGGGTGTCGTTGGATTGGATGGAGGCGACCAGGTCGACATCATCCAAATCAGAAGCATCGATATACGCCCGGTTCTTGTCGGTGGTGAAGGTTTGGTGACGAGCGTGGGGTATGAACAGTTCGAAACGAAGAAGCCGCTCGAGTTTGGGCTGCATCACGGGTAATGGTTTCACGCACCCCATCCCAGTGGCATCAAGGCAACTATCCAGCAGTTCCCGATGGACCTCACGAAGATCTTCCGCATTTTTAAAGACTTTCTCGACTTTTTGCAAGGAGGACCCTGGTAGACCGCCAATGGCCTGCGTCGCAATACTCTGAACGCTCGGATTCGAGGACACGGAGAATAACCAGTGGAGTGCTTCAACCGACAGATCATTTGACAGCTGCTTGACTTGCTCCTGCTCCGCATTTTTCAACGATGAATTATATGCCATGGCGTTCGGCCGCAACAGCCGACGTGGAGGAGGAAGCTTCTCCTCTAAGAATCGAAGCAGAGTTTGAATGATTCGAGCAATGAAACGATAGGCGATATAGTTGTAGGCGAAATAAAGATGGTCAGAGAGTGGCGTACGGTACGGGCATTGAAGAAAAAGGATCGGAAGAATGATAGCGATAAGGTACACGGTGTAAGCGAGTGCAGCGATAGCACCGACTATCCAAGAGAGGGAGACTCTTAGTGGATAAAGGAAAACCGATAGCCCGGCGAAAAACAGGGCGAGGGAGGCATGCATGAGCACCGGAAGTAGTCCAGCAATCATAGGAACATTCCACCTCTGGAACCCCGCATATCGGTATTGTCGAACATGGCTACGCTCCCGCGGGGTCCCAGAAGGAAGTGTCGTATAATGGTGAAGCCATTGCTTCACGAGCACGGCAGCCAACGCGGTCGTTAAACTGAGCGCAAGGCTCGTGAACCACAATCCGTTGACCCAGACGTCATTTATCGCTGGAATGAAAGTGGTGTCGGGATTGAACGGAGAAAGAGGGACAGATTCGACGGAGGAACCACTGGCAATCGCCCGCTGGACAGCGACGAGTTCGAATAGTAAGGATGCAGACATCTGAACGTAGTCGACTTGGAGACTCTGATAAGTCTGAGCAACAAAAGAGGTGACCACGGCAGAGAAAAGACCGGCCTGCAGCAGTGCTTAGTACGAAAAAATAATGCTGGATGTGTAGCTCACGAAGACAAGCAAAACATCGACGCTATCCCGCAATTGCCCCACCATGTTCATGTCAAATACTAGGCTTTCATCCTGATAGGTCCTCCAAACTCGTGCATTAGGTCCCGTCTCTTCGTATCTAGTGTCCTCGCTGTACTTTTGCTCGTAGTCGGAAGGGATGTTCCCTAGAAAGACCATTGGTTAAGCTCCCACAAAATCTGCTGTGCGAACGTACCTTTCATGTATTGTCTCTTTTTGAACCCGAAAGTTTTTGTATAGGCCGTAGGTATCGCGCGAGCCGTTTGTTCGCCATCGTCCCTTCCCCGTTCCGTCTCTGTATCGTTTTTCATCGAACCTGGATCCATACGACTGGCGTGCTCTTGGCTCTCAGTGATGAAGGATCTTGGTGATCACCTGCTCAGGGTTGTCGAGTAAGCTTGGAACTACCCGGGCAGGCCGAATTGCGACAGCCATGATTCCCATCAGAGAGGCTTTTGTCTGTAGACGTGAGCTTAAAGTAATCTTTTCTGACGGAGAAGTGCTGGCATACCTTTTGTGCAGCACATTCCCATGGTGAGCCAGTTGCAAGCCGGTTGGTGGTGGTGGTAAAGATGAGAAATATCCAACTCGGTGCACGGATGGCGGTAACTTTGATCCCGCCGGTTACTGAGTTTGAATATGCCATATAAGGATAAATATTCTCACGCGGCACTGCTCACTCGCTCCCGTGTACTTATTGTATAGTACGTCGATACGGCTTTTTTGGCCTACCTCGTTGCCACTATATCATGCAGTGATTGCTTTCTCATCCTTTTCACGTACCGGGTACGGTGCAGTGGTCATGTAGGACCGCAGGCTCTGAGGTTCGATCCCACATGTGTGTATCATGGACAGGTAGGAACTTTTTTGTTGGCCGGCCCATTCGTTTGTGTGAGAGCATGAAAAAGAGTTTCTCTTTTGTGATGCCGGAAGTTGATGTATTTTTTGACATATCAGTATAAATATCAGACAGTTATTTCTGTTTAATTTATATGAATCATGATACAGTACTAATATGCCCGCTCTCTTGTACGTCTTTGCTCTCCTTACCTTTCGTCCTTAATGACTTCTTTTCAGGCGGGAATATCACCATCAACAGCACTGACCCTCTTCCACCCCCGTTCATCAATCCCAGCTTTTCTCGCACCCTCAGGACCTGACCGTCATGCGACACGCCGTCTCATCATAATCCATCTGAATGCCGAGACGACACATTAACCGGCTGGGCACAACCCTTCTTCCTGACTGGATTTCCTCACGTGGATTTGACAGAGTGAAGCTAGCAACCACTTCTTGAAGTAGCTTCACTTGAGGACCTTAGCGAATAATCAACCTGTCACACGTACCCTTGCATTTCATATCCGCCCACCGGTTCCTGGGCCTACTACGCAAACGTTTGCCATATCTTAGACTCTCAATCTCCTTCAATTTAATGTACTATATAGGATCGATGTCACTCCTTCCGTTCCCCCTGCCTATGGATTTTAATTTTCACCCGGTCAGTACAAATATTTTGAGTATTTCCTTTGCATAGGTGGTCATCGATTCAAAATCTATCCTAGTTCCTCTTGTGCGTGCGAGCATCGCAACTTCCACGGAAAGTCGGCCCGAATATCCGCTCGTCGTCTTTTACGGCCAGCCGCACACTAACCGTGGACCCTCATTGCACCACTCATGCAGGGTAGAGGGACCCGCTGATGTCGTACACGGTAATATATGTCTGCGACTGCTTATACACGCTCTTACGTTCGAATGTCTTCTAGTTCCCCTTCGACTCGCGATCTACAAAGTGGTACTTATGGGCGGCCGGGCGGCCAACGAAAACGACCCTAGGTTTGAATAGCGGTGACCACGAGTTAACACTGAACCTGACCGTGAGATAGAATACTGAAAGTAACAAGGGCACAACTCGCGTACTTCATGTCAGGCGATCAGACTTCCTTCAGGTGTGTTACATCTAGTACGGCGGGTGTAATGTTATTTGTCACCGCAACCTTGGAATTAAATAGTACCTCAAGGACCCCGTCTTCTTTGGAACGTCGCTAAGGTTTTCAGTTTTAGCGTTCGCGCCATTGAATACTTGACGGAGGCACTTCTGTGAGATATAAGGATCTTTTTTCCGTCTGGAACTGAGGTTTGCCCGCGTTCTCCCTCCACATCAGGAGCTAGCTATGACATTAAAATCGGTGCAGAGTCTCAGTCAGTCTCCAGGGTGCGTCTCCCGGGTCTATATCCGACTTAAGGTCGCTTATAAGGAAAGTGTAGGACGGTTCTGGCGACGTCGTGGCTGAACATGATTTTGTACACGTCCCAGGTCGCCTTGAGCATCTATTACTTGCGCCACTTCACAGCGACGAGGTGGTTGCGCGGCTGGATTTTTGCATCTTTGTTCATTGACGGGACTTGTTTGATCGTTGGTATGGTTGGCGTTTACATGGTGAGTCACCTGAACCCTTGACATATCTCCTGTTCATGTACTAGCCTTCTAGTATCTGGTCCTTAATCAAGGTCTGTC
The DNA here is from genome assembly GCA_902506015.1 of Armillaria ostoyae. Classification (NCBI taxonomy): domain Eukaryota; kingdom Fungi; phylum Basidiomycota; class Agaricomycetes; order Agaricales; family Physalacriaceae; genus Armillaria; species Armillaria ostoyae. The sequence continues at coordinate 4,491,380 of LR732082.1, forward strand.
CTTGTAATAACTTCGCGTTCACAAACTCGTTACTCTATCAATATCTAGGTCTATCATACAGGGTCATATTTGCATGGGCCTCCAAGGTTGTAGTCTTACTCACGTATTCCTCCGCCTTGATTGCACACACCTTTTTCTGTCATCGGTATTGGACGATGTAGGTGTCTCCCGGACTTCTTTCATTTCATTCTCAGATATGATTTAGCTCCAGGAATAAGTGGATCACGGGATGGATCGTATTTCTTATTACAACAAACGTGAGTCGTCCCCTTAGCCTGTACTATATATGCTTTGAAAACCGATGACTGTAGATGCTTGGGACTCTGGTGTCCACTGTCTTTACCTCCCTCCGGCTGGGAGCACTTGTGGTAGTTGTGCCTTTAACACTGTGAGATTATGCACTCTTGATCTAGTGCCGTGGCTGACACTCGAGTGTGAGTTCTTCCATATGCGCGGCAACGGACGTAACGATTGCAGTTTCTCTGGCCTGGACGTGTTGGCACATACAGTCGCGTCATGCAAAAACAAAAAAGTGAGCGATTCACTTTTCCAAATCTGGTTCTTTCAGCTATTGATAATGTATTTAGCTTATTGCGACATGCCGCGATACAAGCGTTAACTTGTGGCTTCACGATGGCCATTTTCACAACTATTATGTCCATCTCTATTTTCGTTGATTGGAATAGTGCGCGCATTTAAGTTTAGCACTTATCCTCAGTTATTAACTATTATGGAATAGTATTCTATTCCTTCTTCGTCGTACTCGGGCGCGTTTACAGCCTAACAATTCTGACAACTCTTATGCTGCTGAAGGTTATAAATCGTAGTGACTCATCATCGAGCAGGGTAGATGGCGATTCGGATTCTTCTGGGCCTGTGATCCTGGGTCCGATTCGTGAGTCCATCGTTGGGGGCTTTCACTGGTTGGAGATACTGATGGAATTGATTCTGTAGGTTTTAATCACACGTTGGAGACCGAGACAGGCAAAGGGCAGTCATCGAGTGATGGGGTACGCGTACCCATCCTTACGCTGTCGTATTTTCTACTTACTGGATTTTGGTAGAACTTTGACACCACTCGTCCCTCGACACACCCTACTAGCTTCACGACTATATCAAATGATCAGCTTTTCATTCACACTGTTTGATTAACTGAGCCAGCTCATCGATCCTCAAGGAAGGCATCGAGTATCGATTAGCACACCACTCGTCATTCAATGTACATTCGTATTTGATTCATGTTGTAGATTATTAGATTTCATATTATAGATAATTAGATACGAGGTTTTCGAGAGGACGTTAAAAGACGTTAAACCCATTGAGCATCCGTTTGAGACCGGAATATGTCGTACTCTGTACAGTGTGCATAATGTGAGATATTCGAGCTTCTCATGGCACGACAGTCAGTCGCCGTTTGGGTTCTTGTACGGATTCACTCACGTGTTCGCTTACTTCCGCGAGTATTTCGAGGGAGTGAAAGGAGCCTACAGTTCTGCACAGCCACCATGTGCACTACCTTATATGAGAATTAATGTCGAGACCGTCACTCAAATAGCACACCACATTTTTGTTGTAATACACTGCTCCGATGGTGGGCACATCCAACTTCCACTCCCCTGTACGCATGTCCTCCCCTGGTCCGCCCGCCCGTCTCAACAGAGAACGTCCAACCATGTGTACTCCAGTCCGAGATTAAGCATCTCAATGCGGATCAGGTTGAGATGGACATCTTTTGGGATGGAAACGGGCCATTCATGTCTGTTGATGGGTGTCCACACAGTGGTGTGATCCTTCTCGTCCATCCACGCATGCGATATCGGCCGAGGCCTTTCCACCATCATCGACATTCGCGGGGTCCCGTTTTCTTGACCCTTTGCCTTGACCGGCCTCAGGCATATCTCGCGAGGTCGTAGATTATGCAAGAGACCTTACTTCGATGGATTGTGCGTAAATCGTCTGGACGACATCCAAGCGTCAAATAGGGGCCGTGGCAACTTGCAGTCAAATGCGCTGCCTGACCGCGTACCTCGTCCCTCCTCGCTTGAATGTCCGGAGTACGGTACTGCGCAGAGTCGCACGTTTCCGGGGGGCATATTTCCCAATGGACGGTGTCTACAAGAGCTGGATGATGCCCAGTGGGTTGCAACGGTTCTCACTAGGACCCTTGCGCTATCTTGGCCACCCTTTCTCGAATAGCCTCTGAGTGCATCCTGCGATTTCGCCGGCTGCTCTCCGGACGCATATATTTCGAGGGACGGTGCCCAGATTATCTTGAGCAGAAAACAGGGGTCACGACGCTTCTTGCTATAGGGTCCCACTCCCTCTTTCCCTGCTTTGATTCATATTGTTCCGTCGTCAAGGCTACTGTGCTACGACGAAGGAGGGTGGCCACAAAACTTTTGAGCTATGGCTCCCTCATGTGTTATGCCACTGTTATTCTGTTCGTGTTCTGTCACAAGGCTTAGCCTAATGCGATAAGGAACGAGAAGAACGGCGATACCGTAAGCATTCAACTTGAAAATCAGGGTGCCGTATCAGACAAAAAGGGCTGACCTCCATTACAGAACGAGGGTGAGATCTTGAGCGAACGGACGGTGTATACCCTTGCTGCCAGCGCCCCATCAAAGTTCTACCAGTCCAATAGTCGCTTGGATAGCGCGTCCTATTGACTCCCTTACTATTCCCTGCTAAAGTCGTCGAGGGCGGGAGCGCGGAGTTCGAGTGGTTCTTCCATTGCAACGGGGCTGATGAAGTCTATCCGAGCGCGGAGAAATAAACGAGAAGAAAACACCGCGTTTATTTCAAGAGTATAAACATCCGGACACCTCGCTCCTTCTTGTTTGGAGTGTATCCTACAGAAAGCTATTGTGTACAGGGTTGGGTTGTCGGGTTGGGAAGGAAGAATGCTGAATTTGAGCGTCCGTCAATTGTCCTGCTCGCAGCTCTTAGATGCGAAGCAAACCAGATCAATAGACGAAAACGTACCAAAATAAATAAGACAGTTCGTGGTGCAGCCACAGGCAAAGAACGTTGGTGTTCGCGTCGATAATCGGAGCCGATGAATGTTAGATAGCTCTTCGCACAACCGCCGTCTTGGGCCCAACACAAGTGTGAACGTCCGAGCACAAAAAAATGTCGTTGGCGCAGCAGTCACCGGTAGAGGCGGCTCGAAATCTCTGGGAAACCAGTGTTAACTTTGGATTGTTGTATCCAGTAAAACTGGTTGATGTCCTTGTTGGGCGCCAGTGAGGTCTCGAGTCCTTGACTCCTTAATGACGACGGCGCGAACAATAGACTATTTCCTGAAACTAGGGCAAGGATCTAGTCCACGTGTACGACGGTTGAACTGGCTGGGGACATCAGCCTGAGACCAAGCTAAAAATCGGAGCGGACACACCGTAGTTTTTTTGATTGCCTGCAGTCTGGGCTGTCTTGTTGCACAACAAAGTAGAGTTATGGTTGATCATCATGCTGCCGAGGAAAAGACGCGCTCGTTGTTGATTCCTCGGCGGGCGCCGTGTCCTGGCGTTGAAAACGAGCTGATTTCCAGGTTTTCACGTCGATAGGGCCAGCGTTTCTTGCAAGCGTCGCGTCCTTACGATGGGGGTGGAAAGAGAGAGACGTCGGCATTTGCCGCCAATTGTTATTCTTGACTATTGATCGACTGGTCGCTCGAGTCGATCAGGTATTACAATAAGAGATGCACAATTGTACAATGCGCTCCTGGCCTCACCCGATTGAGGAGATTCTGCTGATATCGAGAAATTAATAGCCGAGAGAAATGCATCAGCAGAATGAGACGCACCAGCTTTCAAACCTCCCACCGGACTCTCGTATATGGAAACACCGCTCTGCAAGACTGTTTCTCTCGACGGCACGAGATGAAGAACATAGCTGACGCGTTTAGCCGACCAAATGCTGGGAATTTTCCTCGTACAAGCCTCCTAACGATTTAGATAGAGATTCAAAGGCATAGTAAGCGGTCGCAGCTTCGGACTCCCTTTTGATATACCTAGAACTTGTGCGGCAGGGGGAAAACGTCGCGTAGTTGAAATAAGGGTGGAAGGAGAGAGACGTCGGCATTTACCGATGCCATTCCACTAGTCAATGGACTCACAACGATATCTCAGGTCCCCTGCAAGAAACGTACATTGCACAATTTTACAATAAGGTCTTTTTCTTCTTCGCTCTGAATATTAAATCCCGACTCTCCTCGGATTTGTGAACAATATTTTACAATTTTGATACATCAATATACAGCTCGAGGTACGGAAACAAGTGTATCCTCTCGTTCTACGACGATCCTAACGATCTTGTTACAGGTCCAAAGTCACAACCGGGACGACATACATCTCGTTCCACCAAAGCACGCATAACAATAGGACGCCAAGAACGCGGAATACAAGACGTTCATGCACACCGAGAAGTCCTCGACCCAAGGCAACGAAAGAGAACAGCTCGAAGTGGAAGCTGTCGTACAGTGACATGGTACTGGCCAAAAATGTTAACGTTCGGTGAAGTCTAGAATTTGACAGAAAACGTACCAGGATCGTCATGCAGGTAGTGGTGCGTTACGAGTGCGTACATGCCACTACAATCCACCCGCCGAGGCTAAGACTGACCGAAAAGACCCGCATCGATTCGCGGAGTCAAAGGAATGGACACTTTTCTGCTTCTGCGAGGATAAAGATGGCAGGTAAACACGTAGCAGTAGACCATGGGCCAATTGATAGGAGTGCATAGTCGAGAAAGGATTCCCACCCCCGGTTCCTTGTTGAGAATCGAAGCGGCGAATGCATGCTCTCAGGGTCGTCCTTCCTGTGTAGTGGGTTTGCCGTGGTGAACGTCTTTTATTTAGAGCAGGAGTGCTAGTGAGCCGATAATCAAGCTGTGGCAGCGACGGAAAACGTAGCGGAGATCTGTACGCTGAACCCCACTCTCTACGTCCACACCACACCACGCGATGACGGGCGGTGGTCAACAGAGATGCAGGTTCCGGTGGTAGGTATTGGGGTGGGGGCTGTGGTTCTGCTCTGGTGGAGACTGCTGGGAACCGCCTGACGATGGTGTAAGAATACGAGGTCCGGATGTGACGGGAGGAGCTGATGCATCTCTGGAAGATCATAGCCCCCAGTAGACTGGGTTGCTGGTTGAATGGTCGTGGTGGTGGAGACGTTAACCAACCCTGGCACTGTTGCGAACACCGTAGCACTCGCCGTGGTTCTCTGGTGCTCGGTCGCCAAGATTCTACCTTCTTGCAGCTAACTCCCTGGCGGACACCATCGAAGAAGTGGCCGACTTTGTAGGAAAACAGGAGTATTCTGGACGATCCTGGAACGGCTGCCAACACGGCAGCGCTCGTGGTGGTATTCTGGTGTTCGCTCTCGCTGGACAGCGACGAGTTCGAATAGTAAGGATGCAGACATCTGAACGTAGTCGACTTGGAGACTCTGATAAGTCTGAGCAACAAAAGAGGTGACCACGGCAGAGAAAAGACCGGCCTGCAGCAGTGCTTAGTACGAAAAAATAATGCTGGATGTGTAGCTCACGAAGACAAGCAGAACATCGACGCTATCCCGCAATTGCCCCACCATGTTCATGTCGAATACTAGGCTTTCATCCTGATAGGTCCTCCAAACTCGTGCATTAGGTCCCGTCTCTTCGTATCTAGTGTCCTCGCTGTACTTTTGCTCGTAGTCGGAAGGGATGTTCCCTAGAAAGACCATTGGTTAAGCTCCCACAAAATCTGCTGTGCGAACGTACCTTTCATGTATTGTCTCCTTTTGTACCCGAAAGTTTCTGTATAGGCCGTAGGTATCGCGCGAGCCGTTTGTTCGCCATCGTCCCTTCCCCGTCCCGTCTCTGTATCGTTTTTCATCGAACCTGGATCCATACGACTGGCAGGCTCTGGGCCTCCGGCGATAAAAGATCTTAGTGATCACCTGCTCAGGGTTATCGAGCAGGCTGAATTGCGACAGCCATGATTCCCAGGATTCCCATCAGAGGCTCTTGTCTGTAGACGTGAGATAAAAGTGATCTTTTATATGAAGAAGTGCTGGAATACCTTTTGTGCAGCACATCCCCATGGCGAGCCCGTTGCAGGCCGGTTGGTGGTGGTGGTGAAGATGAGAAAACTCGGTGCACGGACCATTCTCGCCGGCGGTAACATTGATCCCGCCGGTTACGGTGTTTGGATTATGCCATATAAGGTTAAATATTCTCACGCAACACCCCTCCGCTTACCCGCAACCTGCAAGAGGCTTATAAAAATTCAACCGTATTCATACATATGAGTCTAGCTTGTATCAACTACTTGAACTGTGGCCCAGTAAGTAGTTCATGGACCTTACACTTCAGTCTGACGCAAATTCAACAGGAAGGAAATTCTCTATTAATTATATGAGCAAACTGACTGTACCCCCTCAAAGCAATCTATATGAGGGATGCGAAATTCAGAGCATTCAGTGTTACGAGTACCGGTAAAAACACCGCGACAGTCGACCGTATTTGGCCAACATTTCAAGGCTGGAACTCGCAGAGGACTGTAAAAATACCACGCTGTCTGAAACGCTCGAAAAAGTCGGAGCGTAATGTACTCACACAAATGTGCCAGGAATAAAACTTTGAGGGCGAAGCCCTCGATGCACCATGTATGGTAAATGATTTCGTTGTTACACAGCAGCTTCCCCCTCAACTCGTTTCCTTTTCTTTTTCTCTCTTTTTATTTTATTTTCAGAACTAGCATCAGTCGAACCGAATCTCAAAGATGGGTATTTTCAAATCCAAATTTAATATTCAGTAGTCATCGGCATCAGTGAAACACATAAGAACATATATCAACAGTTAGTCAGAGATACGGCCGGTGTCAGGATTTAAACTCTGGGCGCAACACTCAGTGCCAAGTCCGACAGCATCATGTACGTCCACCTCAGGCTTCTGGCCATCTTGGTCATCATATAATACTACAAGTGGGACCTCGATGGGTGAGCAGTTGATTGCCGGGACAGTCTCATGATCGTCGTTGCTAGTACCTGAGTCGGTCGACACCACGTTCGAGCTTTGTCTCGCATCCCTCTCACGCCTATCATTCTCTTCCTTTTTCTTCCTATCGTCTACAAACCGCTTCATTGCCTAGAGATGAATTTAAATTTATTGAAAAAGAAAAAGATAATGCTTATACGCACAATTGCCCGTTGTTCCTCCTTCTCTTCATTTTCTCTGGCTAATTTCAGCCCTTCATCTACTCTGAGACGCTCTCTCTCTATTGCTTTCTCAAGCAGACTTGCGCATAGGACGAGGTCGTCACGATATTTGGGTATAAACACTCGATATGCTTCCATTTCAGTGACTTTCTGTGCCATATCAGATCAGATCGGAGCGGCCGCAATTGTAAGACGCACCCGCTGTCGAAATCCCATCTACAAACCAGTCAACGCCAGGTTTTTCGCATGCGATAGACAAAACACAGACCTTGATGGCGAACTCAAGCGCGCCCTTTACCTCCATAATGTCTTTCTTAATCGTAGGATTATTAATCTTGATTCGCTGATATTTCTCATTGTCTGGATTTTCAATGATTTTGTTAGCCAATTTAAGGAGAGTCTTCAAAGAGTTATCAGCACGGCCGATTGCAGGTGTGTCGATCGTAATCACCTTCAAACTGGCAACACCTTCCTTTGAAGCCTCGTGGTCATTAATCATCCCAAGGATCCCAACGTCTATCATCCGACGGAGCTCAGTGCGCATCTGGTACCCCTTATCAAAGTCTGTGAAACTTGGATCGTCTCTGGTAACGGGAGATGAAGCTGGACTCTGCCCTTCAGAGCGTCGCTGAGCGGCTTGGAGAACGGCATCGCGAAGTTGTAAGTTCACTTTGGACATTGTATGATGGTATCGTTGAAGATTATCGATGGACACTGTGGGTAAACCGTGATTCTCTTATCACAAGACTCGAAGCATGTTTGACTGATAAGCGCTGGCGAAGGGGCAAAACGTAAACTTCTTCGCCACGGGTGATATAAGCAAAAGACCCATCCCGATGTTCCGATACACAACTCTGAATGAGAAGAATCCCTGGCAAGATAACTGCTACTTGTGTTTTGGCGGTCGATTTGCTTATGATGTAAATGTCAGGCCGTCAGACATGACAAAAAACTACACCGTCGGCGTCCTAGTCTGAAGAGTAGGGATAATATTTATTTAGAACATATGTAATGTACATTTCGTCGGCTATAAAACCGAGCCAAAAGTCAGCCGCAATATAAGTAAGTATAGCATAGACGAGTGGGACAGACCCAGATAGAAATGGCTTAACATTCCGACCTTACTCTCCATTCGTATAACGTACACCGTCAATAACCACACGTTTCAGCGAGGGCCACTGCTCCCTCATTTGCTCCACACAATCCAACCGACGCGGTTCCTTCCAACTCGCTCTATCCATAACAAACTCCTCCACTCCGGGGAAAAACACCACAATCTGGTCAAGACGGATCGACCAGTCATACCGCGGATACCCACCACACACTAACTTCTTCACGTGCGGCAAGACAATCGGGTCCTCATCTGATTCCAATGACAGGTACTCCCAATCATTGTAAGCCAGGTCTTCCAGCGGCAGCGTCATATGCAGTACGGTAGGAATCTCCGATACCCATGAGAATATTCTGCGTAGATTCCGCCCTATGCTAGGTCCCCGATAATACGGCAGCCGGACGTCCACGCGTTGCAAGCCTGTGAAGGCGAGAGGGGCCGAAAGGAGGAGCGCCAGGACGTCTGTGTCTGCAGCGATGGAGGTGAGGCGGGGGAGCGCTCCAGGGCGAAGCTGCATGGCAGTATGACACGTCGGGTGGCCCACATCCGGCATTTCATGATACAAGCTGGTATTTGGAGCGAATATCAACTCCTCGAGACGGGAATGTGCCTCCTGGTCGAGGAATAGGGACAAATGATGCGTCGATATCTTCCCGCCGTTGAACAAGGCATCACGGAGTTTGGGAAGATGTAATCGAAGGAGAATTGACCCATCTGGGTATGCGATGACGAGTTTGCTGACAGGCGACGCGTTGGCTGAGCGGATGAGCCAGTCGGAGTAGGATTCGGAGAGAGGCTTGAGGTATTCCTCAGTAAGGGTGGTAAGTGTGGGAGGAGAGAAGACGGGAAGGCCGTCCTCCCCTTTGACATCCAACCATGGTTCGCTCTCTGTGCATGTATGGAGGGCGGTAACGCAGTTCAATTCGGCGATGCGAGTGAAAAATGAGTTGAGCCTCTCTGCGTCGTACTCGTCGGCGTCACGGACGTGTGAACGAGCCCACACTGTATGGTGTAGATCGATCTGGACATTGGGAGGTGTTTTATCGCGAGGAAGAGTGTCGAAATAGCGCAGGAACTCGCGGAAGTCTGGGGCAAAATCTTTGCTTAAAGAAAGCTTTATGTTGGGAATAGTAGGTTTCGTGACAAGACAGAGCCGGAGATCTTTGAAAGATGAGTAAGGGAGGGCATGACCAGCGTGGGAGGTGCTGAAGGCGCCGTATGTTTTTTGGTACTGCCTCTGAGTCCCGAACCAGACAGTGGTCGATATCTCGTTGAGCCTTCGACAGACGAGAGCGACAGAGAATAAGTCCTTTTTCACGAGATAGCCAACGATGATTGCGAGGAGTTCAGTGGGGATTCGGGCCAGCGAACATGAGGCCGGCTCGCGCTGGGAGTCTTCGTTAGGTGTTACAGGTTCGACGGTCATTGTCTAGACAATTATTGAGTAAGAGGGATCCAAAGATTTAACAGCAACGCCTACGACCTGGATACCCCACCGCAGCAGCGTGAACAAGTATGAAAGACAGGGAAAGAGGAGCTCGCACTAGTGACCAAGACATTATGAGAGAGAGCGGGTGGCCGACACGTGCAAATATTTGTTTTGAGGATTCAGGGTCCCTAACTGTCACTCCGATTCGGCAATATTGCTCTTCTGCTTTCATTCAATACTGAGAAACAAGGTGCTAGAACGTTGAAGCATAAGCCACGAATGTCTCGAACGACACCACAATCATCCCTTAGCTGTTGATGGGAGCAATGCTAGCACTAGCAATTCAGACTCGGGTTCGGGGATGCAGTTCCTTTAGAATAGCGGGGATGAGAAATCAACACGGCCCTTCAAGATTTAGCCTACCTTTGTCCAATAAACGTCAGCACAAGATCTAGGTACGGACCTCAGGCGAGACAGAGTGACAGCTCTGTTTCCTCGCCTCAGGCCGTATTCGAACTTGACGTCCGTAGTAGAAAGGGTACCTCCTAAGATCTCCCTAATGGGTTCGATTGCAAATATCATTTGATTCCTTTTATCATTCCGTAGTCCGTCCGAGTCGGAGAGGATATTTCTGGTGGATGATTATCTCGTCATCATCCTGGGCTTGGTCCGTACAATGACCGGGGCTTGGCTGTACTTTCTCGTAGTCTGCCCACAAAATTAGTTTGTCTCAGAATGACAATAGGGAGCAATCTCATAACGCTAGGTTATGCCTGCTTGTCCGGTTATCTATCTTGAATGGATCGAGTGAGATCTAGAAGATCGGGGCAAGGATCAATATTACTCCGTCCCCGATGTCTTGTAATCGCGATGAGGTTTCGACAAAGTCTAAATTCAAAAGTGGAATTATCGAATCCCCAAGCCGTCGCATGCCAACACCGATAGATTCTAGAGCGGCTTCTTAGCGGCCAGAGTAAACTCCTTGTTTCCCAGCCTGAGTATCGTGTGACGCGTCTTTGCCAATGTCAGGTTCATGCCTATCGTCCTGGCCACGACCTTTCCATCGACCGCTACAGATCACGATATTGACAGTAGAATTTGGGTATTGGGGTATTCCGAAGGAGACGGGCAGCAAGCGAAAGCGGGTTTCTCCTTCTCGCCACCTCTGTCTCAATCATGGAGCATCGAAATATGATATTTTGTGAAGATATATTGCATCCTCCTAAATGATAAGATAGTTGGTATTCAAAGTGTTTCGGGGGCCTGTTGACAGAAGAGGAAAAGATGACGATTGGTGTGGCAACAAGGTTCCGAAACTAACCTTGAAAGATTGGGCACGAGATCTGGATAGGCGCTATATTATTGGATTCTGCGTGGGATTCGGGACCGTTGGTGTCCTAGTGTCGTCGTGAATCGAGTAGATTCAGTCTAAGATGTTCTTCCAGTGGTCAAGCACACCTTGAATTCGTTGACGGCGAGCCAGTCACGCGGCAATGTATCCGTCGAGCTGACCTTCATCCTCTTTCTCTGTTTGCTGTCCATACATCCTTCCATCTTCGTTCTTTCAACTCTTTCGTCCTCGTCGCGTCAATTTTTGTAGGTGAAGGTTACGATAGTTTGTCGCCCCAATAGTGAGGATGGCCTATTCTGTAACTCATTAGACTCGCTTAGCATAGGTCGCCTTGTGTTAATATATCATGGACTCACCAAACTTCTCCCGATAATGAAGACGCATAGTACCCTCTCCCAAAGCCAAGTCTACCGCGGACCAAGACGGCGAACATTGTTGGACGCGTCGTCGGACAGTATAACACTGACATAATTATCTGGACGCGAGATATCTGAATAACTGTGGGCCAGATGACACGTAAATAGTAACATAATCCTGTGTTTTCTCATTTACACTCGCAGCTTTGATTGGTATGGCTGCCCACAAGACCCGCGCCCACACCGCGTCTGCGTAGCCGATAGCTCCCCAGAAGCGACAGAGTTTGTCAAAGGACAGATATTTTGAAGAAATAGTAATCATTCATTGAAAGAGGCTAAAGAACATTGTGGAACTGACGTAGTTGCAGCCGCATTCCTAAGCGCGAACGTTTTACAATGAGAATTTCACTTGAGGAACGAGAAATACGTACTTACTGCTCAGACAGACAGCATTCTTGTATCGGCGATAGCACGTATGAATTTTGAAGGCACAAAATCAACATGGGAGTAGGAGGCAAAAGATATTTTAAATTCCGACGCAGCGGCGAGCTGAGCTCGGCCTTTGGTCTGGTTGAAGGTATCAGTGGATAATTAAGTACTTGTTTGTTATGCTAGAGTGTTAGGTAGCAAACATGTATTATCTACGCCCGGCGTTCCCCGTTGGACCGTGCCGTGTAATACTACCCTACCCTACCCTACGCATATATCCACCTTCCCTCCGAGCTGCCATCAGTCAGACGCTTACGTCGCGCTTGCTGCAAGCCATCAGCTATGTACTTGAATACTCCAAGCTATGCATATCTTTGAGCGTGAAAGGCCGTCAGTAAACACGGCTAGCTTGCTTTGCTTTCTTGGAGAAAACGTGCACCTTCGATAATCGCCAGTCTCAAATGGGAACTTGGATGCATCTTCAGCTATATACGGCTTTCTTCAATTAATGAAGAGGGTCAAGTGAGTATCAGGTAGAAGGCCTGTCTCATCGAGTGCTTCTCCCATCTGATAATAACATTTCTCTGGACAGGCTAACGAAGCCTATTATTTTGCCTTCTTCGCGGCAGGAATCATGAATCATTCTGAAGTTGACCGTTGTCCCAAAAGGTCACCTTCCAACAGACTCGATACTTTTGGTCCAGAACCATGTCGGCCTTAATTGCACACGACGTGATGCATGATGGTTGATTCCATGAGCACGCCTTTTTGGCTCCAGGATTCAAATATTAATCAAACCTCAGTACTGTCTTTTCCCGATGCAGACTTGGACTGAAGTGGAGGGACGATCGGCATGACGACAAATGTTGGACAAACGGAAACAGCGGGACGACGGCACCCCTATCTGTTGTCTCATACTTCCCATGGCTGTGGACCCGGCCGTTCCTGATTGGGACCTTGCGCCGGTACACACACCACACCACACCTCAAGCCATCTCCAGGTGAGTTGTTGACTCCGAGTCTCTGCGTGTCTCTGTCTAGCAGCTAATATCTTCGTTCAGTATGGCCTCATCCTCAAACCTTACGGCTCCCTCTCACCTTCATCCCGACACAGCTGTTCTCTTACGAGGACTCATCAGCGACTACAAACGGCGCCATCGTGGCCGAGCCTCCACCATCGCAAACATTGCGAGGATCTCTGCAGCCGCATGTCGGGAACAAGGAGTTGAAGACCCAGACGGGTTACTCATCGTACCCTATATAGAAGAAATCTCTGCTCTCGATGAGGAAAAGGAGAAGCAACGGCCCAAGGCTGCCTTTCCGTTTGCTCAAAATTCCGACGAAAGCACCGTAACGCCCCTCCACCGCCAAATTCGTGACTACATCGACGTCTACACCAGTGACCTCACCGAGGCGCTTCGCAGCCTTAGTCTCTCCTTTGGTGCTCCCACGTTCCCCTATGATCAGTGGAAAAATGTCCTCCGGGATGTTTATGTCGACTTTGACCGCATCTACGGATACGACATCGACCTTGAGCGCCAGGTGTGCAACGCCGGGAGCTGGTTGTCAGCTTTTGACATATACAAAGCAGCTGTCCTCTTCGCATTTCCTGGACGGGAGGCGGAGCTCCAAGCATATTACCGCCATATTCAAAACCTGTTCTTCTATCGCAAGGAGTCTTTTCACGGGCACATCATTTCTTATGACCGGGCAGTACGCAAATTCGTTGGAGGGCGCCGGGATGTGCTCTTCAACGAGATCGCAAAGTTTGATATGCTCCGGATGGCTTACTTGAATGAGTGTGGCGTAGCCTTTGGAGTTTCAGATTCACCCGCCAACCGAAGCAGGAAGCGTATGCGAAAGGAGCTGTAATACACTACTCTAATACAGGACAATTTTTTCCCGCTCTTCCAGTTTCTTCAGTCCTAACAGGGGGAAGACTGTACCCCTCTTACTTCATTTAGGCACCACCTTGAGTCTGGACTCCCGCGCCTGAGGCGGGATCAGGTGAGAGTCATCTGGAAGAATTTGCGTGGAAAGCTCGTTCCATAACAGAAGGGCTTGAAAACCATCTAAGACGCGACAGACCCAGGGCGCCCAACATGTCGGTCATCTGATCTGCCCGAGTCGTTCTTCCCAGTCGCTAGCATTTTGAAGATGCATATAGGCTCTTTGTTTACAGAGGCTGTTTGCATAGAGCTTGACAATTGTATGTGTCTTGCGCGAGAGAAGAAACCGGTTTTCACTTCGTCATAAACGATGGTGCGACTTAAAAAGCTTCTTCTGGCGATCTCGGATGTTCCTTTGTGCGCTCGAAGTCCCCAACACCCGGGTCATGATGAGGTCCGAGCCATCTTTCATCATCCGTGAACCAGATAATGACCTGGCTGTCATGCTGTATGCAGACAGTTGCACTTGCTCACCGATTCCGTTGGACTAGGATATACCTTACTGAATGGTCGAGACCGTAAAAAGTATTCTTGTTTATCGCTATTTTACGGTATGTGGGTAAATGGCTCATTTTAACTGCACAACGGCCCGTGGTCAGAGCTGAGCGCTACAAAGCTACATGCTTACTTATGGCCCATCTAGGCCGCACTATCCTCTTCAGCCTGTCATATTTACTCTCGGCGCTACCCGGTGACGCTCCAAGTTGTCGCAAGCGCTGAATAAACTCGGAGGTTCGCAGGGCTTCTCACGCATGGTTACAATTGACCGTCTTCCCAACGGGAGGAATGGACATTGCTCCTGTTTCATGTGTGCCTATAAGAATCTAGTTCTGCACCAGTCTTGGGTAGCAAGGCTACTTCATCCTTTCGTTCAAGCCGCCAATCAACATACAGCGGCTCTCAGATTCCCGACTAAGTTCCACGCGACATCGTCTATAAAAACTACACGCTCGAAATATCTACCCATCTTTCAGCAAAAAGAAAAACCGCGATGTTTTCGTTCACCCTCCGAGCCATTTTCTTGGCCTTCATTGCAGTCCTTGTCTCCGCAGATGGGGGTATAATCACTGCGCCAGCCAACGGAACTGTTATCATGCCCGGCGAATCCTTTGCCTTCAGCTATGACCCGATGGCGGATTATGGCGTATCCACGTACAACTACACCGTCTTTCTCTTCACAAAACTCCCCTCGTCACTTTACTCCACCACCGAGTGGTCGAGCGGACATTACTTTGGAAGGTTCGATTATCCTAATTATCCGGGTAAGCTCGAGGCGTGTCAATTTGAATATGGTCTCATGATGGAATTGCAGCGGTACCGTACGCGACCCACGAGGCCCCAGCTAACCTGACGATGCCCGACTTTTCTAAGGCACCCAGTCCCAGATGGGGTGGAGGAGCAAATGCCACCAATGCGACGGTGTATTTGCTCGTTCTGGAAGAATGGCTTATGGGATCGGTGAGTCTCGTTCCTAGAGATGGAATCATGAAGCTCATCGTTTTCGCAGGGCAATTTCGGTTTGACGATGAGTCTTGCAATCAACGAGCTCATTTATAATGGGACAAAGTCGGCGTGATCATGAAGTTGCCGACAATTTGGATTCTTATGAATTCGGACAGACTTCTTTCATTCTTGGACATCGTTTCAATGGACCACTATTAGTTACAAGATAGTGAGCATAATTGGATCGAAAACAAATGATGAGACCTCTCGAACTGACTGGCAACGCTTTAGTCCCCATGGAAATCAAAATTGGAAAATATGCATCCAGCATGTAATGTCATTATCATTTACATCTAAGGAAAGAAAAGTTACATTTCAATCAGTCAGACGTTTACAGTGATCCGGGTTTCCAGTAGGATTCTATAATTATAGAGAGTCAGTAATTGGCACACTTGGAAGAAGAAGAAAAGGAAACATACCAAGGCCCACGTCGGGAAAGCCACCGTCTTTCCACCAGCCCCACCAACGGCAAAGGTCCATACAAATATCATAATAGCTGTTCCTCCGTCTAGCGCAGCACTCATCAGGAAGCTGTCGCGATGTTTACATTAGTAGTATCTCAAACCCGACATCAAAAAAACGTACTTATACTTCCTGAACCACGTCGCATGATACTTCCTCAAATAATATTGAGAAAATACAGCGAGAACGAAAGAGGTAAAGACGCTCGAGTTGATGCCTACACTCAGGTATCCCAACTCGGCAACAAGTATAGGCGTGAAGACTTTGTCGAATCCGAACTTGGGATACTTCTTGTGCAGTAGCCAGAACGGGATGGGAAATCCGAGGCCGGCAAGGAGCACGAACGGCACGAACTTTGGAGAACGATATCAGTGATTGATATATAGCGCAGGAGAATGAAGAGCTCACCCCGTATCTCGTTCCTGTCGCGTACAGAGGTTTACCTAGGGCACCCCATGCAATGGCGTCACTGTTATATGATTGAACCTATCATGAGTCTTTTAGTTCGGTAAAAGAAGTATCGATGCAGCGTAAGAATACCTGTTGGCCTGACCAGATATTGGAGCCCTGGACGTCCATCAAAATCTCCCTATGCGACGATATCACGGTTCTCATGATGACAAAGTTGAGCAGACCCCCAATAACGCTGCCAATTGTTTGTACTGCGAATGTGACGCGGGGAGGGAGCTTCGTGTATTGGCCCTTGGTGCAAAAGATCGGCTTCCATGAGGTAGTCAAGAAGAAATAGTGGTGTTACCAGTTTCAAATCTCTCATCAAGTTGTTCGCCTGAGTGACGGAATTATATCCGTATCTGAAGGGATGCTTCGTAAGAGAGATAAACTCGGAAGGAGTGCCAGACACTTACAAAGTGAAATACATGTTGGCCACAGGTTTTCCGGGAATGATAGCTCCCCCGAGCATCTGCACCATGTTCTCAATAGAAGGCGCATACCCAACGGTGCAGTACAACTACGCCCACAACATTAACTCAAACACGCAGGGAAAGGAGGCTAGACTCACCGTCCCGATAACAGGCACGAAAATCCATCCAAAAATCAATGCCACGACCGTACCCCACCACGGCAAACCAGAATCAGCACCATAAGTTGTGCCAATAGCCATGCCAAAACACGCCACGAAGATCGCTAGATACCACCAGTTCGACATTTCTTTGTAGATCTTCATCTTGCGATAATGCGGATCATCGCATTCTTTGGTCTGTCTCTTACATAAACACGAGAAGGAATGACCTCAAGACAGAGAAAACTAACAGCAGAATCTTGTATGATCTTGTAGAGGGTCTTGAAATGCCACAGGAGGAAATGAGTGATGGCAGCTGTTTGGGTCGTAGATTTGTTAGCACGATTTACCTACGCCTAAATGGCGGTTACACTGACCTCCGATATACATCGTCCGGCTAATTTTGTATAGAAGTTGAGATGCCGCAAACCACGGAAGTCCAACAGCCTGGAGCTTCTCCTCATTGAGCGTAAAATCGGCATTGAGAATAGACAACTGGTCATATTCGGTCCCTAGATGATGGGTAAAACTTACGGCGAACCGTTAACGAAGAATGACACGAAAACTTACCGTTCTCGAAGAAGAGTAATTGCGTTAAGAACGGGAAGTTCTGCGTGTTCCACGTATTGGCAGCATAACAGGCGCAGAATGCGATCATACAGACTGCACATCCCGCGTACAGTGAGAGCTGTGTAGACAAGGGCGTGAAGAGCGACCCGATGGCACCTCCACCCGATCCAACGTACACCCAGTCAAAGCACAATGAGAAAGCCCCGAGACCCTCGTTACCTGCTGCGCCTCCGAATATACGGGTAACCCATGCACTATCTTGTATGGCGAGACAGAAGATCGATACTCCGGTTAGTGTTCTAGAGCAATGATTAACTCTGATGGAAAAGCACTTAAACAAAACAAAACCCACGGAGCGATATACTCAGGGAACCACTCCCACACAAAGATCCCGAAGAACACGAGCCAGAAGAACCGCAGTCTCTTCTTCTGCATCACAGCCTCTTGCCCACGATGAAGCACATCGAACAGCTGAGCAGTCGGAATAACCATGGGATAGATCGCAAATGTGGGATACACAAGAAACATGCGCATAATCCCCGCCATGCCGTATCCGATGAGCTGGGAACCGATAAGAGTAAAGATTCCTACAGCAGCATTGGGCCGGACGTTGTAGTACAGATCTTGCGCAGCGAAGATGCTGATAGCTAAAGCGCTATCAGAGGCTGTTGAGGACATAATGGTAATCGCGACATGTTCCTTTAGGTCTGTTGTATCGTAAAATCAAAAAGTGAATGAGTGAACATCAGGAAGGAATGACGTACTGAATTGGCCGGGATTCAGGAACCGCCAGAACCAATTATTCGGAAGGGTGCCAAAACGCCAGAAAGTAGTTCCTGGCCCAGGAATTATCTGTTCCATAAACTAGAAGGGCAGGTTATCAGCGAAAAGAATGGCGAGGGTTGAGCATAGATCCAACTGACCCGACCAAGAATAAACGAGATGATTTGCAGGAACAGTGAGCTCACGGCTATCGTTTGGGGACGGAAATACTACAACAAGTGATCAGCTCAAAGTTTAGCACGCTGATAAACACTGGAAACTCACGAAGATCTGTCCCAAGACGGCACCGAAACACGACAGGCCAAGGGAGAGGAACCACATTCTGAACGTGAAGATTGGTAACGTCGGATCATCCTCTAGGGAGAGCAGACGGAGGGCATAGTCCGAGTCAGTTTCTGTGACAGTAAATGAAAGGATTGTTTGCACAACGTAGGAAAAGAAACATACGGATAGGCCTTTCCTTGCCATCTGCGCCCAGATCGATAAGCCGTGGACCATCAGCATAGACGTCTCCGATGTCAGAGATATCGAGCGACGATAACCGCTTCTCGTCGAGGGGTTCGACGGGACCCCTCTCATCACCAATGGACGAAACAACTTTGACGCTATCGTCTGACTTCTTCTCGTCCAAAGAAGCTTCCTTTTCCTTGCGAAGGGTCGGGAGTATAGCCATTGGGAAAGACTGGGTTCAGGCAAAAGATCCAGCCCAACAACGGGGCGCAACCAAAGCTTTTATAAGTGTAGAAACGCATCACAGCTAGCATGTGGACAGATAAGAAGGGGGTGTTGTATGATAAGGCCTTCGGGGCATGTATGGGAATGAAACAATGACCCTTTGGATTCAAACAACGAACGGCAAATTTTCGGGGCCTTGTATGGACTTGCAGAAGCATCACATTTCTATATGGGAACACGAAGATGTCGCGGAGATGGACGTAATAAATGGTTCACGGCGAGCATGATGTGAGGTAAAAATGATGCCATGTTGAGCCTTGACAGGTTTCTAACCAGAAATGAGTGAGTTTCTAAGTGATAGTAACGGATCTTTCACTTGAAGACAATAAGGTCCAAGCGGCATCGATATTCTCTTGGTAGAGCCGTCTAGGAGGACTATTACGAAGTAGTAGTTCCCCTGCACAAAACGGCGAGCTTGACGTGCGAATATGGATATCTGTCGCAATACGTAAGTACCAAACACCGGGAGGAGTCCATCAATGTTCCACCTGCTTTCTCAACAGAATCTCAAGACGTTCCTTGATCAATGCCAGAATCCAGGTTATTCTGGGAAATAATCTGGTCAGGTTGCAGTATACGCCATACATAGGCATACTCACCGGCCGATAAACTGTACGTTAGAATATTGTAGGCCAACGTGACACGCCATCTAGCGGCGGGACCGATGGCAAGCAAGCCCCCGATGAACCAAGTGATAACCAGCTGTTTGAAAGGGACACAGACTTGCAAAGGCCTAGAGAAAGGCCAGATACATTGACGAGGAGTGGACGAGTCTAGGAACAAGGGACCAGGTCCGACCAAGCTGCGGAGTCGGGTTTCTTGATGAAGCTAAAAGCGACAGATCCAGGACAGTGTTCTATTATTGGTACTCCGGATGAACCAAAGTCTCATCCGGGGAACGGTAGTAGTTCCCAACGATTCTATTAGTAGTGTCAAATCTTAAATGGGTCAAGAGGGTAAGCACGCGCACCCTAAAGTTACTTACAAGACCATGCGGCACACAGAGAGATAACCGATGGCTCTAGACGACGCATTGAAGTCTATGGGAGATCGATGCCGATGGTACTGAAATAGGCAACGGTCAGCACCATCAAATGAATTAATGAAAAAACTCACTGGGGACTTGCTCGGAAGATTACTGAGATGTTATATATGATAAGCCTGCCTGATATATGCGCTTGGCTACCATTCTATATAACAGATTCCTCGTGGATTTTCCAACGTAGATTTACTAAAGGATAACTGAGAGAGAACGAAAATGAAGGATAAGATAGAAACCTTAACTTGGGATGATCGGACGCAAATCGGACGAGGCGGAGTCGGAAACCTATCGCCGTTAACATTGCCGATTCCACGGCATCGCGGCATTGATGCCGTGACGGTTGCGGTAAAGCCTATCGTATATCGCAAATATATCAGTTGGATATCAGTGTCAACAAACGAGACAAACGACATAAGGTAAGTATTTTTATATGTGTCGCCAGCAAACATCATAGCACGTTTCTCTTCGCGCGGTGAAAAAAACACTTACGCGAAATGAAGGGCAGCCAGCACATCAGGCCGGTTCTTCACCATCCAAGTTGACAGCCCCACCGCTACAACTCCCCTGCACATCTCTTCCCATGAATTCCTAGGATTCTTAGCATTCCCAAAACCAAGCATTTCCAAGAGTACGAGCAGAAGAGCCCAGCGTTCCGGGTCTGCTCTTGGTTGTGGGACAGGGCTCGAAGCATTAGGTCGTGGTCTAACGCCTCGATTTGGAGGTTTCAAAAGCTGTTGAAAACGTGATGTGATTTCGGAAAGCATACGATCACAGTCTTTGGCAAAGGGATGCATCGCAGGGGGCTGGACCGCAGTGAACAGATTGTAGAGCCTGTATGCCTGTTCATACGATGAGAAAAATGAAATCTGTCTGGTGATGATCTTTATCATCAATTCATCTAATGCCTCTGTGTACTGATCACTATATTGAGTAGCATTCAATTCAGCAACGGGGTGAGTCACTGGACCATTCCTGTCCTCGGACACCGACACTCGCGATGACCCAGAGGGATGTGGGACTGGCATCGTTAGAGTCTCAGCCCCCGACCTCGCGAGCTCGACAATGCGCGGATTAGACTTTTTGGAACGTTTTGATCGGGGAGGTGAAGCGTGGGGACCGGCCGCAGTGACAGCACTGTGCGAAGATGTAGCTTCTGCAGATGGCGAGAACCCTGCTTCAGGGCCTGTTTCGCCTTTCCGGAAGCCCCCTTCAGTCTGTGATGAGGGAGAGGGTGGTCGGTGCAGCTCAGATCGTAGCTGAGAGAGGGTGGAGTTGTAACGACTTTTATACGGGTCTTCAAGTATAGAAGTTGTGTCGATATAATGCTCCAGGGTCTTCATCATGAATTCCTTGGACGTAAAGGTGATAGACCCGTCGTCGTGTTCATTGCGAAGCAAAAAGGAGTTGACGTCAAATGTCTGCTGCGACGTTAACTTCGTTATATGGAAGGTAAACCCATCCATCTGGGCCTGCTCTGACATCCGGTACTGATCAGCACTGGTGATATCGTCGTCCTGCCAGGGTGGAGTGTCTGAAGTGGCGCCATACAAGCAGGTCGGGCGTGGTAGTGGTATATCAGCGAGGGTGCTTTTCAGCCGTGGACTTGCTTGGGAATCAACCACATTATTGCGTAGGATAATAGCCAAACGAGGTCCAACAACGAACACGCGGTGGATATGGCATTGTTCTGATAAGCCTTCCCATAACCCGAGTCCGTTATTCGTTAGGACGAACTCCTCGTCGTCTGCAGGCTGGCATACAGCCAGGTAGAACATACCTGCCTGTCGCTGATAGATTGCCGCAGGGATGTGCGGTATGTCCACATTGCATGGCGATATTTCTGTGTCCGTATAATTTTCCAGGTCCAGCCTGTTTATGAAGGAAGCCCCATCGTATGTTATCGGCGCATCAAGGAAATAATGCAGGAAATGGAGCCATATCTGGGAGCTCGTACTCAGGGCCAGACTCTCTCCAAAGCGTTTTAGCTGCTCGGCGACGAGGGCATTCCCGGGATGATCAGAGTTGGCGTCGGAAACGGAGAGCGCTACGGTGCGGTAGCGCATGAGGAAGAGGAACTGGCGCACGTCGCCTAGCTTTTGCCGTGTGAGAGTAAACAAACCACCTTTGTTAACGGCTTCGTGCATCTGTAGGATGACATCTGCGGCATTACTCTCAAGTCGGGAGAGTTTTTCTTCCAGATGATCAACGTTGAAGGGGTAGCGAACGTCCTTGTAGAGATTCGTCACCCCATACACAGTGGCGATTGGACGGGTTTGAATGGTTCGGGCGGTAAGGTCATAAAAAAGCACTTCGCCAGGCTCCCTGCCTGTGCGTTTGAAGGCCTTCTGTCGCTCCTTTTTCGACCTAAGATACGATGGTAATGAGATGAAGCACTGCACTAGGCAAAAGAGTCAATTTACATTTGGCCTCCCACTTGGAATCTGCGCAGGATGAATCTGGGTATGACATGGTGATAGTGGTCACGATTAGCTTTGGGGGTGGATGCGAACGAAGGTTCAGTCATTGCATAAATGGGGCCGGCGATGATGATGCGATGGGCAGAGAAAGTAACGACGGAACGTGGGAGCAAGCGCTAAGGGTGGACACGAGCTCTTTAGCGTTACGAAAGAAGACTTCGACGGTCACATATCTGTTCTGGGGAAAGCGCGCGCTTGGGCTATTGTTCCGATTATAAGATATACAAAAACACCATGCATTTTGTAAGCGAAAAAATTCTAGCATCATCGCTGAAAAGGATCCACTGTCGATTGTCTTGCGGACTGCGTCGATATAATGAACAGTAAAGGTTTGCCCCTCTCTAGTAATCCCTGGGATCATTGCCGTTATAGTCATCCTAGGTTACGGTGAGCCATCGACGCGTCGTAGATCTCTCTGCTTTTGAAACATTTCGTCTCCAGGTAACAGGTTTGTGCCAACGAAAATGACTAAATGACCTTTCTTCTTCCCGTTAGACAGAATCAACGAAGAGGAGCTCCTAGGTGCACCGTGACTCTGATGCTCCGCATTTTTTCCATCGAGTTGAACTTCGCTACCTAGTACCGAGCTCCAATTCAGAAGCGCCTTTACGACTTTGCAATCGCAGTCGTTCCACGAAACAAAGAAACATTGGCCCCCAGTGTCATCCCGAACATATGACAGGAGGACTACGCTGGTGCGGCCGGGAAGAACGTATTATGCCCAGGGAGCGTCGTTCATTCTTTGTGTCGATCCATCTGTTGTTCGCCTGTGTAACAAAAAAGAATATCAACAAACTGAAAGGCAACAGATGGGAAGACGCACCGAGTATAGATACCAAGCAGACGGTGCCACACGTTACTAAAATTATTGATATCGTTCCATATAGACAGTCAAGAAAGCGACGACACCTCAAGAATTTGAATGCTAGAGGCAAATGGAAAGCAAATGGTATTGGTATTGGTACCGGCACAAGGTCCCAATAAGGAACGGCCGGGCCCACGGCCCTGGTGTTCGGCTAATGTCCCGGCGAGACCTTCGGAATTCGGACCGCATTTCTCACAGAGAGAGAGAGAGAAAGGAAAGTCACGTGCCATCGGCGCGCGCGATTTTCTTCAACTTTCAAGTTCTTGTATTTTGCCTCGACAACGTCCCTCTCAACACAACACACGTCTTATTCTCTTTTTAGTATTCACCTTCCTTCTGGCGAACCTTCTATCTGCTGCCGGTCTGTCAGGTTACAACGATCTCTTGATTGATTTATTAGCCTTGTATTTCCGTAGACAGCGCCTTTGTAAACTCGCGTCTCAGAAAGCTGTCAACGCCGCCCTTGGTTACGCCTTGTCTCTACTGGGATACTACTTGCGCCTTATAAACAGAAACGAAATCTCTTATGCCCAACTACCTCCCCTGCGCTCCCGACACCATGTTCCTAATGTCTCTACTCTCGTTCACTGTCCTGCGGTCTTTGTTCATCTCTGCGTTATGTCTCTCCTTTTCTGCCTATCTCTACACTTTTATTTCCTACTGCCGTTCCATGGGCACCAAAACCGTCTTGACCATCATGAAACAAGAATGCTGGCTTTTCGTGCGCTGTCCACAAGAGCTCGCCGAAACAGCGGCTAAGGCTCGCCCGCCTATACCCCGGCGTAAAGTTTTCATCCCTCCACCTCCCGGGTACGCCGATTTAGTAAACGTCCTTTCATCTCACTGATCAAAGTAGGCACCTGCGCGTATTGTTTTACACCAGCCCGCGCTACGTCGCATGCAATCGGGACCCATGCATTGAGGTTGACTTCCCGCTGACTAGCTCTGGAGATCTCGATATGGAAAAAGTTCATGAGACTCTCGGTCTAGAGAGCTGTTCGGTTTGTGATTTTCGTCGTGGGTTGCTTAACACCAGACTCACGGACGGACATGCAGATCATTGGCCCTTCCGGGAGGGTCATCTGTGAAGGCATCAACTTTCAACTTATTTATTACCACGCTCTGTCAGACCTGTGCGATTCGAATGGGTGTTTGAAAGTCACTGGTCCGTTTCAGCCCTTCTCTATACCACTGGATGCTGATTGACATACAGAGCCGTATGTCTCTGAGTCTGTGCGGATTCAGCGCAACATACGTTTGGCTATGCTTTCCTTGCCTCGTTCCATTATCCTTCTCCTATGTGCCATTGGTGGCATTTTATACGACTTGACACTACCCGCCATCATTACGGCTGACAACGTTTTGAAGGAGATAGGCCCATTGCAGGATATACCGAAGAGTATTATCTAGAGGTACGATGTGGTGTTTTTCCGATAGATCTAAGCTGACCAGAGGCCAGAAAACAGTTTATGTCGATTGTCTGTTCACATCGTGTATGCCAAATCATCGTTATTGTACTTGTATCACAATATGCGCCCTTTGGGTAATATATGCTTCGTAAAACAACGCCACTCCCGGTGTCCCTCAAGGATAGTGCCATACGATTGTATACTATCCTGATCGAAAATTTCCAAATATGTAATCTCTCCAGTCGGCATACAAAGTTTTTCGTCCTACGAAGTCATTATTGGAATCGCGAGGCTAAGGACAAGGAAATGAGCGAGAGAGAAAGGGACTATATATCCGTTGCAAAGAGATGGTGTATACTACGTGAGTGCAGTCCTTTTATATGACAGTTCTAACTAAAAGCCGTGGGTATGAGCAACGAATACGTACAACTGATGAGAGAAATTAAAATAATAACAAGACATTAACAAGCGGCGACTGGAAAGAAGAGCACCTCGAGAGCCAATGACCGGATTCATCACTTGGTGACAATTTGAGCTCGAATATCAAAGAGTGTGGGAGATCCAAGCAACAAACCACATTCATTTGAGACTGTTTTAACGCGAAGAGGAGTACTGGCTACAAGGCGTTCCAAACTCATTGTTGTGATTGCATCTTGGAAATAATGGAGCATAATTCGCGCTGAAACGAACTTCAAATTGTTGTATGACCAAGGGAAATTTAATAAAAATAAAAATACAAACACAAAAGATCTAATGCTACAACAAGAACGGGTATGTCAAATCACAGATACAAAATCTAACAAGACGTAATAGGACTGAAGGGGAACTTGAGGCTTCCGGCGTCATTATAAATGCCATATCCTGGCTCCTGTGCATCGGAATAGATGTGCGCAAACCATCCGACACCACCGCCTGGGACTGTTTTGAAGTAGCCGCACTGCGAGTCAAGAAGTTTGTAATAATCCTGTGACGTATACATCAATATCAGCTTGTGCATGACGCGTTGAAGAGAAGAGAACTGACAGATTCATTCTGAACATCAGCGACTGCGTTGGGGCTGTTGGGCTGTACGCCTTGGTATGTGACCGATGGCCAACCGTTCTAGAAACAGATTAGAAAGAGTGAAAGAGTAACAAGGCATTGAGATTTACCTGGGATAGGTAGATTTTCTTTCCTTGACCATTCGCAATGAACCTAATCATCATAAACCTGAGTACTTGTACCAAGAATCTACGAAGTGACGCTTACCAGTTCATGTCGTTCAGGACAATAGGCCAGGACGCGCTCGCTATATATAATGACGCGTGAGATATGGATCATAAGACGTCACTCAGACGTACCAGTCGAAGCTTGCTGGGAAAAGAAGGGCAGCATGTGCGCGTCAATCAGATCAACGGCGCCAAGAACGTCTGACGCGCCGCCTCGGACCTGATATCCATACCTACATATACAACATCGTTAATAAAAGGAGGTCCACAAGGAGAAAGTCAAGCAACTTACGCTAACTCCGAAATGGTGACAGGTATACCCAAGTTCGATAGCGTTGCTTTAGCAGCCACAATTTGAACCGTAAGATCCTCCGGTGACAGAACGTTATCATAAAGCGGCTCCGAGCCAAATTGCACGACTCGCGTGACAAACTTGGCCTTGGGGTTCGACTGTAGTGTTGCAAAGAGCGCGTCGCGACGTGTTTGCCAGATGTTACCGCCGTCGAATCCAAACTGATTGGTATGTGTGAGATTCGGGGTGAGTTACATATAGGGGAATATACGTACCCAGACGAGAGCATGGATGCCCACACCGGCATTCCAGGCTGCATTGATAACATCGTCGCTATAGGTCAAATCAGTACACGTGAGACAGAAAAGCAGGTCTTTCGTACTAGAAGCCTGCCCTATCACAAGCCCCATAGAGGCGGACGTAACGGCCATTGAACCTTTGCCGAATGTCCGTGAACTCAGTTTGGAGCTGATTAAAATCCTGGCCTGCAAGCACTGTTAACAGAGCACATTTGACAACGAGAGACGTCGGCGTACAAGCAGTGACCTCATAACTGAATCCAACGAACGCGTATTCTGTGCTCATGTCGCACCACCAATTGTCCGTCGTCGATGGCAGCGTCGCAGGCATATTGAATCCTATTGCTGGGAAACAATTTGGCACCTGAGGTGCAGCGAAAGCCAGGGACAAGAGAGGCATGAGGATAAAGATCAGCGAAATCATGATAGAGATTGATGATAGGTCCAATGCTTCCACGGGGGTATATATACTCCCATGGAGGCATTGTCGAACATAGCTCCTATACTCGAGGGGCCAACTCGAAAATAGCATAAACATCCAGGTCTGACGCAGCGGAAATCACCTGCAAGTTCGCATCCACATCTATGCATAGCCCTGCACTGCTAGAACAGAGACAACCTGGAGACTGAGCCACAAGCAGTGAAGATACCCTGCGAATTGAATCAGAGATATCCTCATAGACCAGAGACAACGCGAAGACGTACCACTGCTACAAGCAGTGAAGAACACACTGAAAATTAAAACGGAGACATCTTCGACCGTGGCTAAGACAGCCATCAGAATACCCTATCAGCTTTATCGATGTCTACCATGGCATTGTACAATCATTGACGAGTTCCATACCATCGGAGACAATCGCAGCGGTCTTTGAGAATGCGGAGGCGCGACCTTCATCTCGTTCACCAGACTAGACTTCGGTCCGGTAGTGAGGCTTATTCAAGTGTACCGAATGCTCTGCCATTAAAGTATTAGCATCATCCATGTCCCTCTGCCTCAGGATCAAGCTCGGCTTTCAATTCCTGTCGCAGGAGGAAGGGACGGCATGCGGTCCCTAGATAAATGCATGAAAATTGTAACGTAAGCGGGGGATCATATACATGTCGGTGTAGCGCGTCGTATCCTCGTCCCTCGTGGTATCGAATAAATTCCTTCTGAAAAAGGTACAAAAAATGAGTTTTCTGTTGACAATCCTAGTGCACGTATACACGTACGAGGTCACTCCAAGCTGTGAGGTCGTATCAAGATGCTCTTCGGTACAGCCAATGATACAGTCAGCGTCCAATGTAATATATTGGGCTTCACGATGATGAACTGAGTCCATTTGTACAGCGCATATATAAAACAAAGTCTGCAGCAAAACGGTCGGACCTGGTAGGACTCACCAACAGCCTGGCAGCGCCCTTTTATTCTTCGACCTCACCATGCAACATTCCTGGTGAATTCGCAGTGCATCCCAGCAATGGCTGTCTTGAGTCCTAGACGCGAAGCGAGTACTATAGAGACGCGATAGTGGTAGGCGAACGCGAATTGCATCGTCGCGTTCGGTGGCGGTGGCGGCAAGCGGAGACAAAGGAAATAGCCGATATTCTTCCTTCCGTACCACCATCATCTCATTTCCGTTACCTCCTGCACTCAATATTCTTGCCATTCCTTGGGATATCTGTACGGCTCTTCGGTGGATATCGCTCGCTGGTATTATTTTGTGCGTCGCTGAATTTCTTCCTCCTAGGAAAAGTGCTGATCCATGCCGTAGATACTATATACTGCCCATGACGACCGCATTCAAGGACGGGGTACCCAGCGACTCGAGCCTTTCCGTGCCCCAAGAGCTCATCGATTATATTCTCGACTTCCTGCACGACGATGTCCCCACATTACGGATGTGCTCCCTCGTTTCCCGTGCTTTCCTGCCCTGTAGTCGCTATCATATCTATTCAAGCGTGACTATCATTCACGTCGATGAATTAGACCTATTTCGAGAAAGATATGCAGGGCAACTGTACCAAACCCAGAATCTTGCCGCGTTACTCGAACATTCTCCTCATGTCCCTCCGTTGGTCACAAGGTTCGGAATGCGTTCGATGGCAATGATGGAAGACGCATCCATGGACATATCTTCTTTTTCTATCATTTCATCTCTCCACAATCTGTCACATATCGAACTTATCGCTCACCAAAGCCAAGAATCCTGGGACGCGTTTCCAGCTGTCAACCTCAGACCCTTCCTCACAGCTCTTCGCTCTGTACCACTCAAAACGTTCAAATTCTGTGCCGTTGAGTTGGCAACATCGGAACAATTCGAGGACCTATTCACAGCTATAGCAAACCCGGCACTAAAGCATTTGTCGCTCGTCTGTGATTGCGGAGCAGATTGGACACCGGGACCGTACCCACCGATTCGCCCTCCGCCTGATGGCCTACCAGCACTGGAGTCTCTCTGTATCGCCGGGGGTGGAGCATACGAAAACATTTCTTGGCTGTTCTTCAGGCAATCTCTGTACGATATCAGGGGTATTCGGCATCTCACTCTCCAGTTATGTGAAGATGCCACCTCTTCGCTCATTCAGAGACTGCTTAATGCGATGCAGGGAACACTCGAGAGCTTGACTCTGGATATTGATGCCTGGCAGAGTAAGTCGCCGTCTTCTTCGACCAGTGCATTATCTTACACGCTTCAGATTTAGATCTGAGTGGACACAGAAATCCCTTCTCTCTTTTCATAATTATGGCCTTTTCGCTGGACCCTCGGTTACTTACAATAACCCTCAATCCTACGTTGCAGACGTTGACGGTAGAACAAGTGTGTCACAATTGGCAGCGCGACTGTCGCCGCTCTGTGTCTGCCTGGGCAGAGTTTGATAATCACTTGGACAGACAGGCGCTGCTTGCGCTGCAACGTGTTCATGTCAGGCTCCATGACAGTCTGCATGTTGGATGCTATTGGTTTGGATGCGACGACCGTGAGTTTCCAACAGATCATGAGCGATGGAAGCGTCAAGTTGAGGACGCCATGCCTTTGCTGAAAGGTAGAGGTATTCTGGAAGTTGAGGTCGTTAAACGTTAGTTGACAAAATTCTGACTCGTCTGGTACATTTTCTCACATCTTGTCTTTCAGAGCGCTACTGTATACCGAGAGCTTTCGACTGAGTTGTTTTTGTAAATATCGACAAAAATATATTTCTTGTCATGTAACAAAGTCGCTTGCCGTTGCGACTTTTTTGCTTCCATGGACTTTTCACGAATCAGGCATGGCGATGCTATACCTATTGGACACTACAAGGGATGGATCATGCGGTAGTTTCATGTAATTACAAAATTTCAGTGGTCCGCCTGTATATCTCGTTGGGCAAGGGGGTTGTAAAAACCTAAAAATCATATCACGTCGAAAATATTTGTTAAGGCCATGCCTTAGCCTGCATAGAAGGTTGTCGAAAGCAGTAGGCATTCCGAGCTGCGCATAGTCATTGGGAACGGAGGTAGGTCAATGTGTTACATCGGGGGCCGAGTTCTCGAGCGCCCGAATGTGGGTACCCAAGCTAACTACAGATCTACGAGATGCTGTAAGGCTAAATAGAAGGGAAAAGGGGAAAGAGTTTCTAGTTTACGAAGATGGGTGGGAGACATTCACTACCGTAACGTACTGCGCACTGTGAGCTAAGCGATCTTGATATGCTGGCGCTTGCCGTTCAGCCATTTTTCAATGATGGGATTGTATCTGAATTGAGATTCAAAAAGACCAACACGGCAGAAAACAGGATAGTCACTCTCTCCCGTATTTGTGACTTGGCCGGTTGCTGGAATAAGAACGAGACCGAATGCATAATTAAGGACTTGCCTTACAAAGGCAATGCTAACACAAACACAGCCGCTTTCCTCTGAGACTAGTTCTACGGCATCGCGATGCACAATCCCTATGCAACCTTGATTGTAGTATGATTCTGGCCACTTGGAAGGATCGCTTTGTGCATGTGCCACGATAAACAAACTCTTCTTATCGGATGCCGGATACCACACAGCTGGCTGTAAAACTGTGTCAAGAACCAGAGAGCCACCGACTTTGACTGCACCAAAGGGATTAATCGGTCGAGCTGGAGTCACATCACAGTGGATGATACTGCACAATATGCCATCATTTCCACAAGAAAACACGTTGACTTCTCCATCTATTGAAGCCCAGCTCCACGAGGGAGCGCGGTAGCAATCTGGTCTTCTGTAGCACTCGTCACCACCGCTGCTCCTCCACAATAATGCGCCAGGAAGCTGGTGCTCCCATAGCCCCGCAAAGTATCTGCTATGCAACCAGAAGGGGTGAAACTGCTCGGCAATACCCGATAAGGTAATGAGCCTGTCTCTCGAATGCGTGAGGGCGCGTGGTGTATAAAGTTTTAGCATATCGTACCAGGCCGTTGCTATCTCGTTGTCGGCTAGTGGATCACGATTGGGAGCAGCCGGGGGAGGGAGGAAAATGCGGTCAGGAAGACGGGGGATCCAGTGTTCAAGATCACATAGCTGGACAAAGTTGGGGGCACCGCTCATGTTATCGTGTATTGCCTGGCACTCGTACAGCAACGTATGCGTGGCATATATCAACCTGCGTGGCGACAGTACACGTTCCTCCAAGCACCATGCCCGTTCATTGATCGGCTCTGGGGGGGACAGCGGCCGCGGTTCACGACGGAGTGGAGGGTATCGTTTCCTTCGCAGATGCATTGTCCCAATGCTACCATCAGGACAGTGAAACGGGAGTGAGGCTTCGTCAATGATCAACTCTTTGACAGCCGGGCGTCGATCATGTAAAAATCCATCGCTGACCTTCTCAGCGCAGGCCGCGATAATGGTCACATAAGCGTTACGGAATATCCGCCGAATCTGTGCAATCTCTCGGGCCTTGTCGTCTTCTGAATCCTGCACGATGCAGAAGGAGTCCACCCACAGATAACGCAAACCGAGTTTGTGAGTCACCATGATGGCGTCCATGATGGTCTTTGGGATATTCGTCAAGGGAATGCCTTCAATGTAGGAGTTCAAGTTCTTGGTTGTCGTACGGTTCGGCTGACTTTCACCCCACACATAGCTTAGTGCGACATAATATTCGTGGAGTTCGATGCCTTGGTTAACAAAAACTCGAGGCCGTTCTAGAACTGTGCAATCTATCACCCGAGTTGGTAAATAGACACACTGGGGTGGGGAGCAACGTTCATGGTGTGAGCACTCGTCGACACGTTTCTGGATCAAATTGTAGGTCATGGTCGAATCGACGTCCAAAAGAACCTCGCGGGCAACCAAAAACCTTGCCGCCGGATCATCTTAGGAGCCATTAGTATATACGTGTCATTCGCAACATGCGCTATCAGGCATACCTGTTAAGATAACAACAGCTCAGTCAGTCACACGAAGAAGTAGTGAACAGCTTTATTAAGTACGCTACCTGTTAAGATAACAACAGCTAGATGAATGTAGCGTAAGAAATAGGTAGTGAATGGTAATATGAATGATATACGCACCTCAGTCAGTCACACGAAGAAGTAGTGAACAGCTGAGGTGCGTAGAGGGGCAGACGCCGTAGTTATAAGATCGAGAGAAAGGAGGTATAGTCTAAATATAGTAAGAATGAATAACGGACGAGAAATAAAGAGAATACTGGTAGGGTAGGCTGAATCCTCGACACTCCCCCTGAAGCCTACGCCCATAGGATTCTATACTCTGGTCATCCCCATCCTCTTTAACAACTCGGTCGCCCGTGGCTTGGGAACACTCTTAGTGAATAGGTCGGCTAGATTGTCCTCAGATGGGATGTAACGAACATCCAGCTCTCCAAGCTGAACGCTGTCGCGGATCCAGTGATAATCCATAGCAAAATGCTTGGATTTGCCGTGTCCTTTGGTGTTCTGCGTTAAATTGATAGCCGAGTTATTGTCACAGTTCAAAGGATACGGGCGATCCTTTGACAGCTCGATCTCGTCCAAAAATGAACCCATCCATAACGATTGGCGACCCCCGTGGACTGTGGCGACGTACTCTGCTTCAGACGTCGATAGCGCGACTCGTTTTTGTGACCTAGAGCTCCATGCGACAGGACCACCAGCCATGGTGAATACATACCCCATGGTTGACTTCCCAGACGTTCTATCATCGCCATGGGACGAATCCACGTACCCAACAGGAGTAAGGCCATCATCTTCTGCGTTCCCTCGATGGTAGGTGATCCGATACTCGATCGTTCCCTTTAGATAGGCGAGGACATGCATAGCGCGGCTCCAATGTATAGGACGAGCGTCCGAGGCATATCGTTGGAGGTAGTTTGTGGCAAACGCAATATCAGGCCTCGTTCCGTTGGCGATGTGGTTCAATGATCCGAGAACCCCACGATAATCCTTGTCCCCCATAAATTCCTTATCCGCATTAGGGATTGGTTGGGGTTGCGTATCCAGGTTCATCAAGCTTCCAACTGGAAGCGGAGTCGCTTTCGGCTTGCAATCTGACATCCCAAAGTTCTCTAGGGTTTTCAGTATCAAGTTCTTTTGATGCAACGAAATAGCACCAGTTTCTTCGTCAAACTCCACAGTCATCCCAAGGACGCTGTTATGCTTCCCCAAGTCCTTAATCTCGTAGACACTCCCAATTTCCTTCCGAACACGCTTGCCTTCCTCCGTAGACGTGGATGCGCCAGAAACGTCATCCGTATACGTACATGTGTACGTTCGCTCGGAACCATTCTTGAGAAGGCGAACGCACGGATCCGCTCGTGACTGTTTATGGCCTTGCGCTGTAAGAGTGTTGTTGAGCTCATGGAACCACGCGTTCCCAGCGTCCATGGTCCCATACATCGCTCTCAGCATCTGCAGGACATACTCTCCCTTTGGATAGTCCCTGGTAACTATATCCTCATATCCTTGTGGCAACGAGACATAGTTTTCCCCTTGTGGCTCTGCGTTCAGGTATGCGCCGACGAAGTCTATAAGCCAGAAGTCCAGACCATGAGCGGCGACGACTGCGAAGAACATCCGTAAGGATTCGTATCGAACGACTGCCGCGAATGAGTCATAGTAATGGAGTCCTTTGATTTGGGTGAAACCTTTGACAACGAGTCTAGCGCGTCGTTTGAGGAGCTCGGCTGTATCCCCATCGAGTTTCTTGTCAAATGTCCAACGTGTGTCAATCACTTGCATCCATGGTTCCCTTGGCACGACTCTCCAGACATCTCTTTCCTCCATGCGTCGAATCTCCGCATCCATAGCTGGCCTCCATATCTTCGCCTTGGTCATAGCTTGATGATAGTCATCTGGTACCCACATGTCGTGCCTATCAACGATATTACTGATTTCAGAAGCTTTCAGGGCAACGATGTCTTCGACGTCGTCTTCGTCAGCAAGTAGTGGAACAGTATTATCGTTTGCCCAGTTGTTTCCCTTTCGTTTGGCTTCTTCTTCACGTTTTGCGTATTCCTTCGACTCGAGTAAGGCTCTAGTAGGCTTCGGTATGCGGGATGGACGTTTTGCAGGGAGTGGATTGACGCGTGGTTGAGTTGGAGGTGCTTGGATGGGTGCAGTTGGCAATTGAACTGGTTGATCGCGATCAGGGCTTGGAGGATCGATCGGTGGCTGTGAATGATTCTCGATCGTTTCGGTGAGTGGTTCGATGAGGTCCTCATATGCAATCTCCCCCTCACGAAGAGAAACGGTACGTGTAGGACTTAGCTCCTCGAAAATGACGTCACGAGAGATGATCACTTTGTTCCCAGGTACGCCATCCAGCAAGATTCTGTATGAGCCATGCCCTGCCAAGCCAACAAACCGTCCCTTCTGTCCTCGCGGAGATAGCTTGCTGTGGCCTTTCGCCGCAGGGATTTTCGCGTAACACGTTGATCCCCAAACTCTGAGGTGGCTAACAGTTTGCCGTTTACCCGACCATTCCTCCTCTGGAACCTTCCCAGGGTGCCTTGATGATGGCAGCAGATTTCCAGCCTTTATCGCGTAGTCGCAAGCCTCGGCCCACCACCCATCTGACATCTTTGCCTCTAGCAGTAGTATTCGGACTGTCCCGAAAACAATACCAAACGTCCGTTCAGCCATCCCGTTGGCTGCAGACGAATATGGTGCAGTGAACTCAAAGATCACGCCCTTCTCTATGCCCCACATCTCCCACAAGTCGCTTCGAAACTCGTTATCACACCGAATTTTCTTCAGCTTCTTCCCAGTTTGTCTCTCTGCCATAACAGTGAACTGATCTAGAGCTTTGATTGTAGTTTCGGCCCTTCGATCCGAGATGTAATAAGGCGTCCTCCGAGACGTCGCATCATCGGCAAACACGAGGGCGTATTTTGCACCCCCAATGGATTGTACGCGGGCTGGGCCCCAAATATCAACCATCACCCGCGCTAAAGCCACCTTCTCTGGTACCACATCAGCGTCAAAAGGCCTTCTTTTCTGATTCCCCAAAATGCATGGCTCGCACTTTCCCCCAGCACGTTCAGCCTTTGCAATATTCAGTCCGTCTACAAGTGTTCGTTTCTCCAGCTCAGTGATTCGGTCGACTCCAAGATGTGCAAACCGCATGTGCCATGTTTCGATGGGTACAGCTGCCTCTAGTGATCTCGCTGCGAGGGCAGTATATTCCTCACTGCGCAACAACGTCCCATTAATCGCGTATAGGTCGTTTACCAACGTCGCAGTGAACTGGGGTGTACCTTTCTGGTCCACGAAGGTCGCTTGGCCGCCTCCAAAGGTGACAAACCAGCCTTCCTTGTCCAGTCTGCTTATTGATATTAGATTGGTAGATACGTCTGGGCAGTGGAGGGCTTTGCTGAGGGTAAATACGTTCTGGATACCCGACACGGTTGACTTCAAAGCTACGGTGCCGATACCTTGTATATTCAGCGCGGCGCCGGCCTTCGATGAGGTTCCAGTTGTTTCACCAAGCGGCATGTAATGGAAAAAGCAGTCTTTGTTTTGGATGAAGTGGGTGGACGCGCCAGAGTCCCCGTACAACAGTGAGGTGTCTACGAGTCCTTGACTAGCATTATTGACCATCATTGCTGACTTCTCCGCTTCCAGTGCCCTTTCAATAGACTTCAAGGTTTCATCATCGATGATCGCACTCAATGCGGTGACGTTGGTGTAGACGGAGCCTGCCTCGGATGATGACGCGGTGGCTAGGTTTGCGGAACTAGGAACAGGTGCGTCCCGTTTCCCTTTCCACCAGGGGGGATATTGACCCTGTCTCCCTCCCCCTAGTTTCCAGCACTCGTCGAGGGTATGACCCAGTCCTTTACAATTCTCGTTGGCCGTGTGGGATTTGTCTGACCTAGGTGCTACGCTTTTCTTTGAGGATAGGCTTTGGACTTGTAGGGTTAGCGCTTGGATCGACGCTTGGAGTGCCTGTACGGTAGACTCCTGTGTAGACGAGGGGCTGCTAACGGAGTTCCGTCCGACCACTCGTTCGCCGTGGGCAATAAGACGTGCGATAACGACCGTGAGGTTCTTCTCGGCGTAGAGCGTGCTGACGACTGGGTCCCAAGTCTCAGGGAATGAGTCTAGCAGAGTCGTCTTGAAACTTTTGTCATCAATGCCTGCTCCAGCGTCGTTGGCCTCCTTTCGGAGCTTTCGCATCCTTTCAATATACCCACCATCGCCGCTGACCTTTTCCCCGTCTTGGTATTTCACGGCTTTCAACGTCTTTTCCCTACGGTTGCGGATTAGGTCTGAGTATGCGCCATAATCAGACTTGAGTATCTCCCAAGCCATGTGGGATGGTTTGTGAGGGTCGATTCCGACGCCGAAAACGTCCTTCACATTGCGAATGATTGAGGCAAGTGCAACGCTCTCGCGTTGGGCGTATTCCAGTAAGTTCGGGGTAAGACTATTGATGGGGGTTGCTGGTAATGGCGCGAGTGTAGCGCCAGGAATTGCAACCTTGTTCTCCCAGTAATTGACGAGGCCTCGAGTGTTTCCTTCAGTCATCATGACCATTTCGAAGGTCGCCCAGTTCTCGCCATTGAATTTCTCGTCGTCATCGAGTTTGATGGGGAGAACTTGGTGAGAGGAGGTCGTCATGATAGGGGATGTATGGAGGTCAGTATGCACGGTCTGTGCGGATTATTGAGTCTGTTCGGTAGTCCGTGTGTGTTGTTGACAAGGAGGGATGAGCACGGGAGCCCAGAACCTGTTAAGATAACAACAGCTCAGTCAGTCACACGAAGAAGTAGTGAACAGCTTTATTAAGTACGCTACCTGTTAAGATAACAACAGCTAGATGAATGTAGCGTAAGAAATAGGTAGTGAATGGTAATATGAATGATATACGCACCTCAGTCAGTCACACGAAGAAGTAGTGAACAGCTGAGGTGCGTAGAGGGGCAGACGCCGTAGTTATAAGATCGAGAGAAAGGAGGTATAGTCTAAATATAGTAAGAATGAATAACGGACGAGAAATAAAGAGAATACTGGTAGGGTAGGCTGAATCCTCGACAATACCTTCAGTGGTATGGATCCTGAACGCGCAACTCCACCCATCTTCTACGAAGAGGGAAAGTTCGACGATGTTCCAACGGTCTTGCGAGAATCCCACATCCAGGTGGTACTTCTTATTTTTGGGCGGCTGTCGAACGTTTTCGAAGACGAGGTGACAACGTTTGATGAACCGACAGACGAGTTTGCACCACTGGCACTGATGCCGGAATTTAATCCAATGTTGGCGTCGCTGACGTTGCATCTGCCGCCATGTAGGCGTTTCGCATGAGAAGAAGCTAGGATTTGAGTAGTCATTCTCGGGTCTGGGCTTCCATGCTATCTGGAAGAACTCAGCAGAAAATACTGAGCGCCAACAATTCTCGCAGACAAGGTGCCGTATTTCAGGAGGCACGTGCTCCACAACTAGAGGATTGGCCAAAGCGTTCGCATAGGACGGAGACTCCGCATCACTGGCGCCCAAACCCGGCGATGTAGGTGAGAGGTGAGACATTAGAAGGAGGAAGGAAGAATACTCTAGCCTCGTGGTGGAGTCGTGTCAGCCTTCATAACGCCAACGTAACTGCTGCGGGGAATCCTTGATCTGAGCGCTAAACTAGTAACAGCTCACCCAACTGCCACAGACAAACAGCCAATAGATAACCGGTACATTTTCTGACGTTTTGTCTTTCAGAGCGCTACTACGGTATACCGAGAGCTTTCGACCGGGTTGTTTTTGTAAATATTGACGAAAATATGTTTCTTGTCTTGTAACGAATTCAGCGGTGATTCCTTGCCGTTGTGAGTCTTCGCTTCCATGGACTTGTCAGGAATCACGCATGGAGATGCTATACCTATTGGGCACTACAGTACAAGATGTGATAATGCATACGATGGGGTGACTCCCGACCTCGTTCGCAGGGATTTATGCACAAGATGTGATATTTCATAATGCATACCGTTGCCGAAAAAGTTTGGCAGAGATATGCATTATCACATCTGAAAGATACCGGATTTGGAGCATATTGATGCGCATACACCCGCTAAAATACGATATGAATTGGTGCAAAACTCACTAAAATTGATCCTGTTGGGACTAAAACGCGAATTCGTATGAGATAGAGCAGAAAACGCAAGAAAATATCCGAATTTGGTGCGGCACATCACATTGTCACGGGAATGTCACGTCGTGTGACAACGTGTTCGTGCATATGATGTGATAATGCATAAGCTGAGGTAGCTCCCGACCATATGCATTATCACATCTGTTGGGAATAGACGTCGGCAGGGGAAATGAACGTGGTGGTTGCGGCTTGAACGAAGGTATATTCCGGTATAAATACGCAGGAGGTGGTGGTACAAAGCCAAGTTTCGGTAATGATCGGTACGAAAATCAAAATAAAGTAAAACAAAGAACGGCGTAGCCGATGGCCTGGTGGCTGTGAAACCATCATCCTCAACAACATCTTGTACTGTACAAGGGATGGATCGTGGTCGCGGTCGATTCAAGCGAGAAAAGGAAATTATGTAAGTACTCACAGTATCTCTATCGGCGCCGAAAAAGGCAACAGCGAATGACCGTTCCCATGACGCCCCTTCTTCTATACCGCCATCATCAACTTTCTTGCACGAATATTGGCCTCGTACACTCAGGGTGCTCAGTGCGTTCCCTGATCCTATATGCTGGAACATGTCTGTTGATGTCGCAAGACAGATTGTTGCTTCGTATTATGGACTCCCTGTCACTGGAATCGTATCCACATATCCCTCAGGAGCTCATTGATTATATCCTGGAATATCTACACGAAGATATTCTAACGTTACGGACATGTTCTCTCGTGTCGCATTCGTTCTGGCCATCTACTCTGCCGCACATCTATCATGAAATCGTCCTCGTTCATTTTTCTGAAATGGATATGTTCCGGGAATATCATCCCGGAAAGTTATATCAGTGCTATAAACTCTCCAATTTACTGTGTATCAATCCCGACATCTCCCGTTTCGTCAGGACGTTAAGCATATGCTCGGACGTTGAAGGAGTCCAACTTCTGGGCCAAGATTCTTCATTCCCTCCGATATTGTCCAAACTTTCGAACCTTGCTTGCATTAAAATGGTTAACAGAAATACATTGTCTGATTGGATGCTGTTTCCCGAGGATTCCCGTTCCGCACTCCTCTCGGTCTTCCAATCGCCCGCCCTCACGACGTTGCATCTCGACGGAATGGACAACATCCCGGACAGCGACACCCGACTTATACTCAGTCGAGGGTCTTCGAGTTCTTTGAGACATCTATCTCTGAAGTGGGTCAGTATATCGCTCTGTCCGCCTGTGAGGCAGTCTCGGGAGACGCTACCTGTGCTGGAGTCGCTGGCTTTAGCCGGTGATGATGGAAATATCATTCTCAAAAATATTCTTCTGCCGAATATTTTCTTCGACATGCGTTATATCCGAAAGTTATCGATACAGGTGTCTGAAGTTCATCCCAGACTTCCTGATATCGAGAAAGCTCTCGATGAATTGAAGGAATCGCTTGAGCATTTTACGCTCGATGTGAGCGCGATCGATTATCACGGCAAGCGTGTTTTTTTTCTGTATTGAACACGCGACTGATCTTTCACCAGGAGCATCGCCATTACGTCTCGGCGACTGCAGGCGCCTAAAGTTCTTTCATATCATCATGGCCTCCTTTGACAGGCAGCTTTTCACGCCGGTCCCCTGTGCGAATCTGCACACGTTCATTATAGAGTTGGTATCCGAAGGCTTTGTCGCGCAACCTTGGAGGGAGGCCATCGATGCCTATTTGTGCGAGACCCCTGCGCTTCAACAGGTGGAAGTAAAGCTCCACAACTCTTCGCATGAACAATGTGAATCTTACTGGTGTGACGGTGATTATCTTCCTGACAATCATCACGATTGGGCGAAGCAAGTTGAAGAAGAACTTCCTTTGCTACGCAGCAAGGGTATTCTGACGGTTGAAGTAGTTCCAAGTGGGTTGTTTTCTGTTAAATTTCTTATCATTACTCATGTTGTCTTGCAGAACGTCACACAGCGTGGGAGGAAGACTAAATTGAAGTCTGTGTCATGATCTCCAATCAATGGATGCAGTCGAGCGTATGGGTCCGGGGTGATGTAGATGAAACGACATCTCATGATGATCAGCTAATGTAGCTAAAGTCAGTGTCGTTCTCGGTGTCATTTGTTTCGTTCGTTGTTTCCGTTTACCATGCTTTAATCGACGACGTCGAATTAGCTGCCCTTCTATACTACCGCCCTCCCGCTCAATGTGGTGGATTATCCTCATTATAATTAATTATTTTCATAAAAATATGGCTGCCGAATTCGGACCGGTCCTTCCGCACTCTAACTCGCCGAAACCGGTAATTGGCTTCTTTACCGTCAACCACGACGACGACCGCGCTCGGCCTGGCATCTCGTCGTCATTTTCTCCAGCGCCTGAGATCTCGCCTCGTCTGATCCATCAGCATCATAGCAGTGAAATCCTTGAGATGATCCGGAATCACGTGTAGGCGCTTGGGAAGTTACAACGCAAGACGACCTGGGGATTAGGCCGTGTACGACGACGTTGCTCATCATGGAGACGTCGGACTCGACGGAGCAAAGGCAGCACAGAATGTACAACCAGAAAGCTCAGCAAGGGTCGTCCCGGAAGGTACCCGACACAGCCATGTCTCACTGTATCTGCCCTCGATGATGATCAGATCTGTCAGCGACGGCTTTATTCCTTTCTTCCACCACGAACACATTCTGTCGACCGGGATGACGATCAGCAATCACTCCTCCGCAACCTCGCTCTCCAGATACGCCATGGCTCGGTCACCAGGCGACGACATCTACAACGGGAGTGCATCCAGGGATTTCTGCAATTCATTCTGGGGCCCAGATGAAGCGGGTGTCAATATCTTATGTGCTCGAATGCGGGGAGCTGAGCGTACGACAGACGAGTTGAAGAATTTCTGGAAGGAGAGGTGTGGAAGCTCGTCGAGATATGCAGTCGTTCGCTGAATTTCTCTCAGGTCGGCCCTCGAGGAAGAGTATGGGAACCGTCTCATGGAACTGTCTAAAAGGGTGACAGGCAGGGACGAGATTGGGTGCGTCTTTTATGATATCAGCATACCCTCTTTCTGACTCCTTTGCAATGCAGTGACCTTCGTAACGTCCTCGATACTCTGAAACTCGAGACAGAGAAGCAGGCAGCGGCACACATCGAACTGGCGACCAAAATTCAATCTGAACTTGGGAAGTCTACTACCCATCTCCTGAGCCAGCAAAGCGACCTCCGAAAGAACTTACAGATCCCCATGGAGAAGCGGTTCAAGTTGAAGCTAATGCAGGAGTCGTATGTGGCAAAGGCTCGGGAAAAATACCAAAGTGACTGTGTGCGCATCGATTCGTACGCGAAGCAAATAGACGTCAACCCTGGCAAGGACGTCGAGCGGTTACAGGCGAAGCTGAACCGAGCGAAACAGACCGTCCAAGCCAACGAGAAGGACTATGCGGCATTTACAGAGAAACTCAAAGACATGTCAGCCGCATGGGAGTTGGAATGGAGGCAATTTTGCGACGAGAGCCAAACGATGGAAGAGCAGAGAATGGAGTTCATGAAGGATACACTGTGGACGTACGCAAATCTTGTCTCGACGGTCTGCGTTTCAGACGATGTGGTGTGTATTCCTCTTCTGGCTTAGCTGCAGCATATCTGATGCGACCATCCGATAGTCATGCGAGGCCATTCGGACCCTTCTCGACCAATTTGAAGCTGACCGGGACATTGAGAGCTTTGTCAATGACTATGGGACGGGCAACAGGATACATGATCCACCCACATTCATGTCTTTCTCTCATTCAGAATCGTCACCCGTTGCGGGGCCTAGTACGTCCACTCGTCTCGCGAAGTTTGATCGCAGAAAGAGAGGCGCAGCAGCAGGGCAGACGCGTCGACCATCGATGAGAAAGCCTTCGGCTGAGCCATTGCTTCCTTCTCATACGAACCCTTCGCCCTCAAAGCAGATGAACTCCTCGCCTGCGAAGCAGGGGAGTGCCGCGCCAGCAACTGCGACGAAGTCGACCACTGCTAAGCAGCCTCGAGCATCATTACCTCACCCTGAACACAAATCCAACGGTAAGGTCATTCCGGGGTCGGCTGCTCCTTCGCCTCCACCGAACGAGGGGGTCGGGATATTGTTTTATGGTATGACACCCTCTTACCTTGTTTTCTATCTATGCTGACCGCCTTGTACAGTCAAAGCACTTTACGACTATACGGCTACCATTGATGAAGAATTTGATTTTCAAGTGGGCGATGTTATCGCTGTGACGGCTACGCCGGATGATGGATGGTGGAGTGGTGAGCTGTTAGATGAGGCAAGGAGGGAGGAGGGGAGACATATCTTTCCGAGCAATTTTGTTTGTTTGTTTTGATCGCTGAGGCTTCCTTTGCTGTCATATGGCTATGCTATATTACTTATATTCTTATAATGGCTAACGCTTTTAGCTGTGAGAACTAAATTTTATTGCGGGTGGCGGTATGTATCCATTCATTTTTTGATATGATGTTCTACACACTGATGACTCGGTGCGCGCGTCTGCCGGTGTGTATTCAACCTTCAATTCTATCTGTACTTGCTAAAACTCTACACCCAGTGACCAAATATTTGCTGAAGCGAAAAATGAGGCAGAGAAGAGACTGATTCAAGTTAGAGGTTCGAAAGTTAGATCTGCATCGACCGAGTCTAACAGACATGCAAGTGAACGAGATGAGCAAGGTCACGCCTCGACGTTTGCGAACGCTACTAATGATAGTATGGATCTAGTCCTTAGCGCGATTATAGGTCAAATGACCTGACGTGAGCTCGAGTGGCTAGAAGTCGGGGGCTGCATCTATCTGTCCAAGTCGCACGCAGCCTGGACTCTCTCTTCGATGAGACAGTTGTGCCTAGTTCGCAAATGCGTCCACGGTCTTCATCCCACGGAGGAGGAACCAACATCGTGTGTGGTTTCAGCACCGTGATTGTGACCTACTCTTGGATGGGTCCAGATCTTAGCGCGTGACTGACTCTTCTAGGATACTGACTTGAATGCTGCGATCACGAAGCCCTTGACCAAGTCCGACAGCTTTCTTGTATTGATAGTGGGTCCTTCACTTTGTTTCTTTCTCCGGAATCGGGTGTTTAGTTCTGATTCTGGACTACGCGTATCCAGCTCAGTCTCCGGTTATCGAGCACCAAAGAATTCGGTTCACGAGAAAAAGAGATTGATGCTGGTCTCGCCATCGTATAAAACTCGGTAAGTGTTCTATTCTTCTTTTAGAGTAGCTGCACATCTTGACCTTCTAGCTCGACACAGAGGACGTCCGTAACCCACTTGGACTTGCTGCGGAACGGTATGCCAAGCCTACGCCCGAATATAGCCCGTGGAATACCCTATCCAACAGCGCGAAAGTAACCATAGGGAAGTAATGTGGCTGACGTCTCGTAGTTCTCTATCGGCCGACTATCTACAGTGTCGACGTGGAGGTACTACTAGTGTGCTGCGCGCAATTTCTGTCCTTCGTGGAACACCTCTTTTTTGGCGTTGAGCTTCGCTATAAACTCGGCGCAGCGATGAGCCCTATTCCCTACAACCTCTACCATGGTCTCGCTGATCTTCGTACTCGTGTCTCTGGTCTCACTGGCTTTGGCTACACCCCAACCACCGAATTGTTTCCCGGCAATAGGATTCAAGATGCCTGCGACAC
Source organism: Armillaria ostoyae (assembly GCA_902506015.1). Lineage (NCBI taxonomy): Eukaryota > Fungi > Basidiomycota > Agaricomycetes > Agaricales > Physalacriaceae > Armillaria > Armillaria ostoyae. Next base: position 4,535,075 of record LR732082.1, read on the forward strand.
TGCCCACTACGACGAGCAATTGGTGGTGCGACATGAGCACGGAATACGCGTTCGTTGGATTCAGTTATGAGGTTACTGCTTGTACGTTTGTGTCTCCATGTCTCCATTTACAAGATGTTTTTCTGTTTATATGACTTGCAGGTCAGGATTTGAACCAGCTCCAAAGGGATTTCACGGACATTCGGCAAAGGTTCAAAGGTCGGTATATCCGCATGTATGGTGCCTGCGACAGGAATGGCTTCTAGTGCGAGCGATGCCTGCCTTTTTTTCAGATGTACTGATTGAGGCCACTCATAGCAACGATGTTATCAATGCAGCCTGGGAAGCTGGTCTAGGCGTACATGCTCTTATCTGGGTATGTATACTTAGCTGCGACTCTCCCCGGGGTTTACCCATACCAACCAGTTTGGATTCGATGGCGGCGACGAGTGGAAAACTCGTCGTGACACGTTCTTTACAACGCTACATGCGAACCCCAAGGCCAAGTTCGTCACCCGAGTCGTGCAATTTGGCTCGGAGCCGCTTTATGATGGGGTTCTTTCACATTCGGAACTCGCCGCGCAGGTGATGGCTGCCAAAGAAAATCTATCGAGCTTGGGTATACCTGTTACTATTTCGGAGATGGCGTACGTTGCTGTTTCTATTACGTGTAGACCTCCTCTTATTGATGATGTTGTATATGTAGGTATGGGTATCAGGTCCGAGTGCTACCATATTCATTTGATTACGTTTGTAACGTCTTCTAGGAACGCGGCGGCGCGGATGACGTTCTTGGCGCTGTTGATCTAATTGACGGGCATATGCTGCCCTTCTTTTCCCAGCAGGCTTCAACTGGTACGTCTGACTGACGTGTTTTGATCGCATCTCATGTGTCCTACTATAGCAAGCGCGTCCTGGCCTATCGTTCTGGCCGATTTGGATTGGTAAGAGATCACTTCGTAGGTTTTCGGCACGAGAACTCAGGTTTTGTGATGAATAGGTTCATTGAGAATGGTCAAGGAAAGAAAATCTACCTGACCGAAGTTAGTTTTCGTACCCTGGTCATTTCTCGCGGTCTCTGACCATCGTCCAGAACGGCTGGCCATCGGTCACGTCCGTAGGTGTACAACCTAACAGCCACAATGCAGTAGCTGATATTCAGAATGAATCGGTCAGTTCTCTTGTCTGCCCGTCATGTACAAGCAGTTATTCATTTTCACCTTACAGGATTATTACAAGCTTCTCGATTCGAAATGCGCTTACTTCAAAACAGTTCCTGGTGGTGGTGTCGGATGGTTCGCGCACATCTATTCTGATGCCATGGAGCCAGGATATGGCATTTACAACGACTACGGAAACCCCAAGTTTCTTTTCAATCCTACTACGTCTTGTTAGGTTTGGTATTTGTGATTTGATATACTTACCTGCTCCTGTTATAGCACTGTAGCAGTAATTCGTTAGTGTTAGCGATATTGGCATTGATATCGAACTTCCCATGGTTGTAGAAAAGCCGACTTGGGTGAAGAACAAGCATGTACCAGGCCGGATTTCAAGTTGGTCCAAGGAATGTTCTCTTCCCTCCAAGATGCGAGCAGATGTCCTGCTTCAAACATGAATAGTAAGAAATCTGGTATTGTTCCAAACTCCGACTTTGTAGCATGTACCTCAGACCGAAATTTGACAGACCACCTCATCATGAGCAATGGCCGCAACTTCGCCGAATGGGCTTGCGAATGACCCCAGTTGGACAACAACCAATCCTCTCCTTCCCTGCTTGGGTTCTGTATCAACTGAAAATTAAATGTAGCTGTTGGTTATGAATGAAGCTAAGAAGCTGCGTCAACCTCCATCTCGTCAAGGTATTTTCCGTCTACAACTGGAAATATCTGGAGCGTCGTTCTCGGGTGCGATTTGGTACTATGTACGGCGACCTCGGTCCGATTCTTGTATATATTTCATGTACGGCACTTCAGAGAACCTAGATAGAATCACTGCGCCCCAATTATAGAAACGTTCTACCCTGGTTTGGAGTCTTCCCGAGGGAACATATCAGAAAAAGCATTCGAACTGATTCTATCGAGGTAACAACAGCCTTAAAGCAGTCTCGAGTCCGTAGTTAGAATATGTAAATACATATGTACAATGTGTGCAATAATGTATCGAGCGTTTATAAACATGAAACATTGTCGCCAGCTGTGGTCGACGTAGTCTGTCCTTGCTTTGTAGAGTCGGCATCAGTGAACAGCATGCTAGACCCCGAGGTCTATAACCGTCGATATCAGTAAATGATTGTGGTATAGGTAACGATATTCATACCTGGAATCTGTTCATGGGTATTTCATGAGTAAACCTAGGAGATCTGGGAAAGGTTGGACTGGGAAAATTATGCGCGTAATTCGGGCTGGTGTAAATGCTCAGACTGGAAGAGTTTATCCGTATATCTCTCCTTGCATTCAAAGTCCACATCATGCTGATTGCATATAGCTTCGGCAGAGGTTGGATGAAGGCGCTAGAAATGCCCTTCACATAAGGGTCAGGGAGAAAGATGAATATCAGATTGAGCAAAGCGCTGATAAATCAGGTTAGATAGAGCACTGGCGGTAGCAGGAAAGGTGTTACACTATGACGGCCGGTACGGCTGTCTGAAATGTCAGGCGGATCAATGAGTCAAACAAGTTCTTCGTTCTAGGGATACAGATGTTGATAAGAACAAGAAGAAAGACGGGCACAAACATACTGAGGTAGGACGCGTTTCTTTGTGCGCAGAAGGAAATATGCCAAGGCAACTGCCAGCAGCACATCGCCCACTACGAAGAGAGTTAGAGAGGGCAAGGACAGAGAGATGAAGGGTGATTAATACCAAACACAGTAGCATAATGAACGGATACTAAATGACGCGGTTCAGCTTCAACCCCAGTTCAAATCCAACATACATACACCAATATCCCAATCGAGGATCGGCGAGTGCAATATAGTATGTCTTGGACAAGGAATATCAGGATGCATAGTCAGCAATCAAAGAGATCGAACGTACCGCGACAGCAGCCGCTCCCAGGGAAAAGACATATAGGAAGAGAATCGGCGAGACAACCCAGTATCGCGTACTAGAAATGGCCCAGAGACGATGACAAAAGTAACATTGCACATAGAAGGCGATAAACGCCACCATTATGGGATTACCTGTAATTATGAGAAGGGACAAGCCTCAGTGGGAAAGGAACCATACCCATCTGATACCAGACGGAGAACCGCATTTGTAGCGCGCTGTTGAGATCGTTGAAGTACACGATATCTTGCACCCAAACAATCGCGCTGCCGTGGTGGTCAGCACAGCATGAGAAGAACGAGAAGAACGCGTACAATGCCTAGAAAAGGTCATCGGTAAACGTGCTGGAAAACCGCATTTGGGAACAGACCTGAATAGTCTTAAGGGTAGTCATAACCGCAAGAGCGCCGACCCCAGCTGTGAGCTTCCAGGTGTCGGATTTGCCGTACCACGCGTAGTAGTTGAAAAACTAGAAAGAGTCGACGATAATCTAGGCGATTGACATTAGAAACCAAAGATACTTGCCTGGGACGTTAATATTCCTTGAAGGAATAAGTCCAGACACATCCCAACGAGCTAAGTCGTCATGTCAGTCCGAGTGGCCAATTTCCAGGAGAGAAAGCTTCACGTACCCAAGGTCCAAGAGAATAAATGACCGCTTCTTGGTCCGTATGCGCCTGTTGAGTCACAAGTTTACCCGGGTTGGAACCAGCCATTGTATGCAGGTCAGGACGCAAATCTTCGTTCATCTTCAGACTTATATACAGTCTGGAGACTGCCGCGATAAAGCCTTCTTTGCCCGTCCTGAGAAATCTTCTATGAGTGATCTTGCTTTTCCCCTCGGTGAGGGATCTATCCCGTGTACCAATTGCATACGGTAGATCACCCTTCAAAACTTCACCTGCCGTCATACAAGGCGATATGGATGATCATTGAGGTGGTATGTCACGGTACAAAGCGGCCGTGTTTAATGCCGATATGTGCAGTGGGTAACGGTTCACTTGTAGGCGGAATTAGCTTTTCGCTGATGAAGAGTGCAGGAAAAACAGATACAGCGCACTTCGGCTCTTTGAGGCGACGTTCCGAACGGCAAGGCTGACCTTACGAAATCGACTGGCTTGATATTTGAAATGATAGCTTCGAGGACAGCGATGAGCGCAGAGAGAAGGTGAAACGATGCCATAGGCAGAGCTACAAGTGGTCGGACGCTCCAAGCTAAGTATCTGTTTCTTCTCAATTATACGGGCATCAAAGATCTCGGAACGGAAGGTTTACAAATATCCCATGTCGATCGCAGAGCATTGGGTAAAGCGAAACCGAAGCGCGCACATATGATTCGGCATCAAGGACTTGAGGAAATGCAGGAAGCGTCGGGTTCTGCGGTGTCTGCCGGAGTGTAAACACTGAGGTCTGACCCGATAGATACGGCCTAATATTGTTTGGAATCAAGCGACAAGATCAAGAAGACGAGATCATTTGAGTCACTGGCAATCTTTATGTTGCTTACTTGGAAACGAAGGCTTTCATAACGAAATCGCGCCGCCATGCTAGTACATTGCGGCCTGTTGCGGTACACTACTTCTGGCGCTGGTTCCATGGAAGTATATATGCATCCGTGGAAGCATTTACGAATAAGGCTCCTATACACAAGAGGGGCTATGTGGAAAATAGCCGTCAGCCCCCTACTCCTAGAAACAACATGAACACTTACCACCATCAGAACACCCAACCAGTGTTATCAATGTCCACCATGACATTGTACAATCATCCCCCCTCGTCGTCGTCCACCGAGTCAATTCACTGCGTTTTCTCTAAGATTTCTGGTCCTTGACAGGCCCAGGATTGTTTTGCTACAAGGAGTGTCGAGATGCCGGACACAAAGAGCAAGATTGCTCCTTGAGAGGTCTCGGATTGGTCATATTTCCGGCATCTGCCGGATCCTATACTTACCACGAGAACATCAGTGCATGGTATGGCGGACATACTCATGCCACGAGTACTACGGGGCCGGTTCTTGGATTCTTCTATACTTACTCATGTTCTTTTTGTCATTTGCAGGGCCGCAATCCGTTCTGAGAAGAAGCATTGTCGAGGTGCCAGTATGATTCCCCACTTCTCTAAGGTGCTCGATCATGCGGTCCCTCGTTGAATGGACTTAAGGGTGCACAACGACAGTGTAGCAGACCAGACTGGATGACCGGGACGGTTTGGAGCGATGAAAGGCTATGGAGTTTGGTATGAGCATCCAGCATTAGAATAACGTCGAGCTCCCAGCGGTATCGTGTATCATGTGTACGAATGGTAAAGGGGTTTCTTTGACGTTTGGCCATTGCGTAATGCTGATTGCCTGTAAACACGGCCGGTTGCGCAGTAGATTGGGACAGTACGTACAGAGATATTTAGGGCATATCAACGGTATTTGTTCACCATGAACAATGACCCGGGGTCCGACGTACGACCAGCAAAACCTATCTCCACAACCATGAGCCTCAATCCTTCAAATCGTGTATACAATAAGTACATAGATATCAGGATATGTTATCTTACCAACGATTTAGCACCGGAGGAAATGCTCCCGCGGGGTCTGATTTTCAGGTAATTAACCCGCGGACGCATTTCAAGGAAGCGCTTCTTTGAGGAGGACTACGGTCACGTTGTCTCGAAAGAAAAGGCTCCTATACTGAAGAGGGGCTACATCGAAAATAACATAAGAACCCGTCAGCCCCCTACTCCTAGACCAGAAACAACATGAACACCTACCACCATCAGAACACCCAATCAGCTTTATCAATGTCTGCCATGGCATTGTACAACCATCCCCCCTCGTCGTCGTCCACCGACTCCATCAACTCCGTACCTGGGACGATGAGTTCCATACTATCCGCTTCAGATGAAGACGGCCGCAGCCTTCGAGAACGTCGAGGCGTGACCTTCTTCATCTCGTTCACCCGACCGAATTTCGGTCCAGTCATTCCTGCGAAGGGCCATCTCGAACCCAGAGCTAGCTCGCTTCCCCGCAGAAGAAAGGCCTCTGTTCCTAGACCTGCGCCTGCGAAAATTGTAGTGGACGCTAACATGGGAGCAGGGTTCTTTTAAGTGTCGCTCCGCCATTGGGGTGTTGGCATCATTTATATCCAGTCGCAAGAGGGAAGCAATAACCTCATCGTCCCGAGACCTTTCTGCACGAAAATTGTAGTACAGAGCCAGGACGACGTTGGTGCAGCTTGTCGTGTCGGATTTTGGTAGCTTGCAGACTTGATCAAATATATCCTCTTTCTTCTGCGACAATGCGAGCCAACTTCATTAGCTGGAAATAAGTCCGTTGTGAGAAACTGGCTGTGAGAAAAGAGATGGACATACACGCAACATTGGCGCTGTAAGTGGCAAGGGTTCTCGTATCAATCTCAGATACCTGCCAGGGCAGATTGCTACGCCCCTGCCATCTTCATTGTCAAAGGAAAAAATATCTTGTCTGGTCGGTGCGCTGATGAGCCAGATTCGCCGCTACAGACTATAAGATAACGTACGACGCACCAACAGTCGGTCTATAAATGCCCTTCTATTCCTGCGTCTGATTCGACTAGTACAGGCAGCACTGCATTCTATTCTAGTAACAGCTCCGGACGGCGATTTATTCCAGGCGATTTTTGAATGGGAGGCCTTCCATATCAGCGCCGGCGCCAATGGAAACGATTGTCCGCTCAGTGGTCGTGGTAGAAGATCGATCAAGAGTAAGCGACCCAATCACTCTTGCTTCCGTACCACCATCATCTCTTCCGTCGCTTCCAGTCGCCTCTTGCACTCCAAATTCTTGCCTTTCCTGTACGGCTCTTTAGTGGACATCACTTGCTGGTGCTTCGTACGTCGCTGTATTTCTTCCTCTTAGGAAAAGTACTGATCCTTGCTGTAGGTATCTGCTGCCCATGACGACCACATTGAAGAATGGGATACCCAGCGACTCGAGCCTTTCCATACCCCAGGAACTCCTTGATTATATCCTCGACTTCCTGCACGACGACGTCCCCACCTTACGGACGTGCTCCCTCGTCTCCCATGCTTTCCTGCCCTGCAGCCGTTATCATATCTATTCAAGCGCGTTTATCGTGCATGAGTGTGAATTGGACCGGTTTCGAGATCAATATGCCGGGCAACTGTACCAAAGCAAGAACCTTGCCGCATTACTCAAACATTCTCCTCATGTCGCCCCGCTGGTAACACGATTCGGAATTCATGCAATGTCAAATCGGATGACGGAATTTCTCAAGGACACATCCCTCTTTCCTATCATCCAATCGCTCCGTAATTTGTCCCATCTGTCGCCAATACCGTTGCGCACTCTGGAATGGGTTTCCAGTCGCCACACTCAGAGTCTTCCTCGCAGGTCTCCGCTCTGTACCGCTCAAGACGTTCATCTGCAATGGCATCTCATTTAAACAGGGACAGTTCGAAGACCTACTCACAGCTGCCGCGAACCCGGCATTGAAGCATATGTCGCTCGTCTGTGATCATGGAGCAGATCACGCATCCGAACCATACCCCCCGATTCGCCCTCCGCCGGATGGCCTACCAGCACTGGAGTCTTTGTGTATCGCCGGAAAAGCAATATCCAGCAATATTGCGTGGCTGTTCTTCCACCAATCTCTGTACAACATCAGGGGTATCCGACATCTCTCTCTCCAAATATACGATGGTACCACCTCTTCGCTCCTTCAGGGACTGCTCAACGAGATGCAGGGAACGTTTGAGAGCTTCACTCTGGATGTTATCCCCTGGGAAGGTAAGCTCCTGTCCTCTTCGACCAGTGCATCGTCTCACTAGCTTCTTTCCAAAGATCAAGGTGTCAGGTTAGATTTGAGTCAACACAGAATGCTCTCCTCTTTCTTCATGATCTTGGCCTCTCCGGTGGACCCTCGATTGGTTGGAACGCGCCTCAGTCCTGCGTTGCAAACGTTTACGGTGGAACAAGTGTGTCATGGTTGGGAGCATGACTCCCGTCGATCTGTGCACGCCTAGTCTGAGTTTGATGCTCACCTGGACGGACTGATGCTGCCTACACTGCAACGTGTTCATATCAGGCTGCACGACAGTACACATGGCGTATGCCAAGAATTTCGATGCCACGGCCGCGAGCATGGCATATGCCGCTGCGATAGGTGCGATGATATCATATTCTACGACAGCCACAGTTATAGTATGGAGTGTGATAAATGGGAGTGGAAGTATCAAGTTGAGAAGATCATGCCTTTGCTGAGAGGTAGAGGTATCCTAGAGGTCGAAGCTGTTAAACGTCAGTTGACATTCTGACTGATCCGGTATACATTCTCACGTTTTATCTTTCAGAGCGCTGCTGCATACCGAGGGCTTTTGACTAAATTGTCTTATAAATGTGTACCCGTCTGTGTATCACTACAAGAGCATCTTTTTCTTCATAGACTAGCCTCCCCTATGGCACACCCGCCCGCTTCCTGAAGAACACGTCTCTACGTTGGTTCGAGGCCTGGTGAGTAAAAAATTGATCAATGCAGTCTATCTTCACGTCAAAGTTCAAGAGGACGTGAGCTGTGAGCGTCTTCAACATGTTCACGGCGAAAAAGTGGCCTGGACTGGACAAGCGTCAGTTTCAGAACTCTCAGTGCTGACATATGCTCACCACGCCGACCGTCCAATACCAAAGAGAAGATAATCTAGGCTTAGGATAACCATCTGCTGGTGGTTGCCCTCAACTTCTTGTTTTCTCTGCTCAGAGAAACGCCACGGCTTGAACTGTAACGGGTCTTCATAGTTCTCCTACATAAGCCAAGTGGTGAGGAGGATGGTTAGAGTCACAAAGCACGCATCTACCTCGTCAAGATGTGTGGAGAGAGCAGCTACGGCAATTTGACTGCCGGCTGGTACAACTGTTCCATCTGAAAAAATGAAATCCTTTCGTGCCGTGCGACGTACGCTAACTATGCTTGATGATTAAAATACATCAATCTGGAGGGGATGTACACGGCGACTCACAGATACCAAGATCTCCGTAGACTCTTTGAGCCTCCTTCAAGAAACTGTCTAGACGATCCATCTTACCCACGGCAGCTTTAGTCCAGCCTTCTTCCGCAATGGCTGACTCCACCTCGGTCCGGAGAATCTCTACATACTCTGGATGTGTGGCTAATGCGTACACAGCGGTCTTGAACACCTGAAAGCGTACGTTCAATGGTTGCCTTGAACTTTCAAATTCGACAATACCATGGATGTTGTATGAATGGCCCCCAGATTCAATAGCAGGATCCGAGTGATCAAGTCCTGTATGTCGTGTCTTTCTTTGTTGCCGTTAGTCGTGTCGAGCAGCCACGAGAGGAGATCATTCTGCTGCTGTATGACACCAAAACTCGATCTAATTGGCCTGAAATTTCCTTACCAGTTTCCCGGTCAATCGTTTCCGTGAATGTTCTCTTCGTGCAGTCGTTCTCGGATAGTCTGGCCGAAGAATTTTTCCGCCTTGGCTAAAGCGCGCCTGCGAGGTGTCAAGAGGAACCCCGCGACTCTAAGGAATGACATCTTAGTGGGGAACACCGTCTTCCAGTTGATGACCTACGGCTTTAGGAATGACGGGAATAGGTTGATGATATGAGCGCAGGCGAAAACATTGACCGTGAAGTTGATGTTGAGTTTGATATACTCCTGGGTGCGGCCTATATCGAATATATTTCGGATTAACGTTTTTGTAATATTCAGAAGGGAAATCCTAACAAAGAGGAAGTCCGACAAACATGCGGTTACTTGCCCTGCATACTATTTGGAGGATTCTTTCGTAGATAGGAACGTTCATCCAGTCTGTAGGAGTTTCATATGCGAGGAGCCGAAACAGACCACAAAATTTAGTACCTTCAGTCATCGGGATGTTGTCATTGAAGGCCTCTTGAATCTCGTCTGCAACATCTGCAAAACAAGTGGCTATGTTACGCGTCAGAGCATTTCGTACCACGCCTATATGGTAAGGGTCAGCGAACACGTCGCGGCCTATCGTGTAGTCCATCTGCAAAAGCTAAAATCACCATCGTAACGGTTGGGCCATTAACACAAAAATAGAGGAACCCTTACGTCCGAGGTGGCATCCAGGGAAGACAGCTGCCCAGGCGAGGATTTTCGAATATCATTGATCTTATCCAATCATCCATTTGTCGAGCAAAGGCACTTTGAAAACTATCCCGTGGTACTAGGCAAGAAATTAGCCAGCCTCCCGAAAAGTTGAAACTTGAGATTCGGATTCAGAACAAACCTTTCGATAACCTTTCTCGATAATATCCTTTGAGTGAAAAAGGAATCTAAACGCGTCCTTCCAGGATGCAACGAACCCAGAGGACCCGACCGTAGGAATTCCTTTCAGCTGCGACGTGATGAAAATAAACCAGGAGAAAATGTGTGCCGACTTACCTTTTCTCGATTATTTGAGGCCTGTTGAAGTTGGAACGCAAGCAGAAATACAAGGGCCAGAACTAGGGCACCCAGCAGCAAGGTTTCGTCCACCCGCCGTACCTTACTGACGAACTCTTTGAACGACATGGTTGCACGAGAAGCCAGGATGGCTATTTACGTACTCCGTAAAGTACGCAAACCGGACCGGAAAAATACTGACAAGTAGTGTGGCAAAGGTCAGTTGTAGCACTCAGTTCCTCGTCACTTGAAGGCCCGTTGTATTTATTAATTGGATAGGAAAGATATGATGCGTACCAACAGCGATGAATGCTGAGATGATGGAACGGCCAGGCTGGAAGGGAGTACTGGGGATAACGAAGAGATCACCAAACAGTGCAGCTTTGAATTGTTGAATTGGTCATGTACAGACAGCGTAGTATTCAATTTACATTAGTCGGGCACAACTGTTTCGATGTAACAAGCCTGTACTCATACCTTCACGGTAGGCGCGCGCTTCCTGAACAGCACCTTACTGCTCTGATTCGGGAACCGATCAGAGAGGAACCACCCGGTTTCCGGGACCTTGTCCATTTTCACGTCAAAGTTTAAAAGAACGTAAGACATGAGAGCCTTCAACTCATTAACGGCAAAGAAACGACCCGGGCTGTGAACAGGAATCAGCTTCAGGCTCTCGGGTCGAGATTTAGACTCACCAAGCGGGTCTCCCACCACCAAAAAGAAGGTAATCTAAGCTGGGCGTCACCATCTGGTGGCGAATGCCCTCGCCATCCTCTTTCCTCTTATCAGAGAACCTCCACGGCTTGAACTCCAATGGGTCTTCGTAGTTCTCCTGTGTAGGAAAAGTCTTCAGAACGACGGTGATGACATCCAAGATTATGCCTACCCCATCCGTATGTGTGGAGTAAGAAGCCACAGCGATTTGATTGCCAGCAGGAACAACGGTTCCATCCGAGAGCACAAAGTCTTTCTTAACCAAACGAATCATACCGACTGCATTAAATGGTAAGTATGCATTGGTGTGAGGGTGACAGCGACTTACAGACACCAGGTCCACCGTACAGCCTCTGAGCTTCCTTCACGAAACTATCGAGCTTATTCATCTTTCCCATCGCAGCTTTAGTCCTGCCTTCTCCTGCAATCGCGGTTTCCACCTCATCGCGGAGAATTTGGACGTGTTCCGAATGCGCAGCCAATGCATACAAAGCGGCAGTAAAGGACTGAAATGTATTGTTACTAGCTGCTCAAACTCAGATTCAATAGACATACCATAGACGTCGTATGAATGGCTGCGAAGTTCAGGCCAAGCATCCGAACTATAAAGTCTTGCACTGTACGTCTCTCGCTGTGACCTTCGGTCGCGTCAATAAGCCACGAGAGGAGGTCATTCTACCGCTGCATGAGACAAACAACTTGTCAGCGAGAGTAGCATTATCCCTCACCGGCTTTCCTGGCCAATCTTTGCCATGTACATCGTCTTGGTGCAATCGTTCCCGTATGGTTTGACCGAGGAAGTTCTCCATCTTGGCCGCTGCATGCCTGCGAGGCGTGAAGATAGATCCCACGATTCTGATTACATAAAGCGGTCAGCCTGGACAACATCGGGCATAGGAGGAACGTACGGCTTTAGTATTGAAGGGAAAAGGCGGATGATATGAGCGCAGGCCATAACATTGACAGTGTAATTGATGTTGAGTTTGATGTAATCGCGATTGCGACCTTGAGTACGATGTTAGATCGACGGGTCTTTGAGACGAAGAGGTCTACTCACAAAGAGGCAGCCCAACGAACATCCGGTTGCTCGCCCGACATACAATTTGTAAGATCGTTGTATACGCGGGGACTTCGATCCAGTCTACAAGTACTTTTATTAGGAGATCGCCTGATCGAAGACACGGGATATTGTACCTTCAGTCATTGGTATATTGTCTTTGAAGGCCGCCTGAATTTCATCTTGAACATCCGCAAAGCATGCACCAATATTGCGCGTCAAAGAGCTTCGAACGACGTCTGCATGGTAAGAGTCTTCATTGAAACGGCGGCCAACTGTGTAGTCTAACTGCAAAATCTATAATCACAGTCATGAGAATCGCGCTATAGCCCCAAACAAGGAGAGTTCACGTACATCTCCGCCCGCGTCTTTCGAAGACAACTGCTCAGATGGAGCTCTTCGAATATCATTGATCTTCTCGGAGCCGCTCACCACGACCATCCATTTATCGAGCAATGGAACTTTGAATGCTGATCCATAGTGCTAGCCGACAATGAACCGTGCAGAATGTCGGCAAGAGGCGCGATACACACCAAGCGATGACCCTCTTCAATAATTTCCTTCGCGTGGAAGACAAACCTGAAGGCATCTCTCCAAGACGAAATGATTCCAGAAGACCCGACTGTAGGAATAGCTCTCAACTGAGACGACATCAACATCTGTCAGGGAAAGTTCGCGCAATAACACACCTTGGTTCTGGTGACGACAGCCTTTCGAAGCTGCCAGGCAAATAGGAAGACAGTGGCCAGACCTAAACTGCGCAGGAGCAAGGCAATGTCTACTTGTTGCGCTAGATTGATGTTTTCTTGGAGAGCCATGTCCTGTGTATCAGAGGAGAAGCAACAAGACTGGCATTTATATACCTATTTACCACGAGAACATCAGTGCATTATGGCGGACATATTCACGCCACAAGTACTACGGGGGCCGGTTCTTGAATTCTTCTATACTTACTCATGTTCTTTTTGTCATTGGCGGTGCCGCAATCCGTTCTGAGAAGAAGTATTGTCGAGGTGGTATGATTCCCCATCACTTCTCTAAAGTGCCCGATCATGTGGTCCCTCGTTGAATGGATTTAAGGGTGCACAACAGCAGTAGCGTAGCAGATCGGACTGGGTGACCAAGACGGTTTGAAGCGATGAAAAACTATGGGGTTCGATATGAGCATCCAGCGCCAAAGTAACGTCGAGCTCCCAGCGGTACTGTGTATCATTTGCACACGATGGTAAAAGGGTTTCTTTGACGTTTGGCTATTGCGTAATGCTAATTGCCTGTAAACACAGCCGGTTGCGCAGTAGATTGGGACAGTACGTACAGATACATTTAGGCCATATCAACGGCACTAGTTCACCATGAACAAGCTGACACTATCACCATCTCTTGATTGGACGTTCAATTTTCGACGCTTGCAACTTCGAGAAGCTTTGTTGGAATTGTATGCAGTCGAAAGACGGAGTCAGCATCGTCCCGCTGTTACCCATCTCAGAACTTGGGTCAAGACTCAACAGACGGGTGATGAATCGAAGACGTAATTCTGATTGAAGGCCAATGCATCGTTATCGATCCAGCCATGTACCAAAGGAAGTGCCCCGAGATCCGACGCACGAATAACAGAACCTATCTCCACAACGATGGGCCTCAGTCCTTCAAATCTTGTATACAATAAGTACATAGATATCAAGATATATTATCTTACCAGTAATGTAGCGCCGGAGGAAATGCTCCCGCGGAGTCTGATTTGCGGGTAATTAACCCGCGGACGCATTTCAAGCAAGCGCTTCTTTGAGGAGGACTACGGTCACGTTGTCTCGAAAAAAAGGCTCCTATACTGAAGAGGGGCTACATCGAAAATAACATAAGAACCCGTCAGCCCCCTACTCCTAGACCAGAAACAACATGAACACCTACCACCTTCAGAACACCCAATCAGCTTTATCAATGTCCGCCATGGCATTGTACAATAATCCCCCCTCGTCGTCGTCCACCGAGTCAATTGACTCTCTAAACTCCGAACCTGGGACGTCGACGAGTTCCATACTATCCGCTTCAGATGGAGAGGGTCGCAGCCTTCGAGAACGTCGAGGCGTGACCTTCTTCATCTCGTTCACCCGACCGAATTTCGGTCCAGTCATTCCTGCGAAGGGTCATCTCGAACCGAGAGCTGGCTCGCTTCCCCGCAGAAGAAAAGGCTCTGCTCCCAGACCTGCGCCTGCGAAAATTGTAGTAGACGCTAACATGGGGGCGGGGTTCTTCTAAGTGTTCACCATCGGATGCGCTGCCACTAGGGTGTTGGCATCATTCACGTCTGTCTGCGGCGGGGTCGAGCTCAGCCTCTTTTCAGTCGCAAGGGGAAGCGCCGGCCTGCGATCTCCAGATCAATGCAGAAGGGGTGCAGGGGGTGCAGAGCGTCGAATAATTGCCATGGACTCCTGCTTCAATATAATTCTCTTTTCTTTTCGGCGTGCTTTCGAGTGAGTCAATATCTAAGGACGACGTCAATTGGTTCTCAAAGTGGTACGGCAAAGCAGAGACTGACCCTCGAGTCAGTGGAACACTCTTATCCTAGTTGAATATCCTTGACTTGGGCTGAGAACTAAAGCGTCGAGCTCTACGACCACCGCGCGAAAGAGTGACGAGTGAATAGTCCGCCGCTCAGCCTGCGTTGAAATAAGATGGTGTTAGACAATACACAGTAATCCGGCTCACCGAACGCCATCTTCGACCAGTCAACACCGCAGCATCGCCCAATTCATGAAGCTGCACTTGCACTTATCGCCAAAATTCTAAATCTGAGCGGGAACTGTATATCGACTGATTCGCTGTCGTCCTGGCTGTCACAACTTTGTCCCATGGCGACCGCGAAAAAAGGTCCAGCACAGATTCCCGCTCACCCTACAACAGAATCAACGATTTGTAGTCAAAGGGGGATAAGAAACGTGCTCACCGAATCGCATGGCTGACGACTTTGCTACTTTGCTCGACGGTACCCAGCCGGTTGCGAAGAAATCCTGAAAGTCAAGGCGGGTGACGAATGGCTGTCAATGTCACGAAGGACTCCAGGTGATTTCCTCTACAATGGCATTTGGAATGGGAAACGTGCCATATCGTGAACGCGGTACGCGTCACGGCGGTGGTGATGGTGGTGATGGATCAAGAGGCAGTGCCGATCACTCTTGCTTCCGTACCACCATCATCGCCGTTCCTTCACAAATTTCTCCTGCGGTGGTTACCCCAGACGGCGGATATTGTTCAGGGCTCTTCAGTAGTTTTCTTCGTGCGTTGCTGTAGTTCTTCCACACAGGAAAGCACTGATCCGTGCCGTAGGTATACAGAGAACAAAGTACTGCCCATGACGACGCTAGTCAAGAACACTGTACCCGGTGGCTCGAGACTTTCTATGCCCCAGGAGCTCATTGATTTTACTCTCGACTTCTTGCACGACGACATCCCCACCTTACGGGCGTGCTCCCTGGTATCCCGTGCATTCCTTCCCTGTAGCCGCTATCATATCTATTCAAACGTCTTTATCGTGCATGTCCGCGACTTGGACATTTTTCGAGAACAATACGCAGGGCAAGTGTACCAATGCCAGAACCTTGCTGCATTACTCGAGCATTCTCCTCATCTCGCCCCGCTGGTCAGACGATTCGGAATTCACGGCAAGTCATGGATGACGAACGTTCTCAAGGACACATCCCTCTTTCCCACCATTCAATCTCTCCGTAATCTGTCCCATCTCGAATTCATCTCAAGCACAACAAGGGGCCGTTTTCCTGTCGAGACGTACTCCCTCTTCCTCGCAGCCCTTCGCTCTCCATCACTCAAAACGCTTATCTTGAAAGGAATTAATTTTCAAAATGATGGCCGCTTTGTTTTTGAAGATGCGTTCACTGCTGCTGCTGCGAACCCAGCGCTAAAGCATTTGTCGCTTGTGGATAGCTACCGTGGAGGAGTAGAGACGTCCGAACCTTATCCGCCGATTCGCCCTCCACCGAGCGGTCTACCAGCGCTAGAGTCTTTGTCTATCTCCGGAACCCAAAATATTTCCCGGCTGTTCTTCACTCAATATCTGTACAGTATCAGTGGTATCCGACGCCTCTCTCTGCAAATGGACCCCGTAACACCCTGTTCCCTTATTCAGAGCCTGCTTAATGAGATGCAGGAAACGCTTGAATGCTTCACTCTGGATATCGATCCCAAAATAAGTAAGACATTGTCTTCAACGATTGTATCGCACTCACTGGCTCATTCCGCAAGGGCGACAGGTGGGCTTAGACCTGAGCCGACACAGAAACCTCTCCTCCCTCTACACAATTGTGCCTGATTTTTTTCCGGGCCTTTATTCTGTTCCGGAAATGCGCCTTAATCCTACGTTGCGAACATTGACTGTAGAACACGTGTCTCGTCCCAATACGAACAGCGTGGAGTATTCTCTTCGTGTTTGCGCGGAGGTCGACAGACTAGCGTTACCTGCATTAGAGCATGTTCATATCAGGAGGCATGTCCCTCTCGATGACAGGTGCTATTATTGGGCTGCATGCGACTGTGAGGTTCAATGGGACGCTGAGGATCTTGATGGATGGAGGCGTCAAGTTGAGGAGAGCATGCCTTTGTTGAAAGATAGAGGTATCTTGGAGGTTGAATTAACTAACCGTCAGTCGACATTACGACTGATTCGACGCATGTTCTCATGTTTTATTTTTCAGGACGCTATAGTATTTGAAGGGCTTTCGACTGAGTGTCATCATCGGATACTCTGACTGACGTCAGTCGTGTTCCTTTCTGACAGAGCCGACGTTGACCTCTTTCCCGTCGCGAGAGGAAATGATTACCAGTCAGCTTTTGCGTAACGATCTCACATTTTATTTTGTTTATGTGGCGAACTTGGGTCTCGTTGGCGAATGTTCCATTTCTTCTCCTATCATCATCGAACTTGTTAAAACATTTATTTCTCCTGAATCTGGTTCTTCTTGAAACGTCCACATTCTATGATTTTTATCAGACTATGATTGCGTCCTAGGAAAAAAATCGCTACGTCGTTCGCAGTCTGTCATTTTTTCTTTGTCCTTAACAGCTGTTTGCGTTCGGATTGCTATATACTGTGCCTGGAGAGTTAAGCCTTACCTGCCTATCGTTCCTAACGCCGGGAGGGAGGGGTCCCTTCTGATAGATGTCCCTGAAGGGGACTCTGCAAGAATTGTAGTAAGTCGCCGTACCCGCCTCATGACGGGCCCCGCGGCTGAAATGACTGAAATGATTCAACATCTGCTAGCCAAATCTGAGCGGGAAATGTATATCGACTGATTCGCCGTCGTCACGGCTGTCGCGACTCCGGCCCATGGCGACCGCGAAAAAAAGGTCCGCTCACCCTACAACAGCATCAGAAATTTGTATTTCATTAGAGGACGTGAGAAACGTGCTCACCGGATCCCATGGCTGACGACTTTGCTACTTTGCGCGACGGTGCTCGGCCGGTTGCGAAGAAATCCTGAAGGTCGAGGCGGGCGACGAATGGCTGTCAATGTCACGAAGGACTCCAGGCGATTTCCTCTACAATGGTATTTAGAACAGGAAACCTACCGTATCGTTTGAAAGCGGTACGCTCACGGTGGTGGTGGTGACGGATCGAGAGACAGTGACCCGATCACTCTTGCTTCCGTACCACAGTTCCGGATTTCTTTGCGTTCAGCGGTGTCTGGATACGAGATCATACACATTTTTCTGGGTGCTAATGAGATGGGAATAGTGGGAGCGTTGCCTAAATATGTTTTTGACATGTTTTGTATCTTTAGTTCCGTACCCTTGTATCGTCCCTCAGTGTCTCTGAATGTCACATTTTCTTCGGAACAACCAACATCAACACCCTGCGAAGAGTGTCTACTCCGCGCGACGCACTCAAAAGTGCGATCACAATGGTATGGCCCTTCGCGGCCATGGCGCATGGCATGGCATGTTGGGGCTGTGGACACGGCCGTTCCTTATTGGGACCTTGTGCCGTTACCAACACCAACACCATCATCGTCGTTCCTTTACAATTTTTTCCGACAGTGGCTATCCCGGAATTCTGGCTGCTTAGAAGCTTTCTAACGTTTTCGTGCGTTGCTGTAAATTTCTTCGACCCAGGAAAGCACTGATCCTTGCAATAGGTATACAGGGAAAAACTGCCCATGACGACGCTAGTCAAGAACAGCGTATCCGGCAACTCGAGCCTTTCTATGCCCCAGGAGCTCATTGATTTTACTCTCGACTTTTTGCACGACGACATCCCCACCTTACGGGTGTGCTCCCTGGTATCTCGTGCATTCCTTCCCTGTAGCCGCTATCATATCTATTCAAACGTCTTTATCGTGCACACCGCCGAATTGGACATATTTCGAAAATACGCAGGGCAGCTATACCAATGCCAGAATCTTGCCGCATTACTCGAATATTCTCCTCATGTCGCCCCACTGGTCACAAGATTTGGAATTCTTGCAATGTCAGAATCCTCATTCATGGAGGATGTTTTCACGGATACCTCTCTCTTTCCTATCATTCAATCTCTCCTTAATTTGTCTCATATCGAATTCATTGCTGGCCGAAACCAGGGATCCTGGGGCGATTTTCCAGTCGCCACACACAAACTCTTCCTCGCGGCCCTCCGCTCTCTACCCCTCAAAACGCTTATCTTGAAAGGAATCGATTTTCAAAACGATGGCCGCTTTGAAGATGTGTTCACTGCTGCTGCTGCAAACTCAGCACTAAAGCATCTGTCGCTCGTGTGTGAGAACGAAGGAGCAGAGACGTCCGAACCTTATCCGCCGATTCGCCCTCCAACGAATGGTCTACCAGCGCTGGAGTCTTTGTCTATCTCTGGACCCGGAACACCCCGCAATATTTCCTGGCTGTTCTTCACCCAATCTTTGTACAGCATCAGCGGTATCCGACGTCTCTCTCTGCAAATATACCGTGGGACACCCTCTTCCGTTATTCAGAGTCTGCTCAATGAGATGCAAGAAACGCTTGAATACTTCACTCTGGATATTAGTCCCCAAAGAGGTAAGGCAATGTCTTCCACGACTGTATCGCACTCACTGGCTCATTTCGCCAGATCGAAAGGTGGGCTTCGACCTGAGCCGACACAGAAACCTCTCCTCCTTCTACATAATCGTGCCTGATTTTCCGGACTTTGTTCCGGTTCCGGAAATGCGCCTTAATCCTACGTTGCGAACATTGATTGTAGAACACGTGTCTCGCGTCTGGCAGAGCAACTTGCAGTATTCTCTTCGCATTTGCGCGGAGGTCGACAGACTAGCCCTACCTGCGTTAGAACGTGTTCATATCAGGCTGCATGTCTCTGTCCATGGCATGTGCTATTACTATGCTCATTGCAACACCTGTGAGGTTCAAGTTCAAAACAGGGACGCTGGGGATCTTGATAGTTGGAAGCGTCAAGTTGAGGAGAGCATGCCTTTGTTGAAAGATAGAGGTATCTTGGAAGTTGAAACAATTAAGCGTCAGTCGACTTTTCGACTGATTCGATGCATGTTCTCATGTTCTATTTTTCAGAACGCTATAGTATGTTAAGGGCTTTCGACTGAGTGTCATCATCGGATGCTCTGACCGGCGTCAGTCGTGTCTTTTTCTGACAGGGCCGACCTTGACCTCTTTCCCGTCGCGAGAGGAAATGATCGCCGACTAGCTTTTGCGTAACGATCTCATATTTTATCTTATTCTATGTGGAATGCCGGACTTAGGTCTCGTCGGCGAATGTTACATTTCTTCTCCTGTCATCAGCGAACTTGTAAAACATTTATTTCTCCCGAATCTGGTTCTTCTTGAAACGTCCCCACCCCACGATTTTTATCAAACTACGCTGCCCTTCGTTCGCCGTCTGTCATGTTTTCTTTGTTCTTGACAGCTGTTTGCGTTCGGAATGCTATATACCGTTCCTGGAGAGTTAGACTAAACCTTGCCTATCGTTCCTAACGCCGGGAGGGAGAAAGGGTTCCCATCTGATAGATGTTCCTGACGGGGACTCAGCGAGAATTGTATTAAGTCGCCGTCCCTGCCTCATGACGGGGAGCCACGGCTGAAATGATTCACCATCTGCTCCCCCGGACATGCCTCGCTGAAGCTCACTCTGCAATGGATTCAGATTGTACATACACAAATATTCCACGCGACATATCCACCACTCCTCAACTATAAGTCAGGGTATACTAACGCTCTACGCCTACAACTCTCCGATACAAATATCTAGCCACTCCTTGAATATCCCAGCATACAGATCCATGTTCTCCTGCGAGAGCCATTTCCGCCCGGAAGACCACGAGAAGTTAATCCGACCGGCATATTGCCAGCATATAGGGACGATGAGCGGGTGAGTGACCCGGATGGTGTGATATTGTCCTAGGACGGCCAATTCTTTCGCGAGCGCGCCTGTCTCAGGGACGAACGGGTTGAGGATATCCATAGCATGGTAGTCACCGATGGAGGACATCATGGGTACTCGCATGTGGAACGCCGTATCGTTGTGTAATCCCTCGTCGAGCGCGAATTGCCGGTCTACCTCGCGCTGGAAGACAGCCGTCCAGTCGGACTAGGAGGTGATAAGACAAGGTGGGACAATGAATGATCGATGAACGTACCGGAGTGCTCTTTGCGACGGAATTGCTCATCTTGATGATCCCGTCCCAGAGGACCTCGTCAGTGGTGGTACGCTGGATCTTTCCAGTCTCCTTGTCGAATAGGATGGCTTTGCGCATGGTTGCCATGTCAAACAATAGGTTCGTACCCTCACAACCGAAGAGAAGGGCACCGTCTTCGAGGGTCGAATATTCTCCGGGAAGCTTGTGACGCTGTATGTCGAACATATGAGCTGTGATTGTAAGGTGATAGAGCGACAAACGTACATGATTAATGAAGTAGAAGCCAAAGAGGAAATGCGACGCCTGTTCGTAGGCACCGATATTCTTAGCGGTAAGCTCTCCGTTGTCTGACTTTAGCGCAACTTGCAGGGTAGACTCTATTTCCGCAAGGGCAAGGAGTGCGAGCATCAGGTCGGTAACTGTTACGCCATGTGCGCGACACACTTGACGGTACCGGGCCGTCTCTTCAGGTGTAAGGCTAAGCAAGGCGTTGACATTGTTCGCCTCGTTGGCGGACGTATGATCGGCGTCTACCACTGCTGGTAGGAAGGGGATCTGTACAACATTTCATTGTTTTGCGGAGGATGAGGGGATGAAACACGACTTACGAATCCCGGAGGAGGGGCGGGAGCGGCTTTTGGCTCTGGAGCCTGGTCCAGAGGCAATTGAGCAGCTAGGATAAGCGTGGGCGCTAGACGGACAGGTTCGGAACCCCATTCGAGCTCTGGTGTCCCTGCAGAAGGCGTCTTGAGTTCGTCAAGCGTCCAGGTCAGGATGTGCTCTAGTAGTTTCATGAGAGATCGTCCATCTATACTGTTATGCGGCGCGAGGTAACTGAATTGAAGATCATGTTTAGTGACTGATCAGTAGTGGTCAAAAATGCTCAACTCACCCGATGTGCCAGTCGCCGGGAGTTTCCGCGGATGGCACGAAATGCAGCTGGACGATATACAGACCATCGCTACACTTCCACCACTTATCCTCGAGCATCAAGTCTGTCTGTAGGAGCGTCTTGGGCTCCTCATGCCAGAATATCGTCTCCTCAGCCCATGTTTGTGCCTCGGCAGCTGTGGGTACCTGGTATTCAAACCAGTAGTGACCGTCGTGCTTGATTTGCCTGCAAGCAATTGAAGGGGAAAGATGGCGCGCCTTGATCCAAGCTTTTTGAATAGGCAACTCGAGCTCGGCGCGAGAACGGGGAGGTGTGAAACGAGCGGTCAAGGTTCCGGCATACATGGTGAAACCCTCACCATGGTCACTGAATTCAATGTGTCAGGGTCGGATATCCAGAAAGCAATAGAGACCCACACGAAGTAGGCAGCCTGAGCTTCTTGGCCATAGAGCCTTCGTGTCCACAGCTTCCCGTCTGCGGTACCGAATTTGAGATCAGTGGGACTCAATGATGTAGACATGGCGGAAGAACGGTAACCTGAGCCGTGAAGATGAAGAATGCATCGTGATCCCACTATACTCTATTTGTATTCCGCGTGCTATCATGCCATTTGCGCAGGGAGCATCAGAAGGAATCCGCGAAAGATAGGGGCTTGGCCAGTTCCTGCTACTGCCGCGTGCGAACAAATTATTTGGTGATCTGGACACGATCTGGTCGCAAAATCAGTGATTTGCCTAAAATGGAAAAGTTGGACCTTGATCACTTCACACCAACTCGTGCCTATGCAATATCAGAAAATGCCCTTAGAAGTCGTTAGAACTTGACATGTGGTCCCTTGTGGCCCCTAGTGGATCACTAAGCTCTAGCATCAGCATTACGGGCCGTCTCTCGGGCCATCCTCTTCTTCCATCCTCTAACGACATCAAGTACTGGGAGCATGGATCGTCGTATTGATGGAATCAATGCCAGTCTCGCCGACATCTTATGGATTCTCTCAGGGAAATCGTTGATGACCTTGGCTTGTTCCTGGCTGGCGATTGTTGTGTTCTACCGACTCTATCTCCATCCGCTGTCCAAATTCCCCGGTCCAAAATTCGCTGCAGTTTCAAGTCTGTACCATTTTTACTACGATGTGGTTGCGGGGGGAGAAATGTTGTCGAATTTGGCCGAGTTGCATAAGGTTTACGGTAAGTATTTCGTCTGTGTTGCATTGAGCCGTTCTCTTATTATCTCCGAATAGGTCCTGTCGTCCGTTATGGACCCAACTCCGTACGTGGCTTTTTCAACTCACCAGGATTTTTTTGACTGAGCCTTGGCCTTCAGTTGCACTTCAGTGAACGCTCAGCATACAGCGATATCTATCGAACGGGGACGAACCTAACAAAAGAACCATTCTTCTACAAATGTTTCTACTTCACGGAGGCCTCCTTTGGATTTACAGATCCTCAGAAGCACAAGACGCGCCGCGAGATGATGTCACCCTTCTTCCATCGACGTGCGGTACTTCGACTTGAAAGCGTCGTGCAGGCAACTGCAAGTCCGATTACCTTACCTGCCGATAAGCGATCATCTAATATTATGACAGGTTGATA
Source organism: Armillaria ostoyae (assembly GCA_902506015.1). Lineage (NCBI taxonomy): Eukaryota > Fungi > Basidiomycota > Agaricomycetes > Agaricales > Physalacriaceae > Armillaria > Armillaria ostoyae. The sequence continues at coordinate 4,558,404 of LR732082.1, forward strand.
AGCTGGTATCTCGCCTGTCCGAGAATGCCGATGAACCGGTCGACTTTTACTTTGCCTTCCGCGCGGTTGCTCTTGAAGTCATCGCCACCTATTGCTTTGGCCAATCCTTTGGTTGTCTTGATGTCCCCGGTTTCCGTCACCAGCTTCTCCTCAATATTGCCATCCAGATTCAGAACCTTTGGGTCTGGAAATGGTTCCCTCTTCTTCCCGTAGTTCTCATGAACTTGCCAGACTTTATCATTCTCAGGCTTGACCCTACTTTGCGTGCAAATCTTGACCTTCGTGACATGCTCACGAAGCAGATCGACAATTTTGTAGACCATGAAGATGGTCTGAAGGGCGCAGATGAGGTGATTTACCATCATTTGTTGCATCCAAGTTCGGAGAAGCATACGAGGCCATCGAAGAGTTCTCTCCTTGATGAGGTAACATTTTAACGCCATGTCAGTCGCCTATTATCTCACCAGTATCCTAGGCAATGCTTCTAATTGAGGCGGGAAGTGATACCGTCGGAAATGCATGCTATACCGGGATGTTCTATGCGCTCAACGATCCCTATGTCTACAAGAAACTGACAGCAGAGCTCCAAGACGCATGGTCCGACTTGAACCAGTCCATGCCTCTTCAATCGCTTGAGAAATTGCCCTACCTCGTAAGCAAGAATGATTTTCAATCCCGGGCCTCTATTCTTGATGATCATTCTCTAGACTGCGTTCATCAAGGAATCCCTTCGCTTAAGTCATGGGGTAGTCACTGCGTTACCTCGCGTCGTACAGAAAGCAACTCGGATTTCCGATTATGCCGTCCCAGCAGGGGTACGTGGGTCTTTTCACGTTTGAACGTCTGTCTGATTGTCTGGTTCACCCGGTATCAGGTTGACGTCTCGATGGCCGTAAGCTTCGTCCACCTCGATGCCGAGGTCTTCAAGGATCCGCTACATTTCAATCCCGACCGATGGCTCGTTCCAAATGCCCACGAGCTAGAAAACTCTCTAGTGGCTTTCTCACGAGGGACGAGGATGTGCGCGGGAATCAAGTGAGACTGGCCCGCTTTCCCTCATCTGTATTTCTGACGGTCGGGGACAGTCTAGCTTGGGCCGAGCTTTATCTTATCCTTGGCAACGTGTTCCGCAAGTTGGATTTGAAGATATACGATGGCGCGAGGTAAGTGGTATATTTTGGTCCCCGATGCCCTGCGCTGAGCTGTTCCGTCCTGTAGAGTTGAGGAATTCGCACATTTCAAAGAGTACTTCGTTCCAGTGCATCGGGGACAAAACTTGAAGGCGCTTGTGGCGAAGCGGTCTGGTTGAAAATGGTTTTGGAGGAAGATGGGCTCCCTATGCCCGAATTTAATTTTCGTTACGTAGGAACTGAACATCGTTACAACCAACTTGATAGCCTCCTATTTATGGCTGGACTGACTGCGCGACACACCGGCGACCATGCTTCAACGTTTTGCACGACAATATATCACAATGGCCGACTATCAGAAGCACCACAACTGAAACACTGGGTTGCCGGCGAGTCAATAGAAAAGCGGCTAGTGCTAAGTGTACCTGATAAGTACCAAGCTTTTTTACAAGGATCATCCCTTGAAGTTTTCATCCTACAGGGTTACTGGCTTCGAGGCGACAGCAACCTAGTTATACGTAAAGAAAAAAGTGCTAAGTCTGGACTGCAAGTCCTGAGTGCACGAGGTTAGCAAGCGTTAGCGCATGTTAACACCTAGCATCGCGAAGTTCCGAACTTTTGAAATTTGTCCCGAGTTCCATTTTGCCAGAACAAATCCAAAGTCAAATACCAGGTCCCCGATCAAGAAGCAGAATTTCAGAATTTCGATACAGCCATCAATTAAACCGTAAACGGCGCCACTATTGCACGCGTCAAAGCAAGAATTTCTTTTTGATTCTGCCAGCTCATGGATACATGGCGTCAGGCGCAGTCTGACTTGTAGTCTTGGCTGCTTTTTTTCAGGCCGGATCAGAAAATGCCGGGATATGCCCGGGGTTGCCGCGGTCCTACAGTTTGAAGACGCCGTACATGCTCGTCCATGTATATCATGCAACAACAGCGGATTTATCCAGGGTTACATCACATAACGACGTGCGCTTTTATCGCAATGACTCAAACTCCCTTCTTCGGCGTTATCGGTTTCCCACACGCTCCAGATTATTTTTTAGGTTCCCGGATCTGTACTCCGATCTTTTCGATTTTGAGATGTCGAATATTGGAGGGACCCTGATTGTTGATATGTTTGTCACACGAATATATTCTTCTGGAAGTACTAGAGCAGCGGCTGGATCCAACCCTTTGAGTCTTCCTTCCCTATCCTTCACCTCGACTTCGCTGGCGTTGTTGCCATGTCCAGTCCTATTGCGATCAGTGAGTTGCTTTATTCTGTGAAGGGGCATCACTCATCGAGCGTAATTGCAGCACATGGGCCAGCCTTAGTGGGAATTTTCCTGGCCTGTATACTCTATGGCATCATGCTACTCCAGTGTTTTGGCTTCTGGACGCATTTCTCAAAGTGAGCTCGCTATACCGTCTCCAAAAGCATTTCATGACCGTGATTCGTTGGATGGTAGAGACCGAATGTGGCTTAAATGCTATGTACGTGGTTTTCTACGTATTTTCTATCGCAGACGCGTTAACTTTAGAGGCGAATTTAGGTTGGCCTCCTGCTTTTGGTCGATACATTAAGGTTCGTTATGTTTTCCTGCTATCCTGATCCCAGTATTGATTTCATTCATAGTACGATATTTGCAATGTGGTGGATATATAATCTGCTAGTCAACAACTTCGGTGCCCATCCTCCGATATTTTCGCGAAGTGTTCGTATTAATGGTCGATCTACGCAGCGAACCTCAACGCTTTCGCTAATGCTGATTGGCGTACGTGTATCAGCCCTTTAAAGAACTAAAAGCATCTAATTCATAGACGGAGACAGTTCTTGCGGCTGGTACGCGTCTTTCTTAAGTCCCTTCCCCCAGCTTTGCTCACAGACTCTCACTAATCAAGACCCGGCCCTCGTTGTGAGTGCCTTGAAGCTTTCAGCTGGATATGTGGTGGAGACCTTTTACTTCAGGGTATCACGGGAACCTGTTGCCAGCTTTTCTTTGCATGGCGGATAAAAGTGTTAACGGGCAAGTGGTGGCTCACTAGTATCGTCACTGCCTTGTCCATTATATCCGGCCTGGCGGCCATCGGATCTGGTATTGCAGTTTCGTGGGTCGTCCAGCTAGCGGAGTTTGACAAATTCCAATCCGTTGGATGTCTGTGGTTGGCCACAACAGCTGCCGTCGATATCCTTATTACCGTTATAATGACGCTGAATCTTGTGAGTGTCATCTAGGGTTCTACTGCATTTCATTGAGCATCTTGTAGAATCAACGACGGACGGGGTTCAGAGCGACGGACAAGCTGCTTAATAAAATTGTGCGAGGTAAATTTTGCATCCAGAACTCATCCTGTTTATAACTTCTTATATCGGTTTTATAGCTACAGTAGCGAACGGTCTTTTGACGACAGTATTTGCTATCGTAGAATTATCTCTCTATGTGGGAAAGGTGCGCTTAAGCACACATCTACGATCCACTGTAACCCTGATATATAAGCATTCATAGCCTCAAACGGGCCTGCATATAGGATTTAGTTTCGTCCTGGTACGTGGAACTCTCAGTTTAGTCCGCCCGGGCAAGTTTAAACTCCAGCATGCGACAGCCGAAGCTCTACTGCAACTCTGTTCTTTCCAGTACGTTCTTGTCATACAACTTCATTCTGGGCACTAACAGCAGAATTAAACAGGTCTTAACGCTAGGAAGTCCGGCACACCGTCGTCAACGGACAACACGTCGAGTCATATATCAGGGCAAGTGAGTACCGCTTTCGAGAGCGCGTAGGTGTTTCTTATCGTCCATTCAGCGTCCACTCCCTGCTACCGGGGGACATTCGACTCGACAGGATCCAGTGAGTTTCCCCGAAGAACTATTGCCGAGTATGTTTTACTGATGTTGTTTCGAAGCTCGTCATTACTGTAAACACGGAACACCACGAGATGTATGACCTTAACAATTACAATGCAAAAGGCAACTCGGAATGGGACGACAGTGCGGAGGCCGGTTCCCAGCGTACCAAACAGATAGATGTTTAAAGCTTCTTTGTCGTGTGCTTGACTAATCAGTACCAGTGACAAGAGGGTGGCGGGTTATTGGGGTATGCTCTGGTTAATACCTTCCGGATTATATGTTCAACCAAGAGTACAGATATGTAAATAAGTGTATCAGAGCTGCATTGAGACACCGTGGTTGGTAGAGTTGTAGCGGCGAACAAATTTGCTTTGCGGAAGATCTTGCTTCCGCGGTCAAACCCGTGAGAAACATTTTCCGCATGTAGACAACAACGCTTTCTTCCCTACCACCACGACATACTACGACGACCTGACAACTGCAGCAGCACCTTCCCGCAAGGAACGTATATATGAAAAACGCCGATATATATACGCGACAATACTTATCTTTCTCCGTATCATTCGATCTGGTTGCTGTGAAGAAGTCGTGTGTACGTTTCACGCGTTTTCTGGGGATACTCTTCAGTCACGGTACACTGGAAGATTGGATATTGGGGCAAAGGAAGAAATTCACAGTACCGAGTGCAGAATGGTAATCTCGCAACGGTCCGCTGAAGGGGTCATTCAGATCAATGACTCTCTGCTCGTGATCAGCTGTACCAGCACCTGAGGCTCCTTCTCCTTCTTAATGATGGCATCGATACTATTCGCGTATGTCATTAAAACCAAGTTGGGATCATACCTGTAACTGACATTGTACCCACAAGATGAATTTTCTCGGCGTCTGGACGACTCTTATCGCAATTCTCAACATTTCTTCTGCTTTGCCCCGTTACCCTGTCGTCAGCTTGGACTTACATTTGCTGTTCGACAATAAGGCTGCTTCACCCGACGGCTCGGCTGATTTTGATGGAATGGGGGCCTCGTTTGATAGCGGCTTTTTACCAACAGGACCATGGGTGCATGATAACGTCGAGGTGGGTTGAATGTCCTTGGCCCTTGCGCGACCTAAAACATGGTTTGAATCATAGTACGAGCTTCCTTCGGAATGGGGCACATCCAATGACAACGTTATAGCCAACGGTCAAGTCCTGCATTTGGATGAACCCACGTTCACCCATGAGCTACATTTTCTCTACGCAGGCGATGCTGGACCAGGTATGCCCTACCGCTCGTCAAATGGCTGTCGAGTGCTGATCCCGCATTTGTTAGGAACAACCGAGTTTATGAGCATCTTTACGCTTACATTCACGGACAACTCTACACTGGACGTTGAACGTAGGATTTCTTTCTTGTACGCGTGAACTTGCTCATCCATAGTCACTCCACAGTCATTACGCGGAACTGGTGGAAGTGGCCCATCATCAATAACGGCGTTATTCACACGTAAGATTCTTTTTCGGTTCACATGGTTATCATCTAATAAGCACTGTCATCAGGCCATACCACTATGAGTCCAGGGGAGCAGTGAAGAACGAAAACATAACAGACATCTTCCAATGGTCCACTGCGATACCGTCAGAGGTCGCCGTCACAAGCATCACCTTTCCAAGCACTGAGGACGACAACAAAGCACACATCTTCGCGATGGCCTTTTCGCCTTCAGTGGTCCCTGTGGATGCCTCGAAGCCCCAGCTGGCCATACGCAGAGTTCGGTTCACCACCCGCTGGGAAGCCGTAAGTGGTACCCGTGCTCAAATCGTGGAGGTCACAGTGGCGAATGTGATTCCGACACGTCTTTTGTCTGCGGGCACATCTCTTCGTTCGAAGCATCAAGTCTCTGTAACTGGTTCTGGGGTCGATACGCTAGTTCCGGGTGTTATTAGTCGACTGGTGCCCGGAGACCAGGTCACGGTCGAGGTTTTTGTGTCGGGAAGTCGTGCAGGCGGAACCGCTGTTGTCACAGTCGAGGGCCCTAACGGCGATACCGTGGGGACCTCGTCAGGATGGTCCATAAGTCCATTGGTTGAGCATTGGACTCCGGATGCTGATATTTTAAGAACCCATGAAACGCCATCTTGGGTAAGCGGGTCCATTTATGAAGACGTCTATGTATTAACGTGTATGGAATAGTGGAATCGAGCAAAGTTTGGTATCTTGTACGTATTCTAGTCTCCGCGCCGATTCTCACAGAGCTAATGTCAATATCAGCATTCATTGGGGGTTATATAGTGTGCCGGCATTTGCGCCTTCTTCCACATATGCGGAGTGGTATGAGTAAGGCTCCATTCTACGATGGTTATTCGTTGGTATTCATTGCTTCGTAGCTGGTCCTTGCACCAGGATCCCGGTGCTAGCAACCCCACCTGGGTGCATCACTTAGACACATACGGAAAAGTAGGTCTGGCTTCTTTACTCACGGAGCAGTAGCCTTATGTGACAGGATACTGTCTATGATGATTTCATCGTCAACTTCACTGCGTCAAATTTCGACGCCAGTGAATGGCTGGATCTCATAGATAATGCGGGTGCTAAATACTTTGTCTTGGTCACTGTAAGAATCGCTTATTCCTGACGTGCTAGTGCGGATGCATACTAAGATCTGTTTCTAGAAACATCATGACGGCTTCGCCTTATGGGACACGCCTACAACAAACCGGACGTCAGTTACACTTGGACCCAAACGCGACTTCGTACGAGAATTGCTCGAAACAGCCAAGGCGGAGAAGCCTCATCTCCATCGGGGGACATACTTTTCTCTGCCGGAGTGGTAGGTTACATTAATCCATTCATATCTGTTCTGAAGCCGACCTCTAGGTTCAATCCGGACTACGCAAAATACGGCTTCGATGTGTGGCCCGGAGGGCTTGCGCATAACGCGTTTAATTCGTCCATACTTGAGCCGTACACCGGGCGTTTGGAAATTGCCGACTATCTTAACGATTTGCAGCTGCCCCAAATGCTGGAACTGGTAACGACGTACGAGTCTGAGATCATGGTGAGAGGATCTCCTACTGCTTCAGAGAAAGTGCCTCTGATAGATATCTTGCACAGTGGTGCGACATCGGCGGACCCAACAAAGCGCTCGAATTTGCCTCGGAGTTCTATAACAACGCACTGTCTAATGGACGGCAAGTAACTATGAACAACCGTGGGTTCTATTTCGCAGCCTCGGTTGATTAGTACTGACTACAGGTCTGACAGGATGTGGGGCTATTCCAGATTTTGATACGCCAGAATACTCGACGTTCAGCGCGATTCAGCCACAAGCGTGGGAGAGTAGCGAAGGGATGGATCCCTTCAGTTACGGATTAAATCTGCAGACCAATGATAGTGAATACAAGAACGCGACAACGATCATCCATTCGCTCGTGGATATCATCTCGAAAAACGGGAATTAGTGAGAAAGACTTGTGCCATCGAGGTATGAAACTAATCTTTGGTCGACAGTCTCCTTGATATCGGACCTACCGCGGAAGGCGATATCATTCCGATCATGAGGACTAACCTTTTGGATACCGGACGTTGGCTTAAATATTCTGGCCGATGTGTCTATGATACCGTGAGCGTTCCAAGCGCTAGATGCTATCAGGCATTTACTTATGTTCTGTCCCCCAGAAATTTTGGTTTCAAGGTTCCCAAGACACGGGCTCGACTTCCGATGTGCGATTCTTGACTACGCCTACCACGTTCTGCATCGTAGTTTTGTCCAGGCCAGACGATGGGGAGATCGTTATTGAGAAATGTCTTCCCTTGCTCCCTGGGGACGAAATGGTTCTTTTGGGGCCGAATTCAGATAGCCCTGTAGCCTGGTCAATGGATGGCGCAAGTGGACATTTGACAATCGACGTAGCGGACATGGATATTTTCGAGTATGCATGGGCGTTTGAAGTACGTTATAAACTGGAGTGAAAATTTGTATATACCAGACCCTTCTGTTTGTATTCCTCAATCGCAAAGGAAACTTTCTCGGTGACGTGCATGGAGCAGCCTTCGGAAAATGCCGGCCTTACCTGTCGACGCCGTTTACAGAATACCGTGACCCGCTTCAAGTCTATCTTCCCAGATGACCATAAAACCATTTTTTCTCAACGTCTCTGAGGAGAAGCACCAATGGATAATGCAAAGGGTACAAACTGCTCACATTATTCCAGACATATCTCATCCTCAAGGCAAAGAATGGGACCATGGAACACCTAGTGATGTCGTAAAGGACCTAGTCGAGTATTGGAAGAGTTCGTATGATTGGAGAAAAGTAGAGAAGAAGCTCAATTCTACATTTAACATGTTCACGGTTGAACTGGAAGAAGTTGGTCAGACAATCGCCCTACATTTCGTGCATCACAGAAGTGCTCGTCCAGACGCTATACCTCTTATTTTTGTGCACGGCTGGCCGGGCAGTTTCTTGGAGGTGGGCGCCTTTCTTATCATATATTACTGTCCCTCTGTCTTACTGCATAATAGGTGGAAGGCATCATTGAGCTGTTAACAGATCCGGAAGATCTCGAGCAACAAGCATTCCATGTAATAGCGCCCAGTATTCCAGGTTTCGCGTTTTCTTCCCCGCCAACAGTGAGAACACCCGTTTGCCTTGCTCATAATAAATAGCTTACAATGCCTCGAGGCTCCTGGATTTTCCGTAGCTCGCATCGCGTCCGTGTTCAAGAAGCTAATGGATGTCTTAGGGTACCACCACTTCGTCGCCCAAGGCGGGGACTGGGGCGCCTCGATTATTCGATCGCTCGCCCTTCAATTTCCGGAGTCATGCATAGGTATCCATATCAACTTTATCCAGGCGTTCCCTCCGTCCCCCCTACAGCACCCCCTCGTCTTACTCTGGCTCATGCTCGGATGGCTGACGCCAAGCGAGAAAAGGCGCATGGATCGAATGCAGCAGTGGTTCCAATCTGAGATGGGCTATGCGTTCATCCAAGGGACCAAACCACAGACCATTTCTTATGGCCTACTGGATTCTCCCGTTGGGATGCTAGCTTGGCTGTATGACAAGCTCCACGCTCTTGTGGCGCCCGGATTCAAGTGGGACAAGGAGGTCGTCATTACTTGGACGATGATGTACATTCTATCCAGAAACGCTGGTCACGCTAGACTTTACAAGGAAAGCATGCAGACTGTACAGCACGAGGTTATGGATAAAAAGATTACCAAGGATGTCGCCGTTGGAGTTAGCGCCTTTGAATTTGACACGGCGTATATTCCAAAGTGGTGGGCGGATGCTGTTGTCGCAGAGAATATTGTGACTTGGCGAGAGCATAATAATGGAGGTCACTTCCCTGCTCTAGAATGTAGTGACATTTTGGCAGACGACATTAGGGAGTTCGTACGACAGATTCAGGGAAAAGAACGTGTTGATTTAAGTGAGGCAGGTAATTAAGGGTAGGGTAGGGTGAGATCATACGACTTGTATACGGCACGACGTAGATAATACATGGTCGTTACCTAACACTCTAGCATCACAATTATGTACTAATACATTCAACTCGACCAAAGACCGAGCTCACGGTTCACTTTACGCTGCTGGGTAGAACCTATGGTCTAGTTGAGAGCCTCCAAGACCTGCTATCTGCAGTCCCTCATTAAGGTCGATACATTGGTAGCGGGTTATACACATTTTTCAGTGCTCAGTAGCATAATCCTCACGCGGAGCGATGTGTGGAATCACGCGAGCGAGATCGCGCCAGACGCTCTTGCAAATGTCCATCCCACCACCCTCGATTTATCGTCCACGTTTTGGCAGACGATATTGGGGAGTTCGTAGTATAGTGTGACAGATTCAGGGAAAAGGACGCGTTGATTTAATTGAGGCATGTAATTAAGGGTAGCGTAAATAAGCTATTTACTGTTTTATTACTACCCTGACTATACTGTGGATGTAATAGGCTAAACCAGACCCCTCTCAAGCGGATGCCCTCACTCAGGCTCCGTCTTAATGACTGGTAGTCCCGAATTCTTTTGCTTGAAAAGTGCTCTGATACCTGCAACCTGAAGGCGAGCGGTAAAGAAAGCCCCGCATCTATCTGGTGGTGCCCCAAAGACACGGATGTAATCGCTATTCTCCGCAGGATCATCTACGAGGTGCCTTTTTGGAGGTGTGTAATAGTATCAGCTTGCGGATCAACCTTGAAAACTACGTACCTGGTTTTAATATGATCCTGGATGGTATGAAGAGGAGCTGGGGAACTCTCCATCGAGGAATCAAGGCACCATTTACACAGATAATTGCCAAACATCGCACGATAGGTGAGGAACTTGTGTGGCGGCTGTAGGCTAAGTTGGATTATTTGGCCGGGGGTAAGGACACACCAATGTGCCTTGCCGGAAGTATAGTGCTTTCTCAGAATATGTCTGAGCTGCAAATGCTGTCAGATCGATCTTCGATCTCCAGATGAGGAAAACCTACAGCTAATCGCCACTTCCATACCTTCCCGCAGGCGCGCTTGATTCCGTCGACGACCTCGAGTGTGGCACAGTCCATGCAAAAGAAATAAGCCATCAGTTGATCCATCTCTACTGCGCTCGTAGTCTTAGGATTCTTCCCCGCTGCAATGACTATCTCTTCGGCGATCTCCGCATACCGCGGAATGATCCGTAGGGTGTGCGAGCTCCAAGATAGACGATTTGAACGCTTATTACTGACATACACAATAGCGTCCGCGTTCTCCTCCGGCGTCGGTATATCTGCAGGGTCGGCCTCACCTCTAATAAGGCATCTATGAGACAGCACCCCTGGATAGGTCATAATCCCAAAGCCATTGACAGTCCCCAGATCAGGGCTGGATTCTGAAGGGTCGTGATAAATTTGTGTGCAAGTCTCGCAAGTGAATATTGTAGTAGCAAGATATAACGCCTCCCGCTCGTCGACGGTCGATGTCGGATCTGAGTCCTTGATCAGGGCATACAGTTCCTCGTATATCCGCTTTCGCCAGGCCTCAATCAGATCGGGTAGGAGAGACGGGATGTGTTCAAAACTGGTTTGGTCGATAATTTCTTCGGGAGGGCGATGAATGATGGTTTTGACCTCTGGAAACTCGAAGTAGTCAGGACACTCAGGCATAAAGCCCGAGAATGGTATGCTTGCTCTCTTATAGGAGCGTAGGATTGGAAGAGCGACATTCTTCCGCGTACGGATCAGGGCCTCGTGCTCTGCCTGTAATCGTCGAACTCGTACACCCTGTAGGAGCTCAATGATTGTAGATTTAATTTTCGTCCATACTGTGCTTTGATGTAAGCGAAGTCTAACTGTGAGGTAGTGAATTTACGTACTGCGATCAGTCAAAGGGCGAGTTTGATTCACCAACTGATGTTTTGACAAAGAGTTGTAGTCGTCGCGCCGCTGTAGGAACTCTAGTTCTTGAGTCCAGCCAAGATCTACAAGTTTGTTGTGGACGCTTGAAGTCCGATAATTGGCATTGAAGATATTCTAAAAGATACAGAACTCACGCTCTAAGGCGGCGGGCCTTCTGATCGTTCACCTCGGTCTGCTGGTCAATGAAGTAACATCTGGTCCAAATCAGACATTCTCTGGCGCGCTGGTTTGAGAACATAATGAATACATCTTTCGTTCTTCTTAACTTAACAGATGTGGCTTACTTGTTCTATCCCTCTTGCTATCGCCGACTCCCGGGATTTGAATAACTCTTTCTCTTGTGCGCCAAAAATCCGCCTGAACCGATTAGCAAGGTCGTGGAAATCCTGCCGAAGAATGTGTTTGTGTCTGGTGGCTTTAGGGCGAGTCAGTCTGAGTTTCATAGAGACCATCGGAAGCTCACTTTTGTCTATCTGCATTGGAAGTATACCGGCCAGCATGACGGTCACCGGCATGTTCTCCCATTGGTTCCAAGGAGCGTCCACATCCATGACCCAACGTGCGACGGGTATGACACTGCGTCATAGTCAGAAACTATGGGCTTCGTTGAATGATCTATCTGACTCACTGCTTGTACCAACATCTGTTACACAGGCGCTTTCGAAAGCACCACTCAACAGTATGGACTACTCGTGAACAGAACTAATAGTGGGATTAGAGTCCGAGTCATATAGCCAAACAGGAAAGATATACGTGGCATTGCGGGTGAAAAACGAGGTTGACCCAAGCCGGTTCGGTCATGCCAGGAAATGGATCCGGTAAATTGGGAACATTGGAGAGAGAGGCTCTCCAACAAGAGCGAGATGATGGGTGCATGAGCAGCCTTCTGAATTCCTTGGTTAATCGTGCCAGACGAAGAACGTCGTAGGGAAGTAAATGTCCGAATATCTGGTAAACGGTTCATCATGAGGGTCCGAATCTGTCCTAATCGACAAGAATGGCACACCTCAAGTAAAACATCGAGTGGCATATCAACCAAGCCTTTCAGTGCTCCTTTCCTCCCTCTTCGAACGACCTTCTGGCGAGCACAGTGGTCGCCGTCCTGCTCATCGGTCTTGCGTCGTTTATTCGCGACGGGACGCGTCTTCGACATCGTGATTAATTCTGATAAGATTTCATGTAATCCCTGCGAAGGGCTTGGGCAGGATGTCAACGAACCACGAGTGACGACGCCTCGCGTCGGTCGTGATGGTAGGAGAAAAAGAGCAATTTCCGATTATGGCAGGACCCGACGCGAAGGGGTTCAAAATAAATTATTAATTCTTTTTTCAAATATTTACTCCAAATTGCACCTGGAAGGCCCATGCATGCTTTATCTCCTCCAAGTCTGCCCCAGAAACATCCAAGGTAAATTTTCCTGTAGTTTCATTGACGGTCCATGGCAAAGGACCAAAGGAACCGGAAGGGTTTAGAAGGTACATTTCGTCCCCAGGAAGAATTGGCAGTCGCTGATTGACAACTAGCCGACCATTGGTTGGAGCCACAAAGGTAATGACACAAAATTTGTTTGGAGTAGCTGTGAACCGTGCTGGCGTCGATCCCTTCGGCACGTAGATGTCTTGTGAACCGGGGAACCAGTAATTCTGAAAAGTTGAGTTAACGAGTGAAAGGAAATGATATGGAAGACTCACCGTGTCGTATACACATTCTCCGGCATATTTCAACCACTCCCCCGCACCTAGAAGACCCGTCTTCATCGGAGCGATAATTTCTCCTTCTGCTGTTGGTCCGACATCAAGAAGACTAAAAATTGGAAGCTAAGTCCACGAAATCTCGTCTCTCAAAAATGACTGACAAGTTGCCGTTCTTTGACACTATATCAACCAGAGTCTGAACAATGTAAGTGGCGTTCTTGTATGAGCTAGCGTTAGTGGCGAGATTGAGACCGTAGCTGTGAGGATCCATTCCTTCGCTGGCCTCCCACTTTCTGGTCTGAATAGCACCAAATGTAGCGTATTCAGGCGTGTCAAAATCAGGAACGGCGCCGCAGCCTGAATAATAGATTTCTCAGAATGGGCATACCCAAAAACATATGCTTACGGTTATTGATGGTGACTTGCCGACCTTGTGCGAACGCATCATTGTAAAATTCAGCCGCGAATTCAAGGGTCTTGTTCGGGCCTCCGATGTCGCACCACTATGCCAAAATGTCATCCAGTGATACTGATCCAGGAATTGACTAGAATGTGTACCATTATATCCGTTTCATACTTCTTGGCAAGATCAAGCATGTGAGGCAGCTGGATGTCCTCGATATAATCGGTGACGTTCAATCTTCCCGTGTATGGGTCGAGGAGCGAGCTGTTAAATGCATTGTGCGCGAGGCCTCCAGGCCACGCTCCGAAGCCATATGGAGAGTAGTCTGGGCTGAACCTGCTGTGCGCATTAGCTAGCGTGAAGCAGGAAACAGGGCATTACTCGCCATTCAGGCAATGAATAGTAGGTACCCCGATACATGTCTGGTTTCTCCTTCTTGGCTGTGTCCAGTAGTTCGGCAACGAAGTCTCGTTTAGGACCGAGGTATACACTACTTCTATGAGTCGAATCGCCAGTATCAAAAAGAGAGAAACCATCATGGTGCTTCTAACACGAAGGTCGGTGATAAGAACGAAATGTTGGATATTAAGTAGACAACTGACTGTGACCAGAACGAAGTATTTGGCACCTGCGTTGTCGAATAGGTCAAGCCACTCGCTTGCGTTGAATTTTGATGCAGTGAAGTTGGAAATGAAGTCATCGTATACGACATCCTGCAGGTTCATGAGACACGAGACAATGCTACATGAAGTTATGGTGCTTACGGTCCCGTAGGTTTCTAAATGATGGTTCCACGTTGGATTATCCTCGCCGGGATCAGTGTGTAGGAACCAACTGATTTATAATCCAGTGACGGTAAGGTGTGTAAAGTAACCTGGCTTACTCGTATGATTCTGCATAATTAGACGGAGTAGCCTAGCGCTTCAAATTAGCAAATATTCTGCCACTCTTTGCTGGGGAAATCCTACCCAAGCGGGAACGCTGTAGATACCCCAGTGGATACTACCCACCATGTTTTAGCTCAAATCATGAAAAGAATATCGTGGACTAACAATATACCATACTTGGCTCGGTTCCACTGCTTTCAATTCAGTGTCACGTAGCACGGATAGGGCTGTGGATACTCCTCACCCATGTCGGGGTTTCGTGTGCGCCAAGAACCTGTGCATCCGGAGTCCAGTGCTCGACCATCGGTGTTGCCGGCCAACCAGAAGATACACCAATCACACGTGCATTAGAGTCCCTAATTTCGATATTCGCGGATCCGTTTTCCCGTGCACCGGATATAAAAACGTCGACCGTAACTTGGTCCCCAGGGACCAATCGATAGATGACACCAGAATAGATCGTCCTGATACCAGCACCGCTAATATAGAGCTGGTGCTTAGAGTTCAAGGATGTCTCTGCCGAAAGGGTATACGTCGGAAGGAGATTAGCTAGACTGACCTCCACAGCTTGAGCTCTAACTCCATCAAAGTCTTCCCATCGAGAAGTGAACCTCGCTCGTCGAATAGACAATGCCGGCTTTACATCTACCGCATCAGGAAAAGAAACTGTTGATGGCGAGATGGACATAGCAAACAGATGCAATCTATGAGCTGTGCTGATCGGTGGCAAGGCAATACTTCGAAGAGCGTGTTCCGACGACACCGAGCTCGACCACTGGAAAATGTGACTTGAATTCCAGTTCTTTTGCGTACCGTTTTCGAAATGATATGGCCTGCCGAAATGATTTAAGCCCCTGCTT
Source organism: Armillaria ostoyae (assembly GCA_902506015.1). Classification (NCBI taxonomy): domain Eukaryota; kingdom Fungi; phylum Basidiomycota; class Agaricomycetes; order Agaricales; family Physalacriaceae; genus Armillaria; species Armillaria ostoyae. The sequence continues at coordinate 4,573,577 of LR732082.1, forward strand.
GGCCATGAAACATAGAAAACAAACGTTTGGATCATTCCAATATTGAGGATCGGCCATCGCCACCAGTTTCGAGCGTAGACTGAAGATTTCAAAGACAACAGTACGTGAGAGTGTTACACCACTCACGTTGCACTTGCTGAGTTGAGTTGTCCGTAAATGTAAGGATAAAATTGGCCACGAATTCATGAGTTCCTGGAAAATATCGTGAACTAGGGGCCAAGATGAGGAGTGCTATTATTATCAACCTTGGCCAGCATCACCCGCATAAACGAAATGGAGTTCTTGTATGAAAGTCGGTTCCGGAAGACTGATCACTTGACTGTCCGCGATGAGATTGTCGTTAGATGAGCCCCAAGAATCTGGTAGATCATACTAGAAGAGATAAGCTTAGATGTCGGTCAGAGACCCAGATATATCTCCTACGATTATTCCGTCGTGCGTATACGGGCCTGATGGCAGAAATTGGCTATCAAAACACGAGCCCTTGCCATCAAAATCAGCAGAGCCGTTGGGAGAAGCAGCTTGATTGTTGAACAGGGAACGCAGGGATATAGCTGCTGACGGGTATCTTGGAAAGGCGGAAGCCCCGGAAAACAAAATAGCGTTGAGAAGAATAGTCACTAGGAAGAGCATAGTATGCCAAGCCAGTATACTAGTTCCGTTTATAACAGAAAAGTCGTCAAAGAACCTTGCACATGACGCGAGGTCCTTGTGCTCTCAGGTGTCCAGGTGAGCTACTGGGCGACTTCTTTAAATTCGAAGTCGACGTGATGTCTCTCCGGGACACTTGAACTATTATGGACATGTTCGGCTGTAGGGAACCTAATATGAGCTGATCCGAGATAGATGAGGAACGGGTTAGTTTGTATCATCATGTGTCGAGTATAGCTTCAAGCTTTAGACCTCCGCGCCAGCTTGGTGGCCCGAAGACATCTTTGAAACCTAAAGAACAAAGAGCAACATTTTGTTTGCACGGACAGAAATTACGAGGAAAGAAACGGAGCCGAATTTTCGCTGTCTGGAATGTTTTCAAGAGTCAGTTTGTGGTCTGTAGCTGGAAGTTCGCGCCGTGGGAAACGTCACCCTGTCACCCCACGTGCCGTCGTCGCGACGCGTTGCGGCCCGAGCGGCCCGAAATCCTTGTATCATTTCTATTCTTTCGTCGAGTTTGTTCTGAGTCACGGACCAACGGCACCGGCACATGGCGTGGGTCAAGCTATACGATAACAGAGACTAACCAACGTCGTATTAAAGCTTCGTGCTCTGCTGCGTTTGATAGAATTGTTTCATAATGTTTCAGCCGCGCCCGGTGTATTGCCACACAGACATCGCCTTTCCCTCACTTCCAAGGTTACTTCGGTATGAAAAGTTCATTCCGGAGCACAAAGATGCAATCTATATTCTATAAATCAGCGGTATTCCCTCGCTTACAGTAAAGAATTCTCAGGATTGTAAAGAAGTGCCACATAGCCTTATCAAGAATCAAGATGTCCCAAAGAATCCCGCCGGAAATCTCATAGCACTGAATGGAAACCAGGTGATCATCGAAAATAATTGAAACATGAGAGCAAGGTGTAATGACAATGCTGGGCGCCCGGTCGACCGAAGCCTTCGGACGAAGCTGTGCTGTATGGGATAAAACTCCCGGCAATCTGATGATTGCTCCTCTCTCCCCGCTCTCAAGCCATATTTGCTTTCTCTTGTGCGTCCTTTTCATCTCATGATTGGAGAGCTAAGACTTACCCAGTCCCGACTCAGTTCTTGTATGCAATTTCAATGCCGGCTGTGCACGTTAGCCCTCGAAAAACAGAATCAGATCCGTCGCCTGCAGACGGGACGGATATCGCCCTCATAAGTGGCATACTCGGAGGGGTTGCTGGTGTCTTCTTCCTTGCCCTCCTTGCTCGCTGTATCATAATCCGTCGACGAACTCAGAAATCTCGATGCAAACATAAACCGCGTTCCATTGAGCCCTTTCCTTATCAAACCACACCATTCGAAATTTCGGAATCGAGTGGCCTTATACCCCTTCTTCGCACAGAATCTCATCCTTACTCACGCGAATCTCTAAACTCGACTCTCCATGACTATAGTCGCCCACCCATTACGCAACCCGCTTGGGACTCGCATCAGTATACCTACATTACCCCAGAAGACCACCTCCCCCAAGTTCCACCACCTGCACCCTATCTCACTCAGAGTCTATTTAAGGCAGATTCATTCCTTCCCTCTCTCCATACCTCATCCGACAACGACTGTTCACCACCATCACCACTCTCCGGAATACTTCCATCACCCGGCTTCCACCAAGAGCCCGTAAAGTCGCTGCAACTAAGCCCAAAACATCTCCCGAGACTTGTAATACCCAATGCAGCATCCATGCCGAAATCTTCTCGTGCTATCGAGAATTCGAAAGATGATCAGAGGATTCCTTCGGAACAATCGTCTGCGTCCGAATATTCTCAGCCATCTGCTTCCTCGTCATTCATACAACAATCCTTCCAAGGCCAAGACATGGCTCCTCCGCCTGTGCCGCCACTTCCTGACTACATTGTCATGCAAGGACGGTTTCAAGACGAGCCAGCTGGTCTGGGGAGGACAAATACAATTGCGATCGCCAGTTTGCTGAAGGATCGCGCTAAGCGCGATGAAAATCTATTGCGCACGCCAAGTAACATTTCCCATATTGAGCGTTGGAACTCCATAGCTGTTCTCCTTTGATCGGTTGATGGACCTCCGTCTGTATTCTTACTTGTCCCCCAGTTCGTAGCTCAGAGAATTCATTAAGTTGTATTTCATATCACGCACTTTCTCCGTTATCCATACATTCTTGGGTAGTCATAGTCAGGACCATATCGTTATCGTTATCGCTATCGCTCTCGTATTATCATTGTTCAATATACCTTCGCATAAAAAGATCCTCCGGATGCCGATCAATAAGACGATGGGTGCTTCAAGAGCGTCTATAACATCATAATTAGCCAGCATCGTAGCCATAGGAAGCGAGCCACTTACACCACCATCAATTAGTACAGTTTCTCCATTGACATACCAATTCGCGAGCAGGAAGAGCGCGAGGGAACCAACATCGCGTGGTTTACCCCACCCCTGCTCGGTGGGAACCTCAAATTTTATTTTCGCATCCGGCGGAACAATCACGGTTCCGGTCTCGTCAGTTGGAGCTCCGGGAAAAGACATCTAAAGAATATCAGTCAAGTAGCCGGTGTTCATGGTCAAGAGATAATTTCGTACCCCACTTGGGAACAGACCTAGAGTGGGGATTCAGAATACAACCAAGCATTGACACATGAAAAATCTACCTGGCGCAATTCCATTAACTCTGATACCTAGGGGTAGCAGCTCGTGAGCGAGAGAAGAAGTAGCATGCCCAATAGCGCTTTTCGAGAACATATACGGGTATGAGAGCCCTGCAGTCGCCGAGTCCTGTATAACATACGATGAGATTCGAGTCGGAAGCCGAAACAAGGAAATAACCTTTGTCCATCCATTCATACTGCTGGTCATGATTACCTGCGGCACAAACTTCTTGGTAGCTGGATCATCTGACAGCTTCCACTTTTCAAGCAATGGTAAGAAGGCGAACGTCAGCCAGTACGGTCCAATAGCGTTTGTATTGAGGGAGTTATTGAAAGATTCTTGGGTGATATCATCGAAGAAACTCGAAACGTAGGCAGATGCCGTCGAGGCTTCTGGGTGCTTAAAACTACCTTGGAGAATACCGGCATTGTTGAAGAGAGCCGTAACATAGCGTTCTCGTTTCCCAATTTCGTCAGCCAGACGTTTGGCTTCTGACTAGGGCAAAGTCAGTAATCAATCGTTTAATCAAACCTTACGTGACACATACCTTCACACTGACGTCTCCTTCAATTGCATACATTATGCCGGCGCCGGGTATGTTAGCAACCGCGGCATTGAACTTGTTGCAGGTTCTAGAGAAATGTATTTAGGTACTACGCAGTCTGCCATGCATGCGACTTACTGGTCAAGCTCAGCCTGGGACAGTCCAACAATATAGACAGTAGCCCCGTTCGCGATCAGCGTTGAGCTAATCATTAGCCCAATCCCCTGCAGCACGACGAAGCATGAGCGGATATACTTCCACGATTAACAAAACAACTGACGGAGCCTCCACCCGTGACAACTACGACGGTACCGCGGAGGTCGAAGAGGTTGACCGCACGAAGATGATCCAGAGACGGATTCGACATGGTGGACAGTGGGAACAAAACACAGGAAAGACCCAGTCTTTTATATCACCCGTGAATATTGACGTCATCCCGTGGCTAGGCTCACGCGTCGTGAGTTCTCTTATCAAATGGACGGTTCCGAAGACCTTTGAACTGCCTGCCAGTGCGAGTCAGATGTTTGTGTCTTATCGAAAGTTTTCGTACCATGAATGTCAAATGATTCATTGTTGAGCTATGTCACGTCCTATGCGATATACAAGACAAAAAGAGGCGACACTGGGGATTCACGGTGACGGTAGATAAAAAGATAAAACTTGAAATGGTCCCGAACATCGGTATCATTAGAATTCTCGGTCCATTTAGGCTGAAGTCGACACTAGAGGTCCCGCATACACCATTTCGAAAAGGAATAGTACATGTCTTGAGGACCAGTGAAGGTGACACTTCTCGTTCCTTCCGAAGTGGTCTACAGATAGCATTGCCCTGCGATAAATGGGATTGCAAAGCGACATGTTTGCGAAACCTTTACCTGGGCGAGTAAATCTTCAGATAACATAAGTATCGGTCTCGGTATCGTTACCATCACAAGGTTTAGTCGATGCCGCAAGCGATCCCCACAGAGAGACGCCGCAGAGGACTGATGTTATACGGGGAAAGACATTAGGTTGGTATTTGTGCCCCGAGGACGATTGGAGCATCGGCACCATAAAAGTGTCTTCACTATACCCAACCACATGTTGCAGGCATTCCGAGGACCACTGCGCGGATGTAATCCCGCCTAGTTGAAGTCACTCATAGCCTGGTTAAATGAACTCAGTGTAGAGTAAAGACAAAGCGAAGCAATAGACGTGTTGCCGAGAAGAGGGTAGTAACGAGGAGTTATCCCTGAATGATAGCTGCTGAAAGTACAAACGCCACTTGCAAGGAAAAATCGACGATATCGATGAGGTGATGATAGCGACGGTCAGAGAAAAAGAATTTACGGAGTCCGGACCGATCGTTCCTTGATTCACCACCATCATCGCTGTCGGCGGCCGTATTCTCTGCCCCTGCAAATCCTTGACACTATCAGGATTAGTAGAACCATTCTTTCCTGCTGGGCTCGCACTTCGTAACGATCACCATATCGGTTGCGAAGATACAGAGAGGTAAAACACCAGGGGGACGCCCTTGGTGAGCTCTCTCTATGTTCATACTGCATATATTGACTAATTTTCTTTCTGTTAGGGGGAACTTCTTGAACTATCACTACCACCAATAAGGAATCGAGGACCAATGAAGGCAGAGCATGGCCGTCACCATGGACGACACTTCAATATTCAATACGCGATCTCATTGCTTTCGTTCTAGCTAACGAATTGCTACGGGTGTGAACGGAGCGAGTTACGCTCGGTGAGTCTGCGATCTTTGAAATTTTTACTTCTCTGGCTTATTCGTGGTGTTCTGTAGACTTTCTGTAAGCGATCACCTCTACTACGAATGAGCAAATGTCAAGCTCCAAGTTTTTACCTCTGTAACCCGGAAGAGCGTCGCCTTGAAGACCTTCGGAAAATTGAAAGGGTCCTTGAACCGCTTCGATCTTGGGCGGATAGTATGAAACTCGTCGACTCTCTGCGACTCTTCGCTCCCAGGGTTAGGTCTTTTATATTGTCGTAATATGGATCGTGGTAGTGATATTTTGTGCGCGCAGATAGGTACTTGTCCGGTACCCCTGGTAAATCCCGAAGAACGGCCGAGGACAGACGATACCGCACGAACAAGGAAATGGAGACGATAGCATACTCATTTTCACCCATCGAAAAACGGCAAACATTCTTTATAAACGTGAAAACAACATTGTTGAGTCTCAAAGCGATACGATAAAAGATGAAAGAGATACGGCGCGACGAAACGACGATGACAATGCCAAAAGAAGTTATTGGGGACCGTAACATTTTCAGCTGCTTGGAACGCACCGGACTGGTATTTCACACGTTAGCCGATCCTACTCGCTGCGCTCGCATTGGTACCGGACCGAACATCCGGAGATTAGCATCAATGGACAGACGTCTAATGGGCTACCCGGCGATTGTACATCTTGGTCTTCGCCACTCAAGCAAGGATATGCTTACACACAAGCATTGTGCCAAGATACACGTATATTCGAAGAAAGCTGTTAGTATGGGCCTGTACGCACTATGTCATCGCGTATCCTGCAGCATTTGTACTTAACCCAGGTCTAAACTATTAGACTGGACATCTGTGCTCAGTACTGCGGCCTGACCGGATGGAGAGACTGTTAGAATCATGGGGCTGACGGTTATTAACAGCACTCGGCGACAGTGGTTGGGAGTTAAACATCGCCCTTGGATACAGAGATGCCAAACCGGCCAGTTATTGACCGACCGAAAGCTTCTGATCTCTTCCGACATCAAGAACGGAATCCTGTTCGCCTTCTTTATGACAGAACGGATCGCGGGCACTTTTTACTAATGAAAATGAGTAAGTACCGGACCAGATAGTACTGGTGGGGCCTGACTAATGTACCGTTTGCCCAGGCTTGTACATAAAGACCAGAGTTCCTCGATAGACAGGTATCCAAATATACATGGTAAAGCTTGGCCGGGAAAGCCGGTGAGGCATCCAAAACTGCTCTTCCTGAATTTAGTTTTTCTCATACTGGTATAGGTAGAAGAGCGTTCTCTTGGCACATCACTGCAGCGAATAGTGACAGTGAAAGGCTTACAATACGAGACTTGGTCGATCAATCGCTTGCCGTAAATGCTGCGGCTAATTGTACGGAATTGATGGGCACTGGTTTTAGGATTTCGTCACCGGATGGTTTGTGTGTTTTTATGGAACCTTAAATCGCGATTAACCGGGACAGCATGAGCGATAATAACTTGAGCTGGAGGTATCCGCTAATCGCTGCCACATTTGATTCACAATTGACGACTATGTATTAACCATTGCCATTAGGATTGGAATATGCCTTCTCTCAGTCACGGAGTGCCTCATGGAAACTCTACTCCGCAAGCTGCCAAGAAGCACGATTACAGCAACGGGACACATGGTGAGTGAACAGGATATGGGGCAATCGGGATATTTTGGGCAAAGAGGTATCCATGACGCGGACGTGCTTACTGCACCCAAGAACTCCGACGCCTTATAAATGTCAGTATTGGTCTTTTTGTGACGATACCTCCTAGTATGGACCTCGATGAATATGTCAACCTCGCCCTACAAGTGGACAAAGCCTTAGTACTGCGCAGCCTCGGTATCGCTATCGTTTTGCTGCTTGCAATCCAATTTCGAAAGGTCTTGACCACCAGGGCGAAGGTGAGAGGTTACGCCACTTAATTCTGTCATATGCTCACCGTATCAAAGCTGAGAGCCATTCCCACCGTTGGGTCATCTGGTATCATCACATCTTGGATAGATGCTTTCAAATTCGTTCACCACGCAAAAGAAATCATTCAAGCTGGTCATCAAATGGTGTGGATCCGTTTAGTCCACTCGTATGGTGAATTGATTCGTTGCGAATAGTATGGTGGATCAGCGTTCAAAGTACCTTTGCTGGACAAATGGATGGTCGTGGTCAGCGGGCCAGAGAAGATAAACGACATTCGAAAGTCCTCAACCGACCAGCTGTCTTTCATGGATGCAAACGTGGATGTGAGTGCTCCTTCTCGTCCGTGAGATATAACGTTCTCAATGCAACATATGCAGCAATTACAGACGGACTATACTGTCAGTCGCTCCATTAGCGCCGATCCTTACCATGTAGAGGTTATACGAGGCGCCTTTACTCGAAACATTGCAGCTTGCTTTGCAGACGTCCAGGACGAGATCAAAGCCGCTTTCAGTGACCACATACCAATGACTGAAGGTATGGAGCTATGCTTCGTTGCAGACGGTGGTGCTCTAGCTAACATTATCAAAGACTGGATCGAAGTTCCCGCATACCAAGTGGCCTTGCAAATTATATGCAGAGCGAGTAACCGGATGTTCATCGGACTTCCTCTTTGTAAGTGCTTAAACCCCTGTTTTAATTCTACTGTCTTCATAATAAACGCTTGTTCTTGAGGCCGGAACCAGGAATATATCGACCTCAATATCAATCATGTTATCAACGCTTTCAACTGTGCATACGTTCTGAACCTTCTTCCGGACTTCCTGAAGCCGTAGGTACTTCCAGCTAGATAGTATCCAGACTCAGACCGTAACTGCGTATGATTAGAATCGTAGCATTCTTCACCACACCTCGCAGGCGGGCTGTGGCCAAAGCAGAAGAATTCCTTGGTCAGAATATCCGCGAACGACTGCGCCAGGAGGACGTACATGGAAAAGATTGGCCGGGAAAACCGGTAAGGAAGCTTTACAGTCGTATATGCTGTCCGTTACCTCATCATCGATAGAACGATATGCTCTCATGGCTGCTTGACGCAACTAAAGGCGTCAAAGAACGTCGAACAGTACGAGAGTTGAGCATCGAGATGCTCGGCGTGAATATAGGAGCTATCCACACGACAACTACGGTATGTAGTTGAATCATACGAAGACAAACGGCGACTGACTAAGCTTATAGGCGTTCACTAATGCTCTGTTCGTGTTAGCCGCGCACCCTGAATGTGTTGAGACTCTCCGGACGGAGGTGGAATCCGTGACCAAGGAAGAAGGATACACCAAAGCTGCAATGGGTAGGATGATCCAGCTCGACAGTTTCCTAAAAGAAACTCAGAGATTGTACGGTGACTTCGGGGTCTGTGAGTCGTGATTCTTCTGGCACGTTATTACACTCTCTGACTATTGGACACAGTCGGAATGCGACGCAAGGCTCGGAAGGATTTTGCATTTTCGGACGGAACGGTTATTCCCGCTGGGACTCAGGTTGCCGTCGTTTCGTGGTGCACACATTTGGACGAGGTAAATGTCAGGTTTATTGTCAGAGAAGCACTTCTTACCGGGTTTATGCAGAAAAACTATGAAGATCCACTGGAATTCAAACCATGGAGGTTTTCGGAAAGGAGGAAGCAACAAGGCGAGGGTATTCGCCACCAGATGACCACACCGAGTCTGGACTTCATTTTCTTTGGCCATGGAAGGTCAGCATGGTGCGTACATCCCGTCGAACTCTATGGTTTCTCTGAGAGTCTGAAACTTGTTTATAGTCCGGGCCGTTTCTTTGCTGTCAACGAGATGAAGGCGCTCATGTGTCACGTTCTCATGAATTTCGACGTGAAGATCGATAAGGTTCCCCCATCAATGTGGTTTTCCTCCGAACAGTTTCCCAATCAAAGCAGTAAGGTGTCGTTCAGAAAACGAACATATACTGCCTAAAAAGATCAAGACAGTGTTGGCGCGCGGTTGGATGGAGGATAACGAGTGTTACATGTTTACTGTAGCGACAAAATTTGTGTGTAACGACATGAACTTCAGATTTACCCCCGATGACGAAAGTCTACTTTATCTCATACTCGGCCCGGACACCCGTTTCTTCTCCTCAACCTCAACTTGTTGTCGTAGTAGCGTGCAGCAAATCCCTATATCGTGAGGCAGAACATTTTCGGAGCGCACGTATTGCCTTGTCTTTCTAGAATTTCATGGGCGATAGACGATCAATGATAACGTCGCGGTCTTCTCGGCGATTGCAGCAAAACGCTGAAATAATTCAGTCGAAACCTTCTGATACGCAGTGGCGTTCTGAAAATAAAAGTAAGAACATGTATCGAATCGGCCGGGATGTCGACTGACGTTTAACAACTTCGACTTCCAAGATACCTCTCTCTTTCAGCAAAGGCATGCTCTCTTCTACTTGACGCTTCCAGTTATCGAGATCCCCAGGATCCGTTCGTTCTCCTACTCGAAGGTCACAGGTGTAGCATTCAGCATAGTAGTAACACATGTCATGAAAAGCGTCATGCAGCTTGACATGGACATGTTTTAGCGCAGGTAGGGCTAGTCTGTCCACCTTCGCCCAAGGACGAGCAGGACGGGGCGATTTCCATTCCCAGATACGAGACACATGTTCGACAGTCAATGTTCGCAACGTAGGACTGAGGCGCATTCTCGGAACCGAATCAAGGCTCGTAAAATCAGTCACGATTGTGTAGAAGGAGGAGAGGTTTCTGTGTCGGCTCAGGTCGAAGTCCACCTTTCCGTCTTGGGACATTGTCTTACCAGGACAAATATCCAGAGTGAAGCTTTCGAGTGTTTCCTGTACCTCATTAAGCAGGCTCTGAATTACGGAAGAGTTTGTCTGGCTGTATATTTGCAGAGAGAGTCGCCGAATACTGCTGACGCTGTACAGAGATTGGGTGAAGAACATCCAGGCGACTTTGCAGGATGTATCGCGTCCAGAGATGGACAAAGACTCCAGTGCTGGTAGACTGTTCAGTGGAGTGCGAATCGGCGAATGGGGTTGGAACGTCTCTACTCCATTGTAGCAACACAGAAGCGACAAATGCTTTAGTGCCGGGTTCGCAGCAGCAGCATTGCATACATCTTCGAATTGGGCATCTCTTTCAAGACAAATGAATCCTTTCAAGATGAAGGTTTTGAGTGATAGAGAGCGAAGGGCTGCGAGGAAGAGGGAGTGTGTGTCGACAGGAAACCTGACCCAGGATTGAAATTCTCCGCGTGAGCGAGCGATAAATTCGAGATGGGACAGATTACAGAGAGATTGAATGATGGGAAAGAGGGATGGGTACATGAGAACGTCTGTCATCCATTGTGGCTCCCCATGAATTCCGAATCGTGTAACCAGCGGGGCGAGATGAGGAGAATGTTCAAGTAATGCGACAAGGTTCTGGTATTGGTACAGCTGCCTTGTGTATTTTCGAAATACATCCAATTCGTCGATGTGCACGATAAAGACGTTTGAATAGATATGATGGCGACTACAGGGAAGGAATGCACGGGACACAAGGGAGCACGCCCGTAAGGTGGGGACGTCGTCGTGCAAAAAGTCGAGAGTAAAATCAATGAGCTCCTGGGGCACAGAAAGGCTCGAGTCGCCGGGTACGTTGTTCTTGACTGGCGTCGTCATGGGCAGTTTTTTTCTGTATGCCTACTGCAAGGGTCAGTGCTTTCCTGGGTGGATGAAATTTGCAGCAACGCACGAAAACGTTAGAAAGCTTCTAAGCAGCCTGAATAATATCCGCCGTCCGGGGTATCCACTGTAAGAAAAAATTGTGAGGGAACGACGATGATGGTGGTGGTACGGAAGCAAGAATGATCGGGTCACTGCCTCTTGATCCGTCACCACCACTACCGTGAGCGTACCGCTTTCAACAATACGGTAAGTTTCCCATTCCAGATGCCATTGTAGAGGAAATCGCCTAGAGTCCTTCGTGACGTTGACAGCCATTCATCGCCCGTCTCGACCTTCAGGATTTCTTCGCAACCGGCCGGGCACCGTCGAGCAGAGTAGCAAGGTTGTCGGTTATGGGCTGCGGTGAGCACGTTTCTTATCCCCCTTTGACTACAAATTGTTGATTCTGTTGTAGGCTGAGCGGGAGTCCCTGTGCTGGACCTTTTTTTGCGGAGGCAAATCATTCGATATTCAGTTCCCGCTCAGATTTAGAATTGTGACAATAAGTGCAAGTGCAGCTTCATGAATTGGGCGGGGCTGCTGCGTTGACTGGTCGTGGACGACGCTCGGTGAGCCGCATTACTGCGTACTGTCTAGCACCGTCTTATTTACATGCAGGCGGAGCGACAGACTATTCGTTTATCACTCTTTCGCGTGGTGGTTGTAGAGCTCGCCGCTTTAATTCCCAGCTCAAGTCAAAGATATTGACCTAGGGACCGGGATAAGAGTTTTCCACTGATTCGAGGGTCAGTCTCTGCTTTGCCGTACCTCCTTGAGAACTAATTCATGTCGTCCTTAGATATTGACTCACTCGAAAGCACGAAGAGAATTATATTGAAGCAAGAGTCCATGTCAATTATTCGATGCTCCACGCCGCCTGCACCTCCTTCTGCACTACAATTTTCATGCATTGATCTGGAGATGGCAGGCCGGCGCTTCCTCCTGCGATAGGAAGGGAGCCAAGCTTGATCCCGTTGCAGAGGGACGTGAATGATGCCAACACCCTAATGGCAGCGCATCCGATGGTGAACACTTAGAAGAACCCCGCCCCCATGTTAGCGTCTACTACAATTTTCATAGGCGCAGGTCTGGGAGCGGAGCCTTTTCTTCTGCGGGGAAGCGAGCCAGCTCTGGGTTCAAGATGTCCCTTCGCAGGAATGACTGGACCGAAATTCGGTCGGGTGAACGAGATGAAGAAGGTCACGCCTCGACGTTCTCGAAGACTGCGGCCGTCTTCATCTGAAGCGGATAGTATGGAACTCGTCGTCGTCCCAGGTACGGAGTTTAGAGAGTCCATGGACTCTGTGGACGACGACGAGGGGGGATGATTGTACAATGCCATGGTGGACATTGATAAAGCTGATTGGGTGTTCTGATGGTGGTAGGTGTTCATGTTGTTTCTGGTCTAGGAGTAGGGGGCTGACGGGTATTTATATTGTTTTCGAAATAGCCCCTCTTCACTATAGGAGCCTTTTTTCGAGACAACGTGACCGTATTCCTACTCAAAGAAGCGCTTCCTGAAAATGCGTCCGCGGGTTAATTACCTGAAAAATCAGACCCCGCGGGAGCATTGTCTCCGACGCTAAATCGTCGGTAAGATAACATATCTTGATTAATAACTATGTGCTTATTGTACAGCACGCTTTGAAGGACTTGGGCTCATATTCCGTCTGCTGCAAGTATGACCATCTTTTTTTCTCGCAGCCAGTTTCTTACAACAGACTTATTTCTTCCAGCTATTCCAAACATGAACCTGGCTCGCCTCGACGCAGAGGCAAGAAGATACATTTGATCAAAATCCGCGAGCTATCAAAAGACGATGCGACAAGCTGGACCAACGTCGCCTACGAATTTCGTGCAGAATGGAACCGGTTATTCCTAGCCTAGAATATCTTCTCTTTGGTATTGGGCGGTCGGCGTGGTGCGCATGTCAACACTGAGTGTTCTGAAACTGACACTCGTTCAGAACTCAGTCCAGGCCGCCTTTTTCACCGTAAACATGTTGAAGACGGTCATGGCTCACATTCTCTTGAACTTCGACATGAAGATAGCCCGCACTGATCGATTTTCTACTCACCAGGCCTCGAACCAACGTAAAGACGTGTTCTTCAGGAAACAGGCGGGTGTACCATAGGGGAGGCCAGTCCGTTTGAAGAGAAAGATACTCTTGTAGTGATACACAAACGAATACACATTTATAAGACGCTTTAGTCGAAAGCCCTCTGTATGCAGTAGCGCTCTAAAGGATAAAAACGTCAGAATATATACGGGATCATTCAGAATGTCAACTGACGTTTAACGACTTCGACTTCCAGGATTCCCCTACCTCTCAGCAGAGGCATGATATTCTCAACTCGACACTTCCATTTATCATAGTCCACTGAGACCCTATAGTTGTGGCAATCACCTAGAGGATCACCTCTGCATTTACGGCAGTCGCATTCATGCCCGTGGCATTCAAAACAGTAGCATACGCCATGTGTACTGTCATGCAGCCTGACATGAACGCGTTGTAGGGCGGGCAGCGTCAGCATGTCCAGATGAGCCTCAAACTCAGCCCAGGCGTCCACGGTTTCGCGGGAGTTGTACTCCCAACTATGATGCATTTGTTCCACCGAAAACGTTTGCAACACAGGACTAAGGCGCATTCCAACCAATCGAGGGTCCACTGGAGAGGCCAAGATCATGAAAAAAGCGGAAAGCATTCTGTGTTGACTCAAATCTAACCTGACGCCTTGATCTTTGGAAAGAAGCTAGTGAGATGTTGCACTGGTCGAAGAGGACAGGAGCTTACCCTTCCAGGGGATGACATCCAGAGTGAAGCTCTCAAGCGATCCCTGCATCTCGTTGAGCAGTCCCTGAAGGAGCGAAGAGGTGGTACCATCGTATATCTGTAGAGAGAGATGTCGGAGACCCCTGATGTCGTACAGAGATTGATGGAAGAATAGCCACGCAATATTGCTCGATACTGCATCTCCGGCGATACACAAAGACTCCAGTGTTGGTAGGCCATCCGGCGGAGGGCGAATCGGCGGGTACGGTTCGAATGTGTGAGCTGCTCCATCATCATTGACGAGCGACATATGCTTCAATGCCGGGTTCGCGGTAGCTGTGAGTAGGTCTTCGAACTGTCCCTGTCCAAATGAGATGCCATTGCAGATGAACGTCTTGAGCGGTACAGAGCGGAGAGCTGCGAGGAAGACTTTGAGTGTGGTGACGGGAAAGTCGGCCCAGAATCCCTGGTATTCGCGAGTAATGATTTCGATATAGGACAAATTCTTGAGAGAGGAAATGATAGGAGAGAGATTTGTGTCCGAGTCCATGAAAATGTCTGACATCCAATCTAACTTTGCATGGATTCCGAACCGTGTGACCAGCGGGGCGACATGAGGAGAATATTCGAGTAATGCAGCAAGATCCTTGCTTTTGTACGCTTGCCCTGCGTATCTTTCTCGAAAAATGTGCAATTCGCAAACATGCACGATAAACACGCTTGAGTAGGTATGATAGCGGCTGCAGGGCAGGAAAGCATGGGAGACAAGGGAGCACGTTCGTAAGGTGGGGACGTCGTTGTGGAGGAAGTCGAGAATGTAATCAAGGAGCTCCTGGGGCACAGAAAGGCTCGAGTCGCTCTTCTTGAAAGGGGTCGTCATGGGCAGCATATATCTATGCACAGATAAATGCGTTTCCTGGAGATGTACGAAGTACCAAAAAGTGATGTCCACCGAGGTGCGCACAGATATCCCAGGGGAAGGCAAAATTATTGAATGCAAGGAAATGAGATGGTGGTGGTACGGAAGCAAGAGTGATCGCGTCGGTTCCTCCTCAATCTTGATCTCCTTATGTAACACCACCACTAACCACCATAATCAACAGAACGATGGGTCCCTCAACGATTGCCCAAAAATGGACCCTCACATCTCGTCAATGTTACCGGTCGCCTCTCCCCAAATCGCACATGTATGGACCGCGCACATCCCCACCATCGAATACAGCACATTTACCGACCCTTTCGCTCCTCTCATCAGATCAGTACTGTGCTTCACATACCCACGTGAGGCCTTCTAGATAAAGTACATCGACGACAGGGATCCTCGCCTCGTCCTTGTACAGAAGGCCAGGAACCCATCATCAATATGATGCTGCATTTGATTTGGACGCATTCACACACGGGGTGTACCATAATTCCTTACCACCACCACCACTGCCATACCACCAAGATACCTATTTGTTAACACCACCACCACCATTACCACCGGCTCCGTGTTTATACTACCGCCCGTGTGCACTCTTCTATTCCTATTCCAATTCACTGATCCTTTTATTCCCTGTCCCGAGTATTGTTTTTCCTCTTGCTTTGGTTTTCGTTGAGGCTGCGAGTATCGCTTCTGCCGCCGCGCCATTTTCTAATGGTGTGCTGCGACACTGGTATCTCGTCGTTTGCGTTCCTGTGATAATGGCGAGGTCCCATCCTGCCGCCGCGCTGTTTTTAATGGCGTGCTGCGACGGTTTGGTCTCTTGTTGCTTTGATTTCGATGGTGGTGATGAGGATTGCCCCTGCCGCCGCACTGTTTACTAATGGTGTGCTGCGACGTTGTGGTTCTTGTCACTTGCATTTCTTTTCCGTTGCCCTGCCGCACCTGCTGTTTCGTCCTCGGCCTCCGCTGCTGCGCGCTCACTATGTCTCGCAAACGGTCAGCTTCGACGCCGGTGAAGACTCAGTGCTCACGTTTCAAGATTTGCTTGGGCCTGACTTGCGCTGCTGCGCGCTAGCCATTTCTTGCAAATGGTTGGCCTCGATGCCGGCGCTGGTTTGGTGCTTGCATTTTTGGCGTGCCCATGAGCCTGATCTCCACCGCTGCGTGCTCACTGTTTCCTGGAAACGGTTGGCCTCGATGCCGGTGTTTGGCTGAGTGCTTGCGTTCCGTGGTTCTTCATGCGCTTGAGTCTGTTATGTTTGTGTGTTTCCGACCTTCCGTTCCACTACTATTCATTGCTAACCGTCGCATGGTGGTCCGTGCATCTAGTTGCTCGTGTTTGGCTGGCACGGCTGCGTTTGGTATTGAATCTCACTCTTCCGCACAAGTCATTGTCATCGTCGACGTACATGTCTCATGTGTTTACCAGTACTCAGTACTCAGTGGCTGCCAGGAGTTGCTGATGTCGCCGCGGTTGAACAGTCGTGCCTCTTAGATATTGAGTCATTCATCTCTGAATCTTTGAAGACTCTTCTCTTACACCACCGATCCCATTCAAGACCGCGCCTCTCCTGCCCACAAGTCCATGGTCATAAGTTATCGATCTTATCTTAATGTACCTATTCCTGCTATTAAATCCCTGGCGGTCCAACCTACTATATCCTCCCATATGCTCGCTGTTGAGGCCTTGAGGTCCTTAGATTGGCTGAACGTCGTCGTCCCCCTGTTTCTCGGTCACAACGGTTATGCCGCTATTGTAATTCTGATGTGGAGGACGAAGCTCAGTTTTGCTGTATTGCAACGATTCGCACTCCTTGGAAGACCTGCGTTCTGAATTCTTTCAAACCATTTTCACCTCGCCGACCGCCAGTTCCGGATTTCTTTGTGTTCAGCGGTGTCTGGATACGAGATCGTAGGAGGACGAAGCCCATGTTTTGCTGCATTGCAAGGGTTTACACTCCTTGGAAGACTCGTGTCCTCACTTCTTTCAAACCATCTTTCACCTCGCCGACCGCCAGTTCCGAATTTTTTTGCGTTCAGCGGTGTCTGGATACGAGATCATACACATTCTTTTGGGTGCTGATGAGATGGGAATAGTGGGAGCGTTGCCTAAATAAGTATTTGACATGTTTTGTATCTTTAGTTCCGTACCCTTGTATTGTCCCTCAGTGTCTACATTTTCTTCGGAACAACTGCGAAGAGTGTCTACTCCGTGCGACGCACTCAAAAGTGCGATCACGACCCTTCGCGGCCACGGCGCATGGCATGCCATGTTAGGGCTGTGGACACGGCCGTTCCTTATTGGGACCTTGTGCCGTTACCAACACCAACACCAACTGTTGAGAGTAGGCGTAGTTTTAGACAATGTACGAGCTAAGTACGACTCGAATATAGTCTAAAATAGCGAAATGATTTGTTGTAAAACGGGGGATCAGTTCGTTCCCAGTATAGACGCGCGGTGTCGAGCCAATAGTATTGCGCTTGGCTGAGCTCTGCAAACGCATGCAGATGTACACTACAGTACCTACTTTTATACTAAAAGACTATTTACTAGAATCTTCTATACTTTTCCTACATCTTCTTCCTTAATCAGCAAGCTCGGCAAGATGCCGGATTGCCATATTCCAACATGATTAATGAGTTCTATTACCTACGAAGGAACCCGAGTAGGTCTAGCAAGCGCTAGGCGTAGCTAGAGATGTCCAACAAGCGCTAGGCGTAGTTGGATAGTGGTTAGTTCGACAAGCGCTAGGCGTAGTCGAACTCAATCACTCAGGTTCACACGAAGTAGTGGAGTTAAGCAAAATAGAATTCAGATGCCCCTTGGGGCATTTCCATACGAGTTATATACAAAGGCATTTGTTCTAGAATGTACTAGTAGGAAATTTAGAGAAGAAACGTCGAGAAATTTCTGTAAGTGCGTAGAAAGAGAAAGAAAGGTAGGGAAAGTGAAGACTAAATGTAGTGATTAGTAAGTATCCATAACACCAACACCACCATTGAGCGTGACGATGCAAACAAATGCATACCTCGCCACAGCCATCGATGCCAGAATATGACATTCTATAGGCGACATCACGATGTGGCTCTTATCTGGCCGCTACTGGATCCACTTGCTGGCACTCCTCCTTGGAAAAAGGCGAATCAGAAGGCTGCCGGCTGCTGGTGACTCCTACCACTCCCACCGGACTTCATCTTAAATATGTGCTGTAGAACGGAGGAGTCACTCGCAACGCAATGTATCTCTTCGGATGATAACTTGAACACTGACAGCATCATAGATACCGGCCTTACAACTTACAGTCTCGATTAAGAAGACGAACCAACCACCAATGTACCCCGTACGTCCACGTGTCCAGATTCTCCCAGAAGATTCATTTCTTATAACTCTTTCGTAGACGAACTTGAAGGGGTTTCGTTCGATAATTAAAAAAGCCCGCAAGCTATGACGCGCTATGCCGGCATGACCTCCCAGCTGCACTACAATTTTAGGCAGGAGATCACTACGTAGTACGCCCATATTTTCCGTCTGCGACTGGAAAGAGGCCAAGGTTGGCCCTGTCGCAAAGGGACATAAATGATGTTAACACCTTGGCGGCGCATTGAGCATCTAATGGTGAAGAACTCCCATATTAGCGTCTAGGAGCAGAAGCTTTTCTTCTGTGAGGAAGCGAGCCAGCTCTGGGTTCGAGGTGGCGCTCCGCAGGAATGACTGCCAGTGGACTGAAATACGGTCAAGTGAAAGAGGTGAAGCTCATGCCTCGACGTTCTCGAAGGCTGTGACCGACTCCATCTAGACCGGATAGTATGGATATATTCTTCAGGAAGCGCACGCGCGCGCGCCATAGTGGCGGCTGGTCCGTTCTGACAAGAAAGATATTTTCGTGGTGATACACAAACGAATACACAATTACAAAAGATTCAGTCGAAAACCCTTTGTATACAGTAACGCTCTGAAAGATAGAATGTGAGAATGTGTACCAGACCGGCCGAAATGTCAACTGACGTTTAACGACCTCAACTCCGAGAATGCCTCTACCTCTCAGTAAAGACATGGCGTCCTCAACCTGACGCTTCCATTGATCATGATCCCTTGGAAGCTCGCTGCCGTCGCATTCAAAACAGTGGCATATACCATGCGCACTATCATGAAGTCTGACATGAACACTTTGCAGCGCAGGCAACGCCAATTTGTCGAGGTAAGCATCAACCTGAGCCCAGACATTAACGGAATGAGGCAAGCTGCGCTCCCATTTGTGACACGCTCGCTCTACCGTCAATGTCCGCAACGTAGGATTGAGATGTATTTCAAGTAACCGAGGGTCCAGTCGCGGGGAGCCAAAGATCATGAAAAAGGAGGAGAGTCTTCTGTGCCGGCTCAGGTCTAAACGGGCCTGTTGACATTTGGAAAGAAGCTAGTGAGAATGATACAGCCGAAGAAAGACAGCGACTTACCCGTCCAGGTGTTAACATCCAGAGTGAAGCTCTCGAGCGCTCCCTGCATCTCGTTAAGCAGTCTCTGAATGAGCAAAGTGGTGGTGTTGCGGTCTATTTGGAGAGAGAGATGCCGGATACAACTGATACCGTACAGAGATTGGTTGAAGAACAGCCACGCAATATTGCTGGATGTCGCAGTCCCGGCCATCGATAGAGACTCTAGTGAGGGTAGACCATCCGGTGTAGGGCGAATCGGCGAGTAAGGTTCGGATGTCCGTTCTGCTCCGGAATTACAGATGAGCGACAAATGCTTTAGTGCTGGGTTTGCCGCAGCAGTAAATACTTCTTCAAATTGTTCAGGTATTTCAAACGCGATGGCACTGAAGATGAATGTTTTGAGCGGTATGGAGCGGAGAGATGCGAGGAAGGGTCTGAGTAGGTGGAATGAACAGAATATTTCGTTTCGTCGAGACATAAGTTCGATCTGTGACAGATTATGCAGTGATGGAAGGATAGAAACGAGAGAAGTGTCCATATATGCCTCTGTCATAAAGTCTGACATTGCATGAATTCCGAATCTTGTGACCAGCGGGGCGACATGAGGAGAATGTTTGAGTAATGCGGCAAGGTTCTTGCACTGGTACAGCTGCCCCGCGTATTGTTCTCGAAGCACGTTCAATTCACTGAAGTCCGCGATGAACACGTTTGAATAGATATGATAACGGCTACAGGGCAGGAAAGCATGGGACACGAGGGAGCACGTCCGTAAGGTAGGGACATCGTCGTGCAGGAAGTCGAGAATATAATCGATGAGCTCTTGGGGCACAGAAAGGTTCGAGTCGCTGGGTACCCCGTCCTTGAATGCGGCCGTCATGGGCAGCATATAGTATCTACGGTATGGATCAGCACTTTTCCTAGGAGGAAGAAATTCAGCGACGCACAAAATAATACCAGCGAGCGATGTCCACCGAAGAGCTGTACAGATATCCCAAGGAAAGGCAAGAGTATTGAGTGCAGGAGGTAACGGAAATGAGATGATGGTGGTACGGAAGGAAGAATATCGGCTATTTCCTTGGTCTCCGCTTGCCGCCACCGCCACCGAACGCGACGATGCAATTCACGTTCGCCTACCACTATCGCGTCTCTATAGTACTCGCTTCGCGTCTAGGACTCAAGACAGTCATTGCTAGGATGTACTGCGAATTCACCAGGAATGTTGCATGGTGAGGTCGAAGAATAAAAGGGCGCTGCCAGGTCCTACCAGGTCCGGCCGTTTTGCTGCAGACTTTGCCTTATATATGCGTTGTACAGATGGACTCAGTTCATCATCGTGAAGCCCAATATATTCCCTTGGACGCTGACTGTATCATTGGCTGTACCGAAGAGCATCTTGGTACGACCTCACAGCTTGGAGTGACCTCGTACGTGTATACGTGCACTAGGATTGTCAACAGGAAACTCATTTTTTGTACCTTTTTCAGAAGGAATTTATTCGATACCACGAGGGACGAGGATACGACGCGCTACACCGACATGTATATGATCCCCCGCTTGCGTTACAATTTTCATGCATTGATCTAGGGACCGCATGCCGGCCCTTCCTCCTGCGACAGGGATTGAAAGCCGAGCTTGATCCCGATCCAGAGGGACATGAATGGTGCTAAAACTCTAATGGTAGAACATTCGGTACACTTGAATAAACCTCACTACCGGACCGAAGTCTAGTCGGGTGAACGAGATGAAGGTCGCGCCTCCACATTCTCAAAGGCTGCGATTGTCTCCGATGGTACGGAACTCGTCGATGATTGTACAATGCCATGGTAGACATCGATAAAGCTGATAGGGTATTCTGATGGCTGTCTTAGCCACGGTCGACCGTCGAAGATGTCTCCGTTTTAATTTTCAGTGTGTTCTTCACTGATTGTAGTAGTGGTACGTCTTCATGTTGTCTCTGGTCTATGAGGATATCTATGATTCAATTCGCAGGGTATCTTCACTGCTTGTGGCTCAGTCTCCAGGTTGTCTCTGTTCTATCAGTGCGGGGCTATGCATAGATGTGGATGCGAACTTGCAGGTGATTTCCGCTGCGTCAGACCTGGATGTTTATGCTATTTTCGAGTTGGCCCCTCGAGTATAGGAGCCATGTTCGACAATGCCTCCATGGGAGTATATATACCCCCGTGGAAGCATTGGACCTATCATCAATCTCTATCATGATTTCGCTGATCTTTATCCTCATGCCTCTCTTGTCCTTGGCTTTCGCAGCACCTCAGGTGCCAAATTGTTTCCCAGCAATAGGTTTCAACATGCCTGCGACGCCGCCATCGACGACGGACAATTGGTGGTGCGACATGAGCACAGAATACGCGTTCGTTGGATTCAGTTATGAGGTCACTGCTTGTACGTCGACGTCCCTCGTGGTCAAATGTGCTCTGTTAACAGTGCTTGCAGGCCAGGATTTTAACCAGCTCCAAACTGAGTTCACGGACATTCGGCAAAAGTTCAATGGTCGTTACGTCCGCCTCTATGGAGCTTGTGACAGGGAAGGTTTCTAGTAAGAGAAAGACCTGCTTTTTTGTCTCATGTGTACTGATTTGACCTATAGCGACGATTTTATCAACGCAGCCTGGAATGCCGGTGTGGGCATCCATGCTCTCATTTGGGTACGTATATTCCCCTATATATAACTCACCCTGAATCTCACATATACCAATCAGTTTGGATTCGACGGCGGTGACATCTGGCAAACTCGTCGGGACGTGCTCTTTGCAACACTACAGTCGAACCCCAAGGCCAAGTTTGTCACGCGAGTCGTGCAATTTGGCTCGGAGCCGCTTTATGATAACGTTCTGTCACCGGAGGATCTTACCGTTCAAATTGTGGCTGCCAAAGCAACGCTATCGAACTTGGGTATACCTGTTACCATTTCGGAGTTGGCGTAAGTTGCTTAACTTTCTCCCTACGGGCCTTCTCTTATTAACGATGTTGTATATGTAGGTATGGGTATCAGGTCCGAGGTGGCGCGCAAGACGTTCTTGGCGCCGTTGATCTGATTGACGCGCACATGCTGCCCTTCTTTTCCCAGCAAGCTTCGACTGGTACGTCTGACTGACGTCTTTTGATCCATATCTCATGCATTATATAGCGAGCGCGTCCTGGCCTATTGTCCTGAACGACATGAACTGGTAAGTGTCACTTCGTATGTTCTTGGCACAGGTACTCACGCTTTGTGACGATTAGGTTCATTGCGAATGGTCAAGGAAAGAAAATCTACCTATCCCAGGTAAGTCTCTATGCCGTGATACTCTTTTACCCTCCCTGATATGCTGTCCAGAACGGTTGGCCATCGGTGACCTACCAAGGTGTACAACCCAATAGCCCTAACGCAGTCGCTGATGTTCAGAATGAATCAGTCAGTTCTCTTCTCTTCAACGCGTCATGCACAAGCTAATGTTCATGTTCACGTCACAGGATTATTACAAGCTTCTTAACTCACAGTGCGGCTACTTCAAAACAGTTCCAGGTGGGGGTGTCGGGTGGTTTGCGCACATCTATTCCGATGCACAGGAGCCAGGATACGGCATTTATAACGACGCTGGAAGTCTCAAATTTCCTTTCAGTCCTATTACGTCTTGTTAGATTTTGTATTTGTGATTTGACATACCCGTTATTGTTGTAACAGTAGATAGTGTTTGTATTTTTATTTAAATTTCCCTTGGTCATACAACATTTTGAAAGTGTCCCTGTTAGCGCAAGTTATGCTCCATTATTTCCAAGATACAATCACAACAATGAATATGATTGTCTTTTCCACTTCAGTATACTATAGGAGCCTTTTTTCGAGACAACGTGACCGTAGTCCTGCTCAAACGAGTGCATCCGTGACGTAACCGTCTAGATGTGCTTCTGCCTCCTGTGCGATAGATTGCGGATGTTCTGATAAAGTATTGGTTAAACTCGACATACCGCACCGGGAACACCGATACGAGCGAAATAATAGCTGCATATAGTCCTGAGTCAAATCGCATCGTCCAAGAGGTGAAGACGCGCGCCGTCGTCTGTTTCGTAGCTACGAAGACCGGTTTCAGTTCGGGCAGGACAAGCTCTTCAGGAAGAAGCTGGAAAGGCCGTCGCCAGATAGCCATGACTATCTGAGACTGCCGGTTATTCCAGGCGGCTTTTCCCCATTAACATGCCGAAGGCCCTCGCGACGTACGTTCTCTTTGAAAGGCAGACGGTATTTCCACTATTGGATGTTTTTCTGTTCGTAAGTAGACCTAAACCAAACTGGTAACATAGCTTTCAGAGAACGTTAATGCGCTCGGTCGGTCCACTTTGAAACATAAAATGCTTCTTTTATTCATACAAAACGATTACTAGACAATTTAATTGAAGGACCTTGGTATGCAATAGCGCTCTAAAAAATAAGACGTGAGAACATATATCGAAGCATTCGGAATATCGACTGACGTTTAACGACTTCAACTTCCAATATACCCTTCTCTCTATGCAAAGGCATGTTCTCCTCGACTTCATGCTTCCATGCATCGGGATGCTTTGGAAGCTCATGACCGCAATTGAAGCATAGGTCATGTGAACGGGAATGCAACCTGATATGAACATTTCGTAATACAGGCAACTTCAGTTTGTCCAGGTGAGCATCGAACCGACCCCAGGGGTTGACAGAGCAGGGTACCAGAAAGGGCTTCCGTTTGTCGCACGCTTGCTCTACCGTCAATATCCGCAACGCAGGACTGAGACGTGTTCGAGATAACAGAGGGTCTAGCGGAGATGATACAATTACGAAAAAAGAGGAGAGCTGTCTGTGTCGGCTCAGATCTAAACGGACTAGTGGTTCTGTAGAAGGAAGTTAGTGCGATGAGACGGTGAAAGAAGACAGTGACCTCACCCGCCCAACTCCAGGCGCTACCATCCAGAGTGAAGTCCTCGAGTGTTGCCTGTGTCTCGTCAAGAAGTCTCTGAATGAGCGAAGAGGTGGCCTTGTTGCATAGTTGGAGAGAGAGACGTCGGATGCCTCTGACGTTGTACAGCGATTGGTTGGAGAATAGCCACTTAATATTGCGAGTTGTTGCAGCCCCGGAGATAGACAAAGACTCTAGTAGTGCCGGTAGGCCATCCGGTGGAGGGAGAATCGGTGCAAAGGGTCTGCATGCGTCATCTGCCCCGGAATCACAGGCAAGCGATAGATGCTTCAGTGCTGGGTTCGCTACAGCAGTGAATACGTCGTCGAATCGTCTGGGCATTTGAAACGAGATGCCATTGAAGATGAACGTTTTAAGGGAGCGGGAGCGGAGAGCTGTGACGAAGGGTTTGTGTGTGGTGATAGATAACTCTTTCCAGAATCCCTGGTTTCCGCGAGCAACGAGTTCAAGATGAGACAAATTTGGGAGGGAGGAGATGATAGAAACGAAAGACGTGTCCATGAACTCGTAGAATAGCGGGACTGACATTGCATGCATTCCGAACCTTGTTACCAGCCGGGCAATATGAGGGCGACGGGCGAGTAGTCCAAGAAGGTTCTGGGATTGGTACAGTTGGCCTGCGTATTGTTTTCGAAACAGGTGCAATTCAGCGATGTGCACGATAAAAACGTTGGAATAGATATGGTAACGGCTACGGGGTAGGAAAGCACAGGAGACGAGGGAGCATCTTCGTATGATGGGGATGTCGTCGTGCAGGAAATCGATAATGTACTCGATGAGCTCCTGGGGTATAGAGAGGCTCGAGTTTCCGGGTACGCTGCTCTTGACTGGCGTCGACTTAGGCGGTATCCTGCTCTTGACTGGCTTCGTCACGGGCGGTATCCTGTTCTTGACTGGCGTCGTCACAGGCGGTGTCCTGCTCTTGAATTCGGTCGTCCTCGGCAGCATATACCTGCAGCAAGGATGAGCACTTTCCTAGGTGGAAGAAATACAGCAACGCACGGAATACCAGCACCAGCACTAAAACAAGCATCGACCAAGCGATGTCCACCAAAGAGCCGTACAGACAATAGAAGGAAAAAGAAAAATGTTAGGTTCATGAGGTAGCCGGCGAGAAGGATGAGAGATGATGGTGGTACGGAAGCAAGAGTGATCAAGCCCGCTTCCTCTTGATCTTCTACCACCACCGCCACTGAGCGTGACGATACTGGTAAATTCTTTCCTCGTTACAGCAGTCGATGCCAGTGCATACCGCCCTTTAAGCGATATCAACGACATGGTCTCCTATGCAAACGTTCGCTGCAGGGATGTCTGAAGTCGTACCGTCGCACCAGGACCGACCGCGACTCTGGAGCCCCAGCAAATCACGCCTGTCCCACTTAGGTCAAGAAATCGAACCAGATACTGGAGAAGAGGGGGTCTTGGCCGCTGGTGGGTACGAATGGACTCACTTCATTATCGTTACTAGGCGCAGTACACTTCTTGGGACGATAAAACAATGCGATGACATTCCAACCGCAATAATAAAGGCGGGTCACGCACGACGCGTCTCAATGTGTGCAGCCGGACTCTTGTATGTCTTATTTCCTACTCAATCAAGTTTGTGAAGAAATGTAATTTATTAGAGAACCAAAAAGTCCTCGAAATACGATACGCTACACCGCCCGCGCTCCCCTTCTGCATTACGAATTTCATCCATTGATCTGGGAATTGCAAGCCGGCGCGTCCTCCTGCGATTGGAAAGAGGCCAGGGTTGACCCCGTCGCGAAGGAATATGAATGATGCCAACACCCTAATGGCAAAGCGACACTTAGAAGAACCCTGCTCCCATATTAGCGTCTACTACAATTTTCGCAGGCGCAGGTCTGGGAGCAGAGCCTTTCCTTCTGCGGGGAAGCGAGCCAGCTCTCGGTTCGAGATGACCCTTCGCAGGAATGACTGGACCGAAATTCGGTCGGGTGAACGAGATGAAGAAGGTCACGCCTCGACGTTCTCGAAGGCTCCGACCGTCTTCATCTGAAGCGGATGATATGGAGCTCGTCGGCGTCCCGGGTACGGAGTTTAGAGAGTCGATAGACTCTGTGGACGACGACGAGGGGGGATGATTGTACAATGCCATGGTGGACATTGATAAAGCTGGTTGGGTGTTCTTATGGTAGGTGTTCATGTTGTTTCTGTTCTAGGAGTAGGGGACTGACGGGTATCTATATTATTTTCGATGTAGCCCCTCAAGTATAGGAGCCATGTTCCAAAATGTTTCCGCGGCGGTACAATTATATCCACGGCAACATTATACTGTCCTTCAGGCCACAGTGAAAATGGAAGCCCTGCAGATCACGAATGGTGCATATACTAGTATGCTGGGCTGGCTCAAGGACTCGGAGCAGAGAGCCTTTAATCGGTGAACTCTCCGCTTTGCTTCCGCGCTCAATTGGTTTGGCGATCAGCCTGAGAACCGACGGAAGCATTTCTATTCGCCTGGCACTGATGGGGAGTGATAGAATGCATCGTAGTCGAGATAGGATGATGTGTGCGTACTGTCTCATACATTCTGGGCTGACTGCTGAATCTGCAGTAAAAACAGGAAGGGCGTTCCCAATCGGTATCACTCACCAGTCCATATACAGAAGGCAGCCAGTACTGCTAGCCTGGCCAGTCACCGCATGGGCCGACATGCGTGGATGTTATTCGGGAATGTATTGACATGTTCGGTCCTTTACTAGATAGGCTGATAGTGGTGCGAGGACCGTTGTATGAATCACGAATATTACCGTTCTGTGTGTATCGAAATGGTATAAGAGGTCGGCACATCTCTGCGTCTGCATTAACACAATAGTGACCGATTTTCATAGATTGGCGGGTAGTATTACGCTATAGCATCCATGCGATTGGACAAAGATGCTGCCGGCAATAGTGATCGTAACACACGGGTGCCAGGACTTGTGATCTACATATGTTCACACGATGCCAACATTGCCCATGATACGTACACAAATAAACACGAGTCTCTCTTCGATTCTCACCTGACATATGGCGCTTGAAGAATATTTCGAATTGTCGCGGCGGGTAGATGTCAGCACCTTAGTGCTACGCGGTCTGGGTATAGCCATTGCTTTTCTGCTCGCTCTACAAGTTCGAAAGGCGCTAGTAACCAGAGCGAAAGTAGGTTGTTATCTTACCTTCGACCCGGTGAACGCTGACGTTGTCGTAGCTGAAACACATCCCTACGGTAGGGTCGTCGGGTCTCATAACGTCTTGGATAGACGCCTTCAAGTTCACATTTCACGGGAAGGCAATCATCGAAGAGGGTTATGCAAAGGTGTGTACCGAGTCGTCTCGCCAGTATCTTCCGAATTACATGGCTTCCTTATGTGTAGTACTACGGGTCAGCATTTAAAGTGCCCTTGATCGATAAATGGATGGTCGTCGTGAGTGGCGCCGAGAAGATTGATGACATTCGGAAGTCCACACTCGAACAGTTGTCTTTGTTGGATGCAACCATAGATGTGAGTGCCCCATCATATATGTGAGTTTTGTATGATTCTCACAAAGACGTCTATAGTTTTTGCAAATGAATCATACTATGGGTCGCAATCTCTGTGTCGACCCTTACCAGGTAGAAGTTATACGAGGCGCTCTAACTCGCAACATTGTCACCTGTTTTGCCGATGTTCAAGACGAGATAAAAGCAGCATTTGAAGACCATATACCGATGACCGAAGGTACGGATACATGGCACTTTTCAGGTGCTCAGCCTAACATTACTATAGACTGGATTGAAGTTTCCGCATACGAGACAATTTTGCAAATAGTATGCAGAGCGAGCAATCGGATGTTCATTGGACTTCCTATCTGTAAGTAACCCATCCGTGTTAGTGCCTTGTTGATGCCAACCTGTCCTTCAGGCCGTGATCCCGATTACATCAAACTCAACATTGACTTCACTATCGACGTTTTCGTCTACGCTCGTATCATTAACCTTTTCCCCGGCATCCTCAAACCGTAAGTCACCAGGGCTCGATATGTCGGGGGCTCAAACCTATTTTCATAAGGATTCTGGGAAACCTCTTTACGCCTCGCAGGCGTGCCTTGGCCAAGATGATGAAATTCCTGGATCAAACTATACGGGAGCGACTGCATCAAGAAAACGTTCATGGCAAAGACTGGCCGGGAAAGCCGGTAAGAAAGATCCCCAAACACAAATTTCCACCGAGCGTTCGCCTCATAGGCTGACAGAATGACCTCCTTTCGTGGCTGCTTGATGCGACTCAAGGCATCAAAGAGAGACGCACGATACGGGATTTGAGCAGCCGAATGCTCAGCTTGAATCTAGGAGCGATTCATACGACGTCTATGGTACTTACCCCAGACAACGCTTCCAAGGCCAACAGATGACTAAATCCCTGGTAGACCTTTACAACCGCTCTCTATGCCTTGGCTACACATCCGGAGTACGCTGAAGCTCTACGAACTGAGGTGGAATCCGTCATCAAGGAAGAAGGGTGCACGAAAGTCGCAATGAATAAGATGAATCAGCTTGACAGCTTCTTGAAGGAAGTCCAGAGAGTGAGCGGCGGTGTTGGCGCCTGTGAGTCGATACTCTGCCTGCTGCATTGCCCCGTATATTGACAACTGAGCACAGTCGGAATGCGTCGTGTGGCTCGAAGCGACTTTGTATTTTCGGACGGGACCGTCATTCCAGCTGGCAGTGAAATCGCTGTGGCTGCTTTGGCAACGAATACGGATGAGGTGAATTGTGCACGATGCGAGTGTGACCAACATATTCACCAACGTTCTTATAGAGGAACTATGAAAACGCATCGGAGCTCAGACCTTGGAGGTTTTCTGACAAGAGGAAAGAAGAGGGCGAGAGCATTCGCCACAGGCTGATTACTCCGAGCTTGGATTTCATTTTCTTTGGCCATGGGCGGTCGGCGTGGTGCGTGTAGTATATGTTTTGTTAGTGATGAAAGCTGATTATCCCGCAGTCCCGGCCGTTTTTTCGCCGTCAATGAGCTGAAGGCTCTTATGTCGTATGTTCTTCTGAACTTTGACGTGAAGATTGAGAAGCCTCCCTCCTCTATGTGGTTAGCCGGTGATCAGATACCCGATCAAAGTAGTAAGGTGTTGTTCAGGAAGCGTGTACGTACACCGTAAATGATCAGGCCGGAGAAGAACGAGATACAGTGCTAATGCTCCCAGACATGAAGTCGAAACCACTTCAGACCGTTTATCTACAAGACAACAAGAGAGCAAAAACAGACAGGTCAGAGGAGAGAAGAATTGTGCCTTACATTCAATGAGGGTTTCTTGACTAATGCGTGAATCCGCGGTCGAAAATGATGAGAGAGCGAGAGGACTCCGATTGGAGATCGGTCCGACTACCCGTTAATCGCGTCTTGCAATGACCACCATCATCGTTCCTATGTCTTCAATTGTCGTTGCCGCCATCTATGCAGCCTATGCTAAAGAGCCGTTCAGGACAATTGTTATACCGACGTTGTTAACGTGTCTTTCGTGACATTCCGCCGTCGTTCTGGATTTCTCAGGTGTCTCACCAAGGAGCGAAGCCAGGGCCTAGGCGAGTATTTCTTCTTTATTGACTCCACGGGTTGCTACAAGGAACATAGGATCTTCCACCGCACCCCACTGCAGAACGGGCGAACATGGGCTCAGGTGGGAGGATGGCTTGCTGATGGAGAAGACACGACGAGAACTGCTCCATCCATGCAAAAGCATTTGAACATTAAAAGCTTCAAGTGGAGAACAATTGGTAGTGGCTTTGGGGAAGAAGCATCGATGATGATGAGTTTACGGTAAACTGTTCCTTCTCCCCTGATGTATCGCTGGACTTATTTATAATAATACAGCAACTCGCTGCATATCTGCCCAACAGACTCAAAAGACGGAGGTGCATGATGCGTGCAAGCAGGTACTAAATACTGGGGGTACATGACCGGCAGGTGCTGGGGACTTGCATATCCGTACCCTTTTCATCCCTGCATTTTTTGTTTCTCTTCGCCCTGTCGTACTTGCTCGTCGTCACCTCAACGTCATTACGCCGCATTTTCGCTTGTATCTTTCACCCCCCTTTCGTTTAATTTCAGAGCCGGTTCTGCATATCCACCAGTCGTCACCACATTTTGTTGGGCAGTACCGATTAGTACCTGCAACTCCGTCAACTCCGTGAAAAGTCATCGGCTGCCAAGTAGGGATATCACAGCGACATGGGGGATTGTGGCACGTTCCGTGTCCGTACAGAGCCCCGGTGTTCCCTATTGGGACCTCGACCGGTTATATATCTATCTGTCTGAAGTGCGTATTTGGAGCAGACATTTTCCTGGTTTGTATATAAATGGCAGCCTTCCAGGTTTTTTTTGTCCAACAAATGGCCCTCGAAGAATACGCTAATCTTGCACGACAGATCGATCAAACCTTACTGCTACGCAGTTTGGGTATAGTCGCCGTGTTTCTACTTGTATTCCAGCTTCAAAAGACTATAATCACCAGAACAAAGGTGAGAGGTTGGGCTATTTGATCCTGCTATATACTCATCACATCGCAGCTGAAAGCCATTCCTACGGTCAGGTCATCTGGTATCATCACGTCTTGGATAGGTGCTTTCAAATTTGTTCACCACGCAAAAGAAATCGTTCAGAAGGGTCATAAAATGGTGTGCATTGGTTCATCCCCCCGCGCGGTGAATTGACCCGTTGTGAACAGCACTATGGGTCCGTGTTCAAAGTGCCCTTGCTCGACAAATGGATGACTGTGGTCAGCGGGCCAGAGAAGATCAATGACATCCGAAAGTCGTCCTTCGAGCAATTATCTTCCACGGAGGCGACTGTAGATGTGAGTGCTGGCTCTTCCTAGTGCGCGTGGAATGACGTGATTGACATAACTACGATTATAGCTTTTACAGATGGACGATACTATTGGTAGCTCCATCGGTGCTGACACTTATCATGTATAGGTCGTACGAGGCGCCTTTACCCGCAACATCTCTACTTGTTTCGCGGACGTTCAGGACGAGATCAAAGAGGCTTTCCGAGACAACATACCAATGACCGAAGGTACAAAACCTGGCAGCGCTTCAAGGTGCTCAGGCTAATATTACTTTAGACTGGATTGAGATCCCTGTTCATCACACGATCTTACAAATTGTATGCCGAGCAAGCAACCGTATGTTTGTCGGACTTCCTCTCTGTGAGTAGTGCCCTCGTCTCGATGGCTTCACTCGGTACGAACTCGTAGTTTAAGGCCGGAACCCCGACTACCTCAAACTCAATATCGACTTCACTATTAGTGTTTTCACCTGTGCTCAAATCATCAACCTTTTCCCATCGTTCTTGAAACCGTAGGTCGATCGAGGCCACTATTGCTCGGGTCATAGTTAACTGTCCCTCCACATATTCAGAATTGTGGGATTTATCTTCACGCCTCGTCGGCGGGCTACGGCCAAGACGGAGAAATTCCTCGGTCAGATCATCCAGGAACGGCTGCACCAGGAGAAGATCCATGGCAAAGATTGGCCAGGAAAACCGGTAAGGAAGTTGCTCAGTCTCAGTTGCGCCAGCAGTTTGTCTCATGCCGCAGTAGAATGACATGCTCTCGTGGCTGCTCGACGCAACTAATGGTGATGAAGAAAGGCGCACAGTGCGGAGTTTGTGTACTAGGATGCTCCTCATGAACTTGACAGCCATCCACACGACATCCAATGTAAGCTGAGCTATAGATTTGAGAGCTCCAGCTGACTGTGTTGATAGACATTTACTACCGCTCTGTACGCGTTAGCTGCACATCCCGAATACATTAATACTCTCCGGACTGAGGTGGAATCTGTGATCGAAGAAGAAGGAAACACGAAAGCTGCAATGGGTAAGATGAACCAACTCGACAGTTTCTTGAAAGAAGCTCAGCGACTATACGGTGACATCGGCGTCTGTGAGTCGTCTCTTTCTGGAACATTCATTTCGATATTCATTCTGATCATCGAACAAGTTGCAATGCGTCGAGCAGCTCAGAAGGATTTTGTGTTTTTGGACGGGACAGTTATTCCCGCTGGGAGTCAAATCGCCGTAGCTTCTTTGTGCACGCATTTGGACGAGGTACAAGCGAGTTTTTGCCATTACGCTCTTCCTTATAGGGTATTCCATGTAGGAGAACTACGAAAATCCGCTGGAATTCAGGCCGTGGAGGTTCTCTGAAAGGAGGAAACAAGAAGGAGAGAGTGTTCGCCACCAGATGGCCACGCCGAGTCTGGATTTTGTTTTCTTTGGCCATGGACGATCAGCATGGTGCGTACAGCCCCCCACTCCGGTGTCTACTCGAATCTGATATCGGCTCTTGTTTATAGTCCAGGCCGCTTCTTCGCTGTCAACGAATTAAAGGCTCTCATGACCTACGTCCTCATGAACTTCGACGTAAAGATGGACCAGGTTCCCCCGTCTATGTGGTTCTCCGGTGATCAGTTCCCGAATCAGAGTAGTAAGGTACTGTTTCGAAGGCGTGCATGGCGGATCCACAGCTAAATATCCCAGCAGTAGGAGACAACTTAGCGCATTTAACACATACCTAAATCAAGTTCAAGGCCTTCTTCAGATCATGATTCTATCCGTGTTTTTGAAAGGAAAAGCCCGCGTATGCGATGCACGGGTAATACACTCTCAACCTACCAAGGTTCCGCTTTTACTCTGCACGCAATAAGAAGTCTCCAAGCTCTTTCAACGCCGGCAATCGTATTTAGTAGACGTGGTGCTAGGAAGGGAGCAGAATAACAGCAGAAGAACAATTAGTACGGATGTTCGGATCGCATGAAGTCTAAATGTCTCATTAACAATGACGAGTCCCCTGGAAAGGTTAGAATGCATTATAAATGATAAGAAAAGAGAAGGTGGCCCGTGTGGTTGTAGGTCGGAGAGTCGAGACCGCTCGGAGGGTGGGCCACCTACGAACGACATCATACTAGAGGATTCACTGAAGTGAGTCTTACCGATCCCTTACACCGACGCTTGCTCTTTGTAGGGGCCATCGCAGGTCAGAATTATTCTCGATATTCAACGAGGGCTTCCTT
This sequence comes from Armillaria ostoyae, assembly GCA_902506015.1. Lineage (NCBI taxonomy): Eukaryota > Fungi > Basidiomycota > Agaricomycetes > Agaricales > Physalacriaceae > Armillaria > Armillaria ostoyae. Next base: position 4,607,008 of record LR732082.1, read on the forward strand.
AGCCAACAAACACTGTTTAACTGAGTCCGTGGAGAGAGGACCTATCGGAGGTCGGTCCGACTCCGCCGGTCAACCATCATCGCTTCTTGCAGTGACCACCACCGTTTCTTGGCTTTATACCACTATCTACCTGACCATATCGCCGACAACCACCTCTCCATCACCATAGGACTTGCTTGGGACTTGCAATGGACTCTTCATACCTGTGTACCACCGCTACAATTCTATCATCGTGCGCGCCTACCTTTTTCTATTCCAGTTCACTGATCCTTCTATCCCCTGTCTCGAGAGTCGGTCATTTCCTGTTATTTTGGTTTTTGATGTGGCAATGAGTATCGCTCCTGCCGCCGCGCCATTTTTCCGATGCTGTGTTGCGACGGAGTGGTATCTTGTTGCTTGCGTTCCTGTGATAGTGGTGAGGTCCACTCCTGCCGCCGCGCTGTTTTTCAATGGCGTGTTGCGACGGTTTGGTTCCCCGTTGCTCTGGTCTCGGTGGTGGTGACATGATTCGCTCCTGCCGCCGCACTGTTTTTTAATGGTGTGCTGCGACGGTGTGATGTTTTGTTGCTCGCGTTCCTGTGATAGTGGCGAGGTCCACTCCTGCCGCCGCGCTGTTTTTCAATGGCGGGTTGCGACGGTCTGGTTTCTCATCGTTTTGGTTTTGGTGGTGACAAGGTTCGCTCTCGCCGCCGCACTGTTTATAAATGGTGTGCTGCGACGGAGCGCTCTCTCGTGGCTTCGTTCCCCGTTGGTTGTGCTTCATGTCCGTTGTTTCTCCCCCGCCTGCTTTGGATCCCTCATGGTCCGTGCGTATGTCTGTATGTTTCACACTGTCTCACCTTACATGATGACATCTCCCGTGCCTCCGAGGATTACAACTGCCGATGCACTCTTCCCTAGAATGGCGTGCTGCGATTTTGTCTGCACGTATTGTGTTCCCTCCGCCACACCGTTTTTTGATTGAATGGCGCCTTGTGAGATCGTTACCCTGCATGTTTTTATTGTTGTTTCTGTTCTTACGCCTGGTGGCCTTGGACTTTCTCCAATGTACCAGGCTGATAATTTTGCTGGCACCGTGCCTCCAAAAGATCGCTGTCATCCCCCGTCCCTCGATCTTGCTGTATTGCATTCGTTGGCAGACTGGCGAGGTCAATCATTCCAAACATCTCTTCCTTGATACGGATACAAGTGTTCCTATTTGCCAGTGAATGTCCTAATCTCAGCACATAGAATAGCAGTGGTATGATTGTTGACATCGTCCCATACTCTCGCCATTGAATATTGAAGTACTTCGATAATCTGAACGCCGTCGTCCACCCGTGCCTCGTGCTCAGTGTTTATGCTGTTATTGCAAAAGCGAGGTGAAGACGAGGTTCATGCACTGTTGTATTGTGATGCACTCCAAAGTCTGCAAGATTTACGGCGAGTTTATCGGTAACATCTTCGCCGTGGCTCCTGGCACGCTCCTAGCGTCCCTGCGGTCGGCTTCGTCTGCTCTTGATGCTCTACGTACGGTAACGTACCTTTTTGGACACAGGAAGAGAAGCTGAGAACTCTGTCCTCGCCCGCTTTGCTAAATATATTTATAATATCTTCCGTGTATTTAGTGAAGCTCCGTTACATTGCCCATAATTATGTACACCTGGCATCCGTTCCACTGTCTCCAGTCTCTATCAGTTGAGAACCCCACAAAGATACTCTAATCCGCGAGACGCACTCAACAGTGTGCTTAAAACGGCATGAGCCTTTGTGGCCGCAGCACATGGCAAGCCATGTCAGGGCTGCGGACCCGGCCGTTCCTTATTGGGACCTTGTGCCGGTACCAATACCAATACCAATACCAATACCATGGTCCGACGCCTTCGCTGCTATTGCTATGCAGCTATTCTATAGAGCCGCTCAAAATGATGCTTATATTGATGCCGTTAACATATCCTTCGTCACATTGACTACCAGCCCTCCCCGGTCCCGTGTCTTTCGGATTTCACTGAGGAGCGAAGCCATCAAAGAACCACGGGCAAGCTCCTCCTCCGTCTTCATTGACTAGAATTTACTGATCTGTTGTATGTTGAGCAGAAACCCGCGCTCTGAATCATTTTCACGGCAGCCATGAAACGAAACAGAGATCCTTGGCATAGAAAGTCAATGGGTTGGTAATCGAAACCTGCGGGAGCAAGTTGATACAGCATTACGCACCGGTCCAACAGACCGTATAGTGCGTGCAAACAAATGCAAGTAAGTAATGGACAATGCCGGTATGCCGGTGCGGGGAAATGATCTTGTATGCACCGTTAAGCCGTGTTCGTGAATACTGACGCGTTTGGTACGGCCACTTTGTCATTCGGTGTGTCGTGTTGTCATAATATTATTCTTAAAGTCACAAATTCATTCAGCTACAGGGCAATCTCTTCAAGTCAGATAGGATGTCCCCCTGAGCCTCCGAGCCCCCCTTCCAAAAAATGTCATGACGTCGAGCAGCCTACCGCCTCGTTACGTCCTCTTCAGAATGGATTGCAGGCGCTGGGAACTGCCACAGATCGGAATGACTAAGAACGGAAGAAAGAGCTCTGTACACTTGTTGGACCCTGGGATAGCCCCGTCGTGGGTAGTGTGGATAGAACAAGGTGACTCAAAGGTGACTCACCGGTTGTATCCCGGGTGGAAAGCAGTTTAGCACTTCTGACTCAGAGGAGTGTTCGGAGCCGGGAGCAGACATTCTCAGAGTCATGGTTCGTATATAAATGACAACATCCCAGGTTTTCTTGCACAACAAATAGCCCTCGAGGAATACACCGATCTCGCACGACAGATGGATAAAACCTTACTGCTGGGCATAGTCACCGTGTTTCTGCTTGCATTCCAACTTCGAAAGGCCTTAATCACCAGAGCGAAGGTGAGGGGTAACGCTACTTGTATTCTGTGTTTACTCATCACATCGCAGCTGAAGGCCATTCCTACGGTCGGGTCGTCTGGAATTATAACATCTTGGATAGATGCTATCAAATTCATTCGCCATGCAAAGGAAATCATTCAAGAGGGTCATAAAATGGTGTGTATTGGTTCATCTCCCCGCGCGGTGAATTGACTAATTGCGAATAGTACCATGGGTCCGTGTTCAAAGTACCCTTACTCGACAAATGGATGGTTGTCGTCAGCGGGTCAGAGAAGATCAATGATATCCGAAAGTCGACCCGCGAACAACTGTCTTCCGTAGATGCGTTTGTAGATGTCAGTGCTCTCTTTCTAGTACATGGGGAATGACGTTATTGACACAATGACGGTTATAGCATTTGCAGACGGACTATACCGTTGACCGCTCCGTCGGTGCCGACAATTATCTTGCAGAAGTTGTACGAGGCGCCTTTACCCGTAACATCTCTACTTGTTTCGCGGATGTTCAGGATGAGATAAAGGCGGCATTCATAGACAATGTGCCGATGACCGAAGGTATGGGACTTAGCGGTGCTCTTAGGTGCTCAAGCTGATGCTACTATAGACTGGATTGAGGTCCCCGCCTATGAAAAGATCCTACAAATTATATGCCGAGCAAGCAACAGGATGTTTGTAGGACTTCCTCTCTGTGAGTAGTGCCCTCCCGATAGTAGGTTTTCTGGTACGAACTCTCCGTTAAGGTCGCAACCCCGACTACCTCAAACTCAATATCGATTTCACTATTGATGTCTTCGTCTACGCTCGGATTATCAACTTTTTCCCGACGTTCATGAAGCCGTAAGTTGTTCGAGCTCACTATTGTTTAGAGCATAGTCAACTATCGCTCCATATATTCAGATTTTTGGGATCTATTTTTACTCCCGGTCGGCGGGCTATAGCCAAGGCCGAGAAGTTCTTCGGTCAGACCATCCAGGAACGGCTGTACCAGGAGAAGATCCATGGCAAAGATTGGCCAGGAAAACCGGTAAGAGAGTTGACCAGTCTGCTGCTGACTGTTTACCTCATGTTATGGTAGAATGACATGCTCTCATGGTTGCTCGATGCGTCCAATGGCAACGAAGAAAGGCGTACAGTACGGAGTTTGTGTACTAGGATGCTCTTTACGAACTTGGGAGCCATCCACACGACATCTAATGTAAGCTGAATCACATATTCGAGAACACTGGCTGACGTGCTTACAGTCATTCACTACTGCTCTGTACGCGTTAGCCGCACATCCTGAATACGTTGAAACTCTCCGGACTGAGGTGGAATCTGTGATCGAAGAAGAAGGAAACACGAAAGATGCAATGGGTAAGATGAACCAGCTCGACAGTTTCTTGAAGGAATCCCAGCGACTGTACGGTGACTTTGGCGTCTGTGAGTCATGCTCCTTCTTATTACATTAATTCGAACTCGTTCTGACCATAAAGCAAAGTTGTAATGAGTCGAGTAGCTCGGAAGGACTTTGTGTTTTCGGACGGGACGGTTGTTCCCGCTGGGAGTCATATCGCTGTGGCTGCTTTGGGCACGCATCTGGACGAGGTACGAGCGACTTTTGTGGCCATGACGGTCTTCCTTACCAGCTTTCCTACGTAAGGAAAACTATGAAGATCCGTTGGAATTCAAACCATGGAGGTTCTCTGAAAAGAGGAAACAAGAAGGGGAGAGTGTTCGCCACCAGATGGCCACGCCGAGTCTGGATTTTGTTTTCTTTGGCCATGGACGATCGACATGGTGCGTACAACTTTACACTCTCAGCTCCTCGAGTCTAATATCGACTTCTGTTTATAGCCCAGGCCGCTTCTTCGCTGTCAACGAATTAAAGGCTCTCATGACCTACGTCCTCATGAACTTTGACGTGAAGATGGACAAGGTTCCCCCGTCTATGTGGTTCTCCGGTGATCAGTTCCCGGATCAGAGTAGTAAGGTGCTGTTCAGGAAGCGTATACGAACGTAGATATACATCTTGTCAATGATCAAGGTGTTAGAATACGGATTCCTAATTTGGAAGTGTGAGCTTGCATGAACATTCTCGCTCGTTCTCCCCATATTCCCAGGGATGCTTACTCATTTTATTAGTGATACATTACTCATATTTTCTAGTATATTCTACATATTTTGGTAGTATAAAAGCCATGTAGTTAGTAGGGCATCGCTAGTGCGATTTCCGTGAACATTGGTTCTTTATTCTGCTCACTTGTGAACTGCGAGTTCTAACACACAAGGTACATCTAGTGATCCGATGCGGTTGGATGGAAAAGAACGAGATCCAGAAATATTTCCACCAGCAGCAGAAGGGTTAGTGAATACCTAAATAATGTTGAAGGCTCTCAAATTTTTGCCCCACACACAGTACAAGGGCTCCACGGTCACCAAGGTGCCGACCGTAATATGGTACGCAGTAGACATGAAACTTAAGAGAGCACTGGAGCAAATTTTGCTCAAAACAACTTGAAGACCAGGAAGTTGAACAATCGTGCTTGACGTTCGAATCACGGAGAGTGTTTTCTCATTAACACCGGCCAGTTCTCAGGAAACGGCGTGAATGCCTTCTAAATGATAAAAGAGCATTGAAAAAAGTGAAAGTAACCCGGAGAATCGAGACCTCGGAAGGCGGGCCGATTCTGCCGGTCGTCAATACCTTCTTGCACTCCAACCACCACCACGGTTCCGACGCCTTCGTTGTCATCGCCGCCATTGCTATAGAGTCTTTCAGAAAGACGCTTCTATCGGCGGTGCTGAAAACGTGTCCTTCGTGATATTGATAGCCATTCCTCGTGTGTCTCGGCCTTTAGGATTTTTTTATCACTGGGCATAGAGCCCGCTTTTCATCTTCATTGGCTACAAATTGCTGATTTTGTTGTAGGCTGTGCCAGAAATTTTTTCGTGTTCCCATGGAGCAAAATTGTGGCGGCCGGGACGACCGCAAATCACTGGTTCGATTCGATATACATTTCCCGCTCAGATTGTGGCGATAAATACAAGCACAGCTTCATGAATTGGGCGTGGCAGCGGTTGTTCACTAGTTGAAGATGACGCTTGGTGAGCCCCATTACTACGCATTGTCTAGCATCATCTCACTTCACTGCAGGCTGAGCGGCGAACCATTCACTCCTTCACGCCGTGGCCGCATAGGCATCGGGACTTCAGCTCAGTCAAGGACAGTCAACTACGTACTAGGATAGGAATAATCCAGTGACTCGAGGGCCAGTCTCTGCTCTACCGTGCCCCCTTGAAACTATTTGACGTCGTCCTTAGATATTGACTCACTCGAATGCATGAAGAAAATAAGACAGAATTCTATTGAATCAAGGAGTTCATGATGATTATTCGACGTGCTACACGGCCTGCGCTCCCCTTCTGCACTACAACTTTCATACATTGATCTGGGAATCGCAAGCCAGCGCGTCCTTCTGCGATTGGAAATAGGTCAAGTTTGACCCTGTCTCGAAGGAATACGAATGATGCCAACACCCTGGTGGCAGAGCGACACTTAAAAGAACCCTGCTCCCATATTAGCGTCTACTACAATTTTCGCAGGCGCAGGTCTGGGCGAAGAGCATTTTCTTCTCCGGGGAAGCGAACCAGCTCTGGGCTTGAGATGGCCCTTCGCAGGAATGACTGGACCGAAATTCGGTCGGGTGAACGAGATGAAGAAGGTCACGCCTCGGCGTTCTCGAAAGCTGCGTCCGTCTCCATCTGAAGCGGATAGTATGAAACTTGTCGCAGTCCCGGGTACGGAGTATAGAGAGTCGATTGACTCGGTGGACGACGACCAGGGGAGATGATCGTACAATGCCATGCGGACATCAATAAAACGGGTGTTCTGATGGAGGTAGATTTTCATTTTGTATCTGGTGAGTAGGGGACTGATGGGTATTTATATTATTTTCGATATAGCCCCTCTTCAGTATAGGAGCCTTTTTTCTGAGATAACGTGACCGTGATCCTACTCAAACGAGCGCTTCCTTAAAATGCATCCGCGGGTTACCTGAACAATCAGATCTAGACCCCGCGGGAGCATTTCCTCTGACATTAGCTCTTCGGTAGAGCCACGCGTCTCATTCGATGTCAATATGCTGACTCTTCAGCAGGTCTGTGAGTGTGCCGCGGGGAGATCTTTTGCTATTCATCGACCGCCGGTGGGCAATGTTTCAAATTTCAGCTCTCACTCGATATCTGAGTTGACTTTGTGATCCGTTTTCACGCAAGGTATAGTAACAACGTCGACACGACGTAAGTAGTTGGTCAATCGTGTTGTTATCCTGAAAGGCTGTGCCTGCTGGTGGGAAGTTCTACCAACTCACACAGTTAACGTTAGAAGGGCGATATTCGAGCCTCGGCGCACTTGGAGTCGGGAATAGGTGACTTTATTGTTTGTATGTGATGGTCATGGTTCGGACAGGCGTCCCGTGCTCGAACTCCAACATTCAGGATTTATGGGGACGTGCCATACTATTGAGAATTGGTTTTCACGGCTCTAACGCCACATTCTATTTATACCTATTTACCGCTTACCTTATACTTTGACATTTCGTACCTATCTCTTCTTGACTCTGATCCACCACTGTCCCTACGCTGTACGACAGAATATACCATCCTTCGAGTCCACTACGCTGCCCTCCCGAACCACCAGAGCCTAAATTCCAACACATACGACTTCTATCATCAAGGACGTTTCGTTAGATCGTTCACATTCCCGTTTGACATGCTACTTGAGTAGTGACGCCTAGATTACCGTCATGTAGACGATGTGTAGTTAAAGTGAACGGATATTGCAATGCGAACGGTTCTGTCGGCAGTCATAGATCTACAGTGAGCACTTTAGATGATTCCGGTGGAGGCGGTGACACTGTATGTCCACAGACGGCTTTGGATTGATGTGGAAGAGACCCTCGACGTCCGATGTGTCTGTTTATGCCGAGCAAATGGAAGCCATTCACAGCCAGAGGGGTCGAACTCTTAATCGTCTCGGAAACAACGGATGTGATGGGGTTGAGAACCGAAAGCATGTAATATAAGTATTTTTAGGTGAGACAGCAACAAGGGCAGCGTAATACGGCGCCTGAACGTAGGTTGAAGTTTATGGTGTTTTCTTGATTCGGGATATCTGGTGAGTTTGTTTGGTGATGGAGTAGAAACGATGAAAAAGATTTCAAAACCTCAAAGCACATGCTTCAAGAGGCCCCGGAGCTGCCGAAGATTTGCTCACCTGGATTGTGACAATGAACGACCAGCATAGTGAATATACTTGAACACTGCGGGTCCTGAGACTGAGCGGGGATCCTTGTACACAACGTCTGCTGGTTCCTCGCCGTCAATGGGTCAGATCGAAGGCTTTATGTCGCATGCTCTCTTGAATTTTGAAGTGAAGATGGGCAGGGTTCTTCCATCTGGCTGGTTCGCTGCTGACCCGTTTCCGAATCAGAGCAGTAACGTGCTGTTCAAGAAGTGCATTGATGGTGATGTGATGATTGCGAGTCCTTTCTTTCATCAGCTGTTGACGGAACTGAGAAGTCCGGCGGATATATGCTTGTAATGATACACGAAAGAATATAATTCTACAAGGCGAAGTAGACCCATGTATCACATGGAATCATTTGCCCTCGCTACACAATAGCGCTCTAAGAGAAGGTGTATCAGGATGTGTGGCGACGAATGGAGGGATGGACTAGCGTCTCACAACTTCGACTTCTAAGATCCCTTTGCTGCTTAGCAGGAGCATCTGCTCCTCGACCTGGTTCCTCCATTCACCATGATCCTGGGGTAGGTAACCACCGTCACACCAATAGGAGTTGCATTCGTCATGGCCATCGTCGTGCAGCTTGACATGTACATGTCGCAGCATAGGTAATGCCAGTCTGTTAATGTGCGCATCAACCTCTGCCAATGTAGGACCAGTTGGGACCCAATTGTTGTTAAGGAGTTCAACAGTCAATGTTTGTAATGCAGCACCGAAATGGGTCTTAAGGAGCCAGGTATTCATTGCAAAGTAAAGGACGACGAAAAATGATTTGAGTTTCTTATGTCGTGTGAGGTCGAAACCAGTATTTCGGTCTGGCGATGTTTGTGAGTGTGTATTATTGAGATCAGAACAGAGACCTGCGTACTACCCGGACCATTTGGCGTAACATCCAGAGTTAAACACTCAAGGGTATCACGCATCTCATCGAGAAGGGCTTGTATGACCCATTCCTTGGTGTCGGTGCCCAATTGAAGAGAAAGCTGTCGGACATGGCTGATGTTGTACAGGGATCTTAGGGCTGCGCGAAAAACTCTTGGTTTTTCCCCAAAATGGTTTTTCACGGTAAATTACCTGTAAATTACCAGGTAAATTACCAGGATAGGTATGCAGGTGAAAGTTGGTAGGTAAGTTACCCAGCACGTGGTCAATTGGTCGAGCGGCGCGGCATTGGGCATTGGGCAATGGGCATTCATCAATTTTACTTTGTCATTCGGTTCGATAGCCTTTGCATCGCCTCAGTACCCATTGTTGAACATTGTTCAATTCTTTTGTATGTTTCTTTTATTGAAAGTTGCCTTTACTTCAAGAGTCGAGAATTTCTTCCCTCTTGCGTCCTTCTGTATTTTAGCTGAGCTGCCTGAGCATAGAATCCTGTCTTTCTCACCCGTCTACTTCACGATGTCAGCCTCCCCACTTCCGAAACTTGACCCATACTTGATACCTCGCTTAAAAGAACGCGTCAAAATCCCTGACTATGGCCTTGCCACTCTGCCCGGTCTGACCATTGACGACATAGTCTCGTACACCGCAAACACATCATTGGAGAACTCGCCAGGGAGAAAATTTTTTGATATTAACCACGTGATCCGGTAATTTACCGTGTAAATTACGCGGGGAAAAACCCCCCCTCGCCACCACCTTTGGTAACTTACTGGTAACAAACCCCCTGGGAGGTTTTTCGCGCAGCCCTAAGGGATCTATTGAAGAAAAGGAATCCTATCTGCCGAAACACGGCATCCCCGGACATGGACAGAGATTCTAGCTCTGGCAGGCCATTAGCTGGCCGGCGAATCGATAATGGCAGGTTGGATGATGTTATTTCTCCGGAATCGGAGTCAATCGACAGATGCTTTAGAGCTGGGTTCGCCACCGCGGTGAATACATCTTCCAAGTCAGCATTTGTGTTGTATGCAATGCCTTTGAGGTGCACTGTTGTGAGTCGCAAGGAACGTAGCGTTCTGAGAAAGAGTTCTTGAAATACGCTCGGAAAGTAGTCCCAATCAGTCATGCCTCTCCGATCAACGAGCTGGATTCGAGAGAGATTGTGGAGGGAGGTAAAAATAGAATGAAGTGAAGAATCGGCGCACAATTCGACCAGTCTCTCGGATATGGTATGCATCCCTATTGTATGTATCCCTAGTGTTCTCACTAGCGGCCCGACATGAGGGGAATGTTTCAACAATGCATCAAAACCCCCGCATCTGTACAATCTCCCAGCATATCGTTCCCTAAACGAGTCAAGGTCCATATCGTGCACGATGAGAACAACGGAATAGATGTGATGACGGCTCCTGGGCAGGAAACTATTGGAAGCAAGAGAGCACATCCGTAAAACAGGGACATCATCGTGCAGGAAGTCGAGGATATAATCAATCAGTTCTTGAGGTAAAGAGGGACGCGAATCGTTCGCTGCAGAGATCTTGTCCGGCATTGTCAGCAGCAGGGGGCTCTGTACGTCGAGCTTGGTCAGTGATATTACTCTTACCAATAAAGAGACGCAGCGACGCACCAAAATGTCAAAATACTGGCTGTATGTCCACTAAGTTCCTCTATAAAGCAGGAGAGATGTAGGCGACAATAAGTAGTACGAGGGAATAATTGCGATGCAACCTTGCCGGTCACGGCCGCCGCGTATCGTGCCGGGTTCCTGACGTAATTACACGGCACGGTACATATCGTAGCGGTGCACGCACCGGGTCCCCGATTCTTCCCGGAAGCCTTGAGGCGCCCTCCGTACACACATGGTTAATATGTCTTTTAATGCGACAGACTAAGTATCCTCTGGAACCCATCTTGACCACCTCTGAAGAACGTCTTGTTTTGTTTCCCATCTGTTATCCCGAGATACAAAGTACACATTTTTGAATGAAGAATTACATGGGTTCATAACAGGCGTATAACTTCTACAAGAAGGCGCAGGCTTCTGTCCGGTCTGCTGAGGAGATGAATTTGACACAGGATCGCAACCATGTTACTACACAGTTGCTCGAGCTCCAGATCCATTGCCTAAATAAGCTTTCGTGCCAATTCACTAAAGGAGAGTACCAAACTTGCCTCTACAGCTTCATTACGCCTTTTTAAATTTCTGTCAGCCTCCAAGTACTCTCTTAATTCTCTAACCTTGATTCCTTCAAATTAGTCACTGAGCTCGTCTTTCGTACGATATAACTCAACCGGTAGTATGTTAGAGCATGAAAGCTCTCGTGAGCAATTTCTATGGTGCGGGTATGGAGACAAAAATACGTCTTGAGCAATATTTCTCCCAAATCCGCCATAAATGGCAGTATTACCGGGTATTACCGGGTATTATCAAGGCATACTGGGTATTCCCGAGTATTTGCGAGTATTTCACGGTTTTTAGCAGTTTTTACTGGGCGGTTTGTACCGAAAGTAACCAGCAGTATCCCGACCTCTACCGAATCCTCCCCTTTTGCCTAGAACCGCTAAAAACCGAGGAATATCGATTTTCCTCATGCCCTGGCAACTGTATTCCGAATCCGACCCACTGCGGTTCCGGGGTCCTCTTATTTGCACTTGTATCCCTTTGCCAATGGGTCAGTGCACTCCGCCCTCTCCCCTCACTACTCACGCCGAACTAGACCGCCCGGTCGTTCGTAGCCATTCCCCTTGATATCGGTCGAGGGCGAATGTAGTCTCGTCACCTCCTCACTCATCACTGGCGATAAAGATACCACAAGACGAAGCCGGCACAGGATTTTCAGCCGCTCACTCTCCTCGCTCATCCCACCGTTCTTCACTGCCTGGCCTTGCTCTTACCATCCAGCTGAATTACACCATGTCGCCATTCCCCCCGCTATTGGTCGAGTGCTAATCTTGTCTCGTCACTCCCTCACTCGATGTCATGCCACAAGACCAAACTACCCGAACCTCAGCCCACTCGTTTTCGTCACTCATCCTACCGCTCTCACGTCCTTTGTCTGCTGGGAGATCTGCATCCAATCAAGCCCAGGAAAGGCCATATATCTCTTTGGTGCCTGAAACTGGACTGACACATGGCACATGGACCCAAGTCGCATACCACTTCTACCTACAATATACATATCTTTCATGCTCTGTACTTGGTTTTTTTTCATAGATATGGACTTCCATATCATCTGTCTTAATATTTTTTTTTTCTGAGGTTCGTTACTGTGCCTATTGTCGCCAATCGCCATACACCTGAGACGTCTCTTTTACCTGACGTGTACTACCAGCTGTACCACATCCGTTGCTCTCAAAGTGCCCACCCGTTGCTGCCCACGCCCCACTCTTTCTCAACGGCATATTCTGATCCCCCGTTACATCTATTAGTCATCCCCAAGCTCAGCCCGCTAATCTCAATCTCTATGTTATCTTATCCACCCATCTTACCCATCATATTTATCTTATCTGACATTGATGCGTGCCAATTGCCAACGATAGCAGTTAAGTGCCTGATAGGCGCTCATTGCCATAATGGGAATATCCCTGCCAGACTATAAATCGGAGCTCCGGCCCGTATTTGACCTTTACCTCTTGGCCATTCTACCATCCCGGTGAGTTTCCCTCCCAATGTAGCTCGTTCTCTACTGATTTTTTTTGCAGATCCAAGATGACCACAGTATCGATAGCCGTCGCCACCAGTGAACATGACACCTGGAATGCTAATAACCGCCGTCTCGTCCTTGCTCGGGTGGACGCGTTCCACGATCAGATTTTCCGAGCTCTCGATGGTCGTCCAGGGGTGCTTGCGGTCCGGTAAGAACAATTTGACGGTCGTCACTCAATACTAACCGTATTCAGGTCACTCCGACACTACCCCAACCATTCACACAAGACTCTGAAACTTTTCGATGCCAATGGAGTACATCTTGGATCTATTCATTTCGGTAACGCTCGCCACACCGACGAATGGTTCCCTCGGCCTGCAATCGACATCGTCCTCCAACGGCTCCACCTCATTCTGGGCCACACTTTACCCAACAACGTTCAGTACTACCCCCAGGATCACGTCGACGTCAGTATTACCGTGTAAGTGCTCATCTTGTCGCATCCGCTCCCTTTTGACTGAAGCCGGATCACCTACAGAGGGGTTTCGCCAGCGTAAGGGGGGGTGGAATGTATCTTAGATTAGAATGCGGGATTGTAGAGTGCGGACGCCAATCGGGATATCTTTGGAGGAGGGCACGAGTATGAGTAGAGTAGACATGCATTTTCAAGTCAGAAAAACAGTTAGCACGCGCAAAGCTTAGTATTGTCAATACACACACCTTCATCCCCTTTCCGCTTCTACAGGCTACGTGCAGTCCTTGTTCGACATGTTTGTGTGTGTACTGAGGCGTTCGATACTCCTAGAAAACGTTAAAACGTTAGGCCTAGACAAGCTGCTTTTTACGTGACATCATGTTCGTGGCACTACTCTTTTGCGATCAACAGACATTTTTCCACTGCGGTAGGCGTGTCTTTTCAACTCTATGCTTTGCCTTTTTGCTCATCTCCCCCACATTTTGTGTGCATGGGAATGTCAAGATTATCGCCCTTCAAAGCTCGATTTTTCTGAGGTCCAAGCCCCATGGTGAGCGACACCACGCGTCGACCCTGGATCCTATCGATGATCGTGAGTTTTTGCATCTGATTGTAAGTGCTTATGATCGTGACTGACCCTTACTCTGACATCGAAGACGAATCCTCGACTTTCCCAAGATCAAGCCCCCATAGCGAGCGCAGCCATACTCTGCATTGGACTTTGATGTTCCCGCTGTCCCCCCGCTGGAAACCGTTCGCGTACGGATGCGCCTTCACAAAGACTTCGAATTTTGCTCATTTCCCCCTCATGTTAGTACTCGTTCTGGTGTCCAAATTCCGCCATGTTCAACCTCAAAATTTCCGAAATCCAAGCCCCACGGCGAGTGGTATGACACACCGAGCTTGGATCCCATCGATTCTATGACTCATGCTTACTCTCCAGATCCAAGACGAATCCCCGATATCTCAGAGATCAAAGCCCTGCGATTTCACCTCGACGTTCACGGTCTTCGGTCCAGGATCTCGGTACGTTTCTTTTCCTAAACTTTGTGCTTTTTTGCAATTTTAGGGTTCGTTCTTGTGTCAAAAATCCGTGCCATCCAAGGTCGAATCTTCCGAGATCGAAGCCCCACGGCGAGCAATGTCACGCATTCCTTTGGATCTCGACGTCTGTCAGATTGTGGTTGATGGTGTGTTCAAATGGTGTGTTGTCAGAAGATGGTTCGTGAACGAAGCTGACCTTTCTCCTAGATGGCTCACCTCGAATGTATTCTTTCATCCTCCAAATTAGCCTACTCTTGCAAAACTCAGTTTTTGCGGCGCAACAACATATCAATTTCTGGCGAACGAGAGATGGTTGCTTAGATTTTCGTCAGCAACTGACAGATCCAATAAGATTGAAGCATAGACTTACTTCTTAGCTCTGAAGTGGGCCACGGACAATCCTAATGAGCACTTCACCTCGCTCCCCAGACACCGATACATATAGGCAACACTGTACGGTCTTTGCTTGCCGGACGGAGATACATCGTCTCGCGGCAATATTGGGTGCAGGACGTCGATCTCTATACTTGGATTTCGTGAGCAAGGGACAGATACAATCAGATTCAACAATAGACTTACCTCCTTGCCTTGAAGGTCACAAGCAGCTCACCTCGCTCGCGGGCCATCAATACATACAGTCAAAGTCGTACTGGGTGTCTACAGGATAATGTTAGTGCCGATTTGCTAGCCTGTGAATACAGAGCCAAATTACCTCGCTCACTGGATGGCAATACGTCGTCTTGGGGCAATCGTACAACCTGCGATGCGTCATTCATGTGGCTTTGATATCATAGTCTGGAATACACATACTAAGTACAGAACAAGCGGATGAATTGAGAAAGGACCTACCTTAGTAGTGGTCAGAAGGAAAGAAACGTGAAGCAAGCAAGATGTGGGCACGCCGAGTTCCCCGAGACGATGATCGTCGAAGGCTTCCAAGCTGAACGGAGGTGACGATGAGCCCAACAAGAATCGTCTCAACTTTCCATCAGCCGGTTGGCCGTCATTTCTTCCTGCAAATGTCGTCTTTCATCCACTGCTGAACATCTTGTCGTCGCCAAGCTCAATGCTATCGAAGTCCATACCATTGAGAGCACGGGATTGAAACATGCTTCTACGCTCCAGATCTGGGGCAAGGTCTTGTCTGTGAAGGAGGTACTGATAACTGCACATACTACATTTGAAGTTCCATCTCCTCTATTGAGATTCTTTGTAGGATTCGGCTTGGTCAAATGTTGTCGTCTTACTTGATCAGAATTACTTTTCCTATCGTTGCAAATCAGAAAATGTATTGTTGAACGTTAGATGGAAACACTGTAGAACTACAGGAATTGGCATGTACAAGTGCAATATTCAGAAAGGAAACAGTCAAGACGAGCGAGAAGGAAAGAAAACCTCCCAATTGTAGGAACCTGGCTGTTCATCCTCGCCACCCAGCATCTGAATCAGATTGACAACCTTGCGATTATAGATGGGGGCTTGCTGCGTATCCGAGAGGCAGACCGGACACGTCTGCATTGGTCATAGCTCACATGCAGATTCGACTTGTCCTAGGGCCGTGTCGACCATGTGTTCTCGGACAGTCGCTTCGAACCACTGCCATGGAAGGTGTCTCCGCAGGTGAGGCTGGGATTCTGGATGTCAGGGAGACATCATCACAAGGAAAGACGGAAAACACACCTGTAAGCTCCGTCAAGATCCTGGTTGCATATTCCGCATCGCAGCTCCCCAACGAAGTCCCAGAAATACCAATCTCCATTGCGCGCTTCATTGAGGTCCACCTTCAAACTGCTGATGGAGTCTTTGGCATTTTCCAGTTGTGCCAACGCCTAATAACAAGACATCTCACTTGACCCAGATTGGTAGGCTTTGGCGGGAGTCACTCACCTGGCGATGCATATGCATCAACTGATTAAAGCTGTCCTCAGTGTTCTGCACTTTGAATTGTGCCTGGTCCAGATGAGAGTAAGAACTCCGTTGACACGCATGGGATCGAGGTCGAACTCACCTGACGATACATCTCCTCAGTTTTGTGCGCCTTCTGTTCCGCTCGTACGGCTCTCTACAAACACTTGAGAACAGGAAATGGAAACACGTTACAAGAGCCATTACCTTTTCCAACTTTTGGCACTCTTTTTCGAGAACTCCTGCTCGTACGGCTCTCTACAAACGCTTGAGAACAGAAGATGGAAACTAGAGATCTTCACGATTGCCGGGTATTTGATGAGTACCTGCGGATTAACCGGCATCCGTATCTGGCGGGTGAGCATCCACGGATGTCACCACATCCGCGACATCCAGATGTCGTGCGGTTGGCGGGTAGGTCACCCCAGCTCGCGGTTACCTGTTGCAGGTACCTGTGTAACTAGCGTACAAATATTCACGTACTGGCTCAAACCATGGCCTAAGTATTTACAATTCAACTAAATATAGCCTTATACAAATATACTACTAATTATATTGATGCCCCCCATTGCTATCCGCAGCTGTAGTCTCAGCGAAGTATACAGTCAGTGTCCCGTCAAGATAAAACTGTCCAATCATTACTCAACCAGCTCCTCCACATCAAGATAAACACCTGAGCGTGCAGTCGCAATTCGGTCATGAGGCTCTGAGACATAAGATTCCGATGTCTGGTGGCCCAACTGGCGAGGGAGAACAGGTGCGCGACCGAAATACAAGTAGAACATATCAGCGTAATGAGCCGCAATGGAATTTTCGAGCGTCAAAAACTCATCCTCAGTCCAACCAGTCGACTTGACCTTGTCCAGGAATGCAGGATGACTAGTACCCTCCCATGTCTTCATAAGCCTCTTCATGGCGAAAATGTACGGGGCTCGGTGAAGCCATAAATGATGTGCGAGACCATAATTCGTGGAGCCGACATCGATTTGGCCTGGCAGCTGCTGGCCATGGGGAAAGCAATGCCAGACATCTAGTGCTTGGGTGTCGGCACTGGCATTCGCTGTCACGCGTCGATGCAGTGCTCTGAACTCACACCAGAAATTCACCTCCCCCATTTCCCAGCAT
Source organism: Armillaria ostoyae (assembly GCA_902506015.1). NCBI lineage: Eukaryota > Fungi > Basidiomycota > Agaricomycetes > Agaricales > Physalacriaceae > Armillaria > Armillaria ostoyae. Next base: position 4,624,265 of record LR732082.1, read on the forward strand.
ATCTCCCTACGCTCCTCCATTGTCAGACTTTCATAGGCTTTTCCCCACCAAAATGCCGTCGACACCGTCGATGCAGTGTTATCTGCATGGAGAGGGAATTCCATGTAACCTTCCATGATTTTGGTCACCTCTTGCTGCCGTCTTGTTGCTAACCCACCACTCTCCCCTGCTGAATGCAAAAAACCCAATGCCAAGACCGTCCGCCACTCTTGATGATACAAATTGGGAGGTACCCGCTCCGTGACAGTGAGACATGCAAACAAAGGTGTTCGGAGCCATAACCAAGAGATAAGATACGAATTGACTTTTTGCTCCGTAGTCACTGTCGCAATGATATCTGGTCGAGGGAAGGCATACTGTGATTCCCTAGGAATCGCCGTTGGCTGTGGACGACCAGAAGAATGACAACGTAAAGGATTCGCATCCACAGCCAGCAGTCCACGACGCCACGGCTCGATCAATGGTGGAAGTAGCGGGTGTGGAGGGTCCACCAGCCAATGAGGTTTCCCAGACTGTGGTTGTGTATTTTTATGATCTGTCAAACATGTTAACGACCACTTTAATCAAAACGAAAAGAGCAAGACCCACAAGGGGAATATCGAGACGTTGACAAGGACGCCACAATGACAGGAACGTCAGGACGACCCAGGATAATGGGGGAAGCCAACGCAAATGGATCAACCCATCGACAAGAGTGCAACATGGCCGCCTGAATCTTCGAGTATTTGTTGGGATCTCTCGATGAACCCACAAAGACAGACGACAATCGCAGCGGGCAAGGATCCAGAGGATATGGCGAGGTCGCAAAGTCATTGACGCAATCCACACGGGTCCCTGGGAGGTCCTTCATGTCTACAATGCGCCATACTGGTATCCCGGCCTTGAAAAATCTTTGGAGGACCATCGCATCGTGGACGTACACACCCATGAGACCTTTATCAACAGGCATGGCAGGCACGTTGGTCTCGGGAGAGTCCATGAGCGGTTTGAACACAGTCATATACTCGACGAAGGCCCTAAGTTCCAGGGCCACACACTGAGTTTCTGCGAACGTCAAGCAGACGCGCAGGAAGGATGTTGGTAGAGCATGCAGACGGCTGAGAAGCAACTCAATAACACTCAGGTGTCCGCACATACTATGGGACACAGCTGCGCTGCCATCGACAGATTGCATCGACTCGATCACAACGTTGCATGCAGATTGGATTTTAAGGAATGTCGAGCGACGCAGAAGACCAACTCCCTCGATGAGACTGTCCGGATCGCACTCAACAAAATCCCACTTTGTCAAGCCACGATAGAGCGGATGGAAGATATCAGCTGGATCGGCTGGAGCTACCCAGCGTATGCAGGCCAGATGTGGATACTGCTCGACATAGGCCTGTGGCCATTGGAGCGGGTCGTCATGGCCATATCGAAAGTTCTCCTGCATGTATACCTCGCGGTTTGCACCCAGGGGAGGCTTAGGGATGTGATTGGAGTTAGGGGTGACGATGAAGGAGTCGATGCCATCCAATATGAGTCCGCACTTCCCATCAAAAGGCCGCAAGGCTAGCATAGTTGTTAGCATAGCGCCAGTCTCAAGAAACGTCAATGAACATATGAAAACTAGGCGCTGCCTTGTGCAACAGCAATTTTGGTTCCCCGCGAAGTTTGGAAGGCGTCCAGTCGGATGGCAGCATGATTGAAATCCCTGGGAACATTGATATTGGCTCGCGAACACACATTGGATGCAAGAACAGGCAGAGAGAGAACATTTGAAAGGACCAGTGACAGGCCCGCTACCGACGCATGTTGAACGTTGAACGTTGAGGCCAAGCTGCCAGGATGAACGCGCGCCGACGAAGGACGTCAGGCGACGGCGGCAACACCATAGATGTTACCCGCGACCTTCTCAATCCGCCGACGAAGGATGTCAAACGGACGCGGCGATGTAATTGCATCAACCGCCAACGAAACAGAGATAATGAAATGAAAGGAAGAATAAATGTTGTCGACGAAAGACGTCAAACAACATGGGTGACACATTTGTGTCAACCCGAAGAAACTGGACTAAAGTTAAGTAAAAAAAACTCACCTCGGATTCAAAGCAACCGAGCTTGTTATTGAGGGGAAGGACGAGAGTTCAAAGCAGGCGAGCTGGAGGATGGATTGGTGAGGAGTGAGTGGGAAAAGAGATCAGAGGGAAGCGCTTAATTGGCGCGTCTGATCGAGGCTGACTAAGCTCGCACGGACCCACGGCAATACGTACCGTGGTGCCGTGGGCACGTAATTACGCGCCCAGGTCTTTCTCGGACTGGTGGCTGTGGCTTACTAAGTGCCACGTCAGTGTGGGTCACTTAGTAATGATTCTCTTTGTGCTCTCCTCCACTGGCTTGACCCTCTCGGGTCGGCCGATCCGTTTGACGTCTTTCGTCGGCGGACAGTGGGCTTGACGCTAGTGTCGGCCGCGGTGCTTAGCGTCTTTTGCTGGCATCCAATTCCTCTATGCATCTCTGTCCTTGCCTCCCTCAAGACCTCTCCTGATTGCTGCAAGACCAATTCCTGGGCGGGTAACCATCCGCAGTGTGTGTTTTTCGCCTGCCCAATTTTTTTGACATGTTCCGTGAGTTAATGAATTAGTTGTCACTCTGAAAAATTTTGGCTCATTATACAAGCAGCCAGTCTTTATAAGATGTCGCCCTGGTTTCTTGCCATCCTGCACCATACTCATGGGATCTTCGACGGCCAAAATCTCTAAAAAGGCGACAAGCACCTCAGGTTCCTCCGCTCCAAGGCGCCGAGCTTCTGCTTCCCAGCCAACGTCTCAGCCATCGAAGGGCACCAGGCACAAGAAGAAAAAGAGCACCAAGCGCAAGAAGAACGACGACTCCGACAGCGATGGTGAGCCCTGTGGTAGGAGCCAGACGACCAAGGGGCCGCATACAAAGAAACGACGGACACAACCAGAAGACGACATGCTTCAGGATGGCGATGAGGACGAGATCCTCCTCCGTAAGTGCTTGTTCCACCCGCACGCTCGACACTAACCTTTCCACAGAGAAGGCATTGAACAGTTGGTCCTCTTCAGTGTACGACCATTTCGATCTGCCCCCCGCGATAAAGAAGAACTCCGATGGCGTCGTGAAGTACGTCTTCACCTGCAAGAGGTATGCCGTCTGTTTTGCCTCCAACGGTTGACACCTATGTGTCACCGTGTCCATTTGACGTCTTTCGTCGATGGCAGTTCGTCGCCTCTTAAAGTGGTTCTGACGCTGTAGTAGGCATGGAAGCACCCACACCCGTAGTCGCAAGGACAATAGCACCAGCAATCTCAAAGGGCATGCCGAGAAGTGTGACCTCAGGGCGGCGCAGGAGAGAAACGGCCCTAGGCAATCGAAGATCAACGAGATCGCGTCCAAGTATACTGACGGTGAATTCCGCTACCTGATGGTAGAGTGGTTGACGCAGTGTCACCGGCCGAACACCATCATCGAAGACGTCCTGCTACAAAAGATCTTTCATCTGCTTAACCCTGCAGTAAACGTACACTCTGATACTACGGCTGGGCGTGACATCAAAGAGGTGTATGAGGTATCGAAGGAGCAACTGAAGCAAATGCTTAAGGTAAATTCTCCGCTCTCACAGAATACATGTTTACTCAATACGGTACAGGAGCATGACGGTCGCTTCCATGTCACGTTTGATGCATGGTCGGTGCCGAACCACAACGAGTTCTTAGGGATTGTACTCATCTGGTGCCGAGACGGGCACATTGAGGTCGTCACCCTGGATCTCATCGAGTAAGTCCTTCTGCTTGGTGGCCGTGCATCTGCTAATCTTCGCAAAGGCTGACAGACGCACACACGGGGAAGTACATGGCCAAGAAAATCTTCGAGGTTCTTAGGGAGTATGACCTCCTCGAAGACGTACTTGGGCAAACCGGCGACAATGCCTCTAGCAACGATACCACCTTGGATCACCTAGAGCGCTTGTTCAAGGAGCTGAGGAAGGCTGTCCTGACAGGCCGTCACACCCAGATATGATGTTTCGCTCACATTCTGAACTTGATCGTTAAGGTATGTCTCTTGTGCGTGTTTGTCAGTGCTCAATTCTCATCGCGTGGTAGGCCATTCTATCCCAGTTCGAAGCCAAGCGGCGGGTGAAAAAGGCAACTGATGAGTCTGCGGCAACCATAGCAGAGGATTCTGATGTAGACAAGGTGGAGGATGACGAGGACGATGCATTGGATGCAGAGGAACGCGACGTTTTGGAGGATCTTCGCAAGGAGCTTGAGGAAGAGGAGAGTCGCATGATTGATGAGGAATCTGATGCATGCCCAGAGGTAGCAAATATGACAGCAGATGAGGTGAATCTGGGGGTGTCAGCGCTCACCAAGGCAAGTCCTTCTCATGCATGACTTATTGGCTTTAACTCATTGTTGGTTAGTTATTGAAGCTCGGCAAACGAATCTTCCACAAGAATTCGCTCCAAGCGCGTCTTGAAGTGCTCTGTGAGAATGAGGGGATTTCCATCCTGAAGATGATTCGCCGTGTCGTCACGCGCTGGAACACGACTTCGAACCTTATCAATAGAGGTGTCTCGCTGCGCCCAGCTCTCGATGTGCTCTGCACCGAACATGAACAGAATGATGGCAAGCCTCCAATGAAACGATTGAAACACTTTCTACTGCGGGATGAGGAATGGGAGGTGCTCATGCAGCTCCAACCCATTTTGGAGGTATGTAAGATTGATTTGTATTACATTTGTCTGATCATAGCTGGTAGATATTTCTTAGGGCGACAGAGCGTATCTCACATTCGGCAGTTCCACTGCTGCATGAGGTGATACCGACCATGGACAGCATCACGAAGAAGCTTGAAAAATACCTCGAGGATGCAACACTTTACCCAGCTGTTCATGCAGGTGTTGCGCGCGGTCTGGCTATCATCGACAAGTACTACTCGAAGACCGACGAGTCTATCATGTGGAAGACAGCAATGAGTGAGTCTTTAGTGTACTTGGGATTGTTCTCTCTCTGACAGTGATATAGTTATGCACCCAAGATACAAGCTTAGCTACTTCCGACAGCAGGGATGGCTTCGTGAGTGGATCATGACTGCAGAAGAGTCAGCACGGGAAACTTGGACAACGTACTACTTACCGACAGTGTCTGAGTTGCCCAATACAGGGACAGTGGTACGTGGCTGACCTCTCAGGACTGATAACGTCTGAAAACTTAATGCAGGCAAAGAATGAAGATCTGTTTGCTGATGTCGACAATTACGGCCGTAGTACGGAAGGAGATGTGTTCGAAGCCTATATCACTGATCCGCCAACAGACTGTGGTGATCCGATTATACATTGGAGCGCCAAGTTGGACAAGCGAGATGTGAAGTCCAAGAAGAAGGTGGTTACGCCGACGGGTGCCCTCGCAAGAATGGCACTTGATTTTTTGTCAGCACCTGGTATGTCCTTGCATGTGTATGGTACAGATTGTTGATATACGATTGTAGCTGCATCGATGGATGTGGAACGAGTCTTCTCTCATGGTGGGCTTATGGTCAATAAACGGCGCCATAATCTCTCGGCAGAGTCGACACGTGCGAATGTGATCCTGAATTCTTGGGGCAAGATTGACGGTCTAATACCAAAGAAGATCCTTGTTAAGAAGTTCAACGAGAAAGCGTCACGTCCGGATAATGGTGCAGGAAAGAAGAAGGTTGTTGTGGAAGTCTTGGAGAGCACTGATGACGAGGACAGTGATGATGAGGAGGAATCTGGAAGTAGTGAGGACACCGGCAATGAAAACGAGGCATAGTAGAATATTGGTTGTATTAGATATGAGTAATAGACAGGTATTCGTACAGGTATTCATAGGTACACGCAGGTACCCGGGTGAGTGCGGGTACCTGCCATGGATGCGGGTACTCGTGCCACGGGTCGGGTCATCCGTGCCACGGTTGTGGGCACGGATGATGGGTATGGACTTTCGGCTGCAGGTACCTGTGGTCGCGGATACGGATGTATCCGGGTACGCAATCGTGAAGATCTCTAGCGCTGACTGCATGGGGGAACTAGGTGGGCTCGTCGACATACTATGCTAATAGGGCAAGGTCAACTGTTAGAAAATCGATCTCCCGTCAACGATGTCCAGACGGGTTGACGAGGACATTGCTGTCCACTCGTCCGAGAGCTATAATAGAGGGGCAACTTACCTGAGCTATCTTGATGATGCGGTACGGGGAGGCGCGACACATCAAGGTAATAATTAAGAGAGGCGAGGGAATGATCTGAACAAATTGTAAATTTTAAGATGACCGTATTGAATGTCTTACTAATATTGCACCACCAGTCTGGGGGTTCGAATACCAGTCCAGCTGCTTTTTTGAGGATCTACTGGCGTAAGCTATGGCACATGGAGCAACAGCCTGGCCTCGTTTACGCCACTCCGAATTTTTTTTTTGTGTCCGTTTATAAGGAGTACCCGCAGAGCGGAAATGACCAAAACAAATAAACGGTGGCACGTTGAATACTGTGCGGAGCAAGATAATCTCACATCACTATAGTGCAGTGGTTAATGACCTTGTACTGTATGTCTCAGATGTAATTTGAATTTATGGTGCTGAGTTCGATCCCCACCACAGTCTTTTTCTTTTGCTGACAGTGCAACCAGCGGGCAATTGATCAATGATCATTGCATGGTTTGTCTCAGCTGTTTTCAGAGGGACCATTTATGATCTGGCTGTTGCAGTATCAGTTCAAGCATCCTTCGTCATTCGCTTGTATTTACATGTACACAGCTTCTCACTGGTAGTCGATACGGTATTCATAAAAGTAGTTATGGCTGCATATATCTACTGGCCTATCTATCTTGATTTGCCTCACGCGTTCCATGTACTGCACCGTCACATATGGTTTGCCCCCATAATAATGACACCCCATGCCTAATTCATCCATGGCCGACCTCGCCAAAAAGTCTTGTAGCGCCGGGACGAATCTGTTAAATAAGTCCCGACTCCTCGTGTCTACGTCGTCGTGATTGTTGTTGAGCATGAGGATGTGTATATCCACCCACAGCCGCTTCAGTCGAGTTGTTGGCAGCATCGGCAGTATCTTTGCTAGCTTCAACACGTTGTCGTCCAACACACCCAGCGACAAGATATGCACATTCGCGCATTCGTGCATGTTGTACTTTCCCCTCCAGGCATTGGAACAGATGGACCACGCTATGGACGGATATCAGTCACTCGTTGTAGCAGCTCAACAACGTTCACAAACCAGTATTGAAGCTTAGGTCCACCAAGCTGTCTACGTTCCGTCGAATCAACACTTTGGCGACCTTCAGATTGGCACCATGCTCCGCCGTTATTGTCAGCGACCTCAAATTCGTCAGGTCCCTGGTCCAGTCCTCTAAAAAAACTTTAACCTCAGGCCGATTGTCGACTATGGTGGTGAGGTTGACACGCAGCTCGCAAATTCGTGTCGGGAGGGGTACTGCTTGGCACGTCAGGTTCAGCTCTGCACCATGGATGAACTCGATAGCCCTGGCATTGGGGAAGGAGCAGAGGAAGTGGTGGAGACCCGACGTCTGGATGTTTCCCGCATCCAGCACCAAACGCTCGATGGAGGGACAGAGTGTTGGGCGAGGCGTAGTGGTGGGCCACTCATAGCTTTCCCATAAAATGAGCGTCGTGACCTTTTTCAGCCGAGAGAGCACCCTGTCGATCAAGATGGGCTCCGCTAGCCCTCTCCACTGAAGTTCCCGGGCGAGATCTGCCAGCTCCCTATGTGCGGGCTTTTCAAACCAATCTCCCACAGCAATACTGTTCTGCTCGGGACAATAAGGATCAACATTGACCCTCTTGAACAAGTTCACCCGTGAACGGGCATAGGTCGCGTGACATACCAGACCCAGGTTCCCCACGTTCGAATCCTCATCTCGCATGCCGTCTTTGCAAGTGTCGTCTTTGCAAGTGCAGTCAACAACTGAGTCGACGAGCTCCGGTGGGAGTGTCTGTGCTTCCCAGGCATCGCATTAGTGAACCACCCGTAAGCGTCAGTGAGAACACGTACCTGCAAAGTTGGAACTTGGTGGGTTGCCATGTGTTGGTGCAACGTCAAGGGAATGAGCAGGTGGTTCGCGCCGGATGGTTGGAGGATTTGTCTCCGTGTTTGGGGGTTTCTGCTGGGAAATTTTGGAGAGTAATGTACACGGATCATGTCGTCCCGCCCGAGCTTGAACCATAGGATGATTGCAAAATGAGGGGGCATGCACGCTGAGTGTGGCATTTGCCGGACCCCACGTGGGCCATTCGTGTGCCTGATTGTCTTTGACTTTAATTTGGCCACCGTTTACGACCTAAGCCGCCTCCTTCGGAATTGGAGACGAACTCGTGTCCCGAATAATATGTCCGCATTGGTAAGTACGATCTGAAGGTTGGACGGCATCCAAGTCAGACAGATTCCGTTCCAAATATAGAAATGAGGCCAGTCACAACATACCTCCTACTTATTGGGGCTCGTATTGAAAACGCTCGGCCTGATACAGACTTCTGTACACTTCCACCCTCCGTCCTTCCAATATTGCCAACATGAGCAGCGAAATCCCTCGTCGTTTGCAATGCATCTCACCCTGCCAATGTCAAGAGTTCTTCTCTAATGTGACACAATTGCATGGGCCTAGTCATCTGCAGCACCTTGTTTGCGACGCATGTCAGCATCCCTGGTACTCCCACCTGGCACCAGAAGTCCCCGCCACGGATCCTTTATATGCTCATCGCCGTACAGGATTACCGGCACAAAAATGCCAGGGGTTCTACCCTCTGGTAAGGGCAGTATGTATCTCCATTTGCTTGGTTCAGCACGTCACGTCCTGACTATTGATGCATCTCTGCGTGCCCTTCGCAGGTCATTCTGAGTTCTCAGTGGAATCCGAGAACCATCTGTGTCTGCAATGGCGAGTGGATGTCGCACGGCTCCTACCATGCAAAGTACGTTCCCTTTCCGACCATTGGCATCACGCAGCTTATGTTGGAATCTTCAGCACTCCCAGCACCCCAGTGCAGAGGTGAGTTATGGGTCTGTACACGCCATTGGATTATGTGGTGCTGACTGTTGTGTTGCAGCAACACTACGGTATCCCAGCCTGCTGTCGGACCTATTACCGCCACGGCCACGCCGGCCCCTCCGAGCCAAGCGCAGGCTGCCTTTGCGTCCAGAATTTCCGGTCTTCCACCTCCCGTCGCCGCCATTCGAAGCTTGGCGAGCATTGAGCCTGAGGAAGCCAACCGGCTCCGAATGGAGGCTGCTCAGCGCACCTTACCTCACAATCAGCCATCGGCATCCAACAGCCAGGGTAAGGGTAAGGGCAGCAGAGCTAAGGGGAAGGGGAAGGCGACCGGTGCCAATCCCACCCCCAACCGTCTGGATTGCGATATTATGATCTGTCCTAATGTCGTAAGTCCAAATATCTGGCCTAACAAAGTCACGTCCGCTTACTTACTGTCGAACACAGGGAGATCCAGCCCATGCACCTGATGACGGTTTTGGCTATCAGCAACTGACCCTCCGTGTCGATCATGCCACCACTGCCTTTGATAAAGTCTTCATCCCCAACTTTCTCTCCATCCATGCCACATTTCAGCCCGGGGACCTCCTCCTCACTCAAGTGTACAACGAGTTGAGACAGGCCGCCCACCTGGGTAACTACACCGTACCCGGGCTGGACGAATTTCATGCAAACAGGGAAGAGATCGATTACGCTGGCGAGTTTCCTTGGGTCTTTCTCTCGTGCAAGAGAGATGGCTCTCACTACTGTTTCTCTCCGGATCCTGACCTAGGACCGGGTCCTGAGGGATTCAATGCTGCCTCGATCATTCGTATGGGCCGCTCTTTCGTGCCATTGCGTCGTAATCGGGGCGATTGTTTCTTCCTCATTGTGGGTACGTATGGGTCCTCGTCTTATTGTTGAAATCGCGGTGATGTGCTCGGTAACGGCGAGTGGCAAAAGACTAGTGGGCGGAAATGAGCTCCAACCAACACTAAACCTCTCTACACTCTACACTATCACCAATTGATTGAATTCGGGTGTTTCGAGTACGATAGAAGCACTCTGCAGACTCAATAATCAAGGGATGTTGTTCAAAAGACACTTTATTCGTTACTAGTGAGTTTTACAAGTGTACTACTCGCACTAGTGGGGTGGGTAAGACACAATTGACTGAATGTGACTTGGTTTTGAGCTACTGCGCTCGTTGGGACTATGACTGCTTCGAAATAATGGCTCTCTTGGCCCTGTACTACTTCCTACAAGTGATCTTCACTTGACTAGTTCGCACTCTTGGCTTACTAGTGGCACTCTTGGCCTAGAAACTGCTCCTTACAAGTGATAACACTTGACTAGTTCGCACTCTAGCTTACTAGTGGCACTCTTGGCCTAAGAATAATACTTTAACTTTGAGAAATTGCAAGAATTACTTCGAAACACTCTTGGTCTTTGCAGGACACAATAGTATTGCTCAAAAGGGACTTCAATTCACTCAATTCTATAGGTAACTTAGCGACTAGTAGCCGCTTCGTCGAGGTTAAGCACAAAAGCCTTTAATTGGGGCACTAAACTCTTGTTAGTCACTCGCAATCGCAGGGATGGCTTGCCTGTCATTGCGAGTGGCTATTCTACTACTTATATACTGTAAAGAAAGGTACAAAGTGACACAAACAGCTACACTAGTGGGGTATTTTCGGTACTGATTTCTTGGCTAGGCCCGAAACATCGTGCATAGACACGCAATAGTCGGTCTGGAAATTACTATTGGACGACTAGTGAGCCACGAAGCTCAGCTAGCGGTTTAATCTCGCGTTCTTGACCCAGCAACGTGCCACTAGCGCCGGAGATGAATAACTAGCCACATCCTCGTGCTCGCAACCGTAGTCGGCCGTGATCAAGAGCGCAGCCGGGCTATACTAGTACCGATTGTAATAGATCTGATCGCACTAGTCGGATCTGGGCGTAACGTTAATCCGTTGCTATTTCATTTCTAAGTCCTGCTTCGAGATTGCTGCATGACTAGTTAACCTGACTTAGGCGTTTCTGCCCCGATCGGTCTGCCAGTGACTGAACTTCACGAGATCTGTGTATTCTGCTCCTTGTTTGGTGCACTAGTCGCGTTACTCATCTACTAGTGGCCTTATATTAAGTAGTCCGGCTAGTATTCAAGTCACTAGTACGGCCGGCTGGTAGATTTGACCCACTAGTGGTATCGCATCTAAGTCCTGGCTTCACTAGTCGCATACTGCTGTGACTATCAGCTCGAAGCCTCAGCTATAGTCCATTTATTATCACTAGTACAGGATAGATATGCAATTGTATTGTTACAAAATCGCAAAATCTAGGTGTGAACGCGTAGACAGCGTATCAGCAGCAGATATGTCTAACGGTGTGGACTGTGCATCGTGTTGAGGATCCTGGATGGGTGCAGTACGCTCTTCAGTATCGCTGTCAATCGGGGGGGGAGGAGGCAGTGCACGTACCGGGGGTTCTGATCTCGATTCCGATGTCATCGACGACGTCCGTCCGCATAACCTATACTTTTTGCCATTCCCCTCTGTCGCCGACAATGGCAATGTACTGCCATCATCTGCGTTCACCTGAGGCTTCCACTGTACCATAGAGACCCAATCAAATAGCTTGCAGTGTCGGTATTTCTCGGTCTCGCAGGCCGCTTCCGCGAGACGTGCTGGAATCGGCCCGTCAATGATGGACGAGGCAAGAAACGGAGACGTACCTGCAGCATGCGCGCGTACATGTGGTATCCGCGCGACTCATGCCTCATACTCTTGGACTGCCAACACCTTCTTAGCCAAATTGTTGTCGTTGCCGGTATTCACTTTCAAAAGACACAGATGAGCATGCCGAGTGAAACAGAAACGCGTTGGTTGGGACCCCACCATTATTGTCGTCATACACGTTGGTCCTATCCCCCAGGATCGCACCTTGACTGTCATCGTACATGTTGGTGCTCTCTGGAGGGTGGATGACTGGCGACGCGAGGAGGTCGTGTTCGGCGCGTTGATCGTACGTTGAAAGGGCGATCCGCACGTAATTTTAGCAAAAAAGGTTGTCCAGACCCTGACTTGGCATGGCTCCACAGATAAATCAACGCTGCTTTTTATATTACTGAGGGTGCCTAATCTATCGAGAAAGCAAATCTGCGTTGTATGCGACTGCATGGTCAAGGGTGAAACAATAATCTAGACTCTTTAGTAGGAAGGGTTTCCATGGTGTGGTCTGCGTGTCCTCGCGTCAAGAGGGTCCTGCTCAATATCCCCGGTCTCATCAATTTCATCTACCTACCAATGGGAACTGGAGCGCGACGCCCTGAACGTGGATTTAACCACAACGTCCGAACTTTATTCTCGTTCCTGCAGATGGCTGCTCTCACGACATTTACCAATGTAAGCCAGTCATGGAGATGGTCAGCTTAGGGTCTAATAACTGTGCAGGTTCCCGATGATGTGTTGTCACTGATATTCGCCGAGGCTGTTATCGACGACCCCAGATGGATGGAAGAGCTCACGGGGGTGTGTCGACGTTTCTATGAGCTGGCCCGTTACCTGTCGGTGAAAAGGATCCTGATTCACGACTTCCACCACAGCAGTCATTCACCAGAAGCCACTGTGAGGCGTTTCAGTGGGGCTGGACACCAAAATGATGGACTGGCGGCGTGAGAGTTGCATTGGTGTGCTGATTTCCTGCACCCGGAGGCGTTGTGGAGGGTGATGGCGCTCCTACCCAACGTGGACAGACTGTGCTTGAGGCGTGTGCGGCTGGACGAACCGGTCGACTGGTTTCCCATGTCTGCATTACGCGGACTTGATCTGGTGGATTGTACGCTCTTGTTCACGGTGTTAGATTGCCTGCTGCAGGCAGTGCCCAACGTCCTACGCTTAGCCGTCCACGGTGGGGAAACAGAGTTTGTACCAAGCACTGACGAACCAGCGGAAGAGGAACCGAGCCTTCACCATCTCCCACAGGCGTTGTCGGCTTTATATCTCGACACGCGGCAGGCACTGAACGCGGATCGGGGGGGGCAATGGTTCGTCAGTGCGGGAAACCTCCAACAACTGACATTAGGCATGATGGGGGATCGCGGCTGGTGGTCCGGCGTTGACATTATCGATGCAAGTGCTGCGTCACTGCAAGTGCTGACTCTCGCGTTGAGTATGTGTCACTGTCTGTAATTGATGGCTAATATCCTGACCTGACATCAATGTGGAACAGATCACCTCGGCGAATTTTGGGATATCAACCTGGATCTGTATGATTGTGAGGCACTGGAGCACGTCACGCTGTCCTTGGCCATTACAGAGGACGGCGACGAACTGCTGTACCTTTGGCGTGCTCTCAGCCATTTAGATTCACAGCGACTCCAGTCTGTTAAGGTGCACATCCACCTGTTGTCGGGACATTTTGAGTTCCAGGTCTTGTCAGATGTCGAGATGCGTTTATGGGATATAGATGCGCTCCTGGTCAGGCGGTTAGGTGGTAAGGCAGGAGCGGAGGTGTGTGTTCACCTCCACTTCTATCTGAGGACGGGTCACGATGAAACGGCCAGAGCGCTATGGAATTGTTTTCAGGGTTTGGCAGGGGACCGTGCTGTGCTACTTGTGGAGGCTATTACTCGCCACGAATATGTAATGGAGTCCATAGAGGCAGTTTAACAATAGTAGGCACTGAAAAAGTCATGAGATTGGCAATCGGAATGACAGCTTTAGATTGAAAGAAGTCCTGCAAGAACAGCACATGTGTATCTAATGTTACGCATTCAATCAGTGGGACCATGCTGAGTGCGTGGCTATCTTTGGGTATGGCTGGTAGCTCTGTGATCAGTTCACTCAGTTAGATGTGTGTGAGATAGCACGATATGCTCAGGAATAACATTAGAAACTCGCGGAACTTGTTACTATGTAAGTGGGGAAAGGGGAAGGCGCAGAGTCATGTGGTGGGACGTGGGACCCCGGAACACCCTGGATACCAACGATAGCGATCAAGTGGTATTGGCAGGTATGGACAGGTATTTAACAGTATGGGTGATTACCGGGTTGAAGGTAATACCGGGAAATACCAGTGGAAACCGGATCCCAAATGACCAGGTATTACCTGGTATTATGAATGATTACTGATGCTTCCCGAGTATTACCTGGGATTACTGGTCAATACCCGGTATTACCGAAGAAAGAGGCTGAAATGGGATCAATTGGGATTTTTGTCTCTGTATCACCACCATAAATTTCTTCATTACTGACAAGCACCCTTATGTCATAAGATACATACATCGTCCACAAGGAATTTACCTTCACAATAACCTAACTTTCATGTCTGCCCATCCACTTTCGGCACCAAAGATATCACGAAACCACTGACAACGGTGACATAAGTACCCGTTCAGGTGTCTCAAAAATATCCCGATGAAGGTAGGCAAAATACAGAGGATCATAATATATCGGATACTGCAATGTCGAATAATCCCCACCACTCGAAGGCTCCAGCTGCTCATCAAGAACACGAACATGACAACAAGGACATTTTGAAAGAGGAAAACTCATGCGGAACAAGTACGCCAAGCATCAATAACAAGATCAACAGCTCACAAGGAGCAGAAACAGCACACAGAGCGTAGTCACCAAGTGACGGCGCCTCTCAGTGAATTACTGGAGAAGTCAGACAGGCCTTAGCAGCAATCTGAAAAGAATAGGGGCCTGTCTTTTAAGAAAAACTTTCAGAACGCCGGCATTGACACAATTCTGTCAACGGATATGGCCCGTCTGATTAATAAACGCCTGTAATTACAGGAGAAAGATTATCAATAAATCCCTCTGCTCTACCAGGACATACGATAGTGCGGCATCCGGTTACCGGTGTCTTGAGCATTCCGAGCCTGGGCCACCTGTCCAGCCAGAATATGGGTTGCCCATTTGGTATGTATTTGGGCTGATTCGGTGTACTGTGGTGCGTCAATGTTTGGTAGCTTTTGGGTGAATGGGATTTTCTTTCTAGCTGTACATCGGCTCGGGTTCCAAATAGCTCAAGAACGTATATTATATCATACTGTGGTGCTAATACAACAACATGGGTAGTGTATAAAAAATCGGGACGAAAAAATATGAAGAAAAAAAACATGAAATATGGGAAAGCCGCAACAATGGGACAGTCGGAGGGAGAGTTGTGAATCGAGGAGGGGGCAATGTTGGCGGGATGGAAATGGTGTGGACGTCACATGAGACAGTGAGTTCGTGGGGGGTAACAGACGGCAAAATCATCTTCAGAGGCCTCAAAAATAGGAGTATGCCCAAGACGCAGCCAGTCGGCGCCCTTGTTGAGCAAGGAGGTAGTAATGTTGATGAGATGGGTTGGCGACCATTGTCGGGCGGGATAGCGGCATTGTGGGCTCAAACCGTTGGCGCCATCGTCTCAAGTGACATCTAAAACGGGTATTTGCTCAAGACAAGGCCAGTTGAGGCTGTCGTTAAGTGGGGAGGAATTGATGTTGGCAGGATGGGGGTAGGGGTGAATCGGCCATTGTCGGGCAGCACGGCACTACCGTAAGCTCAGACTGTTGGCACCATCATATCCAGGGTCCTTAAAAATGGGGATTCAGCCAAGACAAGGCTAGTTGAGGCAGTCGTTAAACGTTGAACATGGGAGGGTCACCGTGAATTGTCGAGGGTGATGTTTGGGAGCAGGTCGTTGTGGGGGGCGTCGATGGCAGAAATCGTGTTAGTACTGTTGGAAGGAAGTTTGCCGCATTCAGTGAGGGACATTCTTAGAGGGGGAGGGGCAGATAGTAGTGAACAGAGTTGTGTCGCAAGCAGAGAAAATACCTTTAATCACTGTCCGGACGTTCGGTCCGACATTTCCGAGTCCTATTCCTCAGTGACCATGATGCTCCTACACTTGTTCCTGACCTCTGTTTCCCATGTAAACTATTCGCTATGGTTTATTAGATGTTTAAATTATGTCATCAATTTTTACGCATCGAATGGTGCCGGTCTAGGTTCAATATTGGCGGATTACCATCTTTTCGTCTGACCTAAACTCGTCTTTAGGTTACTATCCCTTCACAGTTGCATCAGTAGTGTCCAAAAAAACCCATAGTATATCTTACTAGACTATAATATACTATGCCATATGTTTCCCACCTATAGCTGCTACTTTTAAGACATCAAATAGTGTCAGTTGACACATAGTGAAAACACAATATGAGTGTCAGTTGAAAATATTCAATTTCCCAGGATTATATGGTATATTAGTCAGCAGCCCAACTCATGACATCATCAGAAAATCCGGCTGATCCAGGAATTGAACCCAAGATCTTAAAAAGATTTCCATCAATATCACTTGACTTTTCCAAGCAGACATGCTAACCACTATACCATACAGGCATTATATATTCATATATCCATGTCTCTATATGACCTTCCTCCCTTATATTTATAATATCCCAATTGGGCCCTCCCTTTGGTGCGCAGTCTACTGTTTTTTGGGTCAAGGAATCCGAATCTGATAGTCCCCAGGCCATAGGATGACCAGAACATCGAAATCTGGGGGGTGCTCCTCCACATTTTCAGAAAGATCTACTTATATCTCTTCCAATACATTTCTGATCATCCTGATCTTTTGTAACCACCATCATACAATGTATATCGTAAATTGGGTACAAAAAGCGTCTCCCCAAACATCCAGGAACATGAGATATAAGGTATTTCGGAGATTTTCACTATAATTATTTTTAACATGGATTTCAAAGGTTGGTAATGTGCTCCTGAGGTGTTCTGAGGGTTATTAAGGTCAGGGAACATACTGGTAAAAACTCTGAAGTTTTCCGAGGTCCAGAAATGCGAGTTTTCATATGTGCTCCTCCTAAACTGTCATATCTTTATTACCATCGATCCTGAGACCCCATAAATGAAACCATGCATTGTTTGGGGGTTTTCAAGGTCAAGGAATCGACTAGTAATGTCCCCAGACCAATGCAATGGCTAGAAAACAAAATATACTGTATGTACCCCCCAATCCCCTATTTTTCATCACATTCCGGTGGTCATATATAGCATATGAAGACGTATTCTAGGGTTTTCATAGTGTAGAAATCGATTGGTAACATCCCTGAAGCGATCCAATGCACGCAGCACTATAAAAAGCCAATTTTCTCGATTATCCCTGGCCATAAAGTGCGCCACATGTACTGTAGAGGAGTCGTTTAGGGGTATTCAAGGCCAGGGAATTCATTGGTCAAGTTTTCGAAGCGATCTGATACACGTAGCACCCCCCAAACGCGAATTTTATGCGATTTTCCGCTATTTTTGACTATTTTACCCTTTTTACCCACTCCCCAGGGCCCCCATACCTCACCAGAGGGTTCGCTTTTATGTTATTTATGTTTAGGCATATACTAGTACCATCCTCTGACCCACCCAGTAGCCTGAGGAAGCCCCAAATGAGTCAAAATGCCAATTTTGACCGAAAATGGCCTGATATTGATGCCATCAATGGCAAGGCACAGCCGCTTTTGAGCGCATTTGATGGGCTGATTTGAGCAGCCCAATAAGGAAAAAAAAAGCGCACCAAAGCGCACCAAAGGGAGGGCCCAATTGGGATATTATAAATATAAGGGAGGAAGGTCATATAGAGACATGGATATATAAATATATAATGCCTGTATGGTATAGTGATTAGCGTATCTGCTTGGAAAAGTCATGTGATATTGATGGAAATCTTTTTAAGATCTTGGGTTCAATTCCTGGATCAGCCGGATTTTCTGATGATGTCATGAGTTGGGCTGCTGACTAATATACCATATAATCCTGGGAAATTGAATATTTTCAACTGACACTCATATTGTGTTTTCACTATGTGTCAACTGACACCTTTCATGTAGAATTCTAGCAGACAAGGCTGATGTTTCCGGATGATCCGAGGCCTCTGTAAGTGTTTCAATGAGTATCGGTCAGACGAATTTCAGCATCCGCATAGATCATTCAATAGTGCAGAAGACCATACTTCAACAACATACATTGCTTTGAGGGCTGCATATTGTTACTTCGGAAAATTGCTTCAGCAAATACAGAATGATGTATGTAATACAAAAAATGACTATTCGTCAACTTCTTGCACCTCTGCAGACCTAGTTCAAGAAACTATTGAATACTCTCACTGTATATCTACTCCTCTTGATCGTAAACTTGGCATTCACAGTTGCGAGATTAATACATGGCATGTCATCAGTATCCTTTTAAGAGTAGAAACGAAGGCTGATGATTTTCGGAGTCTCGAATAAACATCTTGAGAGCAATATTCATGTTCAGTATATGTTTTCGTCACATTGTAGCCTCCTGAAAGCTTCGATCAGTCAGGCATGGAACCCGTTCCTTCCCAACCCCGTCATACCACTGTACCAGTGTCTCTAAGCTCCAGCTCTCTGGAACACCAACAATACAGTGACATTCATTTTATTCTCTAACCCTGCTGTCCTTTCAAGACCAATCATACTACAGACCCCACCGGGCTGAGAAGGTGCTACATTTCTGGAATGATAACCCCGACTGCAGCCATAGTATCTATGCCCTTATTTTTGTAATAATTGACACGGTAGCCCCGTCCGATTCTTTATCTGACCCCTCCCATCGTCACAAATAACGACCTGCTACCATATTCCAGTGTTCTGGTAGATCGGCCCAAACCTATCAGAAACAACCATCTTATCTCAGGTTCGGTCCAGGGTATAATCAGTACTGATAAGCAGCAAGCGCCGGGATGGAAAAACAATTTCCAGAAACGGTGCAATCTGTTTTAGAAGCAGCCCACACCCGCCTGTTCATCGCCGAACATGGCCGCTTTGTGAGCCCTGGGACATGAGAGGGTTTTATTAACAAAAGCAACACCTCTCGCTTAAAGGATTTTATTAATCATTTGGGCCTTATGGCCTGATTCTGTTGGTCTTATAATAAAAAATTTAGCTTCCCACTGGGGTAAACCATGCCAACACATACCAAGATACGCTGGATAAGCACAGAGACTCGTGTTAACGGACCAAGAGCATGAAGAGTTGAAGACAGGCAAGCAATTTTATAACCCTCAATGCCCGTTCCAAAAATTTACTTCCCCCCTACCAGTATCGGGCCAAAATATTCGCCTGCGCAAGTTCGAGAGAAAATGCAACTGAGACAATAAGACTAATATTCCCCAATATATAGGTGCCGGAGTATGACGGAATCAGCTGCCCAAGTCTTACTAACACACTCAGACATGTAGTTCCGGCCTATCTTATCAGTTACCTAAAAAAGCAGGGGATTCCCTTTTTCGTCGATGCAGCTGACACCAAATAAGTGCAATTTAACCCCTAGGTGCACGAGGATGGTCGTTATCCTTCCTAGTAGACCCTCTGTCGTTTCCTCCTTATCTCGGAAAGAATCGGGGACCAGACACAAGGCTTAGCCGGTCTTGTTTAATTTATAAAAATGCTTTCATTCCCTGTAATCTGTACTTCCTTAAAGGACAGCGCGCCGTTCAGTGCCCCATGTGATATTGTTTAACAACTGTCGTAAAACGGGGGATCAGTTCATCTCCAGAATGTACACGCGCGGTGTGGAGCCAATAGTATTGCGCTTGGCTGAGCCCTGCAAACGCATGAGGATGTACACTACAGTACCTACTTTTATACTAAAAGACTATTTACTAGAACTTTCTACACTTTTCCTACATCAGCAAGCTTGGCAAGATGCCGGATTGCCATATTCCAACAACAATGATCATTGCCTTTCTCTGTCAGTGTTCAAGTTGTTTTTCTGCTTCGGAAGAGCAGTTATCGTTCGCACCCATGTTTGGCCTCGGGCACCAGTGCAAGCAAACGATTTATGCCCATTGTGGCACATGGAGAAAATCCGAGCGCGCGCCATTATATATCGTGGTTTGACAGGATTATTCAGTGCCGCGAAATATAATTTGAGCATTGACCTCAGACAACAATGTATTTCATTTACAGAATATAGGAATATACGAACAGATGAGGGGAAATTTCAAGCACGACATTCCTTGTGCGCTTTATACAATACGACGAGAAAAAATCAACGCACTGGAGCTTGCGGCACGAGATGCACGTAAACAATCAGTTCCCTTATTAATCGTATATGACTTGGGCAGGACTCCTGTGAGAAATTGTCAGTTATGCTAACGAATCAGTCAATAGAAGCACTGTGATACCTCTTCTCTTTACCCTAAAACAAGAAGTATGATTCATTAATAGCGCGTATAATGCCGGAGGAACCTGATAACTCACATCTTCGACCCACGCAAGTTGAGCTTTCAACTCTGTCATCCCAAACAGCATAACGACACTCAGATTCAGCTGGTAGTAGGAGGTCCCGTCGGAACAACGCTGGGCCTTCAGTGATTTTGCCGCGACAGAAGTATCGGCCGTGATGCGACATAGTATTGAATACTTGTCTGTAGCGTCGGTCAAAAATTAGGAATGGCCTCATGGAATGAGAAGAGCGCTAACCATTCTCAAGGTCCATCCATTTCGGATATTCTTTTTCCCCGTTGTAGCGCCATATCGAGGTCGTGATGGTACTCAAATCCGACAAGGAGCGCACAAGTCTGCTATAAGATCGGCTAAATTCTGTCTCTTCTGAGACCAGAATATCCTAAAGAGGGTGCATATGTCAACGGTCCTGCGGCCATGATATCAGACACTACCTTGGCAAGAATAACATCATATTGCCCGCCTAAGCGACGCACGCCAGAAGGATCTAAGAACATCTGCATACGACGGGAAATATGCTCGGGATCAAGACCGTCAAATGCAGTGCACACTGTCACACCGTAATTATATGGTGAGACGCGCGCGGTAACAGCGTGGTCGAGGTAAAACGAGACAGCACCGTCAGCGACTGCTTTGTTTCTGCGAACGAACTTTTATGAAGACAATTAGACAGAGCTAACGAAAGGAAAGGACTGACACATGACTATCAGGTCGAGCAAGGGTCAGGCCAAGCATATTTGTGTGCTCTTGTATTTTGAGGAAGAGCCAATCACTCGCAGCAAAGCCACCAACGAGAAAAACAGCCTAGATGACGTGATGAGCATTTGGTATGACCCTTTACGGTGTCGCACTCACCGAAACAGGCCTCTTCGATGCGGCACTTTGGGCATCGATAGCTTTAGTGATAGAAATAATCGACGGTTCAAAGAAAGTCGCAACATCGGTCCTATGGAATATAAACATCGGTCCGTCTATATATCGATCTCGCTCACCCTTTCAACTTGAGTTGACCTGATCGGATATCACACGCAAAATCCTTGTCACGGAGGCTTCCAAATTTGACGAAGGCCGGCTCTGCCGAGTCCTTGAAACGAAGCTTCGTCGACTTGTCGAAGCATTCAGTAATATGACCAAGGTCGTCGTGGAATTTAGAGTTTTTCAACTTCGCTAAGAATTCATAAATGAAAGAAGAAGGTCGATGTGAGCTAGACATTACCGTCAATGTGAGTACGAGCGTGCTGTGTGACAAATATAGATCCACTAAAGTCACCTGTACGGGATCATAGGATGTATAAGTGTTGGATAGAAAGAAAGTCAAAGACTTACAAAATGGGGCGGCAATCTCCCGGAACGAGTATTTCCCAGCGTCTCCGGTCAAGGTACTAGTGTAGCTACTGATATCGACAGTTCCACCTCCGGCGTCGACAATGATTATGCCTTCTCCCTCCTGTAAACAACATGAGATATCTGCAGGGGCGGAAACAGTGCGGTGCTCACCTTCATATGCGTTGAAAGACCTTTCTGGATACAAAAATGCAGACTAGCTTCTCCTTCGGTAACAAAGTGTACACGCGTGTTCTTGACGTCATCACTGACAAGACCGCCCTGCACCACGGCCTTGCGCATCTGTTCCTGCTGTCTTCCTTCCCATCCGTTTGGATGGCTCAGGATGAACTCAATCGAATCCTCGATCGAAGACCAAAACGTCACACCGCTTGGATGTGTCTGCTGTATGAAGGTCTTGGCGCACTCGAAGAGGTACGCATAGAAATCAGCAAAAAGCGTAACGACGTCTTTGCCGGGCGGAAGCGGCGAGATGGCTTGGCTGATGTTATCTGACTTTGCGTCCCTGGCAGGAGGGCGGAGGTGTAATTTGAACCTGAGCAACAGAACGTTCATTAGACAAGGATATTAATGGAAGTATAGCCTACTTTTCGCATCGGACCCATCCCTCCTCTTCGATTTTGTCATTGACATTTTCGCTCATCGCTTCGGCGCCGGCCGCCGTCATTCTGCCATTCTGATCATAGCAGATAACCGTTGGGATTTTGGCGTTACTACCAGTGCCTTCAAGAGAAGGATACCTGAAGATCATTAGGTTTCTGGTACCTCAAGGACCCAAAGACTATACCTAGTGACAGGCTGAATCGTTGGAGGGATGCTCGGGTCGAGTACGCTATGAACCCAAACCTCAGAGATGGATCCGCTGAGCACGCTGTAAGCCTTACCTGTATGAGATCCCGCTGTAAGTCGTTCCGAGGTCGAAAGCCAAGAGCAGCTTCCTGGAATCGCCGATGTAGGGCAACCGGGTGTTCATGGCGTCGTGGGTAGTCAAAAGGGCGTATGCAAGGGAATATAAACACTCGTTCCTACCCCTATCATTCACACACCCAGTGATATGGTGAAAGGAATGTACAATCCTCACAGGAGAACATGTGGATTGCATGCTCCCAATGTGACCCGTTGGCCTCTACAGTCACATCGATTGTTTCCGTTCACCAACAGGACCTCCGAGCAGTCGTTCAAGCATGCTTGGGAAAGCTGAAGCACTAGTGAAGCGCCAGCACCAGCGATTCTTTCGGAAAAAGGCTACAGGCGACACCAATGCTGGTCGAGGGCGACAGCCTACCGTGAATTCAGATCAAGGGCATGTCTTTCAGTCATCGCACCAAGCACATACGATGAACACCGTTGATCCCAGCAGTCGGAGAGAGAGAGGACAAAGGAACTATATTGATACTGCGGTGAGGTTCCCCGTTGCACAGGGCATGATGGACATTGACACAACTTTGAACAATCAAAAGCCGTCTGAAACGATGCGCAATGAAGAGGTGAAGGAGCTGCGAAAGGAGCTGGGCTTGGCTGAACAAAAGATTGTTTCATTGGAAGAGGAAATGGCCGCCCGGGATAAAGATTTGATCCGGCTGCACGCAGATTTGGAGCGGGAGCAAGCAGTACGCAAAGACGAGCGCCGTCTCTTGGACATACGCACGCAGGAATTGCAGGATGCGCACGCTTATTCGATGAGAAGCGATACTTTGTCGACCGACGAGCTCGTCGCGAAGGTCGAATCCTTGAATGCGGAGATATACCAAGTGTCAGCATACATGGCAGATTCCATGACATTTGGCGCCAGGGTCGATTTCGAGGCAGTTCGAGCAGAGGCCGTGCACTGGTTTGGAAGCTACATGATTGATCTGCTGTGTTCCACAATAAATGAAGAGACGCGCATGCAGGTTGTTCAGGTCGCCATGCAAGCGGCGTTGGTTCAATCTTGCGCGGACTTCATCTCCATGTGGCACATAGAAAGGCGTACGGACGAGAATCTCAGCCGTCTATATGCAAAGATCCAAGCGACGAGTGAGTCAGCTGTACAAGTTCAGAAATAACAAACATTGACATACCCCAGATACGCAGGTTGTCGCGGGCCGGTGGAGGGCAATGACTCGATCTGGGTCCAAGTACGAGTCTCTCTCTGATGTCAAAAAGGAATGGATAAAAACCGTCGTCAGGAAACTGGCGATTGTTTTGATCTTCGCTGGATGGACTGGTGTGGGTACAAATCCGCCTTGGGAAGCATCTACGTCATTTCTGATCAAAAGATACGGGGAGAGAATAGAAGAGATTGTCCATTTAGCCATGGACCTGGACAGAGGGATGGGCGAGGGTATCGTGTCAGAGGATATCGTGATTTTCTCCGTAGGCGGAGGCAGTAGCTTCGTGCCAGATACGATGGAGAATGGAGACGGAGAATTCACGGTATTGGACTCAGATCACGTTCTCTGCACCTGCGAGCTAGGACTGAAGGTTTCGCGGTCGGTCCAAAAGGATGGTTACTCTGCCATCCTCGTTAAGCCGAAGGTGGTCCTCTGCTCGACGATGTCAGATATAATACCTACGGTGTAAGGTAAAACGAACCGCTACTGCAGCTACCATTTTACTGTAACCATCGATCGATACTTGACTTCCTATGCATTGAATACCATTTTTCATTAAATTTAGACCAAATGCTGCCAGTGGAATCATGCAAACAAAAAAACGAAGAGTTGAACATTGAGCAATAACATTTGTAGCATGACGCCAGGATAGAGATTCTTGGGAGATCCTGAAGTATTACTTCGAAGTACAGCGACAAGTCGACTGAGGTAGAAGAAGATGGGATGGGCCTACCTGGCAGCAACGGCAATAGTCCCGATTGAGCTTCAAATTTATCTCCGACAAACTGCCGCGTTGAGCCGAGAATGCCGGACGCCGGCTACCTTTGTCAAATTTTTGGTGATTTCTGTCATCCATCAATTGACAATCTCTGCTGGTGCGTACAAAATCACAAAGTACTCGCTGTCAAGGGTGACTAAATACTATTTACTAGGAAAATATGCACATCATTGGACTGTCACTACGCCACAATATCGTTCAGCCCGGACAGGAGGATCACCTTGGCCTTCTTCAAGATTTTTAGGCTGGTGTTGTTGTCTTCTCCCCAGCCCTCGGTTGCTGCCAGGCCCAGTTCCGTAGTAGAACATATTTGCATTTCGCCATCCTGCCGCTCCAAATCCCCTCGACCCAAGGCGTCCTCCATCACCTCGGAATTAAACAGAAGGCCTGGCGCAACGTACACTGGCTCCATCTCGCACGACGTAACACCCTGCCGTGCACAGAAACGCAACTCCACCAATTTTTTTGCTATCCCTGAGCCTACTAGCGTTCCCGCAAGTTTATTGTCGCCTGGATCAAAACCAGCAATAGTGAGGATGTTAGCGAGTGTCTCCTCAATGACAGTCTCTATTTCGGCCTCATCGTGCTTAGATGGAGGCTCTATAGCCCTCTGTGTTAGGGCTCGCCACTTCCCAGCAATAGCTTGCTTCTCTGCGCAAGAGTTAGGCGGACGTCGACCTTGAAGGAGATATGCTCCTACCTGACTGCCGTATACGGTCATATACTTCGTTCCAGCCCTCTTCTTTTCCAGGATCTCTCCTTAGGCACCATGACATAACCATCCCCCCCGCATGCGCGCAAATGGCAGCACTAAAAGCAACCTGAAGTACTTCGTATTGCGGATTGGACTCGATGAACCTAGCCATCGTATCCCCCAGGATATCAGCAACATGTCTATAGGGGATTTCCGTTGTAAGCTTATCTGTCGCTCTCTCTGCATGCTCGTAGATATCTGCGAGTGTCGCAGCGGTCCCAGAGATCTCCTCGTTCAGTGCCTCCATAGCTTGAATGATCTCGACACCAGAGAATTGGTCTGCTGTGCTCAAGTACATCTGAGCAACCTGCAACTCCTCCGCTCGCGCCCTCGACAACTTGTCGCTCTGCTGGAGCTTGAGCCCGAGCTCGCGCAGTTCCTCTTTTCCCGCTTGAACATCAAGAGTCAGTGCACGGTTGTGAGCACGGAATTCCTCTAGTTCTTTGTTCAGATCCGAAATGCGCCGTCTCGAAGCTTGCACTTCGGTGCTATCCTTCCGCAACGGCGGTGTGGCTGCTTTCTGTGGCTGCGAACCAAGCATCAGTTTTGCTATTCCCCTTGCACGCTAAATGCCGCTTACCTGTTGCGTTGGCTCCGAAAGCGCCTTCCGCAACGATAAGACCTCTGCATCTCTCTGCGCCAGGGCCGATCTCAACACCGATAACTCCTTCCGATTTTCTTCCAGCGTAAATGCGACGTGTCTGTACCCGTACCATGCCAGGCATGACAAGACTATCGCTCCGCCGGCGGGAGCTAACATCGACCACAAGGAATAGGGCACGTCGGATGCTACGTCTTCATAATTGAAGGACATTGCGCGTAGTACCCGTAGTACAAATGGGTTTTCCTCAGCTGGGTGAAGCAACGGTCTCGTATTTGAGGGAGGTGGTCCGTGAGGCGAATGCATGTCAAGCTAGGATCGATCTCGAACGTGCATTTAGCCCTTCGTACCGCCACTCAGCAAAACCACTGCGGCGAAGATTAATCGCTCCTTCTAGTTGTCGGGAAATGATTTATTGGTAAGCCTCAAGACCAGTGTAAAATCCGTACAGTAATTAATGTCCTCTATGACTAGTGTTTTACGCCAATGAAGATCGCAGTATCACCTTCGGCTTCAGTAAATAAGTATCTTGCTCGGAGGTTCCATCTTCGGATGCTTCCGTTACCTTCAGCCCAAGATCAGACGTGCACATAACACGATCGGACGGCAGCACTTTCTCGGCAGGTCCGTCGGCGTTCTCCATGGTGCCAGGATCGTACTGGTTCCCGCCAGCTGCGATGCAGACGACAATGTCTTTCGAGACAACGCTTTCACTTATAGCCTTGTCCAGCCTCATCATCAGCCTGACGATGTCCCGTATTCTCCTCCCGTATTTTTCCATGACCGTGTCCACGCATGCTTCCCAAGTCTTCGTTCCATCAGAATCCCATCCGGCCAGGAGCAATACCAGAATTGCCCGCCTGACCATCCAAGGTATATAAGACTTTTCAGTCTCCTCCAGTGTCGAGTACTTCGATTTGGATCGAGTCATCACACGCCACCGCCCCGCGACAGGTGCCAAACCTAGATAGCAAGGTCAGGACCCATCCCGTCATGTATATCAGGGAACGTACTAGTTTTCTGAATCTTCGAGTACAGCTGACGGAGTCCTTCATCAATCTTCGAATCGGGATGCCACATCGCGATGGTAGCCATACAGGATCGAACGAGCGATGCCTGAAGCGCAACTTGAACACATTGAACCCGCGCTTCAGTATCCTTCCCCGACCGCAAAATCTCGACGAAGTCAGCGCCGAGCCAGGGGTCTACCTCCCCAGTATCCACGAGTCTGCACTTCGCCCCAAACACCGAGGAATCCGCCATATATGCGGCCGTCTGGAAGATCTCTGCATTCAACGCCTCTGCCATCGATACAACATCTTCCCCAGATACCAAATCAGCGGTATCCAAGTATGTCCGGGCGTCCTGCAGCTCCCTCGTCCTGACATCCAAAAGGTCCTGCAAACCTCGCAGCTCTATATCCCGAGCTTCAAGCTGCCTTTGAACTGACGACAGCTCCATTTTCAATTTCGAGTTCTCGAGACGTGAACGCTCTTCTTCACCCGAGTCACTCCCCCTACTCGGTGTCTTTGCGCTTTTCGCTTCTTTCTTGGGCACACTCTATAGCTCGGAGTCAAACGAGAATTGAATCCGGCGCAATATGCGATATCTTACCTCGTCAGAATCTTTTGAAACCACTACAAATTCGTCGTCGCTGTCAACTAGATCATCGTATCCCTCTGAGGTACCCCTTCGTCGAACATGCTGTCCCGAAATTGGATCCCATCCATCGATATGAAGTGCGTTTTTCCGCCACGTGGATACCTCGCCAGGCATGTCGACCGTGTTGCTCTTCTGGGCGCTTCCTAGAGCATCGTGATCATTACAAGCAAGCACCGCTTGGTTGTCTGACATGGTGAAGAGAGGCTCGGTAGTGGGAGGAGGCTAAAGCACTTTCGAGGTGTGGAGCTTAGCGGGTCGAAGAAAGGAGGATCGCAGGCAATCTTCTCATGAAATACTCGACGTGCATTCCTCATGTTTCTCTAGGGCACACTGCATCCTTTGATCGGTATGAACGTTACTGTATTGTGAGAACGCCACTACTGTGCATGCGCAAAGATCTTCTCTCATCACAACAACAGTGATCACGAGTCGCAAATTATAGAACGAGGCTAGTTTGAGGAGCTCTATCTTTGGATCAACTTTCACTTCTATCACATACAAGCACAGCGCACTCATTTCCTATGAACTTTCTACATCATGGTTCCAGTGCCTCGATCCGGGTATCACCCCTCCGTAAATCAAGGACCGGATCCGTTGTGTCCCTCTAATCTAGCACTGGTATCCTCATGTGTGTTGACTTACGGCCTGTGAACATGTTCACCAACCAGGGGATAGCTGGAGGTCCGATGATTCTGTATTTTTAAAAGACGATGGGGGTTTTGGAGCTATCCCTGTGACCTCTTTCATCCCGGGACGGAGATCCAAAAAGACCACCAGCGAGCCGGGTATTATACTTGGCGAGTAGATTCTTGTTCACCTCGGATTCATCTTTTAGTTAAATGATGTCTGTTTTCTTAGTCGGGGTTTCCAACAAGTAATTGGGTGTTCCGTACGGCGACTCCAGGACGATCTTTATGGGTCTTGGTAATCTACCACTTCTTAAGCTGAATAGATGGACTCGAATATATTAGACGTTGTCTTGACCTTACAGAAATGAACAACATAGCTACTCCAGTGCCGACGGAACGACTACCCCTGCCTTCAACAAAAGTCTGACCTTCTTTCCTTTATCATCGAACGACTTCAACCCAAGCTCACATGTGCATGAGACAACTTCATCCGTCTTCTTTGGCTTGCCGTAGGCGCCGCTCATTGTTTCAGAATCATACTTTTCCCCAGGACCCACGAAATGGGCGTCCAAATCCTGAGAAGTGATCCCTTCCTTGATCGCTCTATCCAACTTGATCGCCAACTTTGCGATTTCCGTGATCCGTTCGCCAAACGCATTTCGCAGTGCCTCCGGCTTGTTTGGAATGGCCCATCCTCCTAAAAGTATGACGTTCTCAAGCTGACATCCGAGGCGATGGAAGAGATACCCTTCCGCCCTCGGAGACGAGTGATATTTGCTCATTGCGATCGTCAGCGCTCTCCATCTTCCAACTATTGCAGTTGGTTCTAAAATTATGGACTATATGAACAATGAAAACATAGTATACATGCAACTTACTGGATTCCTGGACCCTTGCATACAACTCGCGTAACATCTTGTTTTCTGCGGGATCTAAACCCCAGAGTCTGAGATAAGTAGTACATTCGAACAACAACGCCGCTTGAAAGGCGACTTGAAGGACACCATTTTGTCCTACACCATTTGCATCCCTGCGCATCAAAAGCGCAAGACTGCGATCATCTAGGTAGCGTTTTACTCGCTTCATCGCATGGTTGGCTTCCTCGTCAGTTATCTCGAGTCTTTCCCCTTTGTCAGTCAGTGTATCAGACATGTAGGCAGCCAGTTGGAGGATTTCCGAGTTCAGCGACTCCATCATTGACTTGATTTCGGCAAAAGAATATGCGTCTGTCTTGTCCAGGAAAGGACGCGTGCTCTCCAGCTCCTTGCCTCGGCTGTCAAGAAGACGACGATCCTCCTGATGCTGGATTTGTTGGTTGTTGATTATTTCACGCATCCGGTGATGCTCCCTCAGGAGCCCGTCGTTTTCGTGCCGGAGACGATCTCTATCTGATTGGATTTCAAGTAGCGACTTCTGTAGGTCGCTGTTGGTCGTTGTCTTCCCTCAGGTAAGTCAATCGTACCAGTGTCGTAAGAATATTCTTACCTCCTTTGAAGACCTAGATCGCTTTTCCTGCTTCTCATCCTTGAGGGGCCGCCCTTCCGAATCCTTGCCCCCAGTCAGTGTAAGGGAATCCCGATGCCGACTCTCCCCAGCATTTGGATCTTTCTCGGCCTGTCTATCCGGCATTGGAGGTAGATTGCTCATATCTATACCCAGAGTTGTGGAAGAAGAGGTAACGCTGTCTGTATCAGACAATGTTACATTCTCTTCTACAGGACGTGAATCCGCAGAGTAACTCCGCTCTACAGGCACTTAAATGTCAGACGCACGATTAAGAATGACGCTACAAAACTCTGACCATCATTTCCGCGCCTTGAATCTGAAGACCTTCTATGGCGATGTAACTTTTTGAGTACTGTTTCTTTCATTGCGATCGCAGCGGATGCCCCGGTGATTGAAGACGAAAGAAAACAGGTTCAATTTCTATAGAGGCGAAGAAAATGAGGCGAAACACTTCCATAATTATGGAACCGTGCTTACCGTATGTCGATCTTCGAAGATATTAGTAAAGCAACGGATTATATGACGTCCGTCACGGTAGTAAGTGTGTAAGCACTAAGTAGACGATACGAAGACTGGTTCTTATTTTGGAAAGCCTCATGTCCGAGTCGTGTCGGTCCGACCTAGTATCCGAGCCGGAGCTCCCATCTTCCACTCAACCTCGTCGTCGCCCGGAAATTTACTTGCGGAACTCGTTGAGAACATGTCTTGGCAGCCGTATCAAGGACCGCATCAGAAGTTAGTCATAGCGTTGGACTTGGGCACCACTTTCAGTGGAGTATCGTACAGGTTTGCCACCAAATTCCTTTCATGCCTACTCATGATTTCGAAGATGGTCATCAAAGTATTCTAGATCCTGGACTCATTCCAGAAATCAAAGGCGTGACAAGGCAACCCTCTCATTTTTTTCCCCTAGATAACAAATGATCAGTGTACTTTGAACCTAGATTCCCCGCACAAGAGAACGCCGGCGGCGACGCAAAGATTCCGACGATCCTATATTATGATCAGTCTGGGGATCTCAAGGCAGCGGGCGCAGAGGCCCTTGATGAAAGCGTGATACGATCCGCCGAGGATGAGGGATGGATCAAATATTCTAGGTACAGTAAGATTTTTTTGTCTTTGTAAAATCTAAGGTACCCAGCAGATTCAAACTACACCTGCGTCCGAAATGGGCTCACACAAAGGAAATAAATGAAGCTATCGCGCCTCTTCCACCTGGGAAAGACATTGTCGAAGTCTTCGGCGACTTTTATGCGTACTTGGTCGATTGCACCCTGACATTTATACAAGAGTCTCATCAAAATGGCGCGGATCTTTTAAGTTCTGTCCAAGATCGTATCGAATTCATTCTGAGCCATCCTAATGGCTGGGAGGGAGTACAGCAAAAGAAACTGCGCAGGGCCGCTGTTTATGCGGGGCTGATTCCCGATGACGACAAAGGCCACGAGAAAATCCACTTCGTGACAGAAGGCGAGGCGAGTCTTCACTTCTGTATCGATCATGGACTCTCATCATATATAAGAGTAAGTATAATATCTTCTATATCCTACTGCTCACTGCTTACACACTAAGGATGGGGAAGGTGTTATGATTGTCGATGCCGGCGGGGGCACTGTGGATATTAGTACTTACTCTCGTACTTCCTCGAGTAGCACCAATGGTTCGTCGTTTGAAGAAATAGTTGTGCCTGCATGTTTGTATCCCATCCCTTGTTCTTTGGGCGGAATCTCACCTCCACTAGGTATTTTCTCTGGTTCTATCTTTGTCACGCGCCGTGCGGAATCATTCTTGAAAAGTAGAGTTGCTTGTATCGATGTATCTCCTTGTTCTAAAAAAGTTGCAGAGAAACTAAAAGGCTCTCAATACGAAGGAGAAGTTGAGCTCATCGCAGACTGTTTCGACAAGACCACAAAGCATCGCTTCAGGAACGCCAATGAGCCGGCTTACATCAAGTTTGGGACGATGAGAGATACGGATCCTCGGCTGGACATTCGCTCCGGACAACTGAAGCTATCAGGGTCCGTCATCTCTATCGAGACTTGGCATCGTTGTTCACCCAAACTTTGAAATTCTAGTTCCGAGGTTGCTAGCTTTTTTGAGCCTTCGGTCTCGTCGATCATCAGAGGGATTGATAACCAGCGTTCGAAGGCGGGGAAGTTTGTTTCGGTAAGGTCTCTTTCCATCTTCGTCACTTGAGATTGAGACACCGTTCTACTTAGTCCATTTTTCTCGTTGGGGGGTTTGCTGCCAACACTTGGTTATTCCTAAAGATGCGGCAACAGGTGGAACCGTCCGGGCTATCTTTTTCTCGACCTGATAGTCACGTGTAAGTGCCCTTACTTCTAAGTCCCTTTGTTGTATTTTCTTGGATGTTTATGCTTACAATCGATTAGGAACAAAGCAGTCGCTGACGGCGCTTTGTCGTTCTACATTTGTAACATTGTTTCTGCAAGGGTGTCCAAGTATAATTATGGCGCGAGTGTACAGACCTACTTTAACCCATATAATCCTGAACATGCTTGTCGCAAAAGCCAGGTTCACATACTCCCTGATGGCGAGGAGGCGCTGGCAGGGCAGTACAACATAATATTACCCAAAGTGTGTAATTTCCTTCTCCTGAAATGTGATGCCACTAACCCTCTCGAACAGGATAGCCGAGTCTCAGATACGCAAGAATTCCGCGCTTCTTATAACCACGTTTGCAAGAGCCCGTCAGAAGTAAATTCGATCCGAGCCGGTATACTTTGTTATCATGGACAGAGACCCGACCCCCGTTGGATGGATAGAGAACCAGGTGCGACCGTTCTCGGGAGCCGGGTACTCCGAGCTGATGGATTGGATATTCACCATACTTCACAGATAGTTATCCCGTTCTGTTTAATGTAACAGCTAATACTAGCAAAGCCGCCAAGGCACTCAAGGCTTTGCCTCGGAAGGGCGGTGGGATTTTCTACTGCCTCGACTACGATATTGTCATCTTCGTTGGGCGTACCGAGCTGAAAGCGCAGATTTGTTGGAAGGAGAACGTGAGTGCATTTGCTACAATTTTACCTATTTCCACTCAATACGAGTTACTATCTGATAGGGCGCAGAGAAAAGGTAGGGCTATTTTGCTCTAAATCACTGATCCTAAATTATACGTTGACTAGGGGCCCGGCTCAAATTGTATACGATCGTGATCTTTGAATCTACTTCGAAGTTCGAAAATAGACGGTCTTTATGAGTCCTGCTTACTCAGTTTTGCATTCTCGTGTCGAGTCGCTGACGTTTATGATCTTCTTCCAATCTTGGTACAATTCACAAAGCTGTATCATATAGAATGTCGGTAGTACTCGGTATAATACCATTGCCCTGGGTTGTATGTCTCATGTCATTCTTATGGTAAATATGGCAATGCCGCATGAGTATCAGACAAGCAACTTATTGGAGTATGTGGCTGTACGAGTCGTCGGGATCGGTTACCCGTATCGGCCGTACCCGGCAGTACCTTTCATTACCATTTTCAATTCTTTACCGTTTACCTTCACGTCGACGTACATAGGCTAAACGAGTTGTGTCTTGTACCCTCCCGTGCTCGAACTCTAACACAACTTGGCGCGAGGATGCCTGATAACTATAGCTAGCCGTCTAGATGTTTCGCCTTGGCGAGAAGTTGGTAATCTGCAACCGCTTACACTGGATTCCACTACAGTTCATATTTTTTAACGCTGCAGAGATGAAGATAGCTACACCAACGCCGACGGAA
This sequence comes from Armillaria ostoyae, assembly GCA_902506015.1. Lineage (NCBI taxonomy): Eukaryota > Fungi > Basidiomycota > Agaricomycetes > Agaricales > Physalacriaceae > Armillaria > Armillaria ostoyae. The sequence goes on from LR732082.1 coordinate 4,657,677, forward strand.
CCACTACCCCTGCTTTCAACAAAAGTCTGGCCTTCTTTCCTTTATCATCGAACGACTTCAATCCAAGCTCACATGTGCACGAAACAGCTTCGTCCGTCTCCTTTGGCTTGCCGTAGGCGCCGCTCATTGTTTCAGAATCATACTTTTCCCCAGGACCCACGAAATGGGCGTCCAAATCCTGGGAAGTGATCCCTTCCTTGATCGCTCTATCCAACTTGACCGTCAAGTTTACGATTTCCATGATCCGTTCGCCAAATGCATGTCGCAGTGCCTCCGGCTTCTTTAGAATGGCCCATCCTCCTAAAAGTATGACGTTCTCAAGCTGACATCCGAGGCGATATAACAGATACTGCTCCACCCTCGGAGATGAGTGATATTTGCTCATTGTGATGGTTAACGCTCTCCATCTTCCAGCTACCGCAGCGGTATCTATGACCGTCGATTATATGCATACTGAAAGCATAGTATACAAGTAACTCACTGAATTCCTGGACTCTTGCATGCAACTCACCCAATATTTTGTGTTCTGCGGACTCTAGAGCCCAGAGCTTGAGATAATTACTACACTCAAACAGCAGTGCCGCTTGGAAAGCGATCTGAAGGAAGCCCGCATGTCCTTCTCTTTGTATCAAGAGCGCGAGAATGCGATCGTCAAGATAGTGTTGTGATTGTCTCATCGCATGGTTTCGGACTTCATCCGTTATAACGTCCATCCCATGTTCGAGCAAAGTATCGGCGGAGTAGGCAGCTAGCTGATGAATTTCAGAATTCAGTGACTCCACCATTGACTTGACGTCGGCCAAAGAATGTACGTCTGACTTGTCTAGAAAAGTACGCGTGCTCTCCAGCTCCTTTCCTCGACTGTGAAGAAGACGGCGATCCTCTTGATGCTGGCTTTGCTGATTGTGAAGTGTTTCGCGTGTCCGGAGAAGCTCTCTCAGGAGCCTGTCGTTCTCGTGCAGGAGACGGTTCCTATCGGATTGGATTTTAGATTTAAGCAGCGTCTCCTCAAGCTGTAAGATGCTAGTCTTGGTGTTCGTCTCGGCAAGCTGTTCATCCTTGCCTTCTGAAGATACGGCTTCATCCTCCTCCTCTTCCTCACATTCAGGACAACCTTCCGAGTCCTTGCCTCCGATTAAAGCAAGGGGATCCCGGGTATCTTCAACTTTCGGTTCTTTTTCGGTGTTGGCTGCAAGGACTGGAGACAGATTACTCTTATCCGCACCGGACGTCGCAGAAGGAGAAGTAGCATCCTCTGCGGCCGTATCTTTTGGGACTATCATGCCTTCTTTTCCTGGAACGGAATCCGCAGAGTAGTCCCGCCCTGTGCGTACTTCAACGTTAGACTTCGGTGATTCACTGCTGACAATGAATTCTAGCCACCATAAGAGCGCTTTGAGCGCCTAACTTTCCTACGTGCTGCCGGTGCCATTATCTTATCTGATTATTGAGGGTGTGAATGGTAGGTAGGAGTAATGTCAAAGAGGTGGTGGTGATAAATGTGAAGGATACTGTATACATTGGCTCCTATTTTTATTGGGTGGCGGACCGGTCCGAACTCCGAGTCAATGGTTTGATCCACGACGCTGAGACAATGTTCGTCTCAAATCTCGCCTTCAGAACATGCTTCGGCAGTCATATGGAGGATCTCGTCAGAAGTTGGTCATTGCTTTGGACTTAGGCACAACTTTCAGTGGAGTATCATACAGGTGCGCCGCAAAATTCCTTTCTTGCTTGCTCAGAATCTTGAAGGTGGTCGCACAAGTATCCTAGATCCTGGGATCATTCCGGAAATTAAAGGCGTAACAAGGCAATTTTGTCATTTTCTTTTCCTAGAAAACAGATGATCAGTGTGCTTTGACTATAGATTCCCTGCACAAGATAACACTGGTGGTAACGCAAAGATTCCGACGGTCCTATATTATGATCAGTCTGGGGACCTCATGGCAGCAGGCGCAGAGGCCCTTGATGAAGGCGTAATAAGATCTGCCGAGGACGAAGGATGGGTCAAATATTCTAGGTAAAATTATGTTTTTTTTTGCTCTTTGTGAAGTCTAAGGCATCCGGTAGATTCAAACTCCATCTACGTCCGAAATGGGCTGACACAAAAGAAATAAATGAGGCTATCGCTCCTCTCCCACCTGGGAAAGACATTGTCGACGTCTTCGGCGACTTTTATGCGTACTTGGTCGACTGCACCCTGACATTTATACAAGAGTCTCATCAAAATGGCGCGGATCTTTTACGTTCTGTCCAAGATCGTATCGAGTTCATTCTGAGCCATCCTAATGGCTGGGAGGGAGTACAACAAAAGAAATTGCGTAGGGCCGTTGTTTATGCAGGGATTATACCCGATAACGACAAAGGCCAAGAGCGAATTCACTTCGTGACAGAAGGCGAGGCGAGTCTTCACTTCTGCATCGACCGTGGGCTTTCCTCGTTTATAAAAGCAAGTACATCTTCTTTTCTACCTTACAGCTTATGACTTACGTGATAAGGATGAGGAAGGTGTAATGATTATTGACGCTGGCGGGGGAACTGTGGATATCAGTACTTACTCTCGTACTTCTGACGACCAATCATTTGAAGAGATCGCCACCCCCGCATGTTCGTATAGTTCCCGATTTCCGGAACCGAATCTGACCTTATCAGCTAGGTGTTTTCGCCGGGTCTATATTTGTCACCCGCCGCGCAGAAAATTTCCTGAAAAGTGGGCTCACAAGTTGTTGTGGTCTATCTCCTTGTTCTTAAAATTTGGCAGAGAAACTGAAAGGCTCTCAATACGAAGGAGAAGCGGAGCTCATCGCAGACTGTTTTGACAAGACCACAAAGCATCGATTCAGGAGCGCAAATGAACCGGGTTATATCAAATTTGGTACGATGAGAGATACGGACACTCGACTAGATATTCGTTCCGGGCAACTGAGGTTAGCAGGGTCAGTCGCCTCAATTCTATTTTATCATTGTTGGTTCATCCCTGAACTTTGAACTCTCAGCTCTGACGTTACCAGTTTTTTCGAGCCTTCGGCATCATCGATCATGCGAGAAATTGATAATCAGCGTCTGAAGGCGAGGAGATCTGTTTCGGTAAGTTCTCCTTCATTTTGACCAGTTATCAGTGAGATAATTCTATCTATGTAGTCTATCTTTCTCGTTGGCGGGTTTGCCGAAAGCACTTGGCTATTCTTGAAGATGCGAGAACGTGTAGAGCTATTTGGTATGACCCTTTCTCGGCCTGCGAATAGTCCCCTGTGAGTTCCCTTAACATTTCCAAGCTACCGATGTTGTCGCCTGTGATGTTGATACTCACGACTTTACAGGAACAAAGCCGTCGCCGACGGCGCTATCTCGTTCTACATTCATAACATTGTTTCAGCAAGAGTGGCTAAGTATAATTACGGCCTGAGAATGAACACCGTCTTCAATTCGCGTGATCCTGAGCACGCTCGTCGCAAAGGTCAGGTTTACACACGCCCAGACGGGGAGAAGGCATTAGGTGGCCAGTACAGCATCATACTACCTAAAGTGTGTGTTTTCTTCTCTTGAAATATCGTCCTAGTAATCAATGCTTCAACAAGGACGTCCGAGTGTCAAAAACTCAAGAGTTTCGTCATTCCTTCAAGCGACTGTACCAGAACGTGTCACATATGAATACAATCCGAATTGACATGCTTTGCTATCTTGGGGACAAATCTGATCCTCGATGGATGGAAACAGAACCAGGTGCGACCGCCCATCCTAAGTTCAAAGATCACATATTCACAGACAATTCTCAGGTAACTATTCTGTTCTATTCACCGTTACAGCGAACACCGGCAAGGCCGCTAAGGCACTAAAACCTCTTCGACAAAAGAAACGAGGGTTCTATTATCGCTTTGACTATGATATAATCATATTCTTTGGGCGAACAGAACTCAAAGCGCAGATTTGTTGGATGGAGGACGTGAGCAGATTTGGTACTATTTAAACTATTTAAACTCATTTAATTTATCTGATAGGGTGTAGAGAAAAGGTAGAGCTATTCTACTGCAATCCCTGGCAATGCTGAAATCTCCGTCGGCTAGGGGTCCGGCTCAGATTTTGTATGACCGCGATCGTTGAACGCTTTAGAGGTTTGCGATCTTAGTGTTTTGTGCTCAGGCCGACGTTGTCAGCTTCTTGCAACCATGTCCGCAAATGACTCAATTCTTTACCACGAAATTCAAACTGTATTGTAAGCTGTAACATTAATTGTATCGGGTTATGTTGTATCTCTGAACCTGAATGACATCTTGTGGAATGCCTATCAAACGCCAATACAATGATGATCGAGCTTGTCTGCACTGAGTGACAAGGTACTACTCGACCGATGAAAGGCGCCATGTCGCGAGATATACGGTTCTAAACTTACGTGACGTATGCCATAGCGTATATTTATTCCTATGTACTTGATGATTACCATCAAGGGGAACGAGAATGAGGCCATTTCAACGCTGAATTCCTAACCTAGATATGGAGTCAACTTAGTCCGATTTCATTCGCCGCGTCCTCAGGTGAAAAGGCAGCTCGTTGACTCACATCAGAGATGGACATCCAGCGCTTCCAAGTTCTTTCCAACAGAACCAGCCGAACTTTCAGTCTTGAAGAGGAGAATAGTATCGTACTTCGTGTCAGACGTCTTTGCAATTGGGGTTGCAGCTCGGCCCGACCTCTCCAATAGAGCATCAGTACCTTTCATCTTTGAATGGAGGGTCTGGGCGTAGTAGGATCGTCCCTGGTGGCGGTAAGGGAGGGCGGGTATAAACCGACTGATGAGCTTTAAACCTTAAGAAAAGCGCCGTCAACCATCCTACCTCGCAACTTTCACCAGCAAATTCTGAACTGCTCGCGAAGTATATCGTCTTACCCGCTAGAAAAAGTACGTTGAGCCCGTGTAAAACATTGGCTACTCCTTATTCTAATCGCCCAGTAGAGACATACGCTGTAAGCCTTTATCTCGCAATCTGGTATGGCATTCAACGGAATTGAATACAGATGGAAGTAGATCTTGTTCCCGGAACTCCAGGAAGCATGTGGGAACCTCTGGATCCACCGATGGATGTCGACTCAATAAAAGGCACCCTCGAGGTCGAAGAACCAGTCTCCCAGAGCGCTACAACGAGCGTAGCCCCTGGTGAAAGGATGGACCCACTAGTATGGGCTCGACGTGTAATGGCGCGTATGGAGCTCGAGCGAGCGGCGAAGGATATGCACCCGGACGTCCAGAATCGGTCCCATGGCAACAGGGTGTCCATGGAAGGATCGCGCGCGAGCCACGCCCAGCTTGAATTCAAAGTCCGTACTCTCCTAAGGGAGAAGGATCAACTGCAGGAGGAACTGTTGGATACGCGTGAAGCGCTTGCCAGTGAGCGGATGCAGCGAGAGGAAGAGCGCTGCCAGGCCAAGGAGCAGATGTAGAAGGCGTTGATCTTAGCGTGAAGGGATAGAAAGAGGTCGCGTAAAAAAGCTGCAGTTTCTCGTTTTTATGTTACGACTTGGTTGGTATAAGCAATGAACGATTTATCACTGGCTGTTCCGCTTCTTGAACAAGTAATGTGGCGATGACCATACGCCATACTGTCATGAATACGGATGATCGAGCGTCTAAACGAGACTTACGGCACTGCACTGAACAGCAGAGTCCAAATATCGATCTGCATTATTCGAACGCGCACAATGACAAACGCACAAGCATAAAGATGATATGGGAAACGAGAAAGAAGCATCGGTGATCTCGATCATCTCCGACATCGGGTCGTGGTTCGCATTCACCACGGACGTGGGATTTCACTTGAAAGATCTCAAGGATACGGCCGCCAAAATCCCTTTCGAAGACTAGCGATACACAGGACTGCCCAGATATTGGCGAGCATAATATTACAGCTCAGTTGCTGAACATCTGCTTCGGGTTTGTATCTCAACTTTCGTTATTGCCCTCCATCGCCCGGCTACAGCCGGAGTACCTGTACGCCGTCTTTCATCAGGAACGGATTCAAACTATCGGGGAAAGGAAACGCACTGAGTATAAACAGACGAGCATATACGAGCTTGGGCAGCCTGCAGTGAACCTTGCAGAAGGCCGATCATGCTACTTATCACCAAGGCGAATTGTGGCGTAGTCGATTGCGCTACACATATCCTCGTCAGAGAGATCCAGTGGGGTATCGATGAATGGTAGGCTGTCCGACGTGAAAGCAGCAAGCTGGGTGATCTCTGAGTTGACTGTATCGATCATGGTCTTCGCGTGTCTCGAAGTGACGATCCTCCTCTTGATGGGCCTGTTCCCTGCCGGCGGTTTGGGTAGTCGTGTCTGTTGTTTGGTTGACTATCCTTGCCGCCGCCTGTTGACCTGTATCGTGCTCTGGAAGTGCGTAGTGGTCATCGAAGGCTGTATTTCGTCCATGGATTCGTTTTGAGAGCTGGATGGCATGTACCGCGTAAGATCGCCTTGCCTGCTACGCAACTGTACCTCCTCAATCATCTCTCCTTGAGCGAGCAAGTCGCGCTCTTCCCTTTCTGAAAGCGCAGTCCTCGTTGTCATTCACCTGGACCATCTTCTCCGAGCCTGCATTAAAGCATGCTGTATCTTTGTCCATACAATAGTTCCGCTCCAGTGGATAGGACTTGAATGAAACAGTCGTTGTGCGTCGTTTTGAAGGATCTAGGGCACAAAGAAAAGAAGGATGCCTGCCAGACGACATTCGGTGCTCTCTCCGCACCAAGTATTAGATGAGCGCTGGTATGTTGAAAGGTGATTTCTAAAGGCGGTAGGCGATGAGGGTCGACGGCGCCAGCGTGGCAGGGTAGTGACAGTATCGGAAGAGGACCATCCGGCTGTTTCCGATGGCGGTCCTCCTTGGTCTGCACTGTGCAGCCAAAGTCCTACGCTGATTAATCTAGCCTGGATCTCCACTTAACTGCTTTCTGCCTTGGCACAGCAAGGTAGGACGTCTGGATTTCCGCCGTATGATCACGTACCATTCGGATGAGGAAGTAGTTATGGTACGTCGTCTGCCTCGGACTACCTGGTATCGTTTTTCTGAACTTTGTTGTAGATTTCAGCGTGATATTCAACCTCTAACGGGGATGTCCTTTACTATTTCTGTCTATGTCTATTTTAGGCGGCTTCTTTCAGGCGCAGTTCTAGTGCTGAACGCAGGCTTTCTTTGGAGCATCGGAGTGTTCTATCTAGATCTGTAACCGCTCGTCTTCCATATATGGGAGAAATCTAATGCCATATGTGCTGGGAACTGTTGTTCCCTCTTCTACGAGGAGTGAATATTTGAATCCACAGCCTATTGATCGCGCTCTATGGGAACTCGAATGTTAGTCTCATAATTAAGACCGATGCTGCCAAAATCTCATCGCCATGTCGGCGTTTTCATTCTGAAGATCCACTATAACGATTAATATTTTTGCGTACTGATATTTTCCGGTGGATGTCACGGTTCACGACGATTGAAGGTGGAGAACAGCGACACTACAGTGAAAATGTTGCAGACACGAGACAAACAAAGGACACCTATACTCGATCTATTTCAATGAATAATAGGGCCGTGGTCACCGTAAGTATGTCGATCTTCAAAGAAATGGGCAAACGAAGGAGTCAACGCCAAATTAACGCCCGTGAAGTAGAAGAAACGAAGGCTGATGATCCCTATTAGGAAAGGCCACGAGTGAGTAGTCACACCGGTCCGACTTATCCAAATCATAGCACTCCATCTTGATCCACGACGTTGCAGCGTTCCACTCAATCTCGCCTTCAGAACATGCCTCGGAAGCCGTACGGAGGATATCGTCAGAAGTTGGTCATAGCATTGGACTTGGGAATGACTTTCAGTGGAGCATCATACTGGTGCGCGCCAAATTCCTATCTTGTTTGCTCAGAATTTTGACGATGGGCGTACCAGTATCCTAGATCCTGAGATCACTCCAGAAATACGATGTGTATGGGCGTAATAGCGTGTAAAAATTTAGGTGGGAGCAAGTCGTCTTTTTCCGGTCGCAAGTTCCTTATAAGTACGCAAGTAAACTTGTCTCCTCCACTTCTCCCGCAAGTTAAGGGTTTTTTCTCCCCCCAAGTTGGCGTCCAAGATCTAGACCGTCATTTATCTAAGTCTAGTCCGGATCCGGGATACCTGATCGAGATTGTTATCTACCATACAAATTATCAGGGAGAGAACACCTTACGGTACCTACATTGTTCAGCACGCTATATCGTGAACCCTTGGGCTCTGAACTCTCCCAGACTTTCTCCTTGAACTTCATTCATCACCGGCTCACAGTCGCAGAGCATTTAAATCTAGAGTTTACCGGGTATGCCAGTTCGAAAATAAATCATTGCACAAAAGAGTCAAGACCTACATACCTCAATTTCGGGGCTTTGAGTGTAGCCCACCACTGAGGAATAAATGTAGCCTGCAGAGCACTGAAGACAAATGATTCATCTGACTTCACCGCGGGAAATGGCGATGAAGAAATAGCCAAGGTAGAGAAATAGGAAGCTCAAGGGAACTCGGATTACCCCGGCTTGACCGCGACAATGGTAACCACCAAATAATTTGGCCCGTTCAACCAAATCTTCCTTTGCCCGTCCGTCCCGCTACTGAGTCCCCACTGGTCCTATCCAGACATTTACAGTACTATTAACCATGACACGACCCTTATCCATAGACAGATGCAGAAGCTGCGAGAAGATGCTAACTTGCGCACTTATCAGTAACTTGCGACCGAAAGAAGAACGCTTGTGCCCACCCGATTTTTTACACGCTATTACGCCCATAGATGTGTAACAAGGTATGGGCGTAATAGCGTGTAATAAATCGGACAGACGCAAGTGTACTTTTTCCGGGTACAAGTTAAGTTTTAGGACGCAAGTTTGCTTGCATCCTCCCGCAAGTTAAGGGTCCTTTTACACAGGTTTGCTGTTGGCTATAAGTACTTTGGGGATCGGATCGGGACCGTGATATGTAGATCTTTGTCCCGCTGGCCGGGTACTGGTTATTTGTTATGTACTGTATAAATTCTAAATTTTGGGGAAGGAATACGATACCTACGTTGTTCAGCCGGTCCTACCGTACACCCTTTAACTGTCTAGAAATTAGAATATCATTCTCAGTGCATTTCACTGAGCTCAATATCTCGTTGGCTCGCAGTCTGCAATGTCCATAGTGTAGAACATTTCAATCTAGATTGACAATCTCGACGGTGTCGAAAGATATGCCAGTTCTAAGATATATCAAGGCACAGACTGCGTACATGCCTTGAATTCGAAGCCACAAGGATAGCCCACTACTAAGGAATTACAAATATAAAGACTAGCAGTAGACAACGAGGGGGAATAAATACAAATTCGTTACGTGAAACGGAGATGAATAAATAGGTAAAGGAGATGAATATGCTGAAGGAGCTCGGGCCACAGTGGCCCACAGAGCCAAGACTCGTGTTAAGCGCTGAAATAAAAACAAGGTCCATCATGTCGTCCTACCAGCTCCGACTCCTGCTCAGAACCCGGTCCCCACTGCCCAGACCTTATCCTGACGTTTATGGTGGCAACCGAGTCCTGACAATGATCATTGATGTGTATATCTCCACAGAAACCACTCAACTTGCGGGAGGACACAAACTTGCGCACTTGCATGTAACTTGCGACCGCAAAAAGTCAACTTGCGCCCACCTGAATTTTTACACGCTATTACGCCCATAACAAGGCAATGCTCTCAATTTTTCTCCAAGAACACGAATGATCAGCCTTGCATATTGAACATAGATATCCCGCACAAAAGAACGTCAGCGGCCCGAGCGCAAAGATTCCGACAGTTCTATATTATGATCAGTCTGGGGATCTCAAAGCAGCGGGGGCGGAGGCCCTTGATGAAAATGTGGTAAGGTCCGCCGAGGACGAGGGATGGGTCAAATATTCCAGGTAACGTAATGATGTTTTTTACTCCTTGCAAAGTCTAAGGCATCCGGTAGATTCAAACTACACCTATGTCGGAAGTGGGCTCTCATAGAGGAAATAGGTGAACAGATTGTGCCCCTTCCATTCGGAAAAGATGTTATCGAAGTTTTTGGTGAGTTCTACGCGTACTTGGTCAAGTGCACCCTGTCACATGTACAAGATTCGCACCCACCCGGGGCATCCTTTTTAAGTTGCGTTCAAGATCATATTGAATATATCATCAGCTACCCGAACGGATGGGATGAAGTACAGCAAGAGAAACTGCTCAGGGCCGCTGTTTATGCTGGTTTGATATCCGATAACGACAAGGGCCACGAGCGAATTCACTTCGTGACAGAAGGCGAGGCGATTCTTCACTTCTGCATCAACCGTGACCTCTTTCCATTACTAAGAGTAAGCATGTTTTCTGTTCCATTTTACAGCTTACTGCTTACGTGTTAAGGATGGGGAGGGTGTCATGGTTGTCGACGCTGGCAGATGCACTGTGGATATCAATACATACTCTAGGATCTCATCGACCAACACCGGCAGTCAGTTGTTTGAAGAAATAGTTCCCCCTGCATGTCTGTATCTCATCCTTTATTCTTTGGACGGAATCTCATCTCCACTAGGTATTTTCTCTGGTTCTATCTTTGTCACGCGCCGCGCGGAATCATTCCTGAAAAGTAGGGTCGCTTGTATCGATCTATCTCTTCTCCTCGTTCTAAAAAAATGGCAGAGAAACTAAGAGGCTCTCAATACGAAGGAGAAGTAGAGCTCATCGCAAAATGTTTTGGCGAGACTACGATGCGTCGCTTTGGCCCGGGAAATGCAGACGGCCCAGCTTTCATCCAGTTTGGGTCAATGAGAGATAGGGATCCTCAAGTAGATATTCGTAACGGGCGGCTGAGGCTGGCAGGGTGAGTCGCCTCAATTCAATCTCGGCATTGCGAGTCGTCCCTGGGGTCTGAGAATTGAACTCTTAGCTCCGACGTTGCAAGCTTTTTCGAGCCTGAGGTGTCATCCATTCTCAGAGAGATTGATAATCACCGGTTCAAGGCGAAGATATCTGTTTCAGTAAGACATCTCTCTCATTTCAACTAGCAAAATGTGAGACCGTATGTAGTCCCTTTTTCTCGTAGGCAGTTTTGCCGCAAACGATTGGCTGTTCCAAAAGATTCGGGAACACGTAGAACCGTCTGGTGTATCCGTTGCTCGACCTGAGGGCGACATGTGAGTGCCATTGTTTCCAGGCCGTTAATGTTTTTGCCGGCAATGCTGATATTTAAGCAGGGACAAAACGGTCGCTGACGGTGCCGTCTCGTTCTATATTCGTAACATCGTTTCAGCAAGGCCGTCCGAAAGTTTGCTTGTGCGAGAGCTTCAAGAGCAGGTCCGTGCCCTTATAAGGGAGAAAGAGGAACTCAAGCAAGAACTCCTTGGTACACGCGAAGCCCTCACCCGCGAGCGAGAGGAAATTCGTCGCTTGCGCAATGCGCGGGCCGAGGTGGATATATGGTACAGGTCCGGGAGGCGTATCTGTCAAGATGAAATGTGAAGGGACGAGCGAGGTACAGAAGGATGTTGTGTAAAATTTCTTCGTTGGCGGCGTAAGCCATGATCTATGTAGTAACAGTTTCTAGATATTGATCTGCATTCTCCCTAAACGTCCAATGTCAAGCATACACACATAATAATAATACGAGAAGCGAGAAGTGAGAAGGAAGTCTAGGATACCAGAGTCGACCAGAGAACAACGTTGGCTCTCATCAAGACTCTCGATTCTATCTTCGTGATCTGTGAATCAGACGAAGCCGGTACTTTTCTCGTCGCTCTCAGCCCAAGATCGGAAGTACACGCGACAGCAGTTTCTTCATCTGTGATCATCTCCGACATCGGGTCGTGATTCGCATCCACCATCGACATGGGATTGAATCGCGTATCGTGCTCGACGACGTAGACGGCTAGGTCCTCGGAAGTGATGCCTTCTCCGATAGCTTGATCAACTCGTTTCATCAGCTTGGAGATCTCAAGGATGCGGCCGCCAAAGTCTCTTTCGAGGACAGATTTCGCGTCGGGCACCATCCACCCAGCGAGGCGCAGGACTGCCCAGATATTGGCGAGCATTATATTACGGCTCAGTTGCTGGACGTCTGCTTCAGAGGTGTATTTAGTCTCGGCTCTGGTCATGGCCCTCCATCGACCGGCTACAGCTGGAGTACCTGACAACGTCTTTCATCAGAGACGTGTGAATTCTCGACAAAGGCGAACGTACTCTTTTTCTTGACGTTGTCGTATAGACGGACAAGCATTTTATGTATCTTGATTTCCTGATGCCAGCGCCGGATCATGGCTTCACAGATATGAGCTATGGTAGCTTGCAATGAAACTTGCAAGACGAGCTCTCGCAGATCTGGGTCATTCCTAGCCTGCAAAAGGCCGACCATACGATCACCAAGAGGATGTTTTGCGCGGTCGATTGCGCTGCAAGTATGCTGGTCAGAGAGATCCAGCGGAGCGTCGCTGAAGTGTAAGCTATCGGACATGAAGGCGGCGAGTTGCATGATCTCCGAGTTCAGTGAATCGACCATGGTCTTGATATCAGCGTGAGAGAATGTGTCGGCTTTGGTAAGAAAGGTCTGGGCATTACGAAGTTCCTCGGCGCGTGTCTCGAGGAGGTGACGATCCTCTTCACGATGGACCTGCTCCCTCGCCAGCGCGTTCCGAGCATCATGAAGCTCCCGCTGCAAATACTCCGTCTTCCGCTGGAGAGCAGAGGCTTCAGTTTGGGTATGGGATAGCGCAGCTACGAGGTTTCGTTTCTCCTGCAAAAGCCTCTGGAATTGATCGTCCTTGCGTGGTAGAGGAGTCATGCGTCTATCATGTCTGTGGTTTGGTTGCCTGTCTTTTCCACCACTCCACCGACGCGTCTCCTCCGGTCCAAGTCCCTTTCTTGTTTCGAACGTGCCGGGCATATTGTAGTGTTCGTCAAAGCTTTGGATTTCGTCCATTGGCTCGTCCCGAGGACTGTATGGCTTGCATTGCGAAGGTTCTTCCTGCCTTCTACACAGCCCGGCACCGGCGACCACCTCTTCGGGACCAAAGAAGTCGTCCCTTTCTGAAAGCGCGACATCCTCCTTCTCATCTCTATGACCATTTCCCTGTTGCGCCGGCCAGAGCGCTCGCGCCACCCTTTCCGAACTCGCGTCGAAGCTCTTCATGTCTTCGTCCATGTCGAAGTCGAGCTCAGGGCGATAGGACGCGTGGTCTTCATTTTTGAGCGTGGCAGAGTCGTTGTCCATCGTGTTTATGCAACAATAGATCTAGGAGCACAGAGAAAAGATCAATGGTTGTCGGATAGTATTCTATGCTACACGCACCAAGTACGAAAGGGCGAATAATCGAGGCCTAGCAGCAGGATTGCAGTGGTCGATGGTGGCAGCTGTAGTGACGGAAGAAGGAAATTTAGGGCCGGCCCGGGTAAGTACTTATATCGCAAATAGGACAAATTCAAATTATTAATTTAAATTAATGTCAATAAGTCACTGTCACAAGTCACGTGTTTTCACGTTAATAAGACACGAACCGTCACGTCGGACGCCACTAACGGCACCCACCTCTCAACAACTTTCTACCATGAATACTGCAGTCCGCAAGCCCTACAGCGGGTCTCGACGCAAGCTTGTTCTTGCGTTTGACCTAGGGACAACTTTTAGTGGCATTTCTTATACGTAGGTTCTTTCAAGGCTTTCTTCGGTGCTCTCACTGAGCGGCTGCAGTGTCCTGGACCCTGGGACGATCCCAGAAATCAAAGGAGTGACGAGGTACTGGAATATTTTTGATTATTGGGCCGCATATACTCACTACTCTCACAGGTTTCCTTCTCAGGAGCATGTTGGCAGCGATGCAAAGATTCCGACTATCATGTATTACGATCGTGAAGGGACCGTCAAGGCTATTGGCGCGGAAGCATTGAAAGAGAACATTATTGAAGCTGCTGAAGACGAGGGATGGGTGAAATACTCTGAGTACGTGTGTAGTTCTGCGCTCCCTTGTGCTGCCTGACCACCAGTCCGGTAGATTCAAGCTACATCTTCGACCCGTGATCAAGACAGAGGGCGGGATAAAGTCCGAGTTCGACGTAGAAATGTATAATAGCATCGCTCCCCTCCCTCCTGGCAGGGATGTTGTCGCTGTTTTCGCCGATTTTTTCAAGTATCTATTTCAATGTGCCAAGACGTTTATTATGGAGTCGCATCAGAGTGCGGAGACTTTTTGGAAATCTATCGAGGGACATATCGAGTTCATCCTTACCCATCCAAATGGGTGGGGGGGTGAACAGCAGAGTAGGATGAGGAGAGCGGCTGTTCAGGCGGGTTTGGTCACAGATGACGATACGGGACACGCTCGCGTGAACTTCGTCACCGAAGGAGAAGCGAGTCTTCATTTTTGCATTCACCACGGACTTTCTTCGCATATAAAGGTACGTTCGATGACTCACTGCATGCGACACTTATTGATTGCTTTGCAGAATGATGAAGGCGTAGTCATTGTTGATGCCGGTGGAGGCACTGTGGATATCAGCACTTATTCTAGTGTCCAATCTGCAGGACGTGGTGCTCAACGCTCGTTCGAAGAAATAACGGCCCCGCAATGTACGCAGCTTCTCTTCTTTGATGCTTTATCAAAATTGATGCTGCTCGAAAGGTCATTTCACTGGATCAGTATTCGTCACGAAGAATGCCAGGAAGCATCTTGAAGGTACGTTACTTCTACCGGCGTGGTAATTCTTCCTTGATGTTTTGCTCCAGAGAAACTTCGAGGATCGCGCTTTGAGCCTGAAGTAGATCTTATCGCCGAATGCTTCGATAAAACAACCAAGCTTCGGTTCAGAAACGCCGAAGAGCCCGCATACATCAAGTTTGGTACCATGAGGGATCGTGACCCTGCCCTTGATATCCGTTCGGGACAACTCAAGTTAGTAGGGTACGCACTTCTTGCTTCTTGTCTTGCTTAGCTGAAGCTGAAAGCGAATCTTGTAGGAGTGTCGTATCTGACTTTTTCCGGCCTTCAGTCGATTCTATCATCAATGCGATAGATGAACAGCGACTTAACACCAGAAAACCTATCACTGTGAGAATCATTTGCATCGTTTTGATGAGGTCTGACCCACCTTTCCAGTCCGTCTTCCTCGTCGGTGGATTCGCTGCAAGTGATTGGCTTTTCATGAAGCTTCAAGAATACTTGACGCCTCTCAGAGTGTCGTTCTCGCGGCCAGATAGCCACGTGTGAGTAAATATGAGCTTACTCACCTCGACAGTGCTGATTATTTGTTCCCAGCAATAAGGCTGTTGCCGATGGTGCAGTCTCATTTTACCTGGACCATTTCGTATCAACTCGGGTGGCCAAATTTCACTACGGCATCAAGGTTCATACGACATACGACCCTACAAACGTTGAGCATCAGCGTCGTCGAAATAAGACATATCTGAGCGATTCCGGTAAGCTGAAGGTCAACGACCAATACGATACCATTCTCGCTAAGGTAATGTGCTTCTCCGACTTGCTTGAGATTGCGTATCGTTTACCCAAGTTAAATGAGCTCAGGATGTCCAGGTGTCCGAAGACAAGGAGTTTCGAAGACGCTATCATAGGGAAGGAAAACTCCTATCTGACTTGAACACTATCGAGGAGAACATATTATGCTATCATGGTTATAAACCAGATCCCCGTTGGATGGATACTGAGCGTGCGTTGCTAATTTTCTCAGACTCGATTGATATCATGACCTGGATGATTCCCAGCTGACGTCTATACAATGCTTTGCTGTGTCACTGCGGATACTCGGGAGGCAGTCAAGGCACTGGCGCTTCAGCGAAGACCGGACGGGAAGTCCTACTACACCTTTTCCTTTGATATTATCATTCTCTTTGGTCGGACGGAGATGAAAGCTCAGATATGTTGGAAAGAAAATGTAAGCATTGCGTTATTGCTTGCCATACGCAAAGCTGACTGATGTGTGAAATGGTAGGGCATAGAGAAGAGGTTCGTGTATCCAGGTCAATATAGTAAATGTTTTACTGATCTTCGCTTTAGAGGACCGGCTCGTGTCGTTTATGACAGAGACGTGTAACACATGGGTGCACTTGGCGCGGGTGATTAGACATTGGTCGAGTGTACGTGCCATGCCAACGCTTTTGCGGGACGACCCTGTCACAAACGCGTGTCATCACATTCTCGTGTCCGTATGATTACTATAAGGGGATTAAACGTGATTTGTACCGGAACGTAATTTATTGCTGGTTAGGTGGCGACTTTGGCTATTCTTTTCAGGGTGTCAACCAGAGCCTATGCTACTATTCTACATATAAACAACTAAATTATTTCAAAGCATTACTACTAATAGTACTCGTCACTGTATCGATTCTGCAACGGAACCGTCAGTTACACTGCTTCAATCAAGGATGCATACTTACATTGGGGCCCATACACTACACGAGCAGGGCTCCTAAATTTTGACCACGTCAGTATCGGCCAAACTTGCAGAGAATGGAACTGACCGTTTTTCAACACCCTGAAATTTTGTCAGCATCGCCATGCACACGAATGCGGTAACACACGCTCACATTCTCGACCCACGCTATCTGAGCTTTCATCTCCGTCTCCCCAAATAGAAGAATGATCGAATAGTCAAAAGAAAAATACGATTGTCCATCTGGTCTTCGCTGGAGCACCAATGATCGAGCGGCTTCCTGTGTGTCTGCCGTCACATTGCACAGTACATGATAGTTATCTTTGCAACAATATGAGCCCCGAAAAAAAGGAAAGCCAAGACGCGCGCACTAATCTCAACATCCATCCAGCGGGGGTCCTTTCTTATCCCGCGGTAACATAAAATATCTTGGGAAATCGAAGCAAGGTCAGACAGTTTTTGTTCCTTGCGGAAATAGGGACGCCGGAATTCCTTGGTCTCGGCAATGGACTCGCCCTACAAGAATGCGTTTGCGCGCGACTGTCGAATGAAAACGGCTGACCTTTGGTAGAATGACGCTGTACCGGCCGGTCAAGGACAGCACGCCGGCTCCAGACATGAAGGTTTTGTCTTTTCGTTTGACGTGCTCAGGAATTGATGCATCATATGCAGTGAAGCTTCTGATGCCGTAATTGTACTTTGATATGCGTTCTGATACAGCTCGATCCAAGCGGAAGGATAAGGCGCCGTCTGCGACAGCTTTGTTGCTGTGACGAAGCTGCGATGAATAGAGGAGATCATCATCGTGGGAAGACGGACCCACACATGGCAATCGGGTCGTGAAAACGCGACGTCAAGGGCCTTGAAATGCACCTGCAGTTTTGAAAAAAGCCAGCTGCTGGCAGCAAAGCCACCGACAAGGAAAGCCGCCTGGATAGAACGAGATCAATAGAAGAACCTGGGGAACAAGAGCACACGAACTCACAGAAACTGTGCTTGTAGAAGCAAATCGTTGTTCGTCAACGACCTTGATGATAGATGTCACCGATGGCTCGAAAAAGCTTGCTACTTCAGCACTAAAAGACATATCAGTATACATATATCCAACACGAGTACTCTTACCCAGTCAATTTAAGTTTTCCCATGTTGATGTTCAGCTTGGGATCTTTATCCCTCATACCACCGAAGTGGATATACGCTGGTTCGTCAGCGGCCTTGAACCGAAGCTTGGTTGTTCTATCGAAGCACTCTGCGATATGCTCAGCCTCTTTGGCAAACTTCGTACGCCTGAGCTTCACTTTGAAACACATTAGGCAAAGTGCCGAAATAGAAAACCATGGACGGTACCATCAAGAAATGCTCTCGCCCGACGGCTCACGAACATTGAGCCTTCGAAGTTGCCTGTTCAAGGTATTAGAAAAATGTAGACCTTGACTAAAAAAAATCGTTTACATTGCGGGGCTGCAACTTCTTTAAACGTCTGGGTCCCGTCCTTGGCAGAAACACAAGTGTATGTACTTATGTCAACTGTGCCACCTCCGGCATCAATAATAATAACGGCTTCCTGATCCTACAGTCCTGAGTGTGAGTATGAGTCGCGCAGCACTCAAGGTGACGTACTTTGATAAGGGGAGAAAGTCCGTGGTGTATACAGAAGTGAAGACTAGCTTCTCCTTCTGTGACGAAATGAACACGCTCCTCACCGGCGGCTTCATTGGGAACCAGTCCAGCTAACACAGTAGCTCGTCGCATGTTGGCTTGGTTGCGACCTTCCCAGCCATTTGGATGGCTGAGAATGAATTCGATGCTATCCTCTACGGAACTCCAGAAGGTAGTCGCGCTCGGTTGCGTCTCTAAAATGTAAGTCTTGGCGCATTGAAAGAGATACTTGAAGAAGTCGGCAAAAACGGAGACGACATCCTTGCCTGGAGGCAGAGGAGGGAAATTAGTGGACCGTGCTTGGATAGCGAAGCCTTGGATGTTGGGGCGAAGATGGAGCTTGAATCTTTGGGAAGATAAGTACGGCGGAGCTCGTTATAAAGGGAACATACTCACCCCGAACAATTGAACCAGCCCTCTTCTTCCGCCTGCTCGAGAACGCTATCTTTCAGTGCCTCCGCTCTTACCGCCCTGACAGTCCCTGTTTTGTCATAATACAGAATTGACGGAATTTTCGCGTCACTGCCGACATGTTCTTGCTCTGGAAACCTAATATTCTCGTGTCAAATACTGCTATCAATAGTTAAAATGCCAAAACGTGCCTGGTCACGCCCTTTATTTCGGGGACACTGCCAGGATCCAGGATACTGAGATTATTTCAGTGACGCGTCTTCTTTGATATCCGGCCAGGCTCACCTGTAAGATATTCCTGAGTACGTAGTCCCAAGGTCAAGGGAAAAGTTAAAACACCAATTTACGTCGAGAGCCTGCATAAGGTTTTCGCGTAGTCATGGTGGTAAAGAGGTGGCCAAATCGGGAACAGCCGAATCCTTTGACTGCTACTTACCACAGCCATCACCACAGACACCACTGTTTGCCACCGTCAACGCCATTTCGCTGCTGCTTTATCTTTTCTTTTGTATATACCCGGTGCGCGTATTTTTACGTTTACCGTAGTTATCACGTCCTAATCATTCCTTTTTTCTTCGGAAAGCGCAGTGAAGCTGCACTGTGTTATATGAC
Organism: Armillaria ostoyae; assembly: GCA_902506015.1. Taxonomy (NCBI): domain Eukaryota; kingdom Fungi; phylum Basidiomycota; class Agaricomycetes; order Agaricales; family Physalacriaceae; genus Armillaria; species Armillaria ostoyae. The sequence continues at coordinate 4,676,789 of LR732082.1, forward strand.
CCTCGGCCTCTGGAGTACAATGTACAACCATTTAGCCGCATCTACAAGGGCCGAAAACGCGCCCTACAGTCATACTACCGTCAGGAAGTTGACTTTCCCATGCACGAAGAGAGATAGTCTTGAGTTCCGACTTGGAGACAGATCGTCCTGAGGAGAAGAGGCCTTCCCAGCCGACCCACCGGCAAAGCCACGTGGTTCGACCGACACGACAACATGCTGATGAAAATCATATTTCACCTGTAGCGAGCGACTCAGCGACAGCGTAGGGGAACTTGACAAGTACCTTTTTCATTGCCTATCACCGGTCTTCAAATTCTTAGTCTAGGAGTCGGTATGAATAGGGCCCTGGAGGGCCCAGGGGTTGAGGCGGGATCGTGCAAGGTAGGCAGCAATTCTGAGGTTTGGCGATCTGTCAGCGCTTCAACCAGGTACAAGACATATACAATTGATATCTTCCAACGCTACGGTATTAATGAACACAGCTACGCCAGTGCTGACGGAACGACTACCCCTGCCTTCAACAAAAGTCTGGCCTTCTTTCCTTTATCATACAACGACATCAACCCAAGCTCACATGTGCACGAAACGGCTTCGTCCGCCTTCTCTGGGTCACCGTAGGCCCCGCTCATTGTTCCAGAATCATACTTTTCTCCAGGACCCACGAAATGGGCGTCCAAATCCTGGGAAGTGATTCCTTCCTTGATCGCTCTATCCAACTTGATCGCCAGCTTTACGATTTCTGCGATGCGTTCACCAAAAGCATTTCGCAGTGCCTCCGGTTTGATTGGAACAGTCCATCCTCCTAAACGCACGGCGTTCTCAAGCTGATGTCCGAGGCGACGGGATAGATACTGTTCCGCCCTCGGAGATGAGTGATATTTGCTCATTGCGATGGTCAATGCTCTCCATCTTCCGACTACTGCAGTCGTGTCTATAGTCGTGGATTATATTAATAACGAAAACACGGTATACGGGTAACTTACTGGATTCTTGAACCTTTGCATATAAATCACGTAAAATATTGTTCTCTGCAGAATGTAAATCCCAGATTCTGAGGTAATCAGTACATTCAAACGACAACGCCGCTTGAAAAGCGACCTGAAGGACACCATTTTGTCCTACATCATTTGCATCCCTGCGCATCAAAAGCGCAAGAATGCGATCATCCAGGTAGCGTTTTGCTCGCTTCATCGCATAGTTAGCGTCCTCATCAGTTATCTCAACCCTTTCCCCAGTGTCAGACAGCGTATCAGACATGTAAGCTGCCAGCTGATGAATTTCCGAGTTCAGTGACTCCATCATTGTTTTGATGTCGGCGGAAGAATATGCGTCCGTCTTGTCAAGGAAAGGACGCATGCTCTCTAGCTCTTTGCCTCGGCTCTGAAGAAGACGACGATCCTCCTGATGCTGTATTTGTTGATTGTGGAGTGTTTCACGAATCCAGTGAAGCTCCCTAAGGAGCCCGTCGTTTTCGTGCCGGAGACGATCCCTATCTGATTGGATTTCAAGTAGCGACTTCTGTAGGTCGCTGCTGGTCAGCGTCTTTCCCTTGGTAAGCCAATCGTCCTAGCATTGTAAGAATGACCTTACCTCTCTCAAAGACCAAGATCGCTTTTCCTGCTTCTCACCCTTGAGAGATTGCCTTTCCGAATCCTTGCCTCCGGTCAATAGAAGCGGATCCCGACTCTCTTCAGCATGCAGTTCTTTCTCAGCCTCGGCTGGGACCGAAGTACTCATGCGTGCACTAAAAGCCGCAGAAGAAAAAACAGCGCCCTCCGTGTCGGGGACTACCATGCCCTCTGCTACGGGGGGTGAATCTACAGGGTGATCGTGTTCTGTGGTAGCCCCAATGTTAGCCTGATGATTAAGAGCGATGTTGAAAACCTCTGACCGTCATGTCTGCGTTTTGAGTCTGAAGGTTCGCTATGACGACCTAGGTGTTTGCGCACTACTAAAAATTTCACTGGAACCGCAGTGGATGTCATGATGGTGATTAGAAGTGGAGATTCAACAACGATAGAGTAGTGCTACGACGAAGGTGATGCAGAAATGAGCAAAAACAAGGACACACTTCATTCATAATAAGTATAAGATCGTGCTCACCGTATGTCAATCTTCGAAGAAATGGGCAAACGAATTAAGAGTTAACGCCCGTAAAGTGGAAGATACGAAGGCCGATTCCTATTTTGGAAAGCGCAGTTGCACGGCACCGGTCCGGATTATCCTATCCCTCCATCTTGATCCACGACGTTGCAGCGTTCGACTTCAAAATCTCGTCGTGAACATGTCTTGGCAGCCGTACCAAGGTCCTCGTCAGAAGTTAGTCATAGCATTGGACTTGGGCACAACTTTCAGTGGAGTATCATACAGGTGCGGCGTCAAAGTCATTTCTTGCTTGCTCGGAATCTTGAGTGTGGTCGCACAAGTATCCTAGATCCTGGGATCGTTCCGGAAATTAAAGGTGTAACAAGGCAATTTTGTCATTTTCTTCTCCTAAAAAACAGATGATCAGTGTGCTTTGACTATAGATTCCCTGCACAAGATAACACCGGTGGTAACGCAAAGATTCCGACGGTCCTATATTATGATCAGTCTGGGGACCTCATGGCAGCAGGCGCAGAAGCTCTTGATGAAGGCGTGATAAGATCTGCCGAAGATGAAGGATGGGTCAAATATTCTAGGTAAAATGGTGTTTTTTTTCTCCTTGTAAAGTCTAAGGCATCCGATAGATTCAAACTCCATCTACGTCCGAAATGGGCTTATACAAAGGAAATAAATGAAGCAGTAGCCCCTCTTCCACCAGGAAAAGATGTCGTCGAAGTCTTTGGCGACTTCTATGCGTACTTAGTCCATTGCACCTTGACATTTATCCAAGAGTCGCACAAAAATGGCTCAGACCTCCTGAGTTCTTGTCAAGATCATATTGAATATATCATCAGCCACCCGAACGGATGGGAGGGCACACAACAAAAGAAACTGCGCAGGGCCGCTGTTTATGCGGGTTTGATACCCGAAAACGACAAAGCCCACGAGCGAATTCATTTCGTGACAGAAGGCGAGGCGAGTCTTCACTTCTGCATCGATCATGGGCTCTCCCCGCATATAAAAGTATGTATATCTTCTTTTCCACCTTGTAGCTTACAACTTACGTGCTAAGGATGGGGAAGGTGTAATGATCGTTGACGCCGGCGGAGGAACTGTGGATATCAGTACTTACTCTCGTACTTCCGACAACCAATCATTCGAAGAGATCGCCACCCCCGCATGTTCGTATACCGTTCCCAATTTCCCGAACCGAATCTCACCTTCTTAGCTAGGTGTTTTCGCCGGGTCTGTATTTGTCACTCGCCGTGCGGAAAGATTCCTGAAAAGTTGGCTCACAAGTTGTTTTGATCTATCTCCTTGTTATTAAAAATTGGCAGAGAAACTAAAAGGCTCTCAATACGAAGGAGAAGCGGAGCTCATTGCAGACTGTTTCGACAAAACCACAAAGCATCGGTTTAGGAACGCAGATGAACCGGCTTATATCAAATTTGGTACAATGAGGGATACGGACCCCCAACTAGATATTCGTTCCGGGCAACTGAGGTTAGTAGGGTAAGTCGCCTCAATCCGATCTTATCTTTGTGGTTCGTACCTGAAATTTGAACCCTCAGCTCTGACGTTGTCAGTTTTTTCGAGCCTTCGGCATCATCGATCCTGCGAGAAATTGAAAATCAGCGTCTGAAGGCGAGGAGATCTGTTTCGGTGCGATTTCCTTCATTTCGACCAGTTATCAGTGAGATAAATCTATTCATGTAGTCCATATTTCTCGTGGGCGGGTTTGCCGACAACACTTGGCTATTCTTGCAGATGCGAGAACGTGTAGAGCCGTCTGGTATATCCCTTTTTCGGCCTGCGAATAGTCCCTTGTGAGCGTCCTTAGCGTTTCCAAATTATTGGTGTTATCGCCTGTGATGTTGATGTTCCTACAGAAACAAAGCCGTCGCCGATGGCGCTATCTCGTTCTACATTCATAACATCGTTTCAGCAAGGGTGGCCAAGTATAATTACGGTCTGAGAATGCACACCGTCTTCAACTCACTTGATCCTGAGCACGCCCGTCGCAAAGGTCAGGTTTACACGCGCCCGGACGGGAAGAAGGTATTAGGTGGCCAGTACGGCATCATACTGCCTAAAGTATGTATTGTCTTCTTTTGAAACATGTCCGAGTACTCAATGCTTCAACAAGGACGCCCGGGTGTCAAAGACTCAAGAGTTTCGTCGTTCCTTTAAGAAACTGTACCAGAACGTGTCACATATGAATACAATCCTACTCGATGTGCTTTGCTATCTCGGGCACAAATCTGATCCTCGATGGATGGAAACAGAACCAGGTGATACTGCAGCCTGCTCCATCTAGTTCGTGGATCACATACTTACCGACAATTCCCAGAAAACTATTCTACCCTATTCACCGTCACAGCGAACACCAGCACCGCCGCTAAGGCTCTCAAACCTCTTCGGACAGAGGATGGAGGGTTATATTTCCGCCTTGATCTTGATATAATCATCTTCTTCGGGCGAACAGAACTGAAAGCTCAGCTTTGTTGGAAGGAGGACGTGAGTTCATGAAACGAATTGGACTATTTTTAAGCTCATAAAATTTATCTGTCAGGGCGTGGAGAAAAGGTACAGCTATTTCACTGCCAAACCCTGCCAATACTAAATCCTCCGTCCACTAGGGGCCCAGCCCAGATTTTGCACGAACGCGATCTTTGAATAATTGGGCACATTGAAGGTGCGCGATCTTTCTGCTTGCTTAGTGTTTCATGCTCACGCTGATGTTGTCAATTTCTTCCAATCAGACCCTGAAATGACTCAATTCTTTACGACGAAATGTATTGTGAGCTGTAATATCAATTGTATTCAAAGGTTGTGTTGTATTTCTGAACCTGAACGACGTTTTGTGGAACGCAAGTATAATGGTAGTCGGGTATACATATTGACGACACGCAAAGGACTTACGCCTGTCGGGATTGCTCTCTCGTCCTAGAATCTAAAAGACGTTGATTAATTCGTGTACGCCGCCATATGTATCATAGACCATGGGTCGTTCTGTTTATTTAATTAAAAATGTATACAACTACAGACTTTGTACGTGGATAGTTTGACTATGCGTTAACAATCCTACCTATGTGTCGTACAAAATACGAGCTGGTCCTCTGAGACGAAAATGAAGATCAGTAAAGCAGTTACGGTATTGAGATTTCACGAACCTCTTCTCTTTGCCCTGCATTTCAGTTAGCACGTAGGGAATAAGGTAACGTTAATGAATGCTTACATTCTCCATCCAACAAACCTGGGCTTTCATCTCCGTCCGACCAAAAAGGATGACGATATCAAAGAGAAGGGTAAAAAAGATCTTCCCATCCAATCTTTGCTGGGGAACCAGCGCTTTGGCGGCTTCCCGAGTATCTGCAGTCACAGTGCAAAGCATCGGGTACATGTCACCTTAAATATATATGTTATAATGGTGTTGAGCTTTATGGAGTAAGTAGAAACATGCGTTCAGTATCCATCCAAGTCGGATCTGATTTCGAACCGTGATAACTGAAGATACCCACATTGGTAGTCTCCATATCAGAAAGGAGCTTTCGGTGAAAGCAGTAGCTCCTTCGAAACTCTTCGTTCTCGAAGACACGAACATCCTAATATATGGTCTTAGCAACGGACTCTATGAGGCTTCGGGCAAGCTCATCACCTTGGCGAGAATGGTATCAAAGTAATTGCGTAGATTTATTACACCAGAGTCATCTTCAAAGGTTTCTTTTCGGCGCCGTTGGTGTTCTGCATTGGTAGGGTCAAACTTTCTCATCGTGTCGAGACCATAGCAATATTTTGCAACCCGAGTTGTAACAGAGTGATCTAGATAAAACGAGATGGCACCATCCGCAACGGCCTTGTTACTACGATTTAGTTGTCAGCTGTGTCCACAAAACGGCAGCACTGCAATCAAGAGCACTCACGCATGGCCAGTGTCGGGCCGAGAAAAAGATAATCCAGCTGGTTCTACGTGTCGGCGCATCTTCGAGAATAGATATCCGCTGGCGGCGAACCCGCCCACAAGAAAGACGGACTACATTGAATCAAAGTTCAGAGGGTGCGGTCTTCGGAAATAGAGTAGAGTCCTTACAGAAACAGGCTTCTTGGCTTTGGAACGTTGGTTATCGATCTCCTTGACAATGGACGATACCGAGGGGTCAAAAAAGCTAGCAACGTCAGAGCTGGAAATTTAGGAAAGCGTAGACATGAGTCACAACGATGGAAACACAATAGTATAACGCACCCTGCTAGCTTCAGCTGCCCAGAACGAATGTCCAGCTTGATATCTGTATCTCTCATTGTTCCAAACTTGATGTAAGCTGGCTCAGTAGCGTTCCTGAAGCGATGTTTCGTCGTTTTGTCAAAGCACTCCGCAATGAGTTCCACATCTTGCGCGTAGTGGGAGTCTTTCAGCTTATCTGCCGCATATTTAGACAAGGTAGATGGACGAAGCAACGTTGATTACCTTTCAGGAACGACTGGGCGTGGCGGGTAACAAATATAGAACCCGAGAAAATACCTTCCCGAGGAGATCAGATTTAGATATCCAGAATGTTAGAGTGGGGACGAACATGTAGGAGCGGCGATCTCTTCAAATGGATGGTCGACGGTTGTACTCGACGGAATACCAGAGTATGTACTGATATCAATCGTCCCTCCTCCGGCATCGACAATCATAACGCCTTCCCCATCCTGAGCGACTGAGCAAGAAGTGGCAGGATGAAAACGAAGACAACTCACTTTGATATACGGGGAGAGACCATGCTCGATGCAGAAGTGAAGACTGGCCTCGCCTTCTGTCACAAAATGGATTCGTTCGTGGCCTTGGTCGTTATCGGGTATCAACCCTGCGTGAATGGCCGCCCTACGCAGTTGCTGCTGTTGAGCTCCCTCCCAGCCATTGGGATGGCTAAGGATAAACTCAATGCCCCCTTTGACGGAAAGCAGAAGGTCGGTGCCATTCTGATGCGATTCCTGAATAAATGCCATCGTGCACTTGACTAGGTACGCATAGAAATCGCCGAAGACTTCGACGACATCTTTGCCAGGTGGAAGAGGGGCGATTGCCTCATTTATTTCCTTTGTGTCCGCCCATTTCGGAAGCATATGTAGCTTGAATCTGGTTGAATTTCAGTACATATACTGTTGAGAGAACGAAGAGAATCTCGATATACCTTGAACATTTGACCCATCCCTCGTCCTCTGCAGTTGCTACCAGACTTTCGTCAAGGGCCTCCGCGCCTGCTGCCCTGACCTTACCAGACTTGTCATAGTACATAATTGTCGGGATTTTGGCATCACCGCCGGCATTCTCTTGTTCAGGGAATCTAAATGAAACTGACGTTAATGATGCTTGCAAGGAATTGAGGATTAGGAGGAACTTTATACCTTGTTACGCCCTTGATATTAGGGGCAATTCCAGGATCTAGAATACTTTTGCGATGACCTTAGAAACTGCGAGCCAGCAGGAAAGAAATTAGGTGACACACCTGTATGACACTCCGCTGAAAGTCGTGCCCAAGTCCAATGCTATAATCAGCTTCTGCTGAGATCCTCTATATGGACGACGAGGCATGTTTAAGAGTATAACGTTGTCTCCGCTGTCTCAACCTGAGCGTGGACGGTGATTCGGAGTTCGGACCGCTGTACCGGTTAAGGTTCGAAATAGGAGCCATTGTCTCTTACTTTTCAGCACTCAGTACCGCTTATTTCTCCGAATAAGATAGACCTGCGGAAGGGACCGTTCGCCAAATAGCTGCATACTTGTCCGACATGCTGTTCGAACAGGTATGGACGTTTGGGTGTCCGAGGAGGCAGTCGCAAAATACTATCGCATAAGCACAAAGTGTTCTAGTCTGCAGCATGAATAGTAAGTATTGCTCGCTAAGAGTACAATATAAAAATATCAAGACATCATGGAGGCCCACAGGACGACCTTGGGTTTCATCAATACCGTCATTCTGAAGTCCCGTACATCGTCCGACGGTGAATCCACGCTATACGCCTTCAATCCAAGTTCAGTGGTACACGCTACAGTCACGTCGTCCTCCGTGACCATCTCCGCCCGCGAATCCTGATTGTCATCGGCCATCTTCGCAGGATCAAAACACACGTCGGGCTGAACGACATATGTTACGAGGTCCTCAGACGTGATACCCTCGTTCATAGCCCGGTCCACCTGTTTCATCAGCTTGGATATCTCCATTATTCGGCCTCCAAAATCCTTTTCGATTATCGACCTCCCATCGGATGCCAGCCAGCCAGCGATCCGCGAAACGGACCAAAGATGGGTCACGAGCAGTCGACTGCATAGATCCTCTACGTCCTCCTCAGAGCGATATTTGGTCTCTGCTCGAGTCAAGGCCCTCCATCGTCCGGCGACAGCTGGTGCATCTGAAAAGGTACATAAGCAGCAAACACGGTTAGATGAAAACAAAAGCCTACTGCTGTCTTTGACGTCCTGGTACAAATCGGAGCAGATTTTGTGTATTTTTGTCTCTCTGTGCCAGCGCCTGATCATCTCGTTGCAAGTACGGACCATGACGGCCTGTAGCGAGCACAGCAAGGCGACCTCACGCAGGTCCTGATTATCTCTTGTGCCCAGAAGGAAAATCATGCGATCGCCAAGCATGTGCTTTTCCTGACTGACCGCGGCCGATGCATCCTCATCAGAGGGATCCAGCTGACTCTGGTCAAGGTGCAGCGTATCTGACATGTAGGACGCGAGCTGCATAATTTCCGAGTTTAAAGCAACAATCATGGCCTTGATATCAGCATGCGAATGTGCATCGGCTTTGGTGAGGAAGGCGTGTGCATTACGGAGCTCTTCACCGCGTGCGTCGAGCAGGTGACGATCCTCTTCTCGTTTGGCCTGCTCCCTAGCCAAGGCTTCACGAGCACCTCGAAGTTCCCGCTTCATGTCTTCCATCTGCCGCTGAAGGGTTCTTGCTTCGGTTTGCGCGTGGGATAAAGCAGCCGTTAGGCCCCGCTTCTCCTGTGAATGCATCTGCATGGGATCGTCTCTGCGGGGCATGGGTGTCATGCGTCGGTTGTGTCGGTGATCGCGCTGCCTGTGCTTGCCTCCATCCCAGATCCTCTGCTCTTGGCCGTCGAGGTCACGGTCGCCATTAAATGCGCCAGGCATATCATATCCGTCTTCAAAGTCATGGATATCATCCATATACTCGTCCGAAGGTCCGTCTGGCATAGCCGGCAACGTACTGGCATCGTCGAGATGGCATTGACGACCACGCTTGCGGTGCCTTCGTGGTTCCTCAGCCATCCTCTCCTGGTCGTAATACAGCTCCTCCTCCTCCCGTCGATGGCGAGCTCGTGGATCCATATGCTCTGAAATTTCCGGCCCCTCTTCCTCAGGTCGATCTGTCTCCAAGTCGGAACTCTCTACCATCTCTTCGTGCATGGGAAAGTCGACCTCCTGACGGTAGGGCGCGTTTTCGACCCTTGTAGATGCGGATAAATACATTGTATTCCAGAGGCCGAGGATCATATAGCGGGATCAACACCGCGCTTTCTGCAAAGAAAAAGAAAAATTAGGACGCGATAACCACCGTAAACGTAAAATGCGCGCACCAGGTATATACAGAAAAAAGAGAAAGGAACGTCGAAACCCTGATCCTTGGCGCTGACAGTGGCAAGCAGTGATGGTCGTGGTTGCAGTCAAAGGTTGCTCGGCCGTTCCCGAATTGGCCCCTCCTTTCTTCTTTACCACCATGACCACGCGAAAACCCTACGCAGGCTCTCGACGTAAATTGGTCTTTGCCTTTGACCTTGGGACCACATACTCAGGAATATCTTACAGGTGAGCCTGGCCGGATATTAGGAAAGAAAACGCGCCACTAAAAGATTCTCAGTGTCCTGGATCCTGGCAGCGTCCCCGAAATAAAGGGAGTGACAAGGTAGGTTTTTGCATTTAACTATTGGTAGCAGTCTTTGACACGAGAATACTAGGTTTCCAGAGCAAGAACATGTCGGCAGCGACGCGAAAATTCCGACAATTCTGTATTATGACAAGACAGGGACTGTCAGGGCGGTAGGAGCAGAGGCGCTGAAGGAGAGCGTTCTCGAGCAGGCGGAAGAAGAGAACTGGTTCAAATGTTCAGGGTGAGTATACTCCCTCTCCAGCGAGCTTCGCTGTATTTACCCTTCCCGAAGGTTCAAGCTCCATCTTCGTCCCAACCTCGAAGGCTCTGCTATCCAAGCGCAGGCCGCCAGTTTCCCTCCTCTACCGCCTGGAAAGGACGTCGTGACCGTTTTTGCCGACTTCTTCAAGTATCTCTTTCAATGCGGCAAGACTTACATTTTGGAGACTCACCCGAGCGCGACTACCTTCTGGAGTTCCGTAGAGGATAGCATCGAATTCATTCTCACCCATCCAAATGGCTGGGAAGGTCGCGACCAAGCCAATATGCGACGCGCCGCTGTATTGGCCGGATTAGTTCCGAATGAAGTCGCCGGCGAGAAGCGCATTCATTTCGTCACAGAAGGAGAAGCTAGTCTTCACTTCTGTATACATCACGGACTTTCCTCCTTTATCAAGGTATGTCACTTCCAGTGCAGCCGACCCATACTCACCATTCTTGTCATAGGACCAGGAAGCCGTTATAATTATCGATGCTGGAGGTGGCACAGTTGACATAAGTACATACACTTGTGTTTCTGCCAAGGATGGGGACCAGGCTCAGACGTTTAAAGAAGTCGCAGCCCCACAGTGTAACCATCTTTTCGTCAACGCCAACATCTTTCTAACACCGTGAACAGGTAATTTCACCGGCTCAATGTTCGTGACTCGTCGTGCGAAGGCATTTCTTGATGGTACCGGTCATGGTTTTCTATTTCGACGCTGATTGGCTAACGTATTCCAAAGCAAAGCTCAAGCGCACCAAGTTTGCCAAAGAGGCTGAGCATATCGCTCAATGCTTCGATAAAACGACCAAGCTTCGGTTCAAAGTCGCTGATGAACCGGCATATATCCACTTTGGTGGTATGAGGGATAAAGATCCGAAGCTGAACATCAACATGGGAAAACTCAAATTGACAGGGTAAGGATATTCGTACTGGATATATGCATACTGACGTGTTCATTAGTGCCGAAGTGGCGAGCTTTTTCGAGCCATCAGTGTCGTCCATCATAAAAGTCGTTGATGCACAACGATTTGCTTCCAAGAGCACAGTTTCGGTAAGTTGTTGTACTGACGTTCCTCTCATTCTTTCATTGATCTCCTTCTATCCAGGCGGCTTTCCTTGTGGGAGGCTTTGCTGCCAGTAACTATCTCTTCTCAAAACTGCAAGAGCATTTCGAACCGCTCAACATCGCGTTTTCACGACCCGATAGTCATGTGTGAGTCCGTCTCCTCACAATTTGAATGATCTTCCGTTGATAGCAGCTTCATCGCAGCAACAAAGCCGTCGCAGACGGCGCTTTATCCTTCCACTTGGATCGAGCCGTATTGGAACGCATATCAAAATACAACTATGGCATCAGAATCTTCACCACATATGACGCATCAGTTCCTGGGCACGCCGAGCGAAAAGACAAAACTTTCATGTCCGATGCCGGCGAGCTGTCCTTGAGTAATCAGTACAGCATCATTCTACCAAAGGTCAGCCGTTCAAATTCGACTGTCATGCCGAAATCTAATGATTGTAGGGTGAGTCCATTGCCGAGACCAAGGAATTCCGGAGTCCCTACAGGCGCACGGCCCAAAAGCTCTCTGATCTCGCTTCGATTTCCCAAGATATCTTGTGTTATCGCGGGATCAGGGAGAACCCGCTCTGGATGGATGCCGAGATTGGTGCGCGTGTCTCGGGCTTTCCTTTTATCGGGGCTGATAGTTTTGAAAGATAACTATCCGGTATTGTGCAATGTGACGGCAGACACGCAGGAAGCCGCCCGATCGTTGGTGCTTCAACGAAGACCAGATGGAAAGTCGTATTTTTCTTTCAGCTTTTCGATCATTCTTCTGCTTGGGCAGACGGAGATGAAAGCTCAGATAGCATGGGTCGAGAACGTGAGTTCCATCACTTCTGATACGCATGCGTGGTGATGCTGATAAAGTTCTCAGGGAGTTGAAAAAAGGTCAGCTCCACCATGTGAAAGTTCAGCCAGTATTGACGTGGTCGAAATTTTAGGAGCCCTGCTCGTATTGTATACGGACCGCAATGTGAGTATACGTTCTGGATTGAAATAGTGTAGTAACTGACAGTTCCGTGCAGAACTAGATTAGTGACGTGTACCATTGTAGCAATGTTCTGGTCATTGTATCTGTTTTTTAATTTCGGTAATGTAGCTGGTATTTAATTTGTAGAGTACTAACATAAAGGATCGATTTTGTTACCATCGACGTCCTAGCGAAAGTCAGGGCTGCACCGAGTGTGTCACAGGCGCGCGTCGTCACAGTCTCGTGCCCGTATGATTACTATAAGGGTCATGAATTGCCTTTTATATCTTCTCCGCCGCCTTGTCCAGTCCAATCCTCCAATAGCAGAACCATCAGTCGTGACCTCGCAGCATGCACATTTCCTGCCCAATTCTTTGGGAAAGACCTTCGTCCGATTTTTATCCGACTTTTACGCGTGTAAGTGTTCATTGTTCTTACAGTGCACCAGGCCGATTCATCCTTGGATTTCAGCAAGCTGACCTCAGATCTTCTGGACCTCCGTCGAGCTCTTGTACCATTTTTCTCATTACGAGAAATGGGACTCCGAGCCTCTGAGCACCACCATCCACGGACACTACAACAGGAAGCTGAACAGAAGGCTTACTCGTTCGGGTTGGAAAGCAAGCATTGATCCAAATTGAATGGATATGCGGCGGATGGTCATTGGTAACTTCAGGTTGACTCCTATTTTGATTGGGCAGCGCACCGGTCCGAACTCCGAGTCATAGCTTGATCCACGACGTCGACGCTGAGACAATGTTCTCCTCATTCTTGTCTTTAACATGCCTCGTCATCCCTATGGAGGACGGAACCAGAAGCTGGTCATAGCATTGGACTTAGGCACGACTTTCAGCGGAGTTTCATATAGGTACGTCGCCCAATCTCCTTCCTGCATTCCGAACAGTTTGAAGATAGTCGTAAAAGTATCCTAGACCCAGGGATTGCCCCTAAAATCAAGGGCGTAACAAGGTACATAATGCCTCCTAATGCTTAATTCTTCGCAAGCTTCATCAATACCAATTTCACTTAGATTCCCTGCACAAGAGAACGCCGGTGGTGATGCCAAAATCCCGACAATTATGTATTACGACAAGTCTGGTGAGGTCATGGCAGCAGGTGCGGAGGCCCTTGACGAAAGTTTGGTAAGATCTGCCGAAGACGAGGGATGGATCAAATGTTCAAGGTACGACGAGACTTTCCTTGTTCTCTCGACGGTATATGTACTGAAATTCAACCAGATTCAAGCTACATATGCTTCCGAAATGGGCAGACACAAAGGAAACAAATGAGGCGATGGCCCCTCTTCCGCCTGGCAAAGATGTCGTCGAAGTCTTCGGCGATTTCTATGCGTACTTGGTCGAGTGCACAATGTCATTTATCCAGGAATCGCATCAGAATGGCACCGACCTTCTGCTTTCCGTCAAAGGAGACACCGAGTTCATCCTTAGCCATCCCAATGGGTGGGAGGGTGCTCAACAGCAGCAGCTACGTAAGGCGGCCATTTATGCAGGGCTGATACCCGATGACGACAAAGGCCACGAACGAATCCATTTTGTGACAGAAGGTGAAGCTAGTCTTCACTTCTGCATCGAGCACGGACTCTTCCCGTATATCAAAGTGAGTTCTCTTCTTTTTCTTCCTGTCACCCGTTGCTCACTCGCTCAGGATGGGGAAGGCGTTATGATTGTCGACGCCGGAGGAGGGACGATTGATATCAGTACATACTCTGGTATTCCATCGAGTACAACCGTCGACCATTCATTTGAAGAGATCGCCACTCCTACATGTTCGTCACTGTCTTATACCCTCTCATTCTGAATCTTATCTCGTCGATGAGGTGCCTTCTCGGGTTCCATATTCGTAACCCGCCACGCTCAGTCATTCCTGAAAAGTGCGGATCCTTATTTTGCTTCATCTATTCTAAAATGCCTAACTATACGGCAGATAAACTGGAAGGTTCTCCCTATGCGCAAGAAGTGGACCTCATTGCGGAGTGCTTTGACAAAACGACGAAACATCGCTTCAGAAACGCTAATGAGCCAGCTTACATCAAGTTTGGTATGATGAAAGATACGGATATAAAGCTGGATATTCGTTCTGGGCAGCTGAGGTTATCAGGGTGCGTTATTCTAATCATGCTCCATTGCTGTGATTCATGCCTACGCATTAACAAATCTCTAGCTCTGACGTTGCTAGCTTTTTTGAGCCTTCGGTATCCTCCATTATCACGGAGATCGATGACCAACGTTCCAAGGCCAAGAAACTTGTTTCCGTAAGGACTCCTCTATTTCCAAAGGCCGCTCTCTCTGAACTTGATTCAATGTAGTCCGTCTTTCTTGTGGGCGGGTTTGCTGCCAACGATTATCTATTCTCGAAGATGCGCCGACACATAGAACCAGCAGGACTATCGTTTTCTCGGCCAGACAGTCATGTGTGAGTGTTCTTGATTTCGTGCTGTCCTTTTGTGGGCGAAGTTGACAACTAAATCGTAGTAACAAGGCCGTTGCGGACGGTTCCATCTCGTTCTATCTAGATCACTTTGTTACCTCTCGGGTTGCAAAATATGGCTACGGTCTCGCAGTGCGAAGACAGTTCGACCCGACCAATGTTGAACACCAGCAGCGTCGAAGCAAGACCTTCATCTCTAATTCTGACGGTGAGCTCAAGCTTCCTGGTGGATACGATACCATTCTCGCCAAGGTAACGATGAGATTTTCTGGTCAGCCCGAAACTGCGTTTCTGTTGCTGATTTTTAAAATTTTATTCTAGGGTGTTCAGGTGTCTGAGGACAAAGAATTTCGAAGGAGCTACCACATAAAGGCAAAACACCTGTCTGACTTGAACACTGTCAAGCAGGATATTTTATGTTATTACGGTTCGAAATCAGACCCTACCTGGACGGATACTGAACGTACGTTCCTACTTCCCCATAAAACTCAACGTCATCGTGACATGTATATCCAAGCCGATATGTATTCGACGCATTTCACTGTGACTGCAGATACTCGGAAGGCGACCAAGGCACTGGTTCCCCAACAAGGAAGGAATGGGAAGACCTTCTTTTCCCTTAACTTCGAAATCATCATCTTTTTCGGTCGAACGGAGATAAAAGCCCAAGTTTGTTGGATAGAGAATGTGAGCGTTCATGTTAAGTGGCTTGGCGTATCTGCGCTAACAGGTATACGAAATGTAGGGCGTAGAGAAGAGGTTTGTGTATCCTTCGAAATACCGTAAATGCTTTACTGATGTTCATCTTCGTCTCAGAGGACCGGCTCGTATTTTATATGACAAAGACACGTAGGTGCACTTGGCATCGGAGATTGGACATTGTTATCGCGCAGTCCAAGCGTGCATGTATATAGTCTGCGGTCGTATACATTTCTTCCTTTGAGATGCTATTAAACGGCAATTTGTAGCCCTTATAGTCATCATACGGGGACGAGAATGTGACCACGCGCATATGATAAGGATTCACTGGCACCGTCGCACGATGTACGGGACATCAGAATGACGGTATTGGCCACATGGAACCCAAAGTCATCTCAATGGCGTCTTGATATTATAATATTTAAGGTTGCCGAGTATTTACGATCCATGCTGCAAACTAGGACACTAGGTGCTTATTCCCGTATGTGACATGAGACGGACATGTCCTAACTGATTATAATACACATGTAAGTAGGGTAGGCGAATTAATGAAAGACTCTTAGATCCTCCTATAACAAATCTAAGCTGTCAAACAAGAAGACAATCAGTATGAAGCTTCGCCTCAACTGAGGTGATGACACTCACATAGTAATCATAAATTTCGCTCATATACAATACGTGCAGGGCCTCTGTATAGAAATATCAGTACGATAATCGAACCAAAAAGCCGAAACCTTCACCTCTTCTCAACGCCCTATCACGCTTTGAGTCAGACGCATACTCAGACAACAAATGGATGAAAGAACTCACATCTTCCAACCAACAAATGTAGGCTTTCAACTCCGTGCGGCCAAACAAAATTACGATGTCGTATGTAAAGCTGTAATACGACTTCCCATCTGCCCTTCGGGTGAGAACCAACTTCTTCGCAGCCTGTCGTGTATCAGCCGTGACAGAACACAGCGTCGAATACATATCATCTACATGATACTAAGTCATGTCAACCGGCATCGAAGAGAACAGCTCACCACTTTCTCTATCCATCCAACGGGGATCCTTTCGGACCCCACGATAGCAGAGGATGTCTAGTTCAGTAGTATTAAAGCTAGATAAGAGCTTTGTAGAATCTGTGTATGTACGTCGAAACTCTGTGTCCTCTGACACTTGAACTCCCTATATATACGGTCAGAGATAGATTTGAGTTTATCTGTCAAGCAACATTCCTTTGGAAGAATAGTGTCGTAGTGCCCATCCAAGAAGAGTTCCCCCGTTACGTGCAAGAACGCCTTGTGTCGGCGTGCAATATGATCAGGCTTGGTCGCGTCATAGCTAACGGATGCATTAACGCCGTAGCAGCACTTGGATACACGAGCGGAGACGACATGATCGAGATAAAAGGACACCGCACCGTCTGCAACAGCCTTATTTCTAAGAAGAGATGTTATTCCTTTATTCACCATCACTAAATTATATCACTTACACATGGCTGTCGGGTCGAGAGAACGTGATATTCAGCGGGTTGAGATAGTCCTGCAGCTTCGTAAAAAGCCAGTCGCTCGCAGCAAAACCTCCGTCAAGGAACACTGACTACGGCGCCTTCCCCATCAATAATGACAAATCATTGACTGGCCCTACCTACCGTAACAGTCTTGTCCGTGGTGAAGCGCTGTTCATCGATGGCATTGATGATAGACGCCACAGATGGTTCAAAGAAATGAGCAACCTGATGGCTAGCCAAGGCACGGATTAGCTGGAGAAGCACAACCACATATTGATTAACGTACCCTTCCAACTTGAGCTGCCCTGATCGAATACCAAGATCTGGGTCACGGTCTCTCATCCCCCCAAACTTGATATATGCTGGCTCATCGGCATTTCGGAAGCGCAGTTTCGTGGTCCTGTCGAAACACCCGGAAATGACGTCCACCTCTTCCACGAATCGCGAGTTTGCTAAGAAATCTGGTAGAAAGGACGAGATCAGTACCAGTAGCCGTGGCGAAACGGTATAAAAGTTCTCACCTTGTAGATACTGTTTCGCGTTTTTAGTAACAAATATGGACCCTGTGAAATGGCCTTATACAGAAGCATACATCAGGACGTGGGACTTGCATCAAACAGGATGCACGTACATTGCGGTGCAGTGATTTCCTTGAAAGCCATAGAACCAACATGGTCCGATGGCACACTTGAATAAGTGCTGATGTCGACGGTGCCACCGCCTGCGTCGACAATGACGACAGCTTCGTCTTCCTGAGCAAAACGTTAGAGTGGCAACGATAAATCAACCTCGATACCCACGTGAACATGTGAGGACAGTCCATGATGTATGCAAAAGTGCAAACTCGCCTCGCCCTCTGTGACAAAATGTACCCGGCAATATCCTTCGTCGTTGTCAGGTACAAGTTCCGCTCGTACTGCAGCCTCGCGCATCTTCCCCTGTTGCTCGCCCTCCCAGCCATTCGGATGACTCAAGACGAATTCTATCTGGTTTTCAATGGACTCCCAGAATGTTGTGCCGGTCTGATGGCTTTCGAGTATGAACTTCTTGCCGCAGTCGAAGAGATATCGGAAGAAATCAGAAAAGACCGACACGATGTCTTTACCTGGAGGAAGGGGAGGAACGGAGTCTTGGATTGCTGTGCCCGGTTCGGATTTCACAATTGGACGGAGGTGGAGCTTGAACCTGGCAAATGCGAATTAAAGAAGGAAGCGAAGGCGGTAAATAAACGCACTCTGAATACTTAACCCAGCCATCTTCCTCGGCTTGCTCAACGATATTTTCTTTGAGCGCTTCTGCGCCAACAGCTCTGACGTTCCCCGTTTGGTCATAGTACATGATGGTCGGGATTTTCGCATCATTGCCAACATGCTCTTGGGATGGAAACCTAGACACTAAGCCATGCAGTTTTCTGTCGTTTTATGATGGAAACACGTACCTCGTAACGCCTTTGGTTTCTGGGACGATACCGGGGTCGAGAACACTAGAAAATAAAAGGAACTTTAGCAGGCCCAAGGTAACCCCTGCAGAGAATACATACCTGTAGGATATCCCGCTGAATGTCGTTCCCAAGTCGAAGGCCATTAAAAGCTTTCGACGAGACCCATTGTAGGGTTTGCGCGACGAAACGGTCATGGAGGAGAGGTTTGTTGAGGATATGGTTTCACAGCCACTGGGCTGATGGCTACGCCGTTTTTTTGTTTTACCTTATTTTGATTTTCGTATCGATCATTACCGAAACTTGGCTTTGTACCACCACCTCCTGCGTATTTATACCGGAATATACCTTCGTTCAAGCCGCAACCACCACGTTCATTTCCCCTGCCGACGTCTATTCCCAACAAGGTTGAAAGGGGGGATGTCTCATTAAGGAAGAGAAAGGATCTGTTTGGTCTTGTTAACCAGCGCCTTTGTCACGGACGCGCTGCGTCACGGATTCCCGTGTCCGTATGCCTACTTGAAGGGGATCCATTATGGGTGTTCGGAAGCTCGGACCGCCACTGCATTGGAATCGCGGTAGTTTCCGCACAAAACATACATCCAAATAAACTAATGGGTCTCGAAGGACGAAATATATACAACACCTACTTTCAACAAGCATTCTGCTCTGGCCTCCTCCGTCGTAACTACCATCAGTCCCAGTTCGCATGAGCATGCTATAGGGCCGGACCCGTCTTCTACAGCAGTCATATACGATGGGTCGAACTGTGCTCCGGCTTCGACCATGAGAACATCAAGATCTCTGGACGTTATACCCTCGCCGATGGCCTTATCCAGCTTCTTCACGAGCGTCACCAGCACATTCAAGCGGTCGCCGAATTTCTCTATCATCCTCTTTTCTGTGTCCGCACTTGACCACCCCGCAACGTGCAATACATCTCTAAGGGACTCAAGCAAAAACCAAGAGAACCTCTCGTCAAAGTGGGTATCGAGAACATATTTGGTTATCTCTCGAGTCATGGCTCTCCATCTTCCCGCGACGGCGGGATTCTCTGCAGCATAATACAGACATTAGCAAATTGGCATAAGATCTCAGGCGGCGAGAACTCACTAGATGTGCGAATGTGGTGGTACATATCCTGAAAGACACTCGACAGTGGATCATGTGAGCTCCAGCAAGATACGGCGTGACTAGCAGCGTTCACCAGAATCGCTTGGATACTTTTCTGGACCACCTCTATATGCATGTCCATGTCCTTGTGGTCCTGCAACAGCCGGACCATCGGCTCCCCAAGAATCTTCCTCGTTTGCATCACCGCTGCCGTCAAATCCTCGAACTCGTCCCCCATCCCCATATCCCTACCCTTACAGTCAAACTCATCCACCATCATAGCGGCAATCTGCAACACCTCAGAATTCAGCCCCTCCACCATATCTTTAATCTCCGCAAACGAGTACGTGTCTGCCTTGGTCAAGAACATCTGTGTATCACGGAGCTCCTTGCCCCGTGTATCGAGCAGACGGCGGTCTTCCTCGCGGCGGGCTTGTTCTCGTGCGAGTGCTTCACGTGCACCACGTAGCTCCCTCTCGAGTTCCTCGTTCATCCTCTGAAGGGTACGATTTTCTGTTTGGGCATGCCCAAGATCCTGCACGAATCTCCTCTTTTCCTTGGACCACTGTGCCCCCTGGTCATCCTGCTTCTGATATGGAGCATTGAACCGCCGTTCCTTCCTGTGGTCTGGTTGTTTTTCCTTCCCGGTCCTGGACTCCGAGTTCTCTTTATGGTCCGGTTCAAATCGCGCTATTCTCTCAGCGAGATCTGCTTTGCCAAAGTTTGGGATATCCAGGCTGCTACCAGAGGCGATGGGATTCGATTTGATCTTTTCAAATGGGGCTTCGTTTGGCTTCGCAGGCTGCGATAGAACCTTTTCCACTTCAAGGGTGTCCTTCAACTCGATGTCTTCCATGTCCCAAGGCTCTGGTTCGTCGATATCGTCACAGCCAGGGGTACCCGGAACGTATGGCTCGCCGTCCACTTGCATGTCCGCCGCTTCTAGTTGCCGGGACCCGGAAGTAGCAGAACTGGACGGTCCTTCATGTACAGTTTTGCAGACCATTCTTTTAGGGGCAGATCTCTGAAATTTAATCAGTGAGTTAGATTTCCGTGTGTAAAATGCGCCTTTGAGTATAAGGAGACGACCAGGATTTGGTTCTAGTTCCACTCGAGTTCGAGTAGCAATGGTGGTCGCAAAGAACGGATAGTATCGCACGTGGCTTTTGGTATCGGGCCGTAAGGCGGGGTCTATTTGAAGGCCGGCATTTCCTTCTTTGTTGAACTTCTTTCTTTCAAACCATGGCAGGACGCGAAGCCTACAATGGTTCTCGCCGTAAATTGGCTATCGCCTTCGACCTTGGAACAACATTCTCCGGAATATCATACAGGTACGTTCTAATCGAGCCGATGCCATGGAAATTAAAAATTGTTCCCTAGTGTTCTCGATCCCGGTAACATACCAGAAATCAAAGGCGTAACAAGGTAATCAAACCGTTCAGTCATCCTTACCTTATTGAACATTTACTAGGTTTCCGTCTCAGGAACATGTCGGGAGCGACGCGAAGATACCGACAATAATATACTACGACCAGGAAGGGAAGGTTCGAGCAGTCGGCGCTGAAGCTCTCAAGCAAAACGTTATTGAACAAGCGGAGGACGAGGGATGGGTGAAATACTCAGGGTATGTTGCTTCTTCCATGAATAATCGCCACTTCTGACCAGCCAACAGATTCAAGCTCCACCTTCGCCCAAAACAGCACTACGCTGCTCACATCAGTTCGAACCTTCCACCACTCCCCCCAAATAAGACTGTCATCCAAGTCTTCTCCGATTTCTACGCGTATCTCTTCCAATGCGCCAAGTCTTTCATTATCGAAACCCATCAAAGCGCCCTTGTCTTCTGGAACTCGGTCGAGGACCACATCGAGTTCATTCTATCTCATCCCAACGGATGGCAAGGACCGCAACAATCGCAAATGCGGCAGGCCGTAGTTGATACTGGACTGGTTCCGGACAACGAGGAAGGGCATGCTCGAGTACAATTCGTTACGGAAGGCGAAGCAAGTTTACATTTCTGCATACACCATGGCCTTTCATCGTACTTGAAGGTTAGACTGTCTCTTTTCGCAAACATCTGTCCAATTATTCTGTCTGCAGGACGACGAGGCTGTTGTTATCATAGACGCCGGCGGAGGGACGGTTGATATCAGCACTTACACGACTGCACCTTCAAGTACTCCGGATGTCAAATCCTTTCAGGAGGTTGCGGCGCCTCAATGTACGTGATTCATTTCCCTATCATTAGTACTCAAAGAAACGTATTTTACAGGCCATTTCACCGGATCTCTCTTCGTCACGCAGCGCGCTAAAGCTTTCATAGAAGGTAATTATAATCTCTCTTCCTGGTATCCGAACTGAGACCTTCCAAGATAAATTGAAAGGATCAAAATATGCCGAAGAGGTCGACAACATCGCCGAGTGCTTCGACAAGACTAC
Organism: Armillaria ostoyae; assembly: GCA_902506015.1. Taxonomy (NCBI): domain Eukaryota; kingdom Fungi; phylum Basidiomycota; class Agaricomycetes; order Agaricales; family Physalacriaceae; genus Armillaria; species Armillaria ostoyae. Next base: position 4,698,687 of record LR732082.1, read on the forward strand.
CAAGCTTCGCTTCAGGAATGCAGAGGAACCAGCCTATGTCAAATTCGGGTCGATGAAGGATAAAGACCTCGCGTTAGACATCCGTTCTGGGCAACTCAAATTGGCGGGGTGCGTTTCTTTTCATGTTGTTCTTGATGTTGCTGACATTATTTGCATAGGAGCGAGGTTGCCAGTTTCTTTGAGCCTTCGGTAAGGGCTATCATGGACGTTGTTCATGATCAGCGCTTTGTATCTGCCAAGACAGTATCGGTGAGCATTGCTTCTCTTTCATCTATTCAGGCGATCTTCACTGACCGCACCTAGACAATCTTCCTTGTTGGCGGATTTGCTGCCAGTGATTGGGTATTTCTTAAGCTTCAGGAGTACCTGACACCCCTTGGCATTGCGTTCTCTCGCCCTGATAGTCATGTGCAAGTCCTCATGCAACGATTACTCTGCGTCTTCGTTCTAACCGCACGTGGAATAGGAACAAGGCAGTTGCAGATGGCGCAATGTCATTCTATCTCGATCATGCAGTTACAAGTCGTGTTTCTAAGTTCAACTACGGCGTGCGTATGAACCGGAAATTTGACCCTGGGAACGCTGAGCACGAAAAACGCAAACACAAAGCATACATCGACGCCAGCGGTGACCTTAGGGTAGGGGATCAGTTCAGTATAATACTACCTAAGGTAGGTGTGCTGTTTGATATCTGTGGTTTTTGGTCACCGTAACATCAAACAGAATACTCATGTCTTCGATGATACCGAGTTCCGCCGTGACTATAGCAGGGACGATGAGCGTCTGTCCCAGCTTTCCGCCATATCAACCAATATCCTTTATTACACAGGATCTAACAAGAAACCCTGGTGGATGGATGTCGAGCCTGGTTAGTCTGATTCTGTGCACGCGGAAGATTCTGAATTCCCACTATCTGTTTCAGACATGTATTCCGTCCTGTGCTGTGTTACTGCGGATACTCACGAAGCTGCAAAAGGGCTGAAACTTCGGAGGAGGCCAGATGGCAAAAGTTATTTTAGGCTCAAATACGAGATCATCCTGCTATTCGGGAAAACAGAATTGAAAGCTCAGATCTGTTGGAAAGAAGATGTGAGTGTTTATTTGATTCGCAGCGTTGTGTATCGCGTATTCATTACTTATTATAGGGTGTCGAAAAGCGGTAAACAACTTGTGCCTCTACGATGTCACCCTACTTATCTCCTTGCCCTAGCGGTCCTGCTCGAATTGTATACGACCGAGACCTTTGATGTTATGTTCGTCTTGCAATCACGATGTATGCGTATAATATCTGTCTACGTATCTTACAGCAATATCGGTGGCCCCCGAACTTGTTATACGGTATACCTCGTCTAGTCTAAACACCGTGTCAGGACGCGCACATTTTCGTATTAAAATAGTTCTTGAATATTACCATCATGATACGTTACATGGAACAGAGTCAGCACAAATGTAATCACAATGTAGACCGATTCACTGGAGGTGACCACCTATTAATATTCCGACTCCGACTCGTTTTGACTATCTTTCTTCCACCTCCAAAGGCGAAATGCCTAGAACACCTCCCTCTGCGAGCTTCGCGTTGTATTCGTTCTGAGAACCCGTTCTTTCCGCACTTCTTACTATTCTGTAGATTTGCCATGTCCGCGCCGATTAAAATATAATTCCAACTGAGCTGCCGTCGTTTGCGACACCATTCAAAGAATTTGAAGAATAATTAACTGCGTTTCGTTACTGGTCAAAGTTGTTCGGGTTGCAAGACAGGATCATGTAGTAGAATTGACCGCAGAGGTTCAGCAGGAAACATCTCCAGGTACGACTGCATGATGAGAGTTTTGAGTGAAGTGAAGGGATCAAGGAGGATGGCGGTCCTTCAATGACCGGAGCAAGTAGATAGGCAGGTATTACACGCACGGTCCAATGAGGAACGCCGGGCGTAAATAATACAATCACGTACTTAATTATCCATACCCTCAACCAAACCCAAGACCGAGCTCATGGTCAACTTGACGCTGCTGGGTAGAACTTAGGGACCAGCTGAAGGCCTCCGGGGCCTGCTATCCGTAGCCACTCATTAAGGTCGGTAGCTTGTGAACACTTTTCAGCGCTTGGTAGCGGGTCATCGTACAGACCCTCAGTGGGAGGCATCCCATCCCATCAAGCTCCGCCATGCTCTCCCAAGATGTAGAGGCGTTAACGTACGTTCACAAAGAGAAGTTCAGCAATGGACAGTGTACTGTACAGTTGCCGTGCTGACACGGCCTAAGGATATTTCGCCTCGCGGAAATTGGGGGATAGTCAACTAGTCGCTGGGGAAAATCACCATTCCACAATCTTGAGGAATGCAGGGATGACGATCGGTTTAGAGCGCATGCCGCATGCGAATGTCAGACAACTGTATTCCTTTTTTTTTCAATTTTGCTGCAGAACAGCGTGGTAGCGCACGCATAGACAGAAAATAATAGAATTAGGAACAACAGTTGAGAGGTAGATAGGGAGTAGAGGGGCTAGAGAGCGCTGGATTCCCAGTCGTTAGTGATGATGGTGGTTGAAAAGAGCGGCACCAGCGGGCCGTTGCGACTTCTTCGATGCACGTGATGAACATAGACTGTCTATGATTGGTATTTCAAATTGCCCAACTAGCGGTCGTCGGTTGACGACTATGATACCTTGCTTAAGCGGTCTGAAAAAAGGTTAATTTCGACATGGTTTATACAACTTACTCATCCAGTTCCAACATAATATCACAAAAGGTAGTGTAGTGACACTGATGACAGCGCTACGGAAAGACAGCACAAACATGATGTTTTCAAAGCTACAGTTTAGCTATTTGGATCACAAGCTCGACGCGAGGTACGAGCGGCTCGAGCTTGTGCCGGGCCAAGCTATAAGCAGAGTGTAGTGGCGCGCTTTGTTTTGATTTAGTTGTACAACAGTCGCTCGCCGTGCTTCGCGGCGCCAATAGAATCGCTCCATTCCTCGTCCTCAACCTCATCTCGCAGACCTCGTAATTTCGCGAATCTTCTTTACCATGGCAAGCATACGTCCACCAGGCCAGCTAACGGCCCCGACTTTTCGTCCTAAAAAGACCCATGACGGAAGCAACCTGGGCGCGATCCAAAAGATGTCGATGGCATTAAAAAGGGTAAAGAACAAAAAGATCGCTGCGAACAACGAGGAGAAAGGTTTGAGGTTCGAGGCTCACAAGGCAGCTCCCTCGCCGAGTAACTCTCCCATTTCCTCGCTTGAATCTCTCATCACCACAGAGAACGGCCACGTACCCCCACCAGGGCCACCACCTCCACCAACTCCCCCCTCGCACATGGCCGCTCTCCTCGCTAAACTCAGTCCGAACTCGATCAAAGACTTGCTCCTGAACCGTAAGCGTCCTAACGATACAGAGACGCATGAGGAGGCAGAGGAACGAAGAAAAAGGAAGTACTCACGCCAGGGAGAGCTGACACGTCAACCAGGCGACTCGCGCCATCTGAACGAGTTTCATCCGGTCCTGGTGAAGGCCGTTGATGAGGGTAATATCTACCTCCCTCTCCACCTGTTCACCTCGGGCAACCTCACGATTATCTCGTCGCGAGGCTTCTCGTTACCTGATAAAAAGGTCTATCTCACTAACGGAACCTCAGTTAGAATCCTCGACATCGACAACTCCATCTTTGGCAAGGAGGCTGAGATGACGGAGGTCCAGTGGAGGGACGCATTCCCCCGGTACATCGAATTCATGCGGAAACTTGGCGGCGACATCTGGGCAGAGCGCTGGGAATCCCATTTCAAGTTCTTCTACGATATCGTCAACCTCTCGTTAGTTTTCCAGGTGGTTCTGAGAGCATGTATCCACCTACGGAAGGACTACCATGCTCAGTTCCTGGCAGCAGGCTCTGGCTTTGCCTTCACAGAGGAGTACTACACTGCGACGCTCGAAAAGACCAAGGGGGACATTCGTGATGAGAAGGAAAGAGAGAGAGATGCAAGAGACAGGGAAAGAGAGGCAAGTTGGGCCTCGAAGGTCCTAGGCTCTGGGCCATCAGCGGCGTCTGTCGCCAAGACATCTTCGGCTCCCATGGACGCATCCTCCTCGGCTGCCACGCTCATCAGAAAGGGGGGTCGTTTTCTTCGGGGAGGCAACTCAGCAAAGCCCCTTGCTGACGTCTGCCTTGTCTGCGCCAGGAAGGGGCACAAAATCATGGACTGCACCTTCTCCAACCTCGAATCGGGCGAGCCAACAAAGTGCAAGCCCTGCGACAATAAATCTGATCCTGTCGTTGTCGTCAAGGCCACAGGAGAACACATCTGCATCCCTTTCAACATCACAGCAGACAGACAAAGCAGATGCCGCCACTCCCCTCCCAACGCTCCAGTCTCCCACAAATGCTCATGGTGCTTATCCTTGGACCACCACGCGTTTGCCTGGAGATGCAGAGACTCGAACTGATCCCACGGATATCCGCAACCGCATCGTTACTCCCTATAATGCAGACGCTATTGAATCTCTTCTTGCTCAACATAATCTTCTTGACCAGCATCCAGATCTTGCTCTCAAACTACGCTCCGGTTTCCCAATGGGAGATTTCCCTCCGCTCCATCAATCTGTTATTTTTCCCAACTACGTCTTGGATCCAGCGCATACAGCCTTCATTGACGACTACTTCGATGAGGAGGAGACTTCAGGGAGAATGAGTGGTCCTTTCTCTCGAGAGGAGGTGGAGGCTATCCTTGGCCCCTTCCAATGCTCACCCTGCTCCGTGAACTCCCAGGATCAAGGTCCAGATCTCCCTCCCAAGCTACGCGTTGTCCGCAACCTCTCCAAGGGTAGCAGCGTGCATCCATCAACCAACGACTTTATTGATTCGTCAAAATTCCCCACCAGATTTGGCTCCGCGGCTGAGGTCGCAAAAATTGTAAGTGTTGATCCCTTGTGCTCCTTTCAGACAGCTCGTCTGCGATCCATGATCATGATCACCCGACGCTCCGAGTACAGATCGTACTGGTCGGATATTGTTGCTGATCGTGCACTAGCTCCTACGCATCGATCTGAACCCGATCCCAGCCCATCTGATCCCCTTACTCTCTCTCCTGCTCGTGCTATGTCAGCTCAGTTACTGATTGATCTCTCGCTCACCCAGATATCTGATTCCCCTCTGGGCACTCAAGCAATGACTCTCGATATCGCAAAGTTCCATAGGACTTGCCTGATCCTCCCTGATCACAAGCCGTACTTCGTCGTTCAAGGCTCGAAGGGCTTCTTCATTGAGCATACCTGCCCTTTCGGGTGCTCTTCATCGGAGAGTAACGCCGGCTCAATCGCAAACGCAATCATGGATATCTGGACGGCGATGGGCGTTTCTCCATCAGTAAAGTGGGTAGATGATCTAAATATCTTCCGTTTGCCAGCCTCCAGAATCAATGGCTCCTTCTCCTACCACTACGATATGCAATCCGCAAAAGCCCTCATAGACCCAATCAGGGTTCCATGGCACAAAGAAAAATGGTCAGATTTCGCTTCGTGTTTCATCTACATCGGGTTTCGCTGGGATATCGAGGCAAAAACAGTCTCCCTTCCCGAGTCCAAACGACTCAAATACCTCTCACGTGTTCGACGCTTCATAGACCTCTACCAGCATGCTCGTGCCCCGCTCTCTCACACGCTCACTCTACAAGGCTCGCTTGTACACATTGCCTTTGTGTACCCACTTGGAAGATCTCACCTCCCGTCTCTTTTCTACTTCTCCTCGGGATTCAACGGCAGCTCATCAGCACGCCGCTACCCTTCAAATCCCCTCATCCGAGACCTTCGCTGGTGGGACAGCACACTCTCATCACCTTGTATATCCCGCTCGCTCAAACCCCATGGGCCTACGCTCCCGCTCGACATCTTTGTTGATGCCTCCACAGACTGGGAAATAGGAATTGTTGTTGACGGTTCCTGGGACGCTTGGCGTCTCATCCCAGGCTGGAAGGATCAAGGCCGCAACATTGGCTGGCTCGAGGCCCTTGCTGTAGAGCTGGTTATCTACGCAGTCATGGAGCGAGGCATTCAGGATGCCTCAATCATAGTGCACTCAGATAATCAAGGGGTTATCGGATCATTCGACAAAGGCCGCAGTCGCAGCTTCTCGATGAACCTAGCAATCCAGCGTTGCTCCGCTGTCCTTGCAGAAAAGAATATCCATCTCTCACTCACATATGTGGCTTCAGCTGCAAACCCTGCAGACCCTATCTCGCGTGGAGATTTGGGTCTCGAATCATCCAGGCTCCGTTCGAAATTCTCGCTCCCTAGAGAGCTGATCCCATACATTGCTCATGTTTAGGTACAGATCTCATCCTCCCAACACCTGATCTTATTTCTGACTGCTTTATTAGATTTGCTTCCTCCAAAACAACGGCAGTATGTCCTGTCGTGCCTGATAGTAGGGAACCTACCCGCTCATCATCGCTCCCATATACCCCCTCGGCGCCTTCGGAAGTTCCTCCACGCCTACCAATCAGCAAATCAAAACCGCGTAAGCCAAAGGAGGGCTGCGAGATTATTTATAATGCTTTTCGACCTCATGTTACTGCAGAGGACCGCTTATTCTGCTGGACCTCACCTTTCTCCCACTCCTTCGATGATTCCCTCTTTAATGAAGTTCCCCAAGACGCCGCTCTCATTCTCAAACTCGCCCAATCTGCTCTTGAAAAATCTACTCTTGAAAATTACAGCGCGGGCTTACTTCGGTTCCATCAATTTTGTGATGAACGAGAGATACCTGAATCAGCACGCATGCCTGCTTCCGTCTTCCTCCTCTCTGCCTTTGTCGCCTGGGCATCCACTAAAAACATCGTAGCGAAAACCATTGGGGCATGGCTCACCGGTGTCCATGGCTGGCACACCTTGCACGGCGCTCCCTGGTACGGTGGCGATGATTTTGTCTCACTCATAAAATCATCAGCATCTAAGAAAGCAACAGGCTCCCCACGTCCCAAGCGTCGCCCAGTCACCATCGAACATCTGATAGCTCTCCAGTCACGCCTCAACTTCAAGGACTCCTTTGACGTGGCGGTATTCGCAGTTGCACTTTGTGCCTTCTGGGGATGCTGCCGTCTTGGCGAACTCACCATCCCTTCTCGTAACTCCTTTGATCCTCGCCTGCATGTAGCCAAGTCAACGCCCATCTCGTTCAGGAACCACCTCGGTGGGGCATCTTCAGCTCACTTCCATATCCCATGGGGGAAAATGGAAAGGCAGGAGGGCGCTGACTTGATCTTCACAGCTCGTGAGGCTCTCTGTCCGGTCAAAGCTCTACGTGCACATCTGACATCCAACAAAGACACCCCGGACGAAGCTCCACTATTCGCGTTCCGTACTGCCAATGGCTCCTGGGCTCCGATGGTCAAGCAATGGTTCCTGGACAGATGTCGGGAGATCTGGATACCACTGAACTGTGATCACGTTCACGGTCATAGCTTCAGACCCGGAGGAGCTACTGAGCTCTTGCTTGCAGGTGTTCCCCCAGAGACGGTGGCAAAGCTTGGTAGATGGAAGTCACTCGCCTTTCTTATTTATTGGAGGAAGCTCGAAGAGCTTATCCCCACTATGATATCTGCATCATACAGTCCCTCTCGTTTAGCTGACTTACAAACTGCTTTTGAATCATTCCGCATCGCTCATAAACTCCCAGACAAGATCGTTCTGTAACCTGATAGTTAGCTCTGATATGTAGTACTCGCAATTTAAATATCTGATCCATATTTCCGGAGCTTCAGCTCGGGTTTGGGGTGTTCAGTGCTTGACTGCGTGTGTCGACCTGCACGTTGTGAGCCTTGCTCCGTATGGGTTCGTTTGTCTGTCGCTTCACGCATCTCGCTGTCGGCCAGTCGAGAACTTCCCGAACACCTGGGTCTCCCGCTTCTTCAGTTGGTGACACTTGGTCACCCTTCCCGACTTTCCTCACTTTCGGAAGTTGTCTCCTTCACAAGCGGGATACTCACCCCCAAACCCCCAAGATACAAAGTATCTTGGTTCTCTCTCAGATCACTCTCCTTGATTCTAGTGATATCAGCCACGTATACATGCGGTCTTAGCTTGGGGTAGGATTGACAGTAAGACTTCAAAACCAGGTTACCAATAAGCGGTGGGCATGATTTGACCCGTCTCAAACAGAATCAGTAAGCGCTGGAAGAAATCAACCCATTAGTGTCAACCATATTAGCAAAACAACCAATGGCATCACATTGATGGAGAATATTTACTATGACTGTTAGATCCGTGTCATCTAGCAAATCTACTATAAGACTTCCGTTTTGAAGTGACATCGTAGAAAGGAACAAAACTAGGAGACGACCGTAGTGCATGACGGTGATATTACATCACATCATGTGACGACTTACGCTTGGTAATCACGGTTTTTACCCACAGACAAGCAAGGTACACACCCAGTGACATTCGTTAACGGCAGAACAACCCTAGGGGCTTCGCAATTTGGTTAAAAGAAAACCGGCATTTTTTTAAAAAGGGAGAGGGCGCCCGATCGGCATTGCCGGCCGCGGTTAATAAAATGACACCTCAATTGCACCCTTTTTGCATCTCCGGGGTTGCATCGCATGACTGTTCCGTTGTCCCACTACCAGAATTCCCTTCGGCTCTCATAATATAGATCAGGAATAGAATCATGTATTGGGGATATGTACATGTAGAATTGGCATAATATGGAAGTACTTATGTATTGGAGACCAACTCACGAAAAGACGGCAACTCCGATGCCATCCTACGTTCTCCTCAAGCCAACCAATCATTCCCCTGCAGAAGGTATGCTGCGAAAAGGGCCCAATACATCAGCACAAGATATATTCAACATGAGGAAGCTTACCATGGCAAACCGAGGCATGGATACCTGATGGGACTTTACAAAAAAAAAGTTAGTGTAACTTTAAGGCTCGCAGCCATAAGAAGCACCAGACATCCCTGTTCGAAGTCATATCCAGGTGAGGGAAACAGTAGGCCCACGGAGTAGAGACAAAGATACGAGAACAGCGGCAGAACTTCAGGGAAAGACGAGACCAGCACACAAGAGAAGAAAGTCCGAGAGAGTCATCGTGATCGTTTGGAGACAAGTTTCATGGAGCGAAGTCCAACATCAGCAATCAGTGACAAACAGATGATACCATTATTTCGAGGCTCCGAGCCGATGAAATTATCTACGACGATGCTGGAAGTGCACCCACAGAGAATTTTAACAGTATGTTAGGTGAAGAAGTGCTCTTTGTTTAACACCGCCCCTGTGTGCTAAAGGGTTACCCGAGGTATGCCAAATTACCGAAATTCAATTTTAACCGCCTGATCAGTTTATCTCGCTAACGCTTCGGCATGCCGAACCTCTGGGTGTGTAATATCTCAAAATGATTGGTCATCTCAGTATCGGACTTTCTGAGGGTACAAACACCGTCTTCTGACACTTTCTTCCCCTTCCCGACATAGCCTAGTGCAATGGCAGCCACGCGTCGTGAACAGTGCAGTGACTCTCCTCGTAAACTAGTCATCGCCTTTGACCTCGGAACGATAAACTCTAGCGCATCTTACAGGTGTGTTCCATTAGATTACGTTGCATGTTATGACGATGCATTTCATGTCTAGCATAGTCCTCGCTCCCGGAACCGTGCCAGATATCAAAATTGCGAGGTACATGTAAATGTCCTACCTTCTAGGCGTCATTCCTTTTGACAAATAGGTATAGATTTTTGCCTTGTGGAGACGCCGTCGCAGAGTATTTCCGAGTACCGACAATCATATACTACGACCTGCAAGGCAAGGTTGCTGCAGTCGGCACCCAAACACTCGATCAAGCCACTATATGTAATGCCAAAGAGAAGGGCTGGGTGAAATACTCTCAGTGCATCCAGTTATTTCGCATTCAATTCACGCTTACCAAGAGGACTTGATAGATTTAAGCTTCATCTCTGCCCAGTAGGCATGACTTCACTCAACGCCAGTCTCCCGCCACTCCCTGCAGGAAAGACTGTCCTACAGCTTTTCTCTGACTTCTATGCGTACCTCTTTGAAGGCACCAAGAATTTTATCCTTAGAGACGATCCGAGCGGCGAAACCGTCTGGAGCACCATCAAGGACAACATCGAGTTCGTACTCTCACATCCTAATGGATGGGAGGAGGAGCAGCGAAACCAGATGCGCCAAGCGATGATCAACGCCCAGTTAATCTACGACAATGACAAGGGACATTCTCAGATAACCTTCATCACTGAAGGCCAGTCGAGTTTGCATTTTTCCATCCAGCACGGTCTTTTGTCGCACATAAAGGTTAACTCTTCTAAGGTTGTTTTCGGACTAAGCATTAAATTTTCTGTCCGTAGAAAGACGAGGCCGTTCTCATTATTAACGCCGGTGGGGGTACCGTTGACATAAGTACCTACGGTAGTGTTGCTTTAGCAACGACTTCCGGTGCTCGATCTTTGGGAGAGATCGCAACGCCCCGTTGTACGTCCCTCCTTCATTTCCTTCATTTGACTTTCCGAACAAATTGGTGTGTAGGTCTTCTTGCGGGATCAGTCTTTGTGACACATGAGGCTCGAAATTTTATAGCCAGTAGGATTTACGCTGCTTCTAATTGCTATCAACAGTGTGCTAAAATATCCATTGACTAGACAAATTAAGAAGGTCGAAGTTCGCTGTAGAAGTCGACAAGATTGCCGAATGTTTCGACAGAACTATAAAGCTGGCCTTCGGGGGTCTAGTAGGCAGAGATATGCATGTTGATTTTGGATCTGACAGTGACAAAAGTAGCAAGTTGGGAATTGATTCTGGACGGCTGAAATTATCCAGGTATCACTCATTCCCTCTTTCAACTTTGATGTTAAATGATAAATCTCAAGTCCTTCATACAGGATTGATATCACGAATTTTTTTGAGCCTTCCGTAATGTCTATCATTGAAGCAGTCAAAAGCGAACGCCGCACTTGCAACAAACCAAATTTGGTAAGTCTTCGCCAATAATACTAGCGCTGCAAGATTGATGCTAGCCCGTTTTTATTGGGACCATATGCGGGCTTTCTAAACTCTAAATCTTTTCAGATTGTAGTACTTTGCGGTGGCTTTGCAGTCAGTGTATGGCTGTGCAAGCGACTTCGAGGGGAGTTGGAGGCCCTCGGCATCGCTCTCTCTTGTCCCAAAGACCATACTTCAACCGGCTCGGGTGCCTTCAAAGGAATCATGAATATGAATACACACACAGTCTATGGCTCCATGTCATTCTATCTTAATCCGATAGTCACCAGCCGTATCTCCAATTCTACCTACGGCATGCAGGTGAACAGAAAATACAATCCCGATGACCCTGAAGACAGAAAACGCGAACGCTTCATGTACACTGACACCAGCGGGACTGTCAGGCTAGGAAACCAGTTCGAAGTGATCTTGCCTAAGGTAAATTTTCTAGTTTCGACTATGCCATATTGACAAAATCTACCTTAGAATACTGTTGTCTTTGAGGATACCGAGTTCCGCCTGTCAAGCAAGCGAATTGAGAAGCATTGGAAGCATTTGACCTCAATATCGCACGACGTTATCTGCTACCGTGGATCAGAAGAGTGCCCCAGATGGATGCCTCAGCAGATGGACACCGAGCGAAGTGGGTCTGCTTGACATCTATCGGCGCTACATTCTTGATACTTTGTTCCAGATGACTATGATGTCTTATGTCGCCTCAAGGCCGATACCAAATGCGCCGCCGAACATTTGCTACCCCAGAAGACCTCGTCTGGAAAGACCTTCTATGTACTCGAGTATGATGTTGTCCTCGTCTTCGGAGAGATGGGACTGAAAGCTCAGTTCTGCTGGAAAGAAAACGTAAGTCCGGATCTCCCATCTATGATGCGACATGAGTTGATCCTTACGTTTAGGGCATTGAGAGACGGTGAGTAAAATATGACTTGAAGCTGGCTTCGTATTCTATTGAATTTGTGCCTTAGGAATGAACCCCGCGTTGTGCATGACTAGGATCTTTAAAGAAGGAACCCAACGATCACTCGTTTCTGATCTGGGCACAGATGTTATCTTGGATGTCGGCTGACTTGCTAAGGACCTTAGTAGCTCGATTAGGTCAAAACATTGGCTCTATACATGTTACTCCCATGGTGCGCTATCGAGATTTCAACTAATAGATTGCCTAGCTTTAAATTATATGACCCCTCTGTTCTCCAAAAATCCAAGCGAATGTTCTCCGATGCGGTTACCGATTCTGTCACCGAAGGTCAACGTAACCTTTGTTACATCGAAACATTCTCCGTGAGTTGAATTTAGACGCCGTTTCAAGAAATCGCCCCGCAAAAAGTAGGTACTCTTCTTCCTTCCCTTCCACGTCCACAATCCAACCATGGCAAGCTGCAAAGCTTACAATGGATCTCGACGAAAATTAGCCATCGCCTTCGACCTTGGTACCACTTTCTCCGGAGTATCGTATAGGTAAGAAAATTCCCGCGCTTTCCTGTAGTAAGTAATCTGGAGCTGATTTATCGCAAGCGTCCTCGACCCCAGCAGTATCCCAGAAATAATTGGCGTCACAAGGTTCCGATAGAGCCCTCGTCCCCCATCTAGTCTTTATCTATACTTATCTAGGTTTCCGTCCCATGAACATGTCGGAAGAGAAGCGAAAATTCCGACGATAATATTCTACGACAGGGAAGGAAACGTTCGCGCAGTCGGTGCCGAAGCGCTCAAGCAGAACATCGTCGAACAAGCGGAAGAGGAAGGCTGGGTGAAATATTCGGAGTATATCCTATCAACCTTCCCTCGCACTGGGATAACTTACCTGGACCCGTTGAACAGGTTCAAACTCCATCTCCAGAACATTGTTGAACAATTGGAAGAGGAAGACCGGGTGGAATATTCACAGTATATACTGTATATCTTCCCCGCGTTGCCCATAACTTACCAAGGTCCGTTGAACAGGGTCAAACTCCGTTCCCGACACAAAACGAACACCTCCCCACGAATCAAGACCAAGCTTCCCTCATTCAAAGCTTTGACTCAGGTCTTCTCTGACTTTTACGCGTATCTCTTCCAATGCACAAAGTCCTTTATTCTCGAAACGCACCAAGGTGCTCAGGTTTTCTGGAGCTCGGTTCAAGATCACATCGAGTTTGTACTCTCGCATCCTAATGGATGGCAAGGCGCAGAGAAAGCAAAAATGCGACAAGCCCTGATAGACGCAAGGCTTGTACCTGACAGCGAAGAGGGGCACGCAAGGGTAAGGTTTGTCACGGAAGGAGAAGCCAGCCTACATTTCTGCATCCGCCATGGACTTGCGTCGCACATCAAGGTAGAGCTTATTATGTCTTGTCTTCCTTAAATCTACTCATTCCCTTCAGGATGACGAAGCTGTTATCATCATTGACGCTGGCGGGGGTACCATCGATATCAGTGCCTACACTTGCGCGCCTTCGACCGCTAACGGTGTCCGATCTTTCGAAGAAGTCGCAATACTCCAATGTACTCACATGATACCTTCTTGTTGTTGTCTTCAATTCACGCTACTGCAGGCTGTCCCTCCGGATCGTTATCCGTTACTCAGCGTGCTCAGGCATTCATCGAGGGTATTTCCACCTATCTCTCTGTCGGGGATGATTATTGACATGTTTCAAGGTAAATTGAAAGGTACATCATTCGCCGGAGAAGTCAAGAACATCACCGAATGCTTCGACAAGACTACGAAGCTTCGATTTCGGAATTCAGATGAACCTGCCTACATCAAATTCGGATCGATGAAGGACAAGGATCCCGCTTTGGGTATTCGGGCTGGGCAACTGAAATTAGCTGGGTATGTTCCATCCTTTTAAAGCCGGTCTTTTTGAATTCACAGCTTCAAATAGAATTGATGTTGCGAATTTCTTCGAGCCTCCTATACAATCCATCATTGACGCTGTTCACGAGCAACGTTGCATATCGGAGAAGACAGTTACCGTAAGACGTGTATCACGGTTTTGGAGCTGAAACAAATGCAAACTCTTCCTTGATAGACTGTATTTCTCGTTGGCGGGTTCGCCGCCAGCGATTGGCTCTTTCTCAAGCTTCAAGAGTCTTTTAAGCCACTTGAAATCTCCTTCTATCGTCCTGATGGCCATGTGTGAGTCACTCGCAACTCTGCTCTTGAGGTAGCACTCATGATATTTCCAGGAACAAAGCTGTTGCAGACGGCGGAATGGCCTTCTACGTTGATCGCACAGTCTCTGTCCGATTTTCCCAGTTCAGCTACGGTGTACGCACATCCCGGCTGTTCGACCCGAAAGATCCTCAGCATCAGAAGCGTAAGGAGAAGGCGTATACAGACGATAAAGGGGATCTCATGTTAGGAGACCATTATATGGAAATCCTGGGCAAGGTATAGCATCCTTTCATTCCATCTAGTAGTATCTCAGCAAGTCCCAGAATATTCGTCTCGCTGAAGGCACCGAACTCCGTGCTAAGTTACATTGGACTCGTGAAAGTTTATCGAGTTTAACTTCAACTTCAATTGACATCTTGTCTTATCGCGGTGCACTTGAGCATCCTCATTGGATTGATGTTGAAAAAAGTGAGCGTGTTTGTTTTTCCTTGACTGGCTTCAGAAGGGTAACATCGAGTCCAATTCCTGTATCTTAGGCAAGTATTCAGTCTTGTGCATCAGCAATCTCACAACTTGTATAGGGTACATAGAGCTATCCCTCCTATGTTTCGCTATACCCTATAACGTGGTATAGGGCTATAAGGCACACGCGTGTTTCCTATACCACATCTCGTAGAGCTATAAGGCCTCTATACTGGCCATACATAGGAATATGCGGCAGGCTGCAGCCCGGTAGTTTGCTCACTGCACCGGCAGCTCAATGAAACAGACATAGAGGGAATCAGGATTGTAGCATTGATACAATAAGGTCATTACACATTTAGCTACATTGTCTGTCTCCTCATCGGAATACCCTTGCTGTAGCCATACCCGTTGTTAGTACTGCGGTCTGCCGGCAAGACTCGGACCCTAGTAAGAAGGCGACAAGAGTAAGTGACGTGTCTGGCGACGTCAGAGAAAGAACTCACCTTCAATCCGAGATATCGACCTCATCGCTCTCGTTGTCCTCCTCCTCATCCGATTCTTCGCCCTCATCGCCCTTGCCACCGGCGCTGAATTCCCGGCAGCGAAGATAGATTTCGTTCCATTTGTCCTTCGATAGCACGTTGGTGTTCTTGTGGTGCTGCTTAACGACTGCTGCCCATGATTCTTCGCCAAAGCTCTCAGGTGAGTTCTTGGACTGCTTGCCTGCGAGAGAGTTCACCCCTTTCTTCCATACTTGCAGTGCACGTTTAACCTGTAACAAAGCTCTCACCGCTGTCATCAACAACAGGAGGAAGGACGTACTGCCGCAGCTGCAAGTGCAAGGGCCCCAGCGGATGGACCAAAAGTAGTGGGTGTCGAGACGGTACGGTGAATATGGTAGGCCATTGTTTGAATGATGAGTCGCCCCAGATATGCTCCGCGTCCATCCGCGGCCTACCAGTCAGTTCAGTTAGTTAGTCATACTAGGCTGAAAAAGACCGCTCACCGTGTTTTCAGGTTTGTCATACACAAACCATTTATTCTTTGATGCGATTTTCACCCACTCTGCTCGCTGCTCAGCTGTTTTGCAGCCCTTGAGATCTGGATGCTTCCAATTCCTGGCTATGGTTGCCATTGCAGCCTTGCCGAGTTCGCTGCGATGCGATCGAATTTGCGTTTGAACCTGCAGAGTCGTTAGCCATGTGAATGTAAGTCAGATATACACGTACGACTGCCATAATTGCTGGATGGTCCACTCGCAGCTCCTTCTTGACCTCATCAAGATGCTTGGGAAGGTGGCTGAAGGTGTTATTCCAAAGTAGAACCACGGTGGGTTTTAAGTCGGAGTGGCTGTTGGTATTAAACTGATCCTCAAGTGTTGCAGCCCAATCAAGGATAGGTACGATAACGTTGCTCTTGAACAGTTTGATGTCTGAGGTGGAAGGAAGAGGAAGGTCTTCGAACTTCCACGCGGCCTTTCGTGCCTTTGCTTTCTCACGCTCCTTGCCATCAATTTCATTCACATTTGCCAGCTCAAGCTTGACGGTGACCGTTTTCTGACAATGTGGGGTTAGTTTGTGGATGATGCTTTGTAGGCCACGTACTTTGTCTACTTTCACACCCTTTCCTGCCGATACACCCGCATTCCGAGTCTTGGAGAGGCCCTTTGCCTTTCTTGCTTCTTTCAGAGTCTCCACATCCTCATCGTGGTCGAACGCACCCGGCGGATTCTCGTTGTTGTCCTCAGTCTCGTCTCCTCGGCCCGACAAGGCTAGCGATGTTGTGGAGGCAGCCGGGGCACTTTGTTGATACATCTTTTCCCAATTTGCAACAAGACCTCCGATGCTGTCAGACTTGGATCGTTTGGCAGACCTGCCATGATATGTAACGGTGAGTATTATTCAGCCTCATAGTCACTAAGAGCTCACGCTGTTTCATGGTCAGAGAGCTGATTTGGACGTTTTTTCGCACTTGCAGTTGCAATCGGTTGGACCGCCGCCGCCGGCGCAACAGCGCGGAGCTCTGTAATGCCTTCTCGCAGTTCCAACTTGTTGACTACGGTCTGTCAACGGTAAGATAATTATCGTATTTATATGCAGAGATATACTCACCTTGACCTTAGCTTGTCTTTTTGGGACTGAAGCGACCTTGGGCACCACATCAGGCTTCGATAAAGCTTTCTTTGGCTGCGCAGCCTTGGCCTTAGCCCTGTGACGTGCAGCGAGAAACTCTTGGTATAACACTGCTTCATCTTGCTCGTCCTCTGAGTCGGCGTCACTGTCCACTGCGCCTGCACCACGTTCAACGTACTCTCCGTCATCGTCATCGTCATCCATGACCATCTGGGTGCCCGTATCAACGGATTCGCTGTCTGAGACGACGTCCATGTTCATCGTTTCATCGATTATACCCTCCGATTCCGATGTCGCCACCGAAGATATGGGAGGTAGCTCGTCCGACGACCAGCAGACGGGTCGGGTCTCAGCCATTCTTTAAACGGCTCTGGAACCACCTCTCTTCCTATAAACCCGACTTCACCGCCCCCACATCGACAATCATAATACAAGTCGCCACATTTGTGGCTCTCGCGTTCTTCATGCTCCTCCTCGTGCTCTTCATCGCCGGTGTGGGCCTATGCTGCAGCTCCACAGTGTTCATAATCGGACACGCTGTCCTTCGCCGAATTCATAATCATCTCCTCGAGGGCGTCCCTTTAGTGTGGTCTTTCAAAGTTGGGTTAGTCGGGAACGCGATCACGTCCGTGGCTGTTAGCTTTGTCCTCTTATTGGCGACGACCGTTATGCCACCGGCTGTGCAGATACTTCGATATCTCCTTGTGTCGGCTTTCGTCCCCGTCGCAGGCGCTATAGGAGCTGTAATATTGGACTCTACGAAAGAATTGGTGGAGGGAGCGGTCGTGGCTGGGTGTTTGGGTTCTGCAGTTGTCGCGGCTGCTGCACTGGCCGTCTTCATACTTGGGGTATTGCTTTTCCCTTGCCTCTCTCGAAATCGGGTTGCACGGTATTAATGCCTCGTCGCTGCCCTACTATGTGCGCTGGTTCTATAACCTATAAGCTTTGATTTCTGTATACTCTGTATCATGCTATGCTATGTCTTTGTCCCTTTTTTTCCACACCTCGACTTATGTCCATTCATTCACCGGATGCGAAACCCAAGGTTACATCAAGTTCATCTACTTGGTGAAGGCTAGTCGGTCCTTGAATTACAACCACCAACGATGCCCCCAGCGGCGGTAGTTCGACTACGCTGTATATTTTCGCTTTATTTCAAGCCCGAGGGTAAATCTTGCCCTCTGAGATACCTAGAGTCTACTTTCGTAATCGTCGGCGTCTGATACTCGGAGCCCTTCCTGTTCTGTGATCTAAGCTGGGTAGTTGTGCTCCTGCGTGAGAGAACGGCAAGGTAGAAAAATTCTTGGCTGGGTCGCTTATCGTTTCCTGATATCACGTCTGTGGTCTCTAGAATCTGTTCAGAGCTCGGTTTTAGAGTTCTCGTATCCCCACGCACCAGCATTGAAATCAGATGGATATATTCCATAGCGACGCCTGTGAACGGAAGGACGTGAGAAATGCAGTGCTTGAATACTCGCGACTGAAGCTTTCTGAGCGCCTAAGGTCTTTTGTTCTCCAACACGGTTGATGACAACCTCATCAACAGGGCTAGGAATGTACTTTATTGTTCACGTTGCAATGGGGATCTCTTGAATACCTATAAAGGTCTCGTGCTTCAGGATTATCTCTTAGGGTCTTACTCTCACCATTGCATTCAGAGGTACGTTCTATCTCTATCATGGCAGGTATAATCTCACTGCAACTCAGTTTGAAGCGCGATGGACTACGGCTTCTATGTGCAGCAAAATGTTCCACTCACGAACCTGAATCCCGGGTCTCAGGGAAAGTACAGCCTCGGTGCGAACATCCCAGCACCATCGACTGTGTTACCCCTCGTCCCGGATTCGACTTGCTTTGACGTGTTGCGGATCTATCGCTCCTCTGTTAAGCGTACGGCGGTGATGCATTCGAGCTCACCACAGTCAATGAAGTGGATCTACTACAGCACTATATTCCTCAATATTCTCGCGCTTTGGGTCATGTACATGTTCTCGACTGCGACGTTCTCCTTGTTCGGGTACTTCATCACGTCCCCGCCCCCTGCCCAGTGGATTCCTCCGATTTCTTCACGGCTTGTGTGCTGGGGGCCTTGATATTGAGTCCTGCCTGGCTCCTGCTCATTTGGGTGATTTCGCGGGCGACTATTCCTGTTGATACTGTCTCGAACAGGGTCCGGAAAGTGTGCCATGTGGTCACTTTCCAACTCTTTTTCTTTGCAGTGGTGATCGCGACTATGACAGCTCATGTTGTGGTCGGTGTAATCGTGAAGGAAGGCGATAAGGACTTGGATCTGGTCCATGCTGTACGAGCTGGGGCAACGGGGGCCAGATTGATGTGTTTCTCTGGTCTTTTCATCGTATTGTTGGCTCCTTTCGTGTTGTGCTTGGTCAAATGGTGCACAACGCGCTGATGCCTATAATCGTATGTGTTACTAGATATCGTAAATGCAATCGATGGATTTAGCTAGGGTGGAAATCAGCCAACACCACACGGAAACAGTTAGAACTCCCGGCGTGAAACTGCCGCCTACGGGAAATTTGTCCGTGTCAGCGGGCGAAGCCCACGATGAGTCGCATCGGATCATATCCAGTTGTATGCAGTCCATTAATCTTATGCAGCCGAGAAAATTCTCTGGAATAGCAAGGTCCTTGATTCGTCAAATGATGATCGAAGTTGAATTTGGGTCTAGGCGGGAAGCGCTTGGACAATATAAGGGCTTGTTCGCATGCTACTAGGTGTTTCCAAGAGAAAGGGTCAGTAATTGA
Source organism: Armillaria ostoyae (assembly GCA_902506015.1). Classification (NCBI taxonomy): domain Eukaryota; kingdom Fungi; phylum Basidiomycota; class Agaricomycetes; order Agaricales; family Physalacriaceae; genus Armillaria; species Armillaria ostoyae. The sequence continues at coordinate 4,718,151 of LR732082.1, forward strand.
GAGATCTTCTTGAGCCAGGACAGAGGAAGATAATACTAATATTTGAATCACTGTTTTCAACTGTGGGATGTTAAGCATCGCGAGGCTGAACTCGAAGAAACTTACATCTGTGGCAAACGCGGCGCCGGGGCGCTAGCGACAAAATGTACCAGCTCCAAGAAAATCCCCTCGGAAATGAACAAACACGGTACAAGAGCTCCGACAGTGACTGGCCACGAGAAGACGCTGAAATCTTACACGAGACTGGCTTTTTGAAGCTCAGAACGGAGGACGCGGGTGTCACGTAAGTAGCCGAAAGAGTAGTGATGACGTCAGTCTAGGCGGAATTGCAATTTTGCAGGATTGTTGCAAAAAGTCTTTTACCTTCCACCGTCATGTCGCCTCTTCGTCGTCGTCGTCGTCGTCATCATCCTCTCTTGGTCCTCGAGCTTATATGCCTACGTACAGGCTGCTCTGCTTGAAATTCTCACAGGAGTTTGCCACTCTTCGAATGCCTAGCCAACCGGAATTATGGGATCAAATCTTGGCAGAGCTTCATTAGCATTGAAGGCGGCCCTTAGGCTCGCTTAACAATTCAGCGACCTTGGATTGGCTGCAGTGGGCTCTGGGACGTCAGGAGCGGCTTCCACAGAGGGCTTATTCCGCCGTTGATGGCCTTGGGCTTCGCTACACGTGCGGTGTTCACATTCTACCGAAGTTTCGTCTTGTCACCTACCATGCGTTATAGCCACCATCCCCAGCCTTATAATGAATCACAATAATCTTGTCCATTCACCATTGCGACACTATGCCCACCCTTGGACATTCGTTGGTCTTCTTGACCTTTGTAACTGGGTTGTATGCGTACACCTGGCCCTCGAACATCGATTACCTGGAAGGCATCATGTATCAACAGGCAGGGTATCGTAGATTTGGCGTTATCGACGGAGTGTCACCTTGTAGTTTTTCAAGCGATGGAGAGGGGAGGCAAGCTGCAGCGGAATGGGTGTGTTCGCCAATTTTTGTCATACCAAAACTCGGTCTTATCGACTTCCAGGTCCGGACTGCGTTCCACGACATGATAACCCACAATGCCGCTGAGGGAACTGGTGGAATGGACGCGTCAATCATGTTTGAGATGGACCGACCAGAGAACCCAGGATCAGCATTCAATGCGACGATGGGTTTCATGACCAATTTCTACAATATACAGACCTCCATGGCCGACCTTTTTGCTCTCGCAGTGTATGTTGCCGTCAGGACCTGTGGTGGTCCACGTATCGTTATGAGGGGAGGCCGTATTGATGCTACCGGTGCTGGCCTTGCAGGAGTCCCCGAGCCCACCGATGATTTGGACACCATTGTCGCTCAGTTCGCAACGGCAGGTTTCAATACAACGGAAATGATTCAAATGGTCGCCTGCGGACATAGTGAGTCGCCATTTTCCTCTCTCCAGAGTCTTCATATCTCAATGATTGTTCAGCTTTGGGCGGTGTTCATGGCGTCGACTTTCCTGACATCACTGGGAATGATAGTTCTACGAACTTCGTCCACTTCGATAGCACTTTCAGTTCTTTTGACTCTGCAGTCGTTACCGACTACCTCGACGGCACTACCGAGAACCCCCTAGTCGTTGGACCAGAAGGTTCCAATTCCGATCTACTCGTGTTTGGGGCGGATGGTAATGCGACGATGCAATCAATATCGGATGCGAACACATTTGCAAATACCTGCCAAGCCATACTTCAGCGGATGATTGAGGTCGTTCCGTCTTCCGTCACACTATCCGAAATCATCGACCCAATTCCCATCAAGCCCGTAGCGATTCAGATGACGTTTGACTCCAGCGGGACTCTTGCGCTCACCGGAGAGATTCGCGTTCTGATATCAAACCGAGACGACACAGACCTGACAGTTCAGCTACATTACGCCGATCACGACGGGAACATTCTTTCTAACAACACGATCTCCACGTCTGTGATATCATATTCCACCGGATATGGCTACGACGCTGAGTTCAAGGTATGCCTCTGTATATTTGTGTTTCATGCCTGTGGTTAATGGAGCACCATAGTTCTATGCATTTTCAGCGCCGGTACCAAATGGCATCTCCTCCTTCAACATATCCGTTATCCCATCCTCTGGCGGAGAGGAGATATACGATAACGGAGGTTCCGGGTATCCCATACAAGACAATATCGTTTACCTGCGTGATCATTCCTGTCTTGTTGAAGAGACAGATGCAAACGGCAACTGGAACCTGACAGCGGTTGCAGCAGTAAGTACAAATGCCTATATCTCAATGTTTCTCGGGAATGACATTGGTTGCAGGTCCGAAATGAAGCGTCGCTGACAAACCCTTCCTTTGACGTTGTAGTGAAGACGCAGCGCATTGGTATACTTGTCCCTTCGTTAGCTGTAGAGTCTTCTGTGATGCAGGTCAGGAACTCGGACGCGTATGATGGCTTCACCCTATATGCGGGTCATTTCAGTCTTCCGATCTATTCGTGGTCGACGACGTTTGATGTGACGGTGGGGGAATACTCGGATTCGTTTAAATCCTCTGGAGGCTTACCTAGTACATGCGTAAGTGGAATTTGTGTGATATTCAACGTGCAAGTTACTGATTAGCAATTTGGCAGTCGTAGTAAAAAAAGTTTGGCTGAAGTACATTGTATTTTGCCTCCTACAATCGTATCGTCGGTATTTAAAAGATATCGTGGAGCTTGAATTGCTACATATGCTGGGCCGGAAGCTTTCAAATGATAGGCGAACGCCCGGGATTTTGGCGGAAGCTCTTAGTCTTGTTTTCACAGAACTTCGTTAATGTTGAAGGCGGCTATTACGTTCGACAAGCTCGCTTGACCATTGAGCGACTTCGGATTGGGTGGAACGTTTCTAAAAATCGGCAGTTGCCATGAACGGGCTTATTCTGCCGTTGATCTTGGGCTTCTCCACATGCATCCCCACCTTCTGCCGGAAGTTTTGTCTCGCCACTCGTCATGCATTACAGTCAGGAACCACCTCGGTGGCCTTATAAAGTCTCGCGCTTCTCGTACTAATACAACAACATTATGCCTACCATTGGACGTTTGCTAGCCTTCCTGGCCGTGCTGATTGAGGTGTACGCCTACACCTGGCCTTCAAACATTGACTACCTGGAAGGTCTAATCTATCAACAGTCTGGATATCGTAGGTTTGGTGTCATTGACGGGGTGAGCCCGTGTAGCTTTTCTAGTGGAGGAGCAGGAAGGCAGGCAGCAGCAGAATGGGTATGTTTGCCAATTTCTCTCGTATCTGTTCTTATTGCTTTTTCAGGTCCGGACTACATTTCACGACATGATAACGCATAATGCGACCGATGGAACCGGTGGAATGGACGCTTCCATCATGTTCGAGATGGACCGACCAGAGAACCCGGGAACAGCGTTTAACGGGACTATGAACTTTATGATCAATTTTTACAACATACAGGTCTCCATGGCCGACCTTTTTGCTCTGGCCGTCTACCATGCCGTCGGCAGTTGTGGTGGACCACGTATTGCTATGCGGGGGGGCCGTATCGATGCCACCAGTGCGGGGCCTGCAGGAGTTCCTGAACCCACTGATGACTTGGACACTATCGTTGCACAGTTCGCGTCGGCAGGATTCAGCACATCGGAGATGATACAAATGGTGGCATGCGGACACAGTTAGTCTCAATTTCCTCTCTCTAGAACTTGTCATATCTCAATTATCGCTCAGCTCTGGGTGGTGTACATGGCGTCGACTTTCCCAATATCACTGGTAACGACAGCTCTACCAACTTTGTTCACTTCGACAGTACCTTCGACTCTTTTGACACCACGGTTGTCACAGAGTACCTGGACGACACTACCCAGAATCCGCTTGTCGTGGGACCAGAAACGTCAAATTCTGACCTCCTTGTGTTCTCCGCGGATGGGAATGTGACGATGCAGTCGTTATCAGACGACGAGTCCTTTACGACCACCTGCAAGGATATTCTTCAGCGAATGGTCGATGTCGTTCCTTCGTCCGTCACGCTCTCCGATGCCATTGAGCCGATACCCATCAAGCCGGTAGCGATTCAGATGACGTTGGACTCTAGCGGGGCCCTCACATTTACGGGAGAGATCCGTGTCTTCACATCGGACCGTGATGACACCAACCTTACGGTTCGGCTACATTATGCCGACCATGACGGTAACATTCCCTCCAATAACACGATCCCCACCGTGGTGTTCCCGATCAGCGGGTATGGTTTCCGTGTAAATTTCGACGTATTATTATATTCTTTTTTAAAAATCTCTCTGCACTCTGCTAACATGGCACTGTAGTTCTACGCGTTCTCAGCGGCAGTGCCGAACGGCATCTCGTCCTTCAATATATCCGTCACGCCTTCCTCTGGTGGAGAGGAGGTGTACGATAATGGGGGTGTGGGATATCCCATACAAGACAACATATTTTTCCTTTCGTCGCATTCTTGTCTCGTCCAAGAAGTGGATGAGAATGGGAACTGGAACCTGACGGCTGTTGCGGCAGTGAGTGCCTTTGCTCTATTTCTTAGTTCCTCTTCACTAATGACTTAGCGCAGGTCCGGAATGATGACTCGCTGACAAATCCCTCATTCGATGTTGTGGTGAAGACACAGCGTATTGGTGTACCCGTCCCTTTGTTAACTGTGGAATCCTCTGCGATGGAGATCTGGAATGCCGGTGCCTATGATGGTTTTACGCTATACACAGGTAGCTTCAGCCTTCCGATTTATTCGTGGTCGACGACTTTTGATGTGATGGTGGGAGAATATTCGGACGAGTTCAAGTTTTCTAATAATCTCGTGGATACATGTGTAAGTGACCCTGTTGAAGGCTCGGTGGTGTCATTTTGATCAGTCATTTGCAGTCATAGTAATATCGACCTACACCTCCGTCGAGTTCGACGAAACGAATAAGACGTCAAGTTTTATCGTAACTCATTTTTCGAGCGCCTCGGGGAGGGCTTCATCACTTTGGCTGTGGCATGTAGACGTAAAAATGCACTGGGGAACGAATGTTAATCGACCGTCGAATTTTTCCTAGAAGTAGGGTCTCTGTGGCTCGTGATTTGAGGGCGCGCGCGTTGTTCATGCAATTTTGTTGATTCTTCAGTCGGTCCCTGCATTCCTGAGGCCCGGCCGACACGGTCTCGTGATCCCTTGCCAGTCGCGAGGAGCTCAATGTCGGGCGATACTCACGTGATGTCAGGGGATTGGGGAAACTAGGGGAAACCTCCCTCAGCCTGGACTTGATCCAAGTATCAATGTCATGGCTGGGAAGAACATGCGCATTATGAGTCAACGGATCAGAAGGAGATATGGAATCGCCAACATAGACGCTTACACGCGTCTGAAATTACGTTCTTCACCTTGTCAAGACAGGGTAACATTCCTCTTGGAATAGCAAGAGCGACCAAGGTGAAGTTTCATAAGACTGGGCGGTCACCGGTCCACTAGGTAGTTCGCGACAAAGGATATCAGAATAAGTCTAGGATAGATAAGTGTTATACACTACACGAAAAATAAAACGAGTTCTTTCCTATGGCATAAGGCAATGGCGCAGAAGAAACAGCTACCTACAGACAAGGTCCGATCTACAACAATCAAAGTGTAGCTATGACGTCAGTTTTACATTCAAATTGACAAATTGCCTTTTGCCTCCTACTACCAGCCTTCCACCATCAACGGCCGCTGTCCTACCACCCACGACCATTTATCGCCGTATGTGCCCTTCTTTCTGTATTCCTATTCACTGATCCTTGTATTCCCTGTCCCAAGAATTGTTTCCTTTTACTTCGGTTTTCGTTGTGGCTGCGAGTATCGCTCCTACCGCCTCACCATTTTCTAATGGTGTGCTGCAACGGAGTAGTTTCTTGTTGTTTGCCGTTGTTCCATCACCGCCTCTGTATGGTTCACACTGTCTCACCTTAGATGATGAGTCGGAACGACATATCCACTGTGTTTCCAGAGAAGGCGTGTTCCCTCGTTGCTTGTTTCCTCCGTGTTCCTGCTGCTTCCATGCCGGCTCCTGAACCGTGCTATGACAGCTATGCAAGCTCTATTATTGTTCAAGTACTTAATTCTATCAACGCGCCCTGTCATCGACGACACATCGTCCGTCTGTCGCATCTCGCATCTCCGTATACTGATATATCGCAGCGCGTTCAGCCTCGTCTAGCCGCCGTCCCTGCTGCTTCCAGCTTCCATTCCTATCTGAATGTGCCGATCCCCGCACATAGAGAGGAGGTTGTACGACTGTTGACCTCCTCCATTCCTTATTGGGACCTGTGCCGGTACTAATACCAACACCACAATGACATCGGTTCCTGTAGGACGTCGTCCAATCTTGTTATACCCGAGATGTACGAGTGACCTTATCGGGAAAGTTTCACTGATCATCGCATAAGTTTCCTCTTTATATAAAGCCTTTTCGTATGACGCCTTTGTTCGTCTGCGCCACCTCCCTCCCGCACATCCTTCACTTTCCCGGAGCGATGTCTTCTTCTCTTTCTGCACAGAGCCTGCGCATACTCTCTCCGTGTGTCCACATGCCGCTCTCTACACCTCATCCGCATGCGGTCCCCGTCCTTCTCGCACATACATCCATTTTCGACCACCATCTTGAATTCTTCGCTTCTTTAATTTTACGCTTCTTGGGCCCTACTGGGTTCCTGCTCACACTGAAACTACACTATCCATCCACTTAGCTCTGGATAGACTTGGGATAGACGGCTCTGGGAACAGTTCCGCGCACGAGGCCCGCTTACAAAATTGTAGCGAAGTTGCCTACAACGCTCCTACGCCCATACCTGTGTCTCGAGAATTGTATGGATTGTTCGACGAGCCTTCCTGTGTGGATAGCCGCGACGAGTCCTATTCTCTCTGTATTCATTTGGTGCGATGTCTTGATATAGTTCCCAAGGCGAAGGAGTTGCACTGAGTCCTCCATAAACCATGGGTTCACTCAGTCGCTCGTCAAGGATCATCTGCGTCCAAAACTAGCAATACTGAACAGCCGGAGTCTATGGCGCCGGATCGAGGTACTAGCAGGTGAATCAGTATAGGAAGTCCAACGACAATTTACGACGCCGAAGCCCAAGACTCAATCGGAGGTTACGAAACACGTGAGTTAATACTCTCTGACCTTCGAAACCAATGCTTATACGGTACAGGTGGCACCCGTGACCTGCAGTGCGGCCACAATGGTGCCGTCGCTGTCATCCTGAGCAGTTGTATAAATACCAAGCGTCCCTCCTCATCTAGGCACAGTATGGCGCTCCAAGACTACATCGATCTTGCGCGAGAGGGGTACAAGACCTTCGTACTATGCAGTCTGGGTATAGCCATTGTATTTCTGCTTGCCCTGCAGCTTCGAAAGGCGCTAGATACCAGAGCGAAGGTAAGTTGATACGCCAGTGGGTTTCTGTGAGTGCTGATACTGTTGCAGTTGAAGCACATCCCTACGGTCGGATTATCTGGTATTATCACCTCTTGGATAGACGCCTTCAAGTTTGTCTTTCATGCAAAGGAGATTATTCAGGAGGGTTATGTGAAGGCGCGTATCGAGCTGTCTCCCCAAAATCTCAACCAACCATTTTCGCTTTAGCACTACGGATCAACCTTTAAAGTTCCGCTGATTGACAAATGGGTCATCGTCGTGAGCGGGTCCGAGAAGATTGAAGACATTCGAAAGTTCTCGCGCGAACAGTTGTCTGCTATGGATGCCATCAACGATGTAATTTTTCTTTCTTCTCCGTTACCTATGGTATATTCTCATGGCAACGGTTATAGCTCCTGCAGATGGACCACACTATAGATCGCTGTATCGCTGCTGATCCTTACCATGTAGACGTTATACGAGATGCCTTGACGCTGATGTGCTCGGTAACGGCGAGTGACAAAAGACTAGTGGGCGGAAATGATCTCCAACCGACACTAAACCTCTCACAACTCTACACTATCACCAATTGATTGAATTCGGGTGTTTCGAGTACGATAGAAGCACTCTGCAGACTCGATAATCAAGGGATGTTGTTCAAAAGACACTTTATTCGTTACTAGTGAGTTTTACAAGCGTACTACTCGCACTAGTGGGGTGGGTAAGACACAATTGAATGAATGTGACTTGGTTTTGAGCTACTGCGCTCGCTGGGACTCCGACTGTTCGGACTATTGGCTCTCTTGGCCCTGTAATACTTCCTACAAGTGATCAACACTTGACTAGTTCGCACTCTAGCTTACTAGTGGCTCTCTTGGCCTAAGAATAATACTTTAACTTCGAGAAACTGCAAGAACTAACTTCGGAGCACTCTTGGCCTTTGCAGGACACAATGGTAGACTCAAAGGGACTTCAATTCACTCAATACTATAGGTAACTTAGCGACTAGTAGCCGCTTCGTTTGAGGTTAAGCACAAAAGCCTTTAATTGGGGGCACTAGATACTACTAGTCACTCGCAATTGCAGGGATGGCGTCGCCCGTTGTTGCGAGTGGCTATTCTACTACTTATATACTGTAAAGAAAGGTACAAAGCGACACAAACAGCTACACTAGTGGGGTATTTTCGGTACTGATTTCTTGGCTAGTCACGAAATACTGCGAAAAAGCACGCAATAGTCGGTCTAGAAACTGCTGCTGGACGACTAGTAAGCCACGGAGCTACGCTAGCGGTTTTACTTCGCGTTCTTGACCCAGCAACGCGCCACTAGTGCCGAGGATAAACGACTAGCCACGCTCCCGCATCCGTAACGCAGTTCGCCGTGATCGAAAGCGCAGTCTGGCTAGCCTCGTGTCTGATCGTAACAGATCTGATCGCACTAGTCAGATCTAGATGCGAGGTTAATCCGTTGCTAATTCATTTCTAAGTCCTGCTTCGAGATTGCTGCGCAACTAGTTAACCTGACTTAGGCGTTTATGCCCTGATCGGCCTGCTAGTGACCGGACTTCACGAGATCTGTGTATTCTGCTTCTTGTTTGGTGCGCTAGTCGCATTACTTGTCTACTAGTGGCCTTATATTAATTAGTCCGGCTAGTATTCAAGTCACTAGTATGGCCGGCTGGTAGATTTAACCCACTAGTGGTATCGCATCTAAGTCCTGGCTTCACTAGTTGCATACTGCTGTAACTATCAGCTCGAAGCCTCAGCTATAGTCCTTTTATTATCACTAGTACAGGATAGATATGCAATTGTATTGTTACAAATTCGCAAAATCTAGGTGTGAACGCGTAGACGGCGTATCAACACGTAATATCGCCCCTTGTTTTGCAGACGTTCACGATGAGATCAAAGTAGCTTTCAGAGACAACATACTAATGTTTGAAGGTATAAGTCATGTGGTCCTTCTTCGACTCTCAGGCTAATATTCGTGTAGAGTGGATTTCCGTTCCCTTGTACGAAGCGATCTGCCAAATTGTATGCAGAGCGACCAACCGGATGTTCGTCGGACTTCCTGTTTGTAAGTAACCCACCTACATACCCATATCAATATGTTGCTCATACGAATCTGTCTTCAAGGCCGCGACCGCGATTATATCAGACTGAACATCGACTTCAGTCACAGTGTTTGTCTTTGTGCCTGCCTCATTAACCATGGCCCCGCATTTCTAAAATCGTGCGTCTTCGTCCAGGTGGCAGTAATAACAGACTGAAAGTATAGCTCCTTATGACTAGCATCCTGGGAACCATCTTAACTCCTCGCAATCGAGCATTAGCTAAGATGAAGAAATTTCTCGGTTCAACTATACGGGAGCGGCTGCAGCAACAGAGCGTCCACGGCAAAAATTGGCCGGATAACTCAGTAAGAAAGCCTTTTATTTTCCTGGGTTTTTATTCATACAACAACAGAATGACCTCCTGTCGTGGTGTCTTGACGCTAGCGATGATGACGAAAAAAGGTGTACGATACCGGATTTGAGCATTCGGACGCTTTCTGTGAATATGGCAGCGATACATACGATATCCGAAGTGCGTCGAATTATTCATTCAGGAATGATTAATGACAACTGACTCGATACTTTCAGGCATTTACTACCGTTCTGTACGCTGTAGCCGCTCATCCCGAGTATGTTCAAACTCTTCGATCTGAGGTAGAATCCGTTATCGAAGAAGAAGGGTGTACGAAAGTTGCAATGAGCAAGATGGTTCAGCTCGACAGTTTCATGATGGAAGCTCAGAGAGTTTATGGTGGTATTGGCGTTTGTGAGCTGCCAGTAGTCTGCCTACCACATTGATCTTTTCTAATAATTGTGCAAAGTTGGGATGCGTCGTGTTGCTCGGAAGGACTTTATATTCTCAGATGGAACGCTTGTTCCTGCTGGGAGTTACATCGTTGTGCCGGCTTTCTCCACGAATATGGATGAGGTACGCATGATATCTGTGTCTCTCTTTTTAATCTCATCAGTGATCACTCTAATAAATAGAGGAGCTACAAAGACCCGTTAGAATTCAAACCATGGAGGTTCTCCGAAAGGAGTGACAATGGCAAACACCCCCAGATGGTTTCGCCGGGTGTCGATTTTATGTTCTTTGGCTATGGACGACATCAATGGTGCGCACAATGTCAGATTTATTTATGTAGTTTCAAGGCAGGCTCATTAGAATCTCACAGCACCGGCCGTTTCTTGGCCGTCATCGAGTTGAAGATTATGATGTCGCATATTCTTCTGAATTTTGACGTGAAGATGATGGACAAGGTTCCTCCACCCATCTGGATTTCTGAATATCCTTTCATCGGGAGCGGTAAAGTACTGTTTAGGAAACGTGTGCGTACGCCCTAACGGTAAACACGTGGTTCATCGAAGATTAAAGCGGCAGTGTTCAGTGTCAATGCTACACATCATGTAGAAGCCAAAGAGATGCGTTAGTGATATCAACTCAGTAGTGATATGATTTGCTCTGTAGCTCCGAATTGATTCCGCTCAACGACTTGAGATGGTAGTCTGAAAGTAAAGGTGCAGGCCATCACTGCGTGTGGCAGGTCTGATCCTATGCTCAGAGGAGGAGTTTTTATTCTGATCACTGTCCCTAAGAACTTGAAGGAAACTCCGGTGACTTGAAGCTGACAGCACAAATCCTTTGATTCTCTATCTTGTCATTTGACAGACCTCATTTAATAGACCATAGTTCTTGGATAGTTTCACCAGTGATTGCCTTTTCTCCCGCAATTTTGATCCCGTAGATTTATTTTTAATATCTATCTGTCGTCCCGATGGGCACGTGTTTCCGCGTCCTCCTTCTACCCATATGCGCATGTTCATGCAGACATGATACTTAGATCAAGTCCATGGGGGCTGATATGCTCATATCTCGCGAGGCATCGCACGTCGCATATGTCTCACCCGACTCGCGACTCGCGAGGGATCACGAGACCGTGTTGACTTGGTGTTGACCGCGCCTCGGGTGTGGTCCAAATCTGTACGATTGGACTCGGACCGGGGAAACCGAGTCCCACAGTCCCACCTGGCGCCACCAAAATGGGACGAGTCGTACTGGGTGCTACTTAGTGCCACTAGCGCTACTATTACCATTCTTGTCCCTAAACCCGGCACTTCGGCTACTAGGGCACAAGTTCCGCCCACAGACTGCGGCCCGGTGCACTGGCATCACTTTTTCAATGCTAAGTCAGTGAGCGTCGCTGCCACCAATAAATGTGCAGGGCGCATTCTTCCCCTCATATGTGTGATATTCACTGAAAAATGTTTATTTCATGATTCATCTACTATATCCCGCAAATACCGTAAATCAAGATAGTCCAGTCCATGCTCGCCTGGGTACATCCATGGAGGTTCGTTTTAGGCATCTGTGGCGAATCTTGGATGTGTCAGGAGCAGGACAAGACGAGTATACCCTAAAACAGTGGGAAGGTAGGATTCCCACGAAGATGTCTCCCGGTGGCACAACTGTTTTTCGGTAGGATTACCTCTAGAGGGCACCGTCGAGTTGGTCAGATTCTTGGACCGCCTTGCACTGTGGTATTTGGGCGCACTGACCGCTGCTCTCCCGGCCGTCTCGAACTCACCATAAGCAAAGCATGGCTCATATAGAAGAGCAACTCGTGAAGCTGAGTCGTCCGCGTGAGGGTCAAAAACTTGAACTTCGAGGGCCGGGGGTTAAGCATGCGATTCAGAGAGGTGGAGGTCGCGGAGGTCAGGGCGGGTATGTTCAACGGGAGGCGGCCCAAGCGCCACATCAGTACGTCGGAAAATGCGATGCTTGTACTGAACTCAATCCTACCGAAAAACACCAATCCTACCGAAAAACGCATGCGATCTTATCCCACCTTCCCACCGTTTTGGGCGCCCCTCGGACAAGACTACGCGAGGGCACGACTGAAGGGTTCAGGGTTGAGTGGCATCGTGATTAGTAAGTGATCAATTCCGAGTCCTGTGTATACAGGATTCGGTCTATGCTAATCTGAGCTTTTTTGTGGCTGTGTCTGATGGTGATAGTCCGACAATTTGCCGTGCCGTACATGCCGTGGGTCATCCACGTTATTGTCACGCATCACATCTGTTACATGTTCTTTTCTGAGCACTGATTTGGCACTGATTGCCCTTCCTAGCCGTCTTTTTCAAGTCTTTTCGCCAAGTCATGCTACAATCTATTCTCGAAGTCCTTTCACAAATCCCAGGTGCGGGCCATTTGGTATATCTTGCAGTCGTTCATTTACGGGTGATCATTGAATTGTCGTGGCAGATATCCTGAACATCACATCTGGCACCTCGCGCAGGATTGACAACAGGGAGACTGCATGTTTTGAACTCCAAGGGTGTGAAATACGGTAAGCTCCTACTTCTGCTCATTATATCTCTTCATAATCATCTTTCTAGCATTTTGTAGATTCACCCTGGGGTCTTAGAACCCTCCCTATGATGTCGAGCATTGAATGTTGAGCTCAAGTCTTGGGGTGTTAAAGGTAAGCAAACATTTCAGCTTTGTTGGCGACTAGTCGACCTTTCCTTTCTAGGTCTAATATCGTGATTGTACTTTTCAGTTCAGGACAATTCTCAACCCTTTATCTCTGGATCCAGGTGTGAATACGGCTATGGTTACGGACAAAGCTCTCTGTACATTAAGTCGTGATGGAAATGCAGGTTTTGGGTGTGTGTTCTTGCTTCTTTTCCTTTTCGCTTGCCAACAGAATGCACGTTCACACCAGTACGGGTCCACTTAGCCTTCTCGCAAGCGCGGAACACGACGATGAGATGATGAAGATGACGCGCAGTGCCAAAGGGTAGCAGTGGCTTTGACAAGATCCATACAATGATGTGTATGACGGGTTGTAGCAAGGGAATTCGAAGGCTGCGAAGGTGGTAGCGTGACGTCTTTTGTGTATGGGTATCGTGATCGTCTACCTTAGGAAGATCGCGGTAAGTGTTTGACTGTTATTTCTTCTTCGTTTGACTTACCTAGATTGAAAGCGCAGACCGTGTATCCCCATGCATTGGGTATGTGCATGCACCTTTGAACTTTTAAGTCTGATGCTAACCCTCTAACTCTAGCTGCATAAACAATAGGGAGGGTCAGAGTCGCCGGTTATGGATCGATTATGGGTCGATTATGGAATCGATTATGCAGTCGATTATGGATCCCGTTTCGTTTACATAAGAAGTCGCCGCTCAAAGTAGCGGATAATCAATGTATTAATAATAATTACACTTTGGCTTGTTTACACGGGTGGTCAGAGTCGAAGTCGATTATGGCACAGTTATGGGTCCATAATCGTGTTCATAATCGGTCCCATAATCGACAACTCTGACTCCCCCTGATATGCATCCTTGCTTCTTAACTAAATGGTAAGGTTTCATGTTCATCGTCACTCGCTGGGCGCTGACTATCCAGCTAGATGTTCAACTTGATTACCAGTTTAAAATATTGGTAATGATTATGGAAGGTAGATTTGTGATATACATATGCGACCATGAGACTGTATTTCTGGTTGTATACATGTGTTACGATTTTTCCATTTTCTTATCTTATCTCGATCTTATCTCGATCTTATCACATCTTATCACAGACATCAACGGATCAACCGGCCCGACCGGCCCGGTTACCACGCCTATATCGAACGACTTCAGGTATTGTGCTACGGCTCGCGACGACCGCTCGCCTAGCTCGTTGTTTTCATTGTTTCACGCATAGTAACCGAACGCTCGACACGTATCCACATCTATATATAGCGTTCGGTTCTTAGTATATAAGTAGCTTAGTTCTCACTATGTATTCCCTAGATTCGAACTAAAGTTTATCTACACCTTTTCTACTCAGCACTCAGCATCGCTAAGATCCGCCGTATCTCGCACGATCACCCTAATACGAAGGCAGTGCAGCTTACGCAGTATCTTCAGTTGATCACGTGTTAGTCAAGGCCTAACAATTAGTTCGAATCTTCCTCTCTTTCTCTCTACCGCCAGCCGCGAGACGAAAGACCTATGACCCCCGACGAACTAACAATCGTAATCGTTGGAGTCCTTGGAGGGACTTGCCTGCTCTCTCTACTCTTCTCCATAGTTATACTCGCAAACGCGGAACGCATCCGCCGTCTCCTACGCATCGAAACCCCCGCACCAACCCTCCCCGCCCACTATGTCGTTCCCTACGAGCAACCCAGACCACTCGTGGAACCAATGGGCACGATCCACGCCCCCGCCCCCCAGAGGAGGAGCACGTACCGTGCCACCTCCTCAGACGAACACCTTCCCCCTTGCAACGCAACCCCCGGCCCATCCAATGTTCCAAGAACCCCCCCTCCAGCTTATAACCCCGAGGAGGAGGCCCAGGAATACGGCAGGTTCCTTCGGACTGTCTTCCGCTCTCCAACGCCCTCCCTACCCCTCATCACGATTCCCGACAGCCCCGAGGCCCCAGTACGAGCCCTCCTACCCGAACCCGACAACGAGACCCCGCGCACTCCGTCCCCCCTCCGTCGTCAACGCCTTTCAGGCGCCCTCTATACCGGAGGGATTCGAGTCTCAACCCCCGCCCACCTCTGTCCCCTCCCCAACTCAGACGACGAGTCGAATCACAGCTCCGACTCCTCCGACTACAGAGGAAATGAACCCGTCGCCGAACGAGAGGATGACGACCCCCTCAATCCCCACGGCCCCGACTATGAGTGGCCAGAACTTGACGCCATCGACCGTGCCTACCTCGGCCCCTATCGATCCCAGGCATGGGAGCTCCGACGCATTGACGTCGAGCAGCGAAGCAGGTTCGAGGGACCGGAAAACAGAGTCAGGATGGGGTGGTACCTCGCCGTCGCCCGAGGACCCCCAATCCCCAGAAGAGGAAGAGACGCAGAGATACGAGCACGCCTTCACGCCAACCGTTTCAGAACGGAATACCCCACAGCGGCAGGGGACAGGGTCAACAACACACGACCAAGGACACAGGAGGAGCAACGCGCCCTTACCGACATATTACTCGCCCTTGCACTGGCAGAAGGAGACCGCCCTGACCTCGACGGCACCGCCTGATTTCGACAACTTTAATCAGGACCAAGAAACCTTCGGCTGGGCCGACGACGAAGAAGACATCGCCCTGGACTACCAGGGATATGCCCCGGCCCCAACCGACGACAGAGACTACTGGGGTTACACCACAGCCCCCGACTTCTACCACCAACCTTTCCCCCTCCCCGACTCCCCGACGTATGCAGGGGAGTACCGACCTCCACACCCCAGCCGCGTACAACAATATCGACCTCCACAGTACAGACAGTACCTGATGGGTGGTCAAGAACCCCCCGAGCCAATCGTAACCGATTCCACGGCTGGACCTTCACAGCCCAGCAACGAAGAACGACTGGAGGCAGCCCGCCGACAGTCAGAAAGCAACCGTCGAGAGTACGACGTACTCAAGGCCCAGATGGAGGCCGCCCAGACCAAGATGATGACACACGATGTCACCTGGGACTTCACGCAACCCCCCGACTCCAAGGGCAAGGAACCAGACCGGGGGCAACCCGTGGTCCCTAACTACCAACGCCCACTCTACGACCGAACCGATCGCTGGTCAATACCACGACCACCACCGCGATGGCAAGCCCCCAATCCCTACCCAGCACCGGTAGGCTCCGCCCCCGACGATGCCCCATGGTTAGGCGTAAAGCCACTCATGGTCAAGCCCCCGCTCCCGTTCGAAGGAAAGTACGATGATGTGGAGCGGTTCGTAGGCGACTGCTTCACGTACTTCGAAGTCTTCACCGCCTACTTCCAAGTCTCCTCCTCCCGCGTCGTCTTCGCCGCTACTCACCTCGAAGGCGCCGCCAAAGACTGGTGGGTCCACACCCGACAAGATTTCTGGGCCAACGACAGCGACGACCCCAACGACCCCCGATTCTGGCTTCCCTCCTGGGGAGAGTTCACCACCCTACTTGCCCAGAACTTCCACGACCCCGCCTCAGAGGAGCTCCATGAGAAGCAGATGTTCGATCTCCGAATGGGGAAAGGACCTGCTATCTCCTACTTCCAGGAGCTCGAGATGGAAGCAAAGAAGGCCAACCGACACGGCGAAACCGACGCCCGAGGACTCATGGTCAAAGCCGTACGACTAGGGGTCCCCGACTCGTACACCAACGCCATCGCCAACTCCGGCCAACACATTCCAGTCACGTACAACGACTGGAAGCGACGCGTCTGCGTCATGTACGAGGAACGACAAAAGAAGTGGGTCTTCGACCAGACCATCGGGAATCGCCCCGCCCCCAAGAACCAAGGCACTACCGCCACCAGTCTTCCAAAGACAGGTGGCGCGACAAGTTCGACGCCGGCCAAGCAGACCGGCAACAGTAGCGCCCCAAAGCCAAGCGGTCGAGACTCTGCCGGGAGATGGACTACCCACCCCGGCCAAGGACTGCCAATGAGCGTCGATGCTCAAAAGCTACGAGACGAAGGACGGTGCTTCAGGTGCAAGGAGAAGGGGCATATGAGCAGAGATTGCCCGAAGAAGAAGGAGTTCCGCGATATCAGGTCGGTACAAGCTACTGAACTCACGGTGACTACCAAGGTCGAGGAGGTAAAAGAAACGGCGGCCTAGGGTTCGATTCCCCTAGCACCGCCAAGGACTTGCAAACTGGTGCGCGCTCGTGTTCCGCTGGACGGTCTCATGCTTCTTTCGTAGGTACTCCATTCAATCCTATTTGTTTTACAACGCATTCGGACACAGACTCTTTCGATACGTATACCAGACCCGCTATCAATTCACCTGCTTTTAACGTCTCTAGCACGACTAGCGCCCCCGTTTTAGAATCGCAAAACCGATACGCAGCACTCAGTGTTGAAGAGTGCACCGACAACGACAACGACAACGACGCCGACATCCCGCTCAAAGGATGCAACGACGCATCGCCTGCCAGGGCACAAGCAAAGGCGGTCGATCCCGCTGGGCACGAGGCAGAGAGCCTCTCGACGCGTCCCTTGCTAACGCTTGGACAGACCGACGCTAATCACCGCGCAAGTAGTCTATGCGGGGAAACCCAATCGACGAACGTGTCTGGCGAAAAGTCAACCTTCACGGTGACACCCATCGACATTGCGAGCTTGCCCCGCATGACAGATGGGACGATGAGCAAGTCGAAAGACAAGCTCTACGAAGAAGCGGCTCAGGTCGAAAGACCATCCACCCTGAAAGTTGACGTTGAGTCTCAACTAGGTGGCGAGACTACCGCAAGGCTCCCAGGTCAACAACGAGTCCCGTTGGTCCAGGAAACGACGATGCCTCAACAGCAGCCATTCCCCGTCGGGCGACCCAGAAAGGTTATGGAGGTGATGACATCGCAGAGTTCAGGTGCAGAAGGAGGAATTGGCCAGCCACGCTCGTTGGATTCAACAACTCCTGTTGCCCCCGTTCGACTCTTCGACGTCCGGGGCGACGCACCTGTCAGGACGAACCCCTCGCTTCAGCGCATCGTACTGGTCGAAGCGAACCAGACGAACCTCCACTCGCCAATAGCCCCGGGCAACGCCGATGAAGAACGCCCGTCGAAGGCCGCCGGTGATGCCAATGCCACGGCTACGAAGAAGACTGCCGCAGGACTGGAAGCTGCTAGCGCCCAGGCAGTGAATAGGGGGCATCCGGTAACATGTATCGAAGTTCCCGATGAAGACGACAACACGGCGTTCCAACTTTGGCTCGCCAAAGAACGAACCCCAACCGTAGTCAAAAAGGGCGACGAGCTTAGCTCGGTCCCTGCGACAAAAACTGTCCCTCATCGATGGCTCAAGCCCTTTGAGGTCGACTGGACGCTTCACGCGGTCTGCGAGGCACGAAACGACAACGCGGCACGCGCAGCACTCTTCGTTTGGACGCACGTCGATCGCGTCCCCGAACTCACCACCGAACTTCTCTCCGAGCTTAGGAAGGGAGACGAACTAGCCCGGGAGCGACTCTACGAGCTCCGCGAACCGCCTCGCTACCTGCGGCGCAGACAGAGCAGTAGTTGGGACTTCATGCTGAACGTCCAACTGACTACGCTCACGAACCGACAAGTCCTCTCGACCAGAGGACTTGTAGACAGTGGATGTACCAGCAGCGCGATCAATCGCGCCTTCGTCCAGAAACACCGCCTAGATACCGTCAAAACCGCCATTCCCATCATCATATACAACGCAGACGGTTCCCGCAACAAAGGTGGAGACATCACCGAATACGTGGAGGTACGCCTAACCATCGGCAACCACAAAGAACGAATCGACCTCGCCGTCACCGACCTAGGATCCAAGGATCTCTACCTAGGACATGACTGGCTGAAGCGCCATAACCCAGCCATCAACTGGGAAACTGGCACCGTAATCTTCGGACGCTGTAGTTGCGTCAGAAACCCATTCCCGCTTCCCGACGCCGGTCCCGACGATCACTGGGATGAAGAACTCGAAGACGGAGATACCATCCTCGCCGTCAACATGGAAGAAGAACTTACCATTCGCGCCATGCACCACGCCAATGACCTGGCTGCCGCTGCTCACGCAGAAAAACCCACAAAGACCTTTGAAGAGATGGTACCCCCCGACTACCGCTCATTCCGCGATCTATTCTCGAAGGAAAACTTCGACGAACTTCCTGAACGAAAGCCCTGGGACCACGCTATCGAACTCGTCCCCAACGCCAAGTCTACACTCGACTGCAAGGTATACCCCTTGAACCGCAACGAGCAAGAACAGCTCGACAAGTTTCTCAACGAGAACCTCGAATCAGGGCGCATCACAGAATCCAAGTCCCCATTCGCCTCCCCTTTCTTCTTCGTCAAGAAAAAGGATGGCTCACTCCGTCCCGTCCAGGATTATCGCAAGCTGAACGAGATGACCATCAAAAACCGTTACCCCCTTCCTCTCATCTCCGAACTCATCGACAAGCTCCAGGGGGCCAAGTACTTCACCAAGCTCGACGTTCGTTGGGGCTACAACAACGTCCGGATCAAAGAGGGCGACGAACATAAAGCCGCCTTCCGTACGAATCGAGGCCTCTTCGAGCCCACCGTCATGTTCTTCGGACTCACCAATTCCCCCGCAACCTTCCAATGGATGATGAACGACATTTTCAAGGATCTCATCTCCGAAGGGAAGGTAACGATCTACCTCGACGACATCCTCATATTCACCAAAGACCTCGACGAACACCGACGCATTGTACGACGCGTACTCCAAAAGCTACGAGAGAACAAGCTGTTCCTCAAAGCTGAAAAATGCGAGTTCGAAGTCCTCGAGACAGAGTACCTCGGAGTCATCATCAGCGAGGGACAAGTACGCATGGACCCCGTCAAGCTCGCCGGCATAGCCGAATGGCCGACGCCCACGAAGAAAAAGGAACTCCAATCCTTCCTCGGCTTCACCAACTTCTATCGCAAGTTCATCAAGAACTACTCAAAGGTGGTACGCGCCCTCACTCAACTCACCGGCAACGCCGAATGGACGTGGGGAGCAGCGCAGAATCAGGCGTTTCAACAGCTGAAGAAGCAGATGGCAGAAGACGTCATTCTTGCCATCCCAAACGGTACAGGACGCTTCCGAGTCGAAGCTGACGTAAGCAACGGCACCATTGGCGCAGTACTCAGTTAGGAACAGGAAGGTAGATGGCGACCAGTGGCGTTCATGAGCAAGGCACTCACCGCCACCGAACGGAACTACGAGATCTACGACAAAGAACTTCTCGCGATCATGCTCGCACTCTCCGAATGGCGCCACTACCTCATGGGCGCACTCGAGGACGTTGAGATCTGGACGGATCACCAAAACCTCCAGTATTTCCGTAAACCCCAGAAGCTCAATCGACGACAGGCGCGCTGGGTAACCGAGCTCGCCGAGTATCACTTCGTGTTGAAGCATAAACCCGGTACCGCCAACGTCAAAGCCGATCTCCTTAGCCGACGTAGCGACCACAACCAGGGAGAGAATGACAACGGAGACATCACGGTTCTCTCTCCCGAACACTTCCGGGCCATGATCATGCCCACCATCAGCGAAACCCACGAGCGCGTAAAGACCGCGACTCGTCAGAAGGAACTCTGGGATAAGGGCATCGCCACATCCCTGGAACACGAGCGAGGGATCACCGAGAAAGACGGCATCCTATATTACGACAACCGAATCTACGTACCCCGTCACGCTTCTCTCCGAGGGGAGATCATCGCCCAGAGCCACGACCACATCACGGCGGGACACCCGGGCATTGCCAAAACCAGGGAACTCGTTCAAAGAGAATACTGGTGGCCCAAGATCCAGAAAGACGTCGAAACCTACGTCAAGGGATGCGAGACTTGCCAACGAACTAAGTCTAACACGCAAGCCAAGGCCGCGCCTCTCCATCCAAACGCCATCCCAACCGAGCCATGGACACATATCTCCGTAGACATGGTCACCGGTCTTCCCGACTCCAACGGGCACGACGCCCTCCTCGTTATCGTCGACCGCTTCTCCAAGGCCATCATCCTCGTCCCCTGCAACGTTGAACTCTCCACCGCAGGATGGGCCCGAATTCTCCGAGATCACGTATATGCCCGACACGGGATGCCCCAGGTGGTCATATCGGATAGGGGACCTCAATTCGTCTCCGCATTCATGAAGGAACTCTACCGAATGCTCGATATCACGCAGAACGCCTCGACCGCGTTCCATCCCCAGACCGATGGACAGACCGAACGAGTCAACCAGGAAGTCGAAAAGTATCTACGGATCTTTATCAACTACCACCAAAACGACTGGGTAGACTGGCTGCCTCTCGCGGAATTCGCGCACAACAACCAAGCCCATTCCGCCACCGGGAAATCCCCGTTCATGATCCTCTACGGACGAAATCCCCGCATCATGCCCGACTCTCCCCGAACCCCGAATTCCAAGGTACCCGCCGCATCCGACTTCTCCAAGGCGATAGCACAGATCCACAAGGAAACCGAAGCCGCTCTCAAAAAAGCTGCGGGACACATGAAAGCGCAGTATGACAAGCATAAGCGCCCTGCACGAGAGTATCACGTCGGTGACAAAGTCTGGCTAGACGCCACCAATCTCCACCTCCCTCGACCAAAGAAGAAGCTCGACGACAAACGAGTCGGCCCCTTCTTAGTACTCAAAAAGACAGGGGCATCGGCCTACAAGCTGAAGCTGCCGCCCCACTGGAAGATACACCCGCGCTTCAACGAGAAGCTTCTCTCCCCCTTCGTACCCCCATCGTTCCCTAACCAGGAACAGCCACCGCCTCCCCCGCCTGACCTCATAGACGGCGAGGAAGAATGGGAGATCGAAGAAATCCTCGACTCCAAACCACGCAAAGTCAGAGCCAAGCACGGACAGCCCTCTACGACGGTCATCGACTACTTCATCAAATGGGTCGGTCACACCAGGGAACACAACTCCTGGGTCACGGCATCGGAGATGGGCAACGCACAAGAAGCAATCGCGGATTACGAAGCCAAGATGGGATCTAACGAGAGGGTCAGCGTAGTCAAAATCGCAACGTCAAAATCGCCCCTCGCAATGGTCCTCAACCATCACTTCGACAGCGAAGACATTTCGTACCTATGTCAGCGCGAAGACGGAACGCAGAAGTGGGTCAAAAACCCAGACGTCACACTCTTCGAGAACTTTCTCGTCGAGTATTGGTCCAACTACGAATATCACAGCCTACAACGAACGGAGCCCTAGGCAGTCGGGACGCCTGCCTTAACGAGAGGGTAATGTTACGATTTTTCCATTTTCTTATCTTATCTCGATCTTATCTCGATCTTATCACATCTTATCACGGACATCAACGGATCAACCGGCCCGACCGGCCCGGTTACCATGCCTATATCAAACGACTTCAGGTATTGTGCTACGGCTCGCGACGACCGCTCGCCTAGCTCGTTGTTTTCATTGTTTCACGCATAGTAACCGAACGCTCGACACGTATCCACATCTATATATAGCGTTCGGTTCTTAGTATATAAGTAGCTTAGTTCTCACTATGTATTCCCTAGATTCGAACTAAAGTTTATCTACACCTTTTCTACTCAGCACTCAGCATCGCTAAGATCCGCCGTATCTCGCACGATCACCCTAATACGAAGGCAGTGCAGCTTACGCAGTATCTTCAGTTGATCACGTGTTAGTCAAGGCCTAACAACATGCAGTTTCTGGTGGTTCCTTGGTATTGCCATTCCGTTGTATCATTCAGCAGGGCTTGTGCCACGCCCACGCAGGGCAGCCCACCTCGGAGTCTTCAGGACTCGGATATGCCGCGCCCCGCGATGGCCCCCCGCTTCATCAGTCGTACTGGAACTCGAGTCGTACTGACAAACTCAATCCTACAAGAAACTCCAATCCCACTGATACTACTTTGGTATATACTCCCGGGCCTCCTGCACAATCGTGACCGAGCCGATCAGTACAATCAACGTGTGGCTTCAAAACATGAGTCACAGAAGACCTAGTTCTAGCAAAGACTCAACGTTCAGGTGGATATTGTCATTTGTTCTCCGGCGCATGACACCGGACTTCGACCTTTATGTGTTACAGTCGAAGTGTAGCACTCCCCGAGTCTAAGGCGGTCGAAAAAAAAATGTGTTACAGTACCAGTGACATATTCGTTCTGTCGAACCGGGTGGAGGTGTAAAGTACTTTGCCTGCAAATGATTGATCAGGAACCACACCACCAAGCTTTCAGCAGGGTCACTTACACATACGCTCGCCATACCACCAGAAGACTTGTACATGTCTGAGTATTCTCAAAACGTCATCGTTGAGGTCCTTGATTCGTCGAATGTTCGATGTTGAATTGGGTTCTAAGCCGGAAGCTTGGACAATAAGGGGGCTCAGATAACATATGCACGCAGCCGCGGAGATGCTTGCTTATGAGTTCCGAGTCCTGTGTAAGTATACAGGTCTCGGTCTTATGCGGTCCTGATGTCGTCATGTTTAAAGTAACCTAAGGCTCTTTAGAGCCTATGTGTACATCTTGCGCTATATGTCACTACGGTAATGTATCTAAGTATGTGTTGTAATGTACTTGAAAGAGAAATCTAATGCTACGGTGTTTATTCTTTGCGTGTCGAGCTGGTGTAGGTACTTATGCATTGGTGGTTGTGAGCTGGGGGGTGGACTTTGAGTGAAAGAGGTGGCCATGACGTGGACGGCTATTGGGGGGGTGAAGTTGGGTACGCGGCAAGTTGAGATGGTTGGGTGTTTCGCGGTTGCCTGGGGCATCGGTGAAGCTACTTGATCATGAAAGGGTGTCATGTTAGTGGTTGCAAGTTGCGAGAATAAAGGGTACTCTCCTCCGAGAAGGAGGTGGGAGGAAAGCCTGCGAGCATTTCCTCCCCCTCGCATGCCCAGGTAAGGCACAGGCTTGTAAAGCGTCCTTCGTCTTGGGCTACATTCTACGGGGGAGGACCGCCTATGGTGTTGATCTGGTCAGGGAAGCGCTTGGTGCACTGGACGTAGGATAATGTGGAGTAAGCGTGTTTCGATGTGATAGATAAAAGGTGGCGTAGTTGTAGATTGCCGAGCTTCATGCGGCGTCGAAGAGCTTGGCGTGCGTCTGTGTAACGGCGGCAGACTAGGAGGAAGTGGATTACCGTTTCCGGTACCCCGCAGTATGCACAGTTGGGAGAAGGGGCAGCACGGGAGCGAAATAGGTAGGCATTGAGGGGGATGTGGCCTGTGCGTAGTTGCGTGTACAAGCTGGCTTCAGCTCTGGACATGTTCTTGAACGTTCGTTGGACCTTGGGGGATGGGGGGGAGCGGTCATAGCTTTTGAGGAAGCTGCATTTGGATGATGAAGACCACAGGTCCACCCACTGCATTTGTACGCGCTTCTTGAATGATGCTAGTGCTGCTGCCTTGCTACGTGGGAGAGGATCATTGAGAATCGTGTTCTTATCGAAGAGGGGAGATGTGGTTCCTAGCGCTGCTATTTTTGCCTCGGCATCGACAGCCTCGTTCCCGGCTACACCAACATGTCCAGGTACCCATTGAATACGTATCCGCAGAGACTTCCGTTTGGACTGGAGGCGCCTCGCTTGCCTGTGAAACTCTTCGACGAGGTAACATCCAGATTTTGTGCGTCCCGATTGAAGGGCTAGGATGGCGGCTTGGGAGTCAAGGAGGATGGTGATCTTCGTGAGTCTGGCTGTGCTTTTGATGATATCCAGGGCTAGTATCGCTCCAATCAATTCTACTTCGGTCCTGAGGGTTTGGGTGGCAGTGTATTTCATTATTTCCGATGTTTCGCCGTGGCCACGTCATCTCGACTCGGAAGTCCTCGGCATGATTCAAGCACTGATGCCCTTTCGGTCCGTGGTTCCGTTCGTCCCTCTGTCTTCCGCTTTTGCTCGTCTTTCATGTCTTCGGCAAATTTTGGATCACGTCGCTATTGGATATGCTACTCTGTCCTAACTAAATATGTCACTACCGACTTTACACTTCAGTGGACTGTTGACTGCCAACTGGTGATTCTCTTTCGCTTTGATGTTCCTTCTCCTATTTCTCTTCCGCTTTCTCCTTCAGACTCTTGTTGTGCACCGTTCGCTCTCTCCTGTAATTTTCTGTCAGTAAGTGTGTGCATACAAAATCGACGTCTTTTCTCCTTGGTAAAGCCTTCGTCTGTGAGTGTCGTTGGGCAATCGTTGAGTGCTACTGAGCTTTAACTTCTTCTTCAAGTTGTTCGCTCTTCATGGACATTGCGATAGTTGTTAGTTGAATTTCTACAATGTTTTCGGGTCTGAAAATACGGAGTTTGCTTGCTTTGAATCTATAGATGCTGTAGGTCAGATGAACGCGAGCATTTAGCCGGTGTCCTCTTCGTCAACGCTGCTGGTAAAGAACCTTGTGTCTTCAGCATGGATCAAATTTCTCTACTACATGTTGCGTCTGCAAGAATTTCCTTCGTATCAACAACCGTTTCACATGCTGCTTCTTCCTGTGGGTATGCTCTTCTGTTTTTGAGGTAGTGATGGCTAAGGTTGGTGCCTATGAAGTCGTCGGTACTGTCTGGGGTCCATTTCTGGATGATATCCTCTGCGAACTGTCTCTCGGAAGTCAGCTGGGCTTCTAGAATGGTGTCTGAGGTCTCCTTCAAGTTGAATGCCAAACAGCACAAGCGCATCAGTTGCACATGTTGCTGGAGGAAGACGTCGCTGTCTCTGTACTAACACGTGAGCTTCCTGATGTAAAGCAGCAGATTATCTTACTTACAATGGTATAGCATTTACTGGGGGCAGGGCCTTCCTCGTGATTATTCCTTGGATCGTGAATACCATTGCTTTGGGTCGGTTCTGGTCGTCGGTCTGTACCATTCGCCATGTCCGGCCATTGTCGACGCTCATTATTGATGTAAGGGTTCTATCATTTCGATTTCTCACTCTTTGCTCTTTGCTCATATCTACATTGCCGGTAAGCTATCGGCGATAGCGCTTGTGCTCAGTCTTCGGCTTTACTTATGATTCTCATCCTAGGCTTATCCCAATGGGTGGAGCAAGCACACGTTTTACTGGTTTTCATGTACTAGCACGACATTTATGTGCTCGACGCTCCGTCTTTCTTTGGCTCACTCTGTTGTCGCATGGTCCCTCAGGATTACCGGTTTGGCAAGTATTCAATTATCTTATGTACTGGCGCCTCTACTAACGGATCACTATCGAGTTCGGCGACGAGTTCAGGTTCTTTTCCTCTCAGCGTACGGCTCTCAATACCCTAACTCTGTCCTTACGCGGTGCGGGTGTTAAATCTGGCAGGCCGCATGTTGGAGAGGGAAAAAGTCATGCATCATTCCCGCAAGACTTTGAATGCATCCAGACTTCAAATATCATGGACAAGAATTACACCGGCTTGTCCGTTCTGTCCGTAATCCTCATGCGGCCATCATCGGCCTCTTCATGAACTGGTACATACTACAAGTGGAAGGATTCTGCTGGTTTCGTGTCGTCTCCGGGACATTTTAGCTCTGCAAAGAAGCGAATGGATCCGAAGATGATAGAGTTGACGGTCAATATGAGGTTAGGTTTTCTGACTTTTGCTTGCAAGAATGTTAATAACATTTTTGCAGATGTGTTTTATGGAATGAAACTTAAAGGTATGAGTATCTGCAACTAACGACGGCTGCTACCGGCTAACGAGCCGTATGTAGTTGCATATGAACCATTCGTAATATATAAATCAGGTATCTCTCCCCCCCCTCCCCACAGGACTCGGACATGCCGCGCTCCGCGATGGCCCTCCACTTCATTACTGATCAGTGGTTTTGGCAGTTATAGTAAATGTTCTTCCCTTAGTAGGATGAACTGTGACAATTTATTTGTGGAGTGTACGAGCAGCCGAGCGTCAAACCCGCACTGGAAACCTAGCGACAAGGTTACATTGTTAGTCGTTCAACATTGAAGCAACTCCGTAAGTACGTGTACGACGCCTAGTTCAATGACGGTACAAGGCCAAGTAGCAGTGGCCTGTTCATTCTATTGATATCCCACGCGGCAAGGAGAGGTAGCCAGAGAACCTAAATTGTTTCAAGGTAACCAATCCAGTCTTATTGAACGATATCCGATCTGGGCGAACATTCGATATACATGCGGGCATAAGCAACGTATAAACTACTCTGTTTAGAAGGGAATTGAACTAAGTCTTGAAGAAGGTCGAGTAACCTCATATTATGCCGGGCATGTGGTTATGTGATTTCTCGAACGTGCATGCTTTCGTAGACATAGATATATTGATCGCAAGACAGACCTTACTACATTTTAGATAAATGAAAGCCGAAGAAAATGATGGTATGATGGGTAGTGTGAGATACAGAAGGAGAATGAATGAATCAAGAAGACGTCGTTTAGCTCATACCTTTGACATCATCATAAACAATAACAGCAGGGCACCTTTCATAAGACATTATTAGTAGAACATCGTCCAGGATACATGAAAAAGTCAAACTCACCGTTTCGTTTCGCCCTTAAATCGATGGAGAATATTATCAGTTAACTAAAAAAAGACTCATTGGGAGGCGACTCACGTTCTCAACCCACTGGAGCTGAGCCTTGAGTTCCGTCAGACCGAACAGGAGGACGACGTCGAATTTGAGGGTATAGAAGCGTTGGCCACCTCGCCCTGTCTCCATACTCAGGTCCTGCGTTATACCGGATGTGTCGGCCTGCACCGTGCAAAGGGTGGAGAACATATCTAGTTGTCGAACAATAAGAGCGTCCATATCAACAAAATGATGAAAACTCACTAGGGTTGAGGTCAATCCATTGAGGAGCCGGGGATGGTCCGCGATAACACATGAGGTCAACATAAAGGCTTTCCATCGATCGGATGTGTGCACCCTCTTGCCAATACCTCTGGACGAATTCCTTCTCTTCCTGCACACGAGCGCTCTATTGGAAAAGGTTATTGCAGCTCCGGTCCCCAATTGAAAAGGTTCACACCTTTGTCAAAATAGGGCTGAACATGTGTGGCACCACAGACCGGCCTGAAGGCATAGGAATTATTGTTGATGAACGCTTGAGGTGCTCGGAATTGGAAGGCTGGAAATCCGTCACACATTCGATCCCGTAAGTGAAGTTGGCTACTCGAGCGGAGACAAAGTGGTCAAGATAGAACGACAATGCCCCATCCGCGACGGCTTTGTTCCTAGTAGATAATCAATTTGATTGAGTTCAGATCATGAAGCAGCACGTACACATGTCCATCAGGGCGACAGATAGATAGTCCACGAGATCCTAGTTCTTGCACCAGCTGGGAAAAGAGCCAGTCGCTTGCTGCAAACCCACCCACAAGAACTACGGTCTGTCAAATCGTAAGATGGGAGGGTCAAAGGAGCAGTAAAATATGCCTGCCGAAACGTTCTGGGAGGCTTCCCTCATTTGATCCGTTACGGCTTCGATGATAGACGTGACCGAAGGCTCGAAAAACTTGGCAACGACATCGCTGAACATTCAGAGTCAGGATAGAACAAACCTGCTGTCCAAAGATACGCACCCAGCGATTTTCATCTGCCCATTCCTTATGCCAACACTCGTGTCCTTGTCCCGGGCGCTGCCGAAGCGTATAAACTGTGGCTCAGAGTCATTACGGAATCCGAGTTTTGTTGTTTTGTCGAAGACGCTAGCAATTTGATTGATATCATCTTCGCCCTTGAACTTCGATTCCGCCAATTCATCTACCAACGTTGTGAGCACGCCGATGACAATGATGTTATATGTTCTCACCTTCGAGGTAGGCCCTTGCGCGCCGGCCCACGAAAACGGACCCTTGTAGGCGACCTGTGAAGAGTAAGATATAAGACACTATGACAGCAGGTAGTCACACAGACATTGGGTGGCGGCAATTTCCTCGAAGGTGTTGGAATCCGAGGTCTTTCCATAAGCACTGAGGTCAACTGTACCACCTCCTGCATCGACGATAATGATACCATCCCCTTGCTAACACAATGGATGAGCATTGATAAAGAACAAAGAAATTAACTGACCTGCAGGTTGCCCAAAGCCCCCTTATTAATGCAGAAGTGAAGACTCGCCTCGCCTTCAGTGACAAACTGTAATCGCGCCTGTCCGTGGGGAGCATCCGGGATGAGACCAGCAACAACTGCAGCTCTCCTCATAATAGCCTGCTGCGGCCCTTCCCATCCATTCGGGTGAGTCAAAACGAATTCGACATTATCTTTCACAGACTCCCAGAAGGTCGCCCCAGATGGATTCGATTCGATAATATAGGTGCGGGTACACTCGAATAGGTACCGTAGGAAGTCGGAGAGGACGTCGATGCCTTTCTTTCCTCTCGGAAGCGGTGGAATGTCCGCATCAGTGATGTGTGATGCCGCTAGGGCCTTAGGCCGCAGGTGGAGCTTGAACCTGTAATAGTTTTCATTAAAATCTACTTCTGGCGTAAGCACGCAATAGACTAACCATTCGACCTTGACATACTCCTCGTCCTCGGCTTCCTCGAGGAACGCCTCCTGCGTGGCTTCAGCACCAACAGCACGTACAGCACCAGCCTTGTCATAATAGATTATGCTGGGAATCTTTGAGTCGCCACCGACTCTTTGCTGTGCAGGAAACCTAGCAACATGGATAAGCTATTAGTCGTTACCCGACATCGTGGGATTCGGGCACACCTTGTTACACCTCGTACCTCTGGCACGAGGCCAGGGTCAAGGATGGCGTAAGAGGCGCCAGAGAACGTGGTACCAACGTCAAAAGCGATGATAACTTTGCGATAGGTGCCTTGGTATCTATTGCGTGCAGTCATAGTGGGAATTTGCTTCTGGGAAGGAAGTGAGAACCCAAAGGTCGTTGGTTTTGTAGGCTTTAAACGGTCCCATGCTTCTTTCACGAAACAGAGAGAGAGGCAGGAGGTTTACATAGTGACGTGGTGACGTGGGTGAAGACACCTCCGGATATCACCGCATCACATCATCACCGCTCGGACACATGAATCGAAAACACCAGAACCTAATGGACAGTGTTGAACATGAAGTTCGACAGTGAAGCGGGTAGGTAAACACGTTCATTAACTCTGAGTCATGAAATCCCACCGGAGAAGGGTGCGGCAGTCCAACACGTTCCTGCCTCATGGCAAGCTAATGCTAATTTTTCTTCTCCTCGTCCAACCACCCTAACTTATGATGACCTCTCATGACCATCGCTCTACAATGTCCGTCGTGCTCTGCGGAATCAGTATCGTCGCGATCTCCGCATCCTGCTTCACCGTCATCACGCGATGCCGACGAACCAAAACCCAGCTCGAACGATCGAACCACATCCTTTCGGCAGAAGTGGAAAAGAAAGACGCTACCATTCGCACTTTACAGAAATCTCTGTCAGATGTGAATGCAGAGGTCAAGAACACCAAATCTCTCGTTTCTAGCCTCACGCGCAGTTCGGACGTGCTCAAGCAACGGTTGACTGATGCCGAGCATGAGCTCCAGCAGGCGCGGAACCAGAACCAGATTTTGGATCAGCAGATGAAAGCGCAGGCAGCGGCGGCAAAACTGGCTAGAGATGAGGCGGGGAGAGTGTCGTTGGCACACGAACAGACGAGGGCGCTATTGAAAACACGGACGGAAGAGTTGAGGGCAGCACAGGTATATCTCGACAGGGCGGACCAATCCTCCGGAGCCGATGTCATCAGCATGATCGACGCCTTGAACTCCGAGATTTTCCAGACGGCTGCTACGGTGGCTGAAGCGTTCAAATTTGGCGAGAAGAAAGTCGAGGAGTCGAGCGAGGCTGAGGTTGCATACGACCATGTCATCGAGATACTGGGACCGCGTATGACAGAGCTTCTGAAGTCGACACTGCACCATGACGATCAGATCCTCATCCAAACCGCATTCCAAGCCGCAATGTGCGCGTATGTGGATTGGATTGTCACTTCGTGGTACTTCGAAGGGAGGGAGGAGGAGCAAATGCTGAGCAGTCTGTATGCGATCATCCAAGAATCGGGTACGTCGCGTTAACTACGGTTGATGACCACCTCTAACGAGGTGGTTTGTTGTACAGAAGAGCAAGCCGTTGCAGGACGCTGGCGCGCTCTAACGCGTAGATACGCGCTTCAAGCCTTCAGGGAGGCACCCGATAGTCAACGGCAGTTGCTAAGCGTGGTAATGGAGACCTTGGTCAACATCCTTATCAGCGCTGGATTGGAATCCGCGACATCTGAAGTTAGCGAGACCATGGCGGCCCAGTTCGCAGAGCATGCATCTACCGTGGTTGAGCATGCAATGCGGCTGAACCGAGTCATCGGCCAAGGGATCACTTCGTGTGAAATGATGCCGTTGTATCTTGTGCCGGAGACGCCGTTCGATGCGAATGTGATGGAGGATGCTTTTGGGACTGCTTCGAAGGATAGCACGGAGAATATTCTTTGCACCACGGATCTCGGGTTGATGCGAATGGAGAAGAAGGGCGAGCAGTGGGAGAAGAGAGTCCTGGTGAAGCCGAAAATCATACTGAGGTCGGGCATGGCTGACACGATCCTGGCGGAAGAGGCCCATTGAGCTCGTCATGACCATCATTATGTACGACATGGATGTTGGTAGTATATTTTTGGCCCTGTATATGCGACATAGATGATGAGATTTTGGAGCACACGAATAGCGTAGAGAACGCACCGAAGTCAACATTTTCCTTTCATATTCGCCTTCCACCAATGCGACATCGTCTTTTCAAAAACCATGCTCAGGAAACCCCCGACGGGCGGCCATTCCTGTTACTCTCACGATGACGCACGGAACAACACGCTAACTTCACACGACGCCCGATGGAATGGAAGCATATAGCAACTAGCACCTGGATAATTATTCAGCTATGAAAACAGAAGACGCCAAGTTTAAGACGGACATTCAAAGACACAGCTAGGCGCATATATTCAGGTACGACCTTCCTGGAAGTCGCCGTTAGCTCCAAGAAGCCCTTCTGTCGACGATACCTAATCGCTAAAGAATTTCCGTGTTCAGCGATACGAAAACATGGATAAGCACATCAACTCACTCTGGTTGCGATGCGTTCATCCAACGTTGCCACGAACTGTTGGCTATGCAGGCCCATTGCCTAGGATACAGCCGAAATAAAGCATTACCTCGGTGCTTCGCAAAGAAAGGCGGTAATGTAGATTATCCTGTAGACAATGGCGATTGATGGTGATGGTGATGGTGAGAGATAGAGTGACGGAGGGCGGGATTCGGCGGATTCGGAGCATTATGTCACGTTTGGCGGTAATACCCGAACTTTTGCGTCGTCCGAAGGCCGAGGCCCAGCTGGCATCTTTCATTGTCTCCCAAACTTTTCTCTTTCAAGGAAGTTTATACAGGTATTTTTTAGATCATATTTAAATAAATACACGCTAATCAACAAACTCTGCTACGGTAGAGGGGCGAAACCTATAATAATTAGACAATGCGCCCTTATTTATGTTCGAAAAGAGCACTATGAAGTACGACTTTGACCTTCAGCAACACTTGAGCTTGAACCTCTTCCCCTCTACCAGATTCTGCCCCGTTGCTGTCGTTGGAGATTTGCGACAACATCAGCCCAAGGTCGCATGTTGACAAGACAACATCTCTCGCCGATATATCTGGACTTTTACCGTATGCGTTTTCCATAAGGCTTGGTTCGAACGGCGTCCCTGCAGTAACCCAGCACAACTGGGCGTCCTTGGAAATTACTCCTTCTCCCATCGCTTTATCCAAACGCACCATCTTCCTCGTGATCTGCCCCAGTCGGGTTCGGAAAATTTGGCTTAAAGCGCTGATTGCACTTTCGGCTTTCACCGATGGTGGTATCTTCCACCCAGCAATAGCCAGTACAGGAGCCAAATCACGCAGGAGACAGTGCACCAAATGGCCCTCTATTTCCTTCTCTGGCCCCTGATATTTGCATCGAGCCCGTGTCATTGCCCTCCAGCGACCTGCAACTGCGGATGTACCTGGAAACAACCTTTAATAAATGCTGACTGAGAAAGAGGAGAAAGATGCGTACTGGTCTCTCGGATATTGGCATAAAGCCCGGCAAAATGGTCGTTCACGTTCGGATGAAAAGACCAGGTGTTGATCAAAGAGATGCAAGTCTGAACTATCGACGTTTGAATCACGGCCAGTGTTGCTAGATGCCTTGTCTCCTCCTCCGAATCGTTCTTAGGTGCGCCAGAAGATAAAACTCCCACCAGCGGCTCGCCAATCCACCGCGCTGCTGCTGCCTTGTTCATCTCATCTGCCGGCGACGCCCCGTCGAAATCCAACGTATCCGCCATAAAGGCTGCGACCTGATAAACCTCGGTATTGAGCGCCTCGGTCATCCCTTTGATTTCTTCTCCAGAAATAGCGTCTTCCGTGGTCAGGTACGCCCGAGCATCCTGCAGCTCACGCATACGAAGATCCAATAAAGCGTGCTCCGCTTTTCGAAAGGTTCTCTCTTTCTCTAGCTCTTGGTTGACGCGCTCGATTTCCAGCTTGCGTATATCGCTCTGCTTCATCACCGATTGTAGCTGCGTCTCCAAACTCCTCTTCTCGTCTGCACCCTGCTGCTGCAACCGTGCGATCTCCTGTTGAAGCTCCAAAACCTTCTTCCGCGCCGCCTCGTTCCTCTCGGTGGCTTGCACAAGCTCGTCTTTAACAAGTGCAGACTTCTTCTCAGCTTCCGCGATCCGACTGCTTAACTGATTATCTTCAGCGCTGGCCTTGTTCAGCGTCTGAGGATGCTCTGATTGCGGCTTCTGCTCCCTGTTTATCCGAACATTCCTTTCCTCGACTTTCTTGTCCTTCGCCGGCATTTTTGCAGCATCTGAATAACGCAGATTGCGCTGAAAATTAGATTTAGTACGATCCTCTTTTTTGGCCTAAATTATGACCCACCTCAGCTGCCTTTGGCTCAGATTCCTTGACCGGGATTTTTAATGGCTGAGTCCGACTTTGAACGTTCTGGTAGGTATTGGTCGAAGGTGGGGTTTGGCTTTCGAGTTTTGTCTCTGTATCACCTTTTGCCGGCAGCCGATGATGAATGTCCCTTGTCTCTGATTCTTGTACAATGCTGCCGGGCATAGGCTCGCGAGAAGAGCGCGAGCGAGGACCGGGATGGGCTTTCCCTGACTCATCCGACGTGTTCGCCCCGAAGGACTTGGCTACGTTATTGAATACGCTAGTGACGCTGCGACGAACCGAGGATAGTCCCGCCATGAACATAGCAAGCCAGAAGGCGAAGATGGTGCTGAATAGCAAGAGTGCTTCGTAGTATGTCGCTAAGATGTGCATTCCACGTGTATGTCGGGCCTGACACGCACCGCTCACCTGAACGTTACTTTAGCATGGCGGCGTGTTTCTTCACATGGGATTATGTGAATGGATCGAGGATGTGAGGGCTGTGTCTGCACTAGTTCGATCCTTGTGAGAGCTGGCCAAAGTAGTTATGTGACCGGTATGGCTCTCAAAGCGATCCATGAAAGCTTGTCTCAATCTAAAGAACATCAACTGCATTTCACTCTTTCACACGTGCACTTGAAAAGGTACAAATTGAATGCATTAGAACCACGAGGAAGATTACAGGTCGAAACTAAGGTACACGATGCCGTATCTGGAAACAAACCTATCCTGAATCATTATGTTAAAAATGCAGAGTATAGTACGACACCAGTCTTCAACAAGATATTGCTCCCGCCGGAGACTTTAAGCCCAAGTTCACATGTACACGCCACAACGTCGCCGTCCGCCTTCTGGTTCCCATATGCATCGACCATCGTGTTAGAGTCAAAATGGTCATCGAAGTGTGCGGTATACACCACTAGGTCTTGAGACGTGATACCCTCGCCCATAGCCCGATCTAGTTTCATTGCCGCCTTCACGATCGCAGAAACACGTTTGCCAAAAGTCTGCATGAGAGTGCCCTTCGCGTCTGCAGGCGACCACCCGGCAACACGCAACACATTCAACACCGCCTCAGTGACACGAGAATAGAAATTCTCTTCAGTTTCTGATACCACGCTGTACTTGCTGCTCTCGCGGGTCATCGATCTCCATCTGCCTGCTACGGCATGGTTATTGGTGTCTATATCGTAAATTCAGTAATATAATGATCCGGGAAAAAGGCAAACAATTACATTTCTTCCGAATGTCACGATAGATATCATGCAGATCGTCGTCTGTGGAAGAGCGCTGAGACCACTCGGAAATGAGCTGTCGGCAGAGTCGAGTAAGGACGCCCTGCAGTGCAGCCTGAACAACAGTTGCATGTATATCGGAGTCATCTCGAGTCTGAAGCAACTGCACCATGCGCCCATGAATGAGATGCTGCCCCGTCAGCCATTGGTCCCCATCTACTTCCATAGCGCTGTCTTCGATCTGGAGAACGTCTATTATGTCGGCAGCCAATTGCAAGATCTCGGTATTAAGGCCCTGTAACATCGCCTTTACCTCCGCGCCAGAGAACTGATCAGCTTTCGTCAAGAACATTTCCGTTTCATGAAGCTCCTTTGCCCGCGTCGCTAGCAGTCGTCGATCTGCTTCGCGCTGTTCTCGTTCGTGAAGAAGTTTTCCACTAACGATTTGAAGGTCTTGCTCCAGGGCTTTGTTCTGCTTGCACAAGTGCGTCATCTCCGCCATGTCTTCTAGCCGAGTGTCCTTTAAAGTTTTGGCGAGGTTGCGAAGGGAAGATATCTCGGATGCCTGACGGTCCAGGATGACCTGAGAACGTGCCAATTCTCGTAGCGCATCATCTCTTTCTCTCTCTAGTCTCTCCGCCTTCCTTCTTGCTCGCGTGACCTGCTTCAAAATTTCCCTATCTGCATTTCTTCTCTCTTCGTCTTCCTCCAACATGTCCCTCTTCATCGCCTGATGCGACTGGGAAGCCAACGCGCGCGGCTCGTCGTCATCAACAGCTGTTTCTTTCCCATCTACGGCGAGGTCGCCGACAGTCTCGATTCGTGATCGGTTGTCGTCAGACCCATTGTCATGATAGTGCAACGACATCCCGGCGTCCTGAACTTTAATAAGAGCTGAGTTGGGCGAGCTGTGGTCATCGGATGCCATGATTTCTGTAGTGATGCGTCGGAGAGTATTGAGGCTGGAGTCTAGCCAAGGCATCGAGGTTAAACTGTAGTGGCACGAATAACTTGAAGTGCTCGATTGCCTTGGGGGAAGAGTCACACCTGAAGGAAAAGGTCAGAAAAAGAGTAAGTATTGGAGTCCTTGTACCAGAGAATAGTTGAAAACTTGCTATTCGATTGTGTTTTGGTCTAAAATTTGTCCGATTTTTTCCAGCAGACGTTGAATAATGAACGGGAAGCGACACACGATGAGATCGGATGAGTCAGAAAGTTCGGATATCCGGACCGGGAGTCGAGCTACCTTTGAACCTTGCGTTGAGCCCTTCTTCTTTCCCACCACCATCATCCGAACGCGTCCCCACCGTATTTTTCACGATCATGCCCGAAAGAAAACCTTATGATGGTACAGAAAGGAAACTCGTTATCGCGATGGATCTTGGCACAACGTTCTCCGGGGTGTCATATAGGTGAAGCTTGGCCATTTTTCTTTGTGACCCCGTCGTGACTTACTGAACAGTATTCTTGATCCTGGTCGAGTGCCAGAGATCAAGGGTGTAACAAGGTCCTCATCTCCTTCAATTATTTTTGTATTATGTTATAGCGTACTTTTCTTTCAGGTTTCCGTCCCAGGAGCACGTCGGCGGCGACGCCAAAATCCCTACAATCATTTACTACGACCAGGATGGAAACGTAAAGGCAGTGGGTGCTGAAGCACTAAAGCAGAACGTAGTTGAAGACGCGGAGGACGATGGCTGGCTTAGATGTTCCCTGTAAGTGTGTATTTCTTGCGTGTAAAAGAATTCTAAGCGTCATCCTATGAAATGAACAGGTTTAAATTACGCCTGAGACCTCCCTCAACAACTTCAGATGAGATTACCCAAGAAATTCCATCTCTTCCAAATGGAATGGATGTTGTTGCCGTATTCGCCGACTTCTATGCGTACCTCTTCGAGTGTACGAAAACTTTCATCCTGGATACGCATCAGAATGCCGCCTCGATTTGGAAATCAGTAGAGGACAGTATCGAATTTGTTCTTAGCCATCCCAACGGATGGGAAGGATCCTAACAAAGCAAGATGCGGGAAGCGGCTATCGATGCAGGCTTAATCCCTAACGACGACGGTGGGCATTCGCGGGTCCACTTCGTCACCGAAGGAGAAGCCAGTCTTCACTTCTGCGTCAGCCAAGGGCTGGAACATTATATACAAGCAAGCTGCTTAAGTTGACGTTACACCATTTTACAGCCTAACTCCTTGATAGGACCAGGAAGGTGTCGTGATTGTCGATGCTGGCGGGGGGACCGTTGATATCAGCGCCTATTCTAGCGTTCAGTCACCAAATGCTGACAGTTATGCGTTCGAAGAAATCTCGGCTCCAGCTTGTCTGTTTCCTCTTTCTCTGCCTCTGGCTTTCGATCTCATTCGTCCACTCAGGCAATTTTACCGGTTCCATTTATGTAACTGCTCGTGCAAAGGTTTTTTTGGAGGGTACTTATGCGCACCAAATTCAATTATTTGTGTATATGCACTTATAATTTTTTGCCTGTAGAAAAATTGGCGGGATCTCGGTTTGCTGACGAAGTCAGCCTTATAGCAGAATGTTTTGATACGACTACGAAGCTTCGGTTCAGAGACAATGAAGAGGCCTCGTATATCAAATTCGGCACCATGAAGGACAGAGATCCCAAGCTGGATATCCGCTCTGGACAGCTGAAGTTGGCAGGGTACGCGTTAGTTCTCGGGACTTCCGTGCACCAATCCTCCATTTGATGTTGAATAGATCCGATGTCGCCAGCTTCTTTGAGCCATCAATAGCGTCTATGATTCGGGTAATCGATAATCAACGAGCCAAAGCAACGAAACCTGTTTCGGTAAGTCAGTACATAAAGGTTCTTTAATGCCGTCTGATAATGCTTACGGTCTGTGAAGTCTGTCTTTCTTGTCGGCGGATTTGCGGCAAGTGATTGGCTATTTTCGAAGTTGAAAGAACATCTAGAACCGCTCGAAATACAATGTTCCCGGCCGGATAGTCATGTGTGAGTGTTCCTTCCCCGGTCCCCTCTTATTAATGCTTATGTCTTGGACTCGGACAGAAAT
The DNA here is from genome assembly GCA_902506015.1 of Armillaria ostoyae. Lineage (NCBI taxonomy): Eukaryota > Fungi > Basidiomycota > Agaricomycetes > Agaricales > Physalacriaceae > Armillaria > Armillaria ostoyae. The sequence continues at coordinate 4,756,244 of LR732082.1, forward strand.
AAAGCTGTTGCTGATGGTGCTCTGTCATTTTATCTGGACCATGTCGTAGCCGCTCGTGTGTCCAGATATGACTATGGCATCTCGGTATACATGACTTATGACCCGCACGACGCTGACCATTACGCTCGTAGAGACACCACATTCGTTGATGCAGCTGGAGTGCTTTCTATTCCAGGCCAATTTACTATCATACTTCCCAAGGTAAATCATTTTCCCTACTTGTTTCCTGCTAGTTCCCGGTCTCTAACTCAGATACATAGGACACCCAAGTCTCAGAAACTACTGAATTCCGCCACACATTCTATCGAAATTCGATTCATTTGGCTAATCTTCAGTACATAGCAACTGTTATAAGATGTTACCGTGGTATCAAAACAGAGCCCCTTTGGATGGATGAGGAACCAGGTTTGTCTCGACGTATTGGTTTTCAACCGCTATTCTTAGTGTTATACCAGGCGCATACTCGTCTTTTTGCACCATTGAGGCGGACACTTCTGAAGTTGCCAAGTCTCTCAGGCTTCGACGAAGGCCGGATGGAAAATCATATTTCGCTCTTTCTTTCGATATTGTTCTTTTGTTCGGAAGAACAGAACTCAGGGCGCAGTTGAGTTGGAAGGAGAACGTAAGTCAAATTATCAAAATTTGCTTCCGGGACGCTCATATTTTCATAGGGTGAAGAGAAGAGGTGAAGTGGACATGTCTTGCTTACACACCGGTCGGCTGACACAGTATCATTCAGGGGCCCAGCACGAGTCGTTTATGACCGCATCCTGTGATGTTTCCGCTCATGCCTGGATATTAGATCCTACTCAGTAGCTAGCTTTCTCAAAGCGAATGAGTGTAAAGCAGTATCATCGACGATGGGTATAAAGTTGCTACGCCCTCTGTTCGCGTTATGTACATGTAAAAGCAATGTAAAAGAATTGAAGACTTTTGAGCATGGCCCATATAAATACGTCTACGTTCCTATCTGTTCGTTTTGGAAGAATGTCGCTGGCGATCTCATGAAGGAAGAGCACGTTCACAGACAGAAGCTCAATGTTGCCGGATCAAGTAATTATAACGTCCTCGTCTCTGCGAGGGCAGCATCAGCTCAGGGTGTCACCATGTTTCTTCACGTTATATACTCACTGTCACGCTGAATCAGAGATATTGGGTATAAACAATGCGAGCGGGACCTCTGTGTTATAGCGATGAGATTGTATGGAGCAAAAGTAAAATCCATCTTGCCTTTTCTCTTTCCCCTGTAACAGCCGAGATAAAAGCGGGAACAAGAATTTATGATAAATATACATACTCTGTGATTCCAGGACACATATGCTTGTAGCTCTGTTAAACCAAAAAGCAGGACAACATCGTAGTCAAGCTTGTAGAAGGTTCTTCCATCTGGTCGGCTTTGAGATTTGATAGTTTTCGCTGCCTGCTGAGTATTGGCGGTAATGGTGCAAAGCACTTCGTACATAGCTAACCATTCGCTTCAGCTTGTATCTCAAAGGGTAGATGTCTGACAAACCTTCATCAGTGTCCATCCAGCGCGGATCTGTCTTTGACCCTCTATAACAAATTATATCATCTGATATGGATGTTAGGTCCTCCAGAGTCTCGGAGTACAGATGATAAGTGCGCCGGAACTCCAGAGTCTCGGATACTAGAATACCCTATATAATTCTTAGCATAAAAATAAACGGTTATCCGAAGCACGACCTTACTTTCGGAAGGATAGCATCGAATTGATCTCCCAAAGACAACTCCCCGTTGGCGGCTACATACGCCTTATCTGAACGACGTCGATGCTCGGACATCGACTTCTCGTAGGAAGTGAACTCTTTGCCATCGAGATTGTATCTCGACATTCTGGCATTTACCGCATGATCAATATAGTAAGAGACAGCACCGTCGGCGACGGCCTTGTTGCTAGAAGAAGTATCAAACATTTATACAGCCGGTAAAGAAATTTTGAAGAAGACAGACACGTGGCTATCCGGACGAGAAAGTTGAATATCAAGGGGTTGCAGGTGCGCCTGTAATTTAGAGTAGAGGAAGTTGCTCGCAGCAAATCCTCCGACAAGAAATACGGCCTGGTGAATATGAATTCATGTTCTAAGAGCATCAGAATGTATGAGCACAAACAGTTATATTCTTGGGTGACATCGAACACTGATGGTCAATAGCTTGGATGATGTCGTGTAAAGACGGCTCGAAGAAACCAGCAACGATGCTCCTATGATAATATCGTCGGAAAAGTTACGAGCTGGATTCAAGTACTATCACGCACCCGAGCAATGTGAGTCTCCCTCCACGGATACCCAAAGCAGATCGTTGTCCCGAATGGTCCCAAACTGGATGTAGGCCGGCCCTTCAGCATTCCTGAATCGCAACTTGGCCGTCTTGTCAAAACAATCAGCAAGATGTTCGAATTACTTCATTAGAACTCCAGGGAAGAATTAAGCATACATCAAAATAAGGTACTTCAAGTCAAATATAGAAAAGAACCATCCTAGGCCAAAAGTGCAGAGTACAAAACGACACCAGCCTTCAATAAAATATTGCTCCCGCCGGAGACTTTAAGCCCAAGCTCACATGTACACGCCACAACGTCGCCGTCCGCCTTCTGGTTCCCATATGCATCGACCATCGTGTTAGAGTCAAAATGATCATCGAAGTGTGCAGTATACACCACTAGGTCTTGAGACGTGATACCCTCGCCCATAGCCCGATCTAGTTTCATTGCCGCCTTCACGATCGCAGAAACGCGTTTGCCGAAAGTCTGTATGAGAGTGCCCATCGCGTCTGCAGGCGACCACCCGGCAACACGCAACACATTCAACACCACCTCAAGGACACGAGAATAGAAATTCTCTTCAGTTTCTGATACCACGCTGTACTTGCTTTTCTCGCGGGTCATTGACCTCCACCTGCCTGCTACGGCAGGGCTGTCCGCGTCTGTGTTAGATCTCAGTAACGGATCAGATTGAGGAACAAGAAAACACCTACACTTCTTTCGAATATCACGATATAAATCATACAGATCGTCATCCGTGGAAGGTTGCTTAGACCATTCAGAAATGAACCGTCGGCAGAGTCGAGCAATTACGCCTTGTAGTGCGGCCTGGACAATAATGGCATGCGTATCCGGGTCGCCTCCAGCCTCCAGGAGTTGCTTCATACGAGCATCGATCGCGAGACGATGTTCCGTCGGCCGCTGATCCCCATCATCCACCTCCATTGCGTTTTCCTCGAACTGCAATGTGTCTACTATGTCGGCGGCTAGTTGCAAGATCTCGGAATTAAGACCCTGAACCATCACCTTCACTTCCGCTCCAGAGAACAGGTCAGCTTTCGTCAAGAAAGTTTCAGTGTCATGAAGCTCCTGTGCACGCGTCGCTAGTAATCGTCTATCCATTTGGCGCTGTTCCCGTTCTTGAATAAGCACCGCATGAGTAGCATGTAATTGGTGCTCGAGATTTTGGCAGTGCTTGCGTAAATTCTCCATCTCTGTCATATCGCACAATCGGGCTTGCTCCAACGAACTCGTGTAGTTCTGAAACGAAGCTATTTCGGATGCTTGAAGCTCCAGGTGGGTCTGAAGCTGGTCCAGTTCTCGTAGTACTTCGTCTCTCTGCTTCTCTGCTTTCCCTTTTGCTCGCGTCGCCTGCTTCAACATTTCCCGATCCGCATGCGCTCTTTGTTCATAGTCGTATTTTTGTTCATCCGTGCCCTTCTTTATCGCATGATACGGCTGAGAGTCCTTCGAAGCGACCAGGTGTAATTCGCCTACATCATTAGCGGTCGTTTCGATGCTCTTTTCGCGAGAATGTTCGGGATTTTTGGCGTCTCCGATTTTCAGTTCGTGGTCGGTTTCGCAACAGAGACCACTATCACGTCTAGTATGGAGGTCCTGAGCTTCGGTGGTCGGGTCAGGAAAGCTGCGGTCGTCGGTACGCATACTAGTTCCTGGTATAATGCGTTTCAAATAACTGACGGTGGATGCCAGCAAAGTCATAGAGCAAGACGAGAGGCGGCGTGCTGTCAAAACGGAGATCAATCAGAAGAAATGCCTTAAGGGTCGGTGGATATATAGAAAAACAACAGCGTACAGTTGATATGTAATTTTGAGGTGCTTGCGGGCAGCAAGCTAGAGCAAAGTGGTGTTGGTAAGAGAAAGGATTTGAATCGGATATTCGGGCCGGCTGTTCAAGACTCACCTGAGCCCCTTTCCTTCTTTCTTTCACCACCCAAGCACGTTTTTCCAGCATTCTCCACGATGTCTGAAAGGAAACCATACGATGGGACACAAAGAAAACTGGTTATTGCGATGGATCTTGGCACAACGTTCTCCGGGGCATCTTACAGGTAAGACTTGGTTGCCACTCTTTAGCGCTTAGCGTCTGCTGATTCGTTGAATAGTATTCTTGACCCAGGTCGAGTGCCTGAGATCAAGGGGGCAACTAGGTATACGATGTCTTTGACTTTATGCCGTAGTACGTACTTTTGACAGGCCATTCTTAGGTTTCCTTCGCAGGAGCACGTAGGTGGCGACGCGAAAATCCCTACCATCATGTATTATGACCAAGAAGGGAACATCAAGGCAGTTGGTGCAGAGGCGCTGAAGCAGAACGTAGTTGAAGATGCCGAAGATGACGGCTGGAAGAGATGCTCTGCGTAAGTATGAAGTTTACTGTCATTTGAGAGGGTATTCAGCCTGTCTACTAAAAAAAAACAGGTTCAAATTACATCTCAGACCGCCCTCCGCGTCCTCAGAGGAAATTTCCCGGGGGATCCCACCCCTTCCAGATGGAATGGATGTCGTAACCGTGTTCGCCGACTTCTACGCGTATCTCTTTGATTGTACGAAGACGTTTATTTTGGATACCCATCAGAATGCTGTTTCACTCTGGAAATCGGTGGAGAGTAGCATCGAATTCGTACTCAGTCACCCCAACGGATGGGAGGGGTCTCAGTAGTGCAAGATGCGACAAGCGGCTATTGACGCTGGACTAGTTCCTGATGACGACGAAGGTCATTCCCGGGTGCACTTTGTCACTGAAGGAGAAGCTAGCCTTCACTTCTGCATTCATCAAGGGCTCGAGTCGTGTATACGAGTGAGCCATTTTCTATGTTTATCTCATTACACGACCTAAGCACTTCTATGATAGGACGAGGAAGGAGTTATGATTGTCGATGCAGGCGGAGGAACTGTCGATATCAGCACTTACTCGAGCATCCAGTCACCGAATGTTGATAGCCACGCGTTCGAAGAAATCGCGGCCCCAGCTTGTTCGTTTCCTTGTATCTCATTGTGCCTCTACACTCTCATATACCTACCCAGGCAATTTCACCAGTTCCATTTATGTGACTGCTCGTGCTAAATTATTCTTACGGGGTATATATGTCTCAATGATCCCCACATCTGCTATTCTGATGTTTCTCTGACGCAGAAAAATTAGCTGAATCTCGGTTCGCTGATGAAGTCGACATGATAGCGGAGTGTTTTGATGCGACTACGAAGCTTCGATTTAGGGATGTCGAGGAGGCATCCTTTATCAAGTTCGGTACCATGAAGGACAGAGATCCAAAACTGGACATTCGCTCAGGACAGCTAAAGTTGGCAGGGTACGCGTTAGTTCTTGAAGCCTTCTACTAATGTCCGCTTGACGAATAGGTCCGAGGTTGCCGGTTTCTTTGAGCCTTCCATCGCCTCTATGATCAAAGTCATTGATAGCCAACGCACCAAAGCCATGAAACCTGTTTCGATAAGCCTGTTAGGGATTCTCATCCCAGTCTCAGATCACTGATAGCAATTATCAGTCGGTCTTTCTTGTCGGCGGATTTACTGCGAGTGATTGGCTATTCTCAAAGCTGAAAGAGCACTTGGAGCCACTCGATATCAGCTTTTCTCGGCCAGACAGTCATGTGTGAGTAACTCAAATTCAATTGCATTACTTGAGTCTCACCTATGCTCACAATATCAGAAATAAAGCCGTTGCAGATGGCGCCCTATCGTTCTATCTGGATCACGTTGTCGCGGCCCGTGCATCCAAATACGACTACGGCGTTCCAGTGTACACAGAGTATAACCCCCTTGATGCTGAGCATGGTAGTCGAACAGATGCTACCTTCTTTGATGCAGCTGGTGTTCTTTCCATCGGCGGTCTATTCTCTTGCATGCTGCCCAAGGTACGTCGACACAGAAACCAACTAAAACAAATTTCCATCTGCAGTGACTGACACAGAAGCACAGTGCACGCAAGTCTCGGAAGAGACAGAATTTCGCTGTTCTTTTTTGCAGCATGCCATGCATTTAGTTGAGCTTCAGTCCATAACGGCCGAGATAGAGTGTTACCGCGGTACCAAAGAGCAACCTCTTTGGGTCGATGAAGAACCAGGTCTATTTTCCGCACTTCCGTGTGCTATCTCGCGTTTTGATCGTCCTTATAGAAGAATATTCGGTGTTTTGTACCATAACGGCGGACACTTCTGAAGTGGCGAAGTCTCTCAAGCTTCAACGAAGGCCTGATGGGAAGTCGTACTTCACTCTTGCCTATGATATCATCCTTTTGTTTGGAAGAACGGAGCTCAAAGCACAATTTAGTTGGAAGGAAAATGTGAGTAAAGTAGCCGATGCTTAATTCTTAGGCTGACACAGTCGTAGGACGAGGAGAAGAGGTAAAGCTATCATATCCAAATTAACGATTACTGACAGAATACTCATGCTCCATTTTCCAGGGGTCCGGCGCGAATCATCTATGACCGCATCGTGTAAAGCGTATTTTTGTATATTGGTACTGTCTCGTGGATAATTTCTTTTCGTCTATTAGTATTACATGTTCAAGACTTTCATAAACCTACTGGCGTGGCCGATACATAGGTTTTCCGCTTGCTTTGCTCGACGCTTTACACCTCTGCTCAGAAAGTCGTTTATAATCCATGTTCTTACTCTCAGTAAGGCAAGTTCTTTAGAACGTATATACCCCAAAGGTGACAATGAAATTTGGGAACTCAAATAGCGATGTACACTTGTAGACATTCGTGGTGGTCCTCAGTGTCGGTACAACAATGACGGTGCAATTATGGGCTATGGCAATTTAGACGTGGTATTTCTCTTTTTCTTGAACAGCATCGGTCTCATTAGAGATGCTGCGCATAGATAATACGCGCGGGGCCTCTGCCATGTCGTCAAGATAGGCTGAAATGAAACTGAATGATCTTGCCTTTTCTCTCTTCCCTGAAATGACCGCAATGAATATAGAAACAAGGACCCGGACTAGTGGCACATACCTTATGCTTCCAGGACACGTATGCCTGCAGTTCTGTTAAACCGAAAAGCAAGACGACATCGTAGTCAAGCTTGTAGAAGGTCCTTCCATCGCCGGGTCGATATTGAGGTTTGAGTGTTTTTGTCGCCTGTTGAGTATTGGCGGTAACTGTGCAAAGGACATTGTACATAGCTGTAGGATTCGCATCAGTTTTATGCCTACATCCATGTCAAATGATGGACCAACCTTCATCTGTGTCCATCCAACGCGGATCTGTCTTCAAGCCTCGATAACAAATTATATCATCCGATATAGATGTCAGGTCCTCCAGAGTCTCGGAGTACAGATGATAGGTGCGCCGGAACTCCGTCGTCTCGGATACTAGAATACCCTATCTAATTCTTAGCATAAAAATAAACGGTTATCCGAAGCACAACCTTACTTTCGGAAGGATAGCATCGAATTGATCTCCCAAAGACAACTCCCCGTTGGCGGCTACATACGCCTTATCTGAACGACGTCGATGCTCGGACATCGACTTCTCGTAGGAAGTGAACTCTTTGCCACCGAGATTGTATCTCGACATTCTGGCATTTACCGCATGATCAATATAGTAAGAGACAGCACCATCGGCGACGGCCTTGTTGCTAGAAGAAGTATCAAACATTTATACAGCCGGTAAAGAAATTTTGAAGAAGACAGACACGTGGCTATCCGGACGAGAAAGTTGAATATCAAGGGGTTGCAGGTGCGCCTGTAATTTAGAGTAGAGGAAGTTGCTCGCAGCAAATCCTCCGACAAGAAATACGGCCTGGTGAATATGAATTCATGTTCTAAGAGCATCAGAATGTAGGTGAGTACAAACCGATATATTCTTGGGTGACATCGAACACTGATGATCAATAGCTTGGATGATGTCGCGTAAAGATGGCTCGAAAAACCCAGCGGCGATGCTCCTATGATAATATCGTCGGAAAAGTTATGAGCTGGATTCAAGTACGATCACGTACCCGAGCAATGTGAGTCTCCCTCCACGGATACCCAGAGCAGGGTCATTGTCTCGAATGGTCCCAAACTGGATGTAGGCCGGCTCTTCAGCATTCCTGAATCGCAACTTCGCTGTCTTGTCAAAACAATCAGCAATAACATTGGCCATTTCGGCGTAGACTGTTCCTTTCAATTTATCTAAACGCACAAAGATTAGACATCAACAATGGTAATCGTGCCATTAAGTAATCACCTCGAAGATAGATCTGAGCTTGTCCAGTAACGAATATAGAGCCCGATAATTGACCTAGACAAAAGACGTCGGATGAATTGCTGGAATTACAACACAATAACTCACACTGGGGTATAGCGATTTCTTGAAAACAGCGGTTGCCTTCAGAAACACCAGCCCTCGAATACGTACTTATGTCAACCGTTCCACCCCCGGCATCAACAATCATAAAGCCATCTTCGTTCTAGGTAAAACATGAAATGAGAGAAAGAAGCAACAGACGAAAAGATTCATTACCGAAGTGTATCGTGAGAGACCTTTGTTTAAACAAAAGTGAAGACTAGCTTCTCCTTCGGTGACAAAAGACAGGCGCGAATGTTCTTGTTCACCGTTGCCGATAAGTCTAGCACTAATCATAGCATCTCTCATTTTATTTTGCTCCTCCCCTTCCCATCCATTCGGATGTGCGAGGATGAAGTGAATACCGCCTTCTATACTGGACCATTGGGAGGACGAGATGTGGTGAGTTTCCTGCACAAAGGACTTGGCACACGTGTATAAGTATGCGTAGAAGTCGGAAAAGAGTGTCACGATCTGTTTCAAAGGAGGAAGTGGCTGAATGTACGCCGACGCTACTTGACGCCCGAGATGGAGTTTGAATCTGCAAGGTAAAGGCGTCATAATCTTGTCCATTTTGTAGACTTTCATATACTTGCCCGCTATATTTCGTCCACCCTTCTGCTTGAGCAGTCTCTTCTGTAAGCGGATGCTGCGTCTCAGCGCCTACAGCTCTGAGTTTCCCGAGAGCGTCGTAAAACATGATCGTTGGTATCTTGGCATCGCTACCAGCGTCTTGAAAAGGGAACCTGAAGAGACCACTGTCAGCATAAACGGCAAGTGTCAGCACCAGGAACGTACCTTGTTACTCCGTTTATCTCTGGAACGATTCCAGGATCAAGTATACTTCAAGTAGGCCATCATTAGTCGCATGAAAGAAAATGAAACGTCACTGGAGCAACACCTGTATGATATACCGCTGAAGGTGGTTCCCAGATCAAAGGACAGCACCAACTTTCGGTGACGACCGTTATATGCTTTTCGTTGAGCAGGGGCGGTTGCCATGAATTACTACACCGGGCAAGGGATGAAAGGGATCGCGTCAAAAAAAAATCAGGATGTCTGTCCCGTGGAGAGCATTAAATAAAGAAAGTGCCATAGAAACATAGAAGAGTCGCGAAGACATGATGTTCAACTGGAATCGGTTTGCAAGTGGTGGCAAGAGCAAAGAAGCACCCCGGCGTTCGCCGAAGGATATGTCATGTCCAGAAATGGCCAAACCTCGGCCTTCGCTCTTAGGATATCATGGTAAAGAAGGAGCATGACTCAACTCTGGTATGTTCTAATTCAACAGAAGATAGCCCTCATGTGGAAAGACATTCTTCTATGTTTTGGAACCGAAAACGTCCAAGGAAAGCCGCGTTTATCTGATGACTCGACTTCTGAATCTTACTCACATTCACAAACTGATAGCGTCCTCTAACCACTGTACACCCCGCAGCGTGTAGAACTGGTAAGAGCTGCATACCGAGACGTGTACTGATTAAATTAACCGAAAACTGGAGTTCAATATGCAGCCGAACGGTGATCTCAGGCCTGTAACTCGGAGCCAGACAAATCCAGATCGCGGAAAGCCTCGAAATACTGTCGCGCGCGCGAACACTAATGGCAAGAAGAAACTGAAAGCCACCAGGATCGAAAACTCTGCCGTCTTCTCGTCTGGCCGTGGCAACTCTGGCCATGCCCAATCGACTACGCTTTCGTCTGGAAGCAATCATAGCGCCGGAGAAAATACTGCCCCCCCGTTACTCCCTGAAGGGCCCGACGATTCCGACGATCCCTTGAATGCACTGAGGTCAAAGAGACGGGAGCTGGCACTACAGGCGGATGATGCTCTGCATGATAACTGTCGAATCCACGTCAGAAGCGATTCGTACTCCTGCATGGAAATAAAGGATATATTGGAGTCTTTGAATTGTGACATAATGCAGTTGGCGGCTTTGATCTCGGACAAGCTGAAATTCAAGCACGCACATGTAAAGACGTTGGATGGGTTGGCTGAACTATATGATGCGGCGAATAATGTGCAAGCCATTCTGGGTCGACGTGTCACCGAGCTTCTCATTCGTAGGATCACCAAAGACATGCAGAGTATCGTTGTCCAGGCAGTCGTCCAATCCGTGCTGGCAAAGACATGCCGAAGACTCATCCAGTGCTGGAGTATATCTTACGAAGAGCACACATTTTTTGTCACGTCATACAAGAAATTCAGAAAAACAAGTGCGTACTTTCAATAATATATTTATGTATTACTTGCTTACATCTGCATTTCCTCAGGTTCTTTTGAGACTACGGCCCAATGGCGAGCTGCGACAAGAGGGATAGTCAAATACGGCCCTCAATCCGATACCACTCGAGATTTTGCTCTTGGAGAACTCATAAACAACCTCCTGGATGTTCTCCGTATCGCAGGATGGAAGAATTCCGCACCCAAGGAAAACATTCAGAGGATGTTCGGTGTTCGCATTAGAGAGCTTATCGAGCTCACCATCAAGGTCGATAGAGCAATCATGGAGGGCGCCCTGTCCCAGGATTTACACCTCTTTATGCCAGGGCACGACGACATATACGATCCAAGCATGATGGTCGACATCAATCAGGGTCCGAGTGCCGTTGTTTCTGACGAGAAAGTGGCGGTGTGTGTCAATATCGGGCTGAAACTAGGCGAGAAACGCAAGGATAAAGGTGATACCAAGGACTTGGAGGCCTCAGCTTCGGGGCCAAAGGTCCTACTGAAGGGGAATGTGGTACTCGACGCAGCGCTGGGAATTTGACGCTTGTATAAGAGTTTAGAAAATTGCAGAGAAAGTCGGTATGTCTGAGAGGAGGTGCTTTTGCTGTTACATTGCGCGCGTCCAATTAGAACCATAGAAAATTGGAGTGAAGTACTATTGGTCCTAGTACGACTTTCTGTAACCTTGTACTCATCAGCATGAAGCATTTAGGGTTAAGAGAGTAAGAAGAACTGAACGCACGATGAATTTACAAAGGAAAACATCTTGCTGATGAGTGGATTGAAAAGGCTTAATCAATATGCGCGGATTCATTTTCCCCCTTCATACGAATAATAAAGTGTCGGAACATGATGGTATTTGAAAAACAGTGAATCCTAAATAACAATATGGTGTACAAGTCCATGTAGCGAAGCAATCAGCATAAAATAAACAACGATTAATTTGTGTTCGAACAGGTCCACGAAGCCTTCAAGTAGGAGGACACATTAGCAATCAACCAAAATGGATCTAGGAGAAACACGCACATCTTGCGCACTAGGCGCTGCAACGCTTAGATACGGTGACAGTCCAAGACATTCAGCGACGGTCACGAGGTTATAGCCTGCACCTAACAAATCATCAAGGGCATGCGGGAGAACGGTCGTACTGCAGATGCGTTGATATAAGACTCATATCATCGTGGTTATCGAAACCACTCACCTAGTAGTTTCTAGATATTCCAACGTCAGATTGTTCTTCATTGAGTGAATCGAGCTAAGTACTCACGGACAGTCTCATGGTTCAGAGTCAAGATTGTGCTAGGATGCTTAGCCACAAGAGTATCATAATCCTTCTCGCTATTTGCAGCAGTTTCTCCGACCGAGTCCCCAGAACTACATATAAGCAGTCAGGTCACGACAGCCGCTGGGTAGGCAAAAAGGCAGACATACTCGAAATCCCAGATAATCACACTCTGGTTCTGAGCAGCCGCGACTTGTAACACACCGTCGTTGTAACTGCCATATGGAGGTCTCATAAACGCGACCTTGATTCCAAGGATTTTCTCCAAAGCCGCTGCATTAGCAGTGAGTTGGGAGTCGTTATCGATTGGTGAGGAACGTACTATCAGTGAGAGTAAATTCACTTTCGACTGCCAATAAGCCCACGTTAGAACATTGCTTCACGAAACTGTGTCGTCGAACTACATACCTTGGTCGGTGGTTAGCGTAGCCAGATCTTTATGCGCCCATGTATGCCTGTATTGATAATATAAGTTAATCAACACCGCATTTGGACATTAAATCGTCACTCACGAAGCAATCTGATGACCCTTTGAATACGCGTTCTGTAGTGCTGCTCTCTCGGTGTCTCCGTATATGCAACCATCTGCGAGTACGCGCGCATAAGCACCGAGAATACTACTCGCAGCTTGCTAAAACTTACAGTTGTTGCCGTCTAAAAAGTTTGAATGTATATTAGATTCGGCGAGTTCATATATGAAGTCAATATGGTACGTACTGACAAAGAACGTGCCCTTGACACCTTTAGCGTCGAGAATATCGACGATGTTTTGCCTGAATATCACTATAAGTAAACGACATGACACATATTAGATTTGAAACGTACGAGTAAATGTAAGGTCCGTCATCCTAGTACTTGTCAGATAAATGCATCTAGCACGACTCGAAGAAGTTACACATACGAATGTCAGAGCAGCGGTATTCGGAACAGTACAAGAGGTGATCACACCGCCGGTCTGTCGTTTCGTGGGGTGCGAGAAAGCTGCAGTAGCCAATGCAATCGTGAGGAAAGCGGAAGACAGCATCTTGAAGATATGGATTTGAGTATTGAGGGTAAAGTTGGATACAAAAGCAGCGGAAACCAGTATGGCCTTTTATACAAAATCGTTAGTGCACTAATCAGATGCTGCTAAGACATACAAGGCGGTGACCAGTGTCTTCGAGGTTCCTGCAAATTGTTTCGAATCCCGAGGCGGCCCTCAATAGGGGCAGGAAGTGCGGGCAGTGTCTGATTCAATGCACCATGGTTCTGAAGATAATTCCGTCCATCCGAGCTTCTTCAGTGACTCTGACTCAATGTTGCCTCCAGAATCGACCTGCAGTCTAACCTTAAACCGCCCCATAAACAATAGAAAGACATGTCTTTGAACAGAACCCCAGGAGTCGATGTAGAATCACAGGAATTTGAAAGTTGTTGTCATCTCGTAGCTAAAGTTTGTTTATCACAACGGAGGTTCAACCTCCCGTGCGACCGGAATATCAGTCCAGAGCCCAGATGAATCTGACAAACTAGCGAGATTACACCACCGCTGGAGCTGGAGCTCTAGATCGTAATTATTTAACTGCAGTAGGCGTGGAATTACTGTAGTCTTGTCTACTCCATATCCACGGTATTAATAGACCAATTAGCCGAAGGTGTTACAAGCACGACACAAAGCGGGGGCAGAGTAAGGCAGAGCGAAAGTTGATACCCCTCTCATTACAGTTTACATGAGAGATGTGCGAGGAGAAGTCTTTCCAGAAGCCAAGAAGAAACAGAGTCCTGGAGTATCATATATCCATATTCCAGAGCAGCAATCCAGGGCATGTCGAAAGGAAGGGAGTGAGTCGCGACAGAGTAGGAACAAATGACAGTGTACTTTGCGCGTACTTAATAATCAGCCCAATATCGCGTTGTGGTTTTGGAGGTTACAGTAGCAGACAAATCCAGTTAAGCGCGGCTGCGCTTCTGGTGTGGACTACTATCGTAGCAGCGACGTACGCTTTGCGTACGCTTGACGTACGGTAGAAGCGGATGGTGGACGATCATGGCGGTGTTCGGCAAGCCGGCATTGACACGACGCTGCCAAACAAAGACAACCCCTCCGATTTTCAAACACTTCCTTTCCTCTTTCGCCACCAAGCCAGTGCTGTCCCTTCACGCCCAAGATTTCTCTCTACAACGCCAGCCCCGCGACTCTATCAGCTTCCCATCATGCTGAGTATGGTGTCAGCTTCGGACATTACCTCGCGGTATGACAGAGCATTACAGATCGCTTGGTAATGCCCTTCTTACCTGATAATTCCGCCATCCTGCTCATAAATAAATAGGCCTTAGTCCTTCTCTCGACTTCTCATCATTCCCCCTCTCTAACATGGCAAACACACCTATAGCTGTTATCGCAGGTGAAGCACCTTCGCAGTGGTAGCAGTCTCAACATTGCTGACGCTTTGGTGTGCTACAGGTCTTGGTTCAGGATCTGGAACAGGCGCGGCAGCAGCGTATGTTTTCTCGACTCTTGCCTTCACTACCATCGTTTGACTATTCCTAGTCGTCTCTTAGCTAAAGAAGGCTACGCCGTCGCCCTCGTCGCTCGCGGTGCCGACTCTGTCAAGGCTCTCTCAGACGAGATCAACGCCGCCGGTGGGACTGCCGAACCGTTCCCTATATCGTCCTACAGCACCACAGATATCAATACCGCTTATGCCCAAATCCGTGCTCACTACCAAGGCCAGCCCATCCGCGTCGCCCTCTACAACGCCACACACGACGTCTGGAAACCATTCCTCGATGTCACCCCGGAGGACGTCCGAGGCGTCATACAGACGAACCTTGAAGGTGCCTTCGCATTTTCGAAGAACGTTATCCGGGCATTCCAGGCAAACCAGGTCGACGAAAAGGGGAAGAGAGGGTCGTTGATCTTCACGGGAGCGACAGCGAGTATTCGAGGGAACGTCACCACCAGCGCGTTCTCGGCTGGGAAGCACGCGTTGAGGGCGTTGTCACAGAGTCTGGCGAAGGAGTTTGGCAAGCAGAACATCCATGTGTCCCATGTGAGTATCTCCTTTGAGCGTTCTTTTCTGGCTACTGACCGTGTATGATAGGCTATCATTGATGGCGGTATCTTGACGAACTCAGCCCGCAAGCGTCGTAATGACCGTGAGTGGGAGCAGAATGAGGATGTTAGGCTGTCTCCGGACGGCATAGCAGAGGTACGTCCATCTCTTCATTGTCACTGTGCATAATACTGAGCCTCATTCCTAGTCCTACTTGCACCTCATCAAGCAACCTCGTTCAGCCTGGACGTGGGAATTGGACTGTAAGTCTCTCACTCTTCGGTTTCAATACTTCGCTGATACATGAGACCTTCCAGTGCGTCCGGCACATGAGAAGTGGTAGACATTTGACGTGTTACCAATTTCTTACGCTGTTGTACTGTACTTCCAGTTATCTTCTCCGTAGCATCGCGAACGAAGATTTTTTCCCTCTCACGGAATTGATGAACTGCCTGAGCGAACAGAAGGACAAGCATTCCCAGGACTGTCGCGTTCTAATGAATTGCAATCTTTTTTTGGCCGTCATTAACAATGCGATGATCGTTGCTCTACTATCACCACAATTCTTCATGATATCCATCCCCCGGTCCATCGTGTCTATTACCAGAGTTGTGATTCAAACAACTTGTTCATGCACAATCTGGTATAGGAAACGCGGGACCTCCAACACATACACGCTCACTTTGCAGCTACCATTTTCTTTTCCCTTTGACCGCGCTGGTTTCAATGACATCCGTCTGGTTCGAATTGCCTTCTCTAGCAAAGGCTTTTGAGGCCGTCATATCGACAGACGCGTATGACCAACGAATAACATCTATGTACCACAAGCGTCGCGGATCTGCCTTCATCAACCTATCGACTGGAATATATTACGAGCTGAGGAGAGCAACTTGGCTGTCATCGCAGTTGTTTTCATGGAGAGACGATCCCTTTACCTTTGGACTCTCAGTTGAACAACAGATAGGTGGTCGAGCCAGGGTGCCCTCTTATCGTCTCACAATGTTTGCCATTCTTTGACTCGATCACATTATTATTTGCTCTGCCGAGAACGCCTCGTCTGGGGATGAAGTACCCTCACAACCGAGCACCTGCATGGTATGATATCTAGGAAGCTCATAGATATTGCCGGAGACTAACCGGAGGATGTAGGTGGACGAGATGCTTATTGCATGACGAGGTGCATAACCCGCAAGGACGTTCGGCAAACGTAACTCTCAGAAAATATCTAATACGACGCTGTGTGTTCGGAGAACGTGTTACTCTTTCTTCTGAGCATGGCTATCTTCCCTGGGAGGACGATCGATTGCTTCAGGATGATCGTCACGACATGGTGCACTATCATAGCCTCAATCCTCGTATACGCATCCCTATTCATTCGAGCGTCGTACTCTCCGTAAACACAGATCGTTCAAAGCACCCCAAGCAGTACACCGCTGTCTTCGTGGTCCACCCATTCGACCTCCAAAATCTGTCTTCCAGTTTCCGGGTGTCCTGATGCTATAGTCGAAGAAGTTATGGTCCATTACTAAATATCCGTGTGGTGGAGCTGAAAGAGAGCGTCTCTGTGTCTGCCAGTGCTAGACAGAAACGAGAGCTACGAAGCGGCTTGCTGGCTTTCGGAGTGTCCACGGAGCTATGCGCCGGGGAGAGATTAGGTGCAAGTGTCGGACACATCACGCGAACGTCCCTCAACTCGGAAATTGGCCTCGTTATATTATGACCAGCGAGCGTCTTGAAGACGACGAGTGTAATAGTCTTGCATATGTACGATCATCTAGATCGAGGGCCATGTGCCATGTGGACAATATCGCAATCGCTAAAGAGTCGTACGAAATTCTAACTGAGCATTGGCACGTTCTAACACTTCGCTATGCAGAGAAAACAACATGACGGCAAGAATCAAAGGTCGGATAGTCTTTTCTCGGATCCTTCCATCTAGACGGTCGCCGGGTCCATTTGATCATCATTTGCCCAATTTTGGTTGATTCTCAGTACGGTTCTCTTCCTCAGTAAGTAGAACAGTGTGTCAGACAATCATATATACAGAAAGGAGAACAATACAGGATCTACAAAATCTCCGCCATTATCTCAACAACCTAGCCACTGAAATGGAAGCTCGAATCAAAACATATACTTAAACTAGATGAAGTACTCACACAGCGCTGCAGCATCGTCGCTCGCCATTCCATCAAACGTACCATCTTCGATTAAATCCTCGTCGTAATCATCGTAATCATAATTCTTCTTGACGCGCGATTGCTTACGCTTGGAACTTGAAGAGGAAGGTGCCTTTTTGATGGACTCCGAGACAACATCGTCGTCTGTAGACCTTCGCTTCGCTAGGGATTTTCCCTTATTCTTCTTCGTTTCGAGGGTCCAGGCAGTGATGGTTCTTAGGGGGACTCCTGGACCTTTTGCGACGTGTCTCCCAAGTCCGTTTCAGCCAGTATATTCCCCCCTGTCTTTTTCACGCCCTTCTTCGGCGAGGTATGCACCTTTGAAGATGATGGATCCTGCTTCAAGTAAGAGTTGAGCCCGTGGGCGTGACAGACAGGGAACGAACAGTAACGGAACACGTGCATGTGACATCACTTTAAAACCATAGTGCCTAGAGCAAGCACAGCCAGGGGAAATCGTCAACACCATTTCCTTCGCCCAACGGAGTGTCGTAGCTGCTTCTTCCACAGTGAACACTTGTTTTCAAATCATCAAGCCCCTTGGGATTACATTGCTCCCGCTATCCTACCAGCTCCAGGATTTTCTAAGAACTCAACAAGAACTCGCTGTAAGTAATCAGAGTGACTTGTTTCAACGTCTCTTTCTCTTGACGACCTTATAAAATATGGAACCTCCACATGCAACATTCGGACCATCCGCCTGATCCTCTTCGTCTAGCGCCGCTGTTTCGACTGTATAATGGCACCCTGACTAGGGAACCCAAATATGGACTCGTACTCCACAGACGCCAAGGGGTGAACGGTGAGGAGGAGTATAAAAGGATACGGATCAGTCTTGCACCCCGCTTGCACCTTCGAGTGATACCCTTTCTCTGTATTCCATACCTCTTTTATTGATCCCGGTATGTTGCTCATGTTCCTCCAATTATGCATTCGCTTAAATGCTCGAGCAGCAATGGCCGTATCTCTCGACATGTTTAGCCTCATGCGTCGCAAGGCAAAGGCTCGGGGGGTCAGAACAGGTAAGGGATTCGGAGCGCAGGGCGGTTTTATTCCTAACTTTCTCCCAGCCAGTAATACTACATGTAGCCCTGGGCTAGACCCTAGAGGCTTTATATTCGGCATGTCTTCATCCCCTTCTGCAGATTCTGCTGGCGCTACGCACCAGACTTCGTCTCCATCGGCGTCTGCTTTGCCTCTACCAAGTCCTCCTGCCAAGATCACATCAATATCGGACATCGTCTTCAGCAATGCCACTTTCGACGCTCTCCTTGAGTCGAGGAATGCAGGTGACCAGTAGACATAATTGCCGTCGAGAGGACATTGCTGCTCCTGAATAATCATAGAAGGGAGATGCATCCGATTTTATATGTAGTTTATACAGGAACATGGTTGTTGTCAACCAGAATCTAATTTACGATACAATCCCTACTAGTGACCGTTTTGGAAAGTTTTGTATCGAAAATCGAATTTGACTGAATCGGAGATGATCGGAGGGAATTTCCATCTCGTTCGTTTCCCTCCCACTTGGTTGCCAGTTTTCCCCTTCTCTATCTTTGGCGCATAGAATTCGTGGACCAAGGTCGATGTATACCCCGAATGGTTTCTATAGCCTGATATTTCGGCCTTATATCCAAAACTGCTGTCAATGTGCTGGAATCGTGCTCCACGGCCATGAAGATACTCACCGTGCCCTTCAGTCACTGAAAAACTCTCATGTGGGCGCCATCTAAAAAGTATGTCTAACAAATTCATTTGCCATTGTCCCGTATATATGCTAATGTTACAGAAGGATGCATTATCAAAAGACTCAAATCTTGCGCAGTTTGTTGAATCGGTCCACCCAATAGAATATCCTCGGAGCGACCGGCTCACTATCATCGACGAAGGTCCTGGAAGAGGAACGGGAGCTGCTGTCATCTATGTTGGTGCGCGAGACTGTGTCATATTGACTGTACATGGTCTGATTGCTTGCGTAGTACTGGTGGGCAACAGCGTCGGCCTGAGCGTAGACGTGCTCGGTGGGGGTGGCCGTGTACTGCTGCTGGGGAGAAGAAGGGATATGTTCATCCGGGACCATTCTGAATATCGCATTGGACAGAATGTTGCTGCTGCTGTCGAACGGATTCGTAAACACGGGTCGGCCTGTGTTCGCGTTCTCAGGGTACGAGTGCCCTTCCGTCTGGGACTGGTCTACAATGGGTCCGTCGTCGGCAAAGGGGTTGAACCTGAGTGGGCGCGACGCATTATGGAATACGTGAAGGGGGTGCCCATAGTGTTTTGCAATCGCGACATTCGTGGTCTGAGGAAAAGCGATGGCTTGTGGATTATAACCGCAGACGGGATTAGAAGTGGTTGGCGCGTAGCCAAGCGCAGCGTGGTCAATGGGCAGATCGAGGAAGGATATTTCGGCTGCGGGTGGATTGTTGTCATCGAAATGGAGGGCCGGCATGGACCCATATCCAGAAAGGCCAAGGTCCTTGCCGTCGCTACCGCTCAATGCGAGGCTCTCACTTGACGCGGAGGCGCTACTGTTGGTAGCAGTGGTATGCGGAAGCTCCAGTGCGAGTTGGCATTCGGTGTCTGGTTGGAGGTACACGATAATTTCGTCCACGTCAGGGTGGTCCTTGGGGACGGAGCAACCATCAGCGAAGTACTCCATTGGAGGGTGGCGCTGCCGACGCTCCCGCAGCTTGCGCTTGAACCTCCGAAGCAACCTCTGAAAAAGCCTTTCGATCTCGACGGGTGATATCTGTTCTGAATGAGGAGCTGTCCCCGGATGATGGACAAGCCAACTTACCAGTTCCACTGGCTCGGCAGACTCCTCATCTATCTCGAATCGCGTTTGCTCCTCCATCGCGGCTGCCGAAGTTATCCAATCGTTGTTCGCGGGTGTAGCAGCCCAAGACGCAGTGGATCGCGTCTCAATATGATCCGGGACGCGTGTCTAGGAAAGGCTCAGTCGCGTCCATCGCGGCAAAAACAATACGACTTACCACTGGGCCGCTATACTCCTTCATGATCGTGACTTCCAGTTGCCGGAGATTTTCGTCGAGCATCTGCGACCTACGTTCAGCGCGGGTGGCAGGGCCAGCGAGCGCCTACTCACCATCTCTGACGTTCTCCGCGTAGTCAAGGCTTCGAAGAAAGTCTTGAAATTTGCTAGCGTTGACATGTATGAAAGGATGAGGCTCAAAACAGAGGTACAGGGCGACCAGGGAGAGTGGGGAAGAGTGAAGAGAAGATGAGGTACGATGAGCAGTTTATAAACGCACCTTCGAAATCCTGATGGATATGTATAGCGTTGTTTGAGCACATTGTTTGTGCAGACTATTACCTGGTTTGGGTTGCGACGCCTGCCACAACGCACAACAACACCGAGCCTTTGTGCGGCTTGTGCCTCTGGAGGATTGTTTGGTTGCACTGACTGCCTATGTTGCCGTTCCGGGCACTAGGTCGTGTTGGGGAGGATAATGGGGCGTAAGCTGAGTCATATATGTCGGATACTGCGGGCTCGGGGTTGCCTTTGCTATCGCTGAAATGGGGGCACCCAAGTACGCCTTTCATTACGAGGTTTTTCAGCATTCCCTAACTTTGATTCCAGGACATGCAACTGGAAAAAACGCACAACCTGCGGCCTCCTCTGCCGTTCACGACGGGATCCGTCTTCATTCCGCAGTCTCATCATCTACCGCCTCTCACGGCCAGTTTCTGAGAAAGGAACCGACGCGACGACGCCTGCATGAGCGTTCCCAGGATCTAGATCGATATTCCTAGAACGCAAATTCTCTCACGCTCAGGACAATCATCAGTCTTAAGATCTCGGCTACAAGCCGTTAACCGGTGGATCTGTTGTCCTCGGTTTGTACGTATGTCACTTCGATGAGCTGAAAACTCGTTCATTGTCAATAAATTTCAGGTTTGTCTATATTTGCGTACACCTTGATTCTCGACAATGGCTCGTATCGAAGCCGTTGATCTACCGCCTCTGGAATCATTGGCGTCGAGGTTACTGGGCGCCGGTGTGCCATGGTGACTACAAGCGACGATCAAACGGCCTATAACGCTATGGTCCTTGAATGCTCCTAAAGAAAGGTACTAACGGTTGTTTGAAGTGAGCGTCTGGTCAATTCCATGTTATATGATCAAGGCTCACACCGCCTAAATAGGTCATTCCAGTCACAAAACAGGTCAACCGCCAATCACTATAAAGGGTTGATGCATGACTGTGCTTTGTGACTGAGCTGATGATGGATGTGAAACTGGTGCAAGAAAGCCTACGACAAATGCAGAGGCAACCGGCGTAACGAGGACCCACTAATGAGGAAAATGTAGCAGCTGGACCAGCTGGATGTGACATAACTGCGCTTTTCCCTGGCCAATCTGGGTTGGCTTTCTACCTTCGACACCGAGAGATAAGACGATGAGTGCTGAAGCGCTGACGCCTATTCATTGAACCTCAGCGCTAGTGCCGCTCGGCACGACCGGTGGCGACCACCCATAAACAGGCGACCTGTATCGATGCGTGGAATCAAACGCTTAAGCGGCGGTTCCAGCCCTACCGTAGCTGTTACTCGGGAACCTCTTAGATGGGATCACGTTTATCATGGGAACGGGTATACACTGTTGTTGGCTGTGCCCGCATATAAAAGGACTGGTGGGACCTGAGTGGAGGATCATCCTTCCATCTTCGCATACTTTGGCCTAAGGCTTGACGCCCTCCGGTAATACCTTTCGTTCTGTAAACCACACCTCCCCGTATTACTCAGGTATGTCGTTGACTTGAGCCTCTCTGCTCCTCATCCTGACATTCCCATTGTAGCATGCCTCTCGAATTTCTTCGCCGCAGACGCGCGACACATCACGAAGCAGCAGCAGACGTTGGCGCCCTGCCGCCACACCCCGTGCTCAGCCCTACGCCTGCTAGCCCAACGATATCTGAACTCGCGCTGGACCCAAAGTCATTCCAGAGGATGGCCTCACCTGCTTTGTCGTCAGAGTCGCCACAGTCGTCTGCGAAGTCTTTGGCGGATCTTGTCGTCGGCAGCGACATCTATGATGCCATTTTGGCGTCGAGCATGAAGCATGCTAAGCTTAGCGTAGATCCTGATGCCTTCATGCCTCCTCCTTCAAGCGCGTTGTTGGCGCCGCCGAATACTCCTGCTGTTGCGGTGGAAAGGAAGAATTGATTTTGACGGTCTCGGTCAATTCATGGACGAGCTAGAATCCTAATATCAAACTGTTTACCAGGACTGTAGTATACTTATCTTGTATGTAATGCCTCGACTGTATAATACCATTTTGGCTATACCAATTCGTCATGATGAAATATCGGAGGCGATCGGATTCGATGCGTCATCATTGCTGGTTGCGTTGGCCTTCTCTCTTCACTTCCTCCCATGGCTTCACTATTGCCGTTACCACGCTCCCTCGCCTCATCTCCTCTTGAGGACGAACGATTTCAAGAATGCTTGCCCTTATACTTCCACGAAGATTCAAGAAGACTCACCGAGAAGGCAGCTGTTGCTTGACGAGAATCGTCGTCGTCAGCCTTGGCTATCTGGACAGCATTCAAGTACGCATCAGTAATTGTTGGAATGCGAATATTGCTCATGATGAATACAGGTGTGATATCTATAGACATCCCCGTCAACGCCTTGTTGATGTGGCGTCGGTGGCGTCGTTGCCTGTCACTGGGGAAGGCTAGCGGGCCTCTTCGACCTGGATATATGCGCCTTATCCTTGCTCCAAATTGAATATATGCGCATTAAAGGGAGCTATGGTGCTCGACATAACCCGCTGATGAAAGCACCGACGTCCAACGTAGCACACGCGGATAGACAACGACCTCGTCATCCGAAGGCTGTCCGTAGCGTGTGGCAGGATCGCGAGCCTCGTATTCCTCTCTGAACTCTTTGAAGAGTTTCTCGATCGCTGAGAACGAGATCTGTGAGGGGGGTTAGTCAAAGGAATTGAGGCTAGGTCGGCTTCACCATCTGTGGGGGCCAAGAATTTGGGTTCCGTGGCTCAAGTGTCGTCGGCGGTGGGCGTAGAGAAGGAGATTCCACGTTCGCCTCCGGTTTGGTCGATGCTGCCTTCCTTACGCCGCGTCGATAGCGTCGGGGCTGTTTGGGGACGTTGGACGTTGACATGAGGATGACAAATGCTAGGCCTCCCGCGCTCGACGATTTTGAAAGATAGGTTGGGGATATGGTGTAATCTTGTGCGCGCAGTTCATTTTTCCATTTTATGAGACGCTTAATGCCACTCCTTGGACAAAGGTTCGATTTCTCTAGGTGGCAACGCGTATCATCCATTCTTTCTCGTCTTTGTTCTCAGAAACAGAAACTCCGTTTTTACTTTACAAAGGTCCTTGAAGCCTTGCCTGCTGTCTACGAAGGAGACATACCATCCATCGCTACGCCATTAAAACTACTTCGTGCGCGCAAGTTCCATTATCTTGTCGCATGCCATGACCTGCCCAGAGTAGTTTCTGGTGTCCTCAGCTAGAGACTTGGCCGCAGCTCGGAATCGCACAGCTTCATCACCTCCGCCGATTACCTTAGTCAGAGCGCGACTGAGCTCGGAGGCCTCTACTCTTGGCGCAGATTTCTTATTGCCGTAAATGCCGATCCCGAGCCATTCAACACGCGCTGCATAGTCTTTTTTTTCAGTTAGATTCCATCCTAATGCCGATAGCTCACCGTAGCAGTCGTACCACATTGGCAGAACTACTTGAGGGATACCGGTGCTAATACATGGTTAGCAGAGTTTGATTATTGGTGAACTGAAGACGTACTGAATTCCCTCATAGACGCTGTTAGCCCCACCGTGATTGACAGTGCAGACAAGATTGGGATGCCTGAGGATTGCTAATGGTTCAACATCTAGCCAGTCAACAATCCTCACTCTCCCCTTCTCCATATAGATCCCTAAAATATCGTGCAAGGAAGTCTTCACGTCGTCATGTGCTTTGAACTTCCAGATAACCTGAACAGAACGGTCGTGATCGAGCAGGATGTACAAAGCCTTCGCAAGTTGACAGACATTGTTCTCATCAAAAACAGCGTGCGTTCCCAAGTTGACAAGCACGGTCGGTCCGCTGTCAAGCCAACTGGCGAGTTCCGGGTCTTTCTCCTCCACTGGAACCGCTGGAACGAGGATGGGGCCGCACAGCGTTACGTTGTCCGGAATGGCACAGGGAAAGTCTGTTTTGGGGGTGGCGGGACAGAGATAATGTGCGTCGGCCATGTATGGTTCAAACATGGGAATGGTGTTATTGAGACCGAGCTTCTGACGGTATTGAACGAGTTCCTGTATTTTGGGGGAAGAGAACATGAAGTAGACCATGGCGCAGGTGAGAAACGCATTCTTCGGGATGTGATACCACGACATGGGGTACGGGATACCGGACGACATGACAGGATACTTCCAGAATATCGAGCCGTACGGCTGGATGCGGCCGATGATGTCCTGTGTATCAAAGATACCTGTAAGAGCACGAACTGCTATATAATGAAGGTGAGTCTCACCTTGGGTGCGTTTGGTGTCAAGATAATGAACTTTAGATTCAGGAATCGACATGCGTCGATGGCCTGACTCAGGAAGTATTCAATCACGATAGCGTGTGCGTTAAGATCCTGGACGATCTCGACGCAGCTGTCGTAGAGCTCCATGTACTCTGGGCCAGACCATTCGGCGACATAGTACGGTAAGCGTCTAAAACTCCGGAGTGCGCCAGAGAGACTGGGCGCATGGGTGGGAGTGTTGGTCCCGATTCTGCGTATCCGAGCTTCTTTTAGGGATATCCCCCTGAGAGGATGGAAGAATACCCGGGCAGGACTGCCTGTCACACGAATACGGTCCTGCAGGTCCTTGATACGGGGTGAGAGCACTTTCAAAATCATCATCAGTGGATACTGAGGGTCGAACAATTGAAATCAAGTTACCAGGAAAAGACGCAATGTGTACTTCGACATTTGGGCGAAGACAGAGCTCGTGCGCGACGGAGAGAACAATGTTGGCTTGCCCGTATTCGCTGTTTGTGAAGAACAAAATTTTTCTTGGAGTCGAGGTCGTATTCATGGTAAGTAGAACTGAATGCGCAGCAGGGTGGGGATTTGCTGCTGGTCCGCCATTTTTGGTCAGTGCAATTTATTGCAGACAGTTCTGATAGATTATATGCAGGTCGGACGTCATTGAAGAGACTCGAGCCTGACCTTACCTGCGCAGCTCCTGTAAGAGGAGAAGCTTCCAAATCAAGGACAAGGACAAGGCGCACAAAGTTCGCATGATGCTCGTGAAGCGACGATGCGGGCGTCGGCGAATTCACGTCACTATAAATGCACATTCCTCTGCGACTTTTTATTTGGACCGTCTACAACAACGGCTCCTCTACAATTCTTTGAGCGAATGCGTGGATGTTTGAGTGGTGTTGTACCCGGAAGAGCACTTCTGCCACTAAGATGCAACCATAGACGCTGAGTGGATTTTATGCCCAATTCTAGTAAATCTAAATGTAGATGCCACATCGAGTCTGAGGATGGACAAGGAAGACGAGATAACTGCATTTAGTGCCCTAAAAATGTTTGGTTGTCAGCATCGACAGATCAGGAAGTCGCTCGATGGGGAAAAGCAAAGTAGACCTAATGGCTGAATGTATGGAGAGAAATGTCGACAGCAGCAGCACAAATGGACGGGAAATAGAAGCCCGAGGAACATGCCATAGATGTTCAGTCTGACATTAGTCGTTTCCGTATCCCGTTTGCGCGTCGAAATATAAGGAAGAAGTTCACTCATCAAAATGTTTTCCCACTTCAGATTGTATTGGTACGAAGAAAACTTGAAATGTTGGTGTGCAGATACAAGAATGGAGACGAAGCGCTCTGATCAAGTTTTGTTCAAACCTGATGTCCAGCGCTACTTAATGCCCTTCAAAACGGCATTATCTGTGGTGAGATGGCCGAGCGGTTAAGGCGCCAGACTAAGGCCGATCGCCGATCGATCGATTGATCAATCATGACCAAGTCACTTTGTGATTATCTAATCTGGTCCGAAAGGGCGTGGGTTCGAATCCCACTCTCATCATATCTTTTTCCTTTTTTCTGTATCTTCAATAATTTAATTTCTGAGTGACCCAAATCTTCACTCAGTATACTTGCCCAATACATGTTTGGAAGCAATGGAAAGTCATCTAGCTTAACAGCAACTCTGCTCGTCGCTCGAGCCCCGGAGTCCGGACCAATCATTGATGGAAATCAGGACTTCCATCCTTCAAGTTTTTGTCGATATGCTTGATTGCCGCTCAACCGATTCCTACCTTCTAGTCCCCGGCGTAGCCCTTTCGTGTATCAAAGCTTCTCTGCCCGGTCTACCTCGCTGCTAAATTAACGCATCATTGTACATATAGTAATTACCGTGTTCATGCACGATCTGTTCTCTCCATCTCGTGCTTCTCAACTGTAGTGATGATAGCTTGCAGAAGGCAGTCTGTCTGAGACACAGTCTCCGAGGACATGACTAGGACTACCGACAACTACCGACATATGCCCTTTACACTACTCGATGTTGTACACTAGCATATGGTCGTGATGTGATGGCCTAATAATTAACCCACGCTAGGTGGGTACAAAATACGAAGAAAAGAATGATTGTAGTATAGAAATGTGAAAATCAATCAGAGTGCAGCGTCATCGTTGAGGTTCTATCCGTTCTACCAAGACTCCCTGTGAATACCCAAAACCATGCAAACCATCATCAGTGTCCATATCTGTCACAGGCAACACGTATTCCGCTTGTTTCGCGTGAGCCCAATGCGCATAATACGGATGTCTAGTGACCACCCTTCGCCGAGGACCGGAGTGATAACGCAAGAAGTAGTCTCGAAATAACTCGAGGTTGAGTTTGTTGGCGAGCTGTTTCCATCCATCATATCGAGAGCGTTCTTCCAAAATATCATCAACATCCTCAGAGAGAGGGTTGAATTCGAACGGGGGGACGTCGAACGCGTCAGGTGTGACGGGGAGAGAAGTGTCGGACATGGAATCGTCGTCGTCGTCATTCATGTGAAATGAAGTCAGGATGGGGGATGTGTCGGGGCTGTAGTAGTACGTGGTATCGTTGGAAGATATGGAGGAGTGTGCATCGATTGGATCTTCGCTGACTGTAACGTCGGTCATGATCTCGTCGTCGTGAAATGGAGTGAAGGGCTCTCCGGAGAGCGATAAAGAGTTGGAAGGGGGAGGCGGGGTCATTAAATTGTCGCAATTAGCATTAAGCCCCTCCATGGTCTTCTTGAGATGCTGTAGATTCAGCTCCAGAATCTGTAAAGCCTTATGTGAACTAAAGGTCGACGTCCTTTAGAATGCATGTACCATTATCTCCCGTACACGAGGAACACGAGAGATCTGTACGTCTTCTGGAAATTCGTAGCGGCTGTAGGTCGAGTTCATGATCACGGTCAACGCGATGATAAAAGAATAAATGAGGAATCAAGCAAGCTTGGGATGGGAGGGGGAAAGAAAGGAAAGGAAAGATGACATTTCCGTCGCGGTTCCCTGTATATGTATCATCAGGAATAAAGGAACCGCATTAAGCAGAGTTTCTTTGTACTACCTTCCTTTGTGTTGCCGATTTGGGAACCCACATCCGCATCCGTACGTCCATCCGTAGCAGAATTTGAAACTGCGCCGACCACGCCTTGCCAAGAGTTGCCGAACATTGCGCTGCACGATGCGGTTGTGATACAAAGGCGGGGCGGTATACCCTGTGGATAGTTACAATCTAACATATACACATCAATTATACGCAGTAATACGTTCGCATATGGTAAGCGTGTCAAAACCTAAATGAACTCTCAAAATTGGTGCCAGTGTACAGGATATTTTTTACCTTCTAATAAAACATGCATAAGAGATAAAAATCGGATTAAGAATGCCAAACGTCCATATAAGTAGTCCTGAAAGTTTTATGATGATTCCGAGTCCGAAGTCCCAGGAGTAAAGTGTGTGACGCAACATGGTACAAGGATGGTGACGATGAATGAACAGCATAGTGTTGTGGTCGGTAAGTCAGGGAGTGGGTTCTGGGTCCGGAACAAACGGCATAGCATCATCTTCCTCTTCTTCCAAGATTGGAGAGTCGATTTCCTCATCATCCGGGTCCGCCTCTGCGTCTGCGTCGGCTTCGTCGAAGATGGCGTGGAACTGTAATGATATCAATCAGTGACGAAGAACGACAATCGATGAAAGAGTATTACATGTGTAATGAGCGCTTTAACGAGTTTATTGGTATGTCCCATGTTAGCCAGAAGCATGGTGAAGTCGTTTTTGGGAGGGCGCAACAGATTGGGGCTGAAAACGATCGACAATGCTTCTGCCGTCATTTGATTGTACTCTTCAAAGTCGGTGACTCTGTCGCACGAATGAGTTCGAAAGAATGCATAAAGAAATGTAGTACATACTTGTCGAGATGCTCTGAAACGCGCTTTAGAAGGTCAAAGTTTGCTTGTGGCAGGCTCTGGACGATGCGTTGTATCGCTGATAATCGAGCATCCAGATCTTCGAACTCTGTATTCGGTGATCAATCAGGTGGCGAGCCCAGGGAACGTGAGAAAACGCACTTGTCGCTTCAATGATCTCGAAGTAAGACGCAGCAGGAAATACGGGCTCTGGAAGTAACCGAAACCACGACTTCACAAGATCGCACACAGCATGGATATCCGTCGAACTTTTAATCGGGCTTAACCCTACAAAGAAAACGACTTAAATAACGTTGTATTGTGGGAAAAGTTCTTCCTACCTCGATTGTAAGCGTCACGGAGACTGGTGATCTCAGAGGTAGCACCAGCAATGCGATCTGGAGAACATTGTCAGTACAAAACCAGTACTGCATCCACCTGGTGCTTACAAATGCCAACTTCAGTTAAACCACGGCTTTCGATCTCTGAGAGACATTGCTCGATCACTTTTGGCAGAGCGCCATAGGGAACGTCTCCTCCTTCAGCTTCTCGCTCCAGCAGGATTTGTGGGTCAACACCAAAGACTGTCATAAGGTGTAAGGGAGGGTAGTAGATTAGGCACGGATATCGACTTACCAGCGTTAGGGTCTCTTGATGGTGCTGAAGATCCTGCCCTGAGATCGGACAATTCGGGCTTGGGCGAACTGCCGATATACGTAAGTCGACGTTTAGCCGCCATTTTCGTCACCCGGTTGATAGTCTCCAACCACTTGGTCATATCCCGCTTGTTCATCGCCTGCAGTAGATAATGGCCTCCGTCTTCAGTGTCGACCTTGAACATATATGAGCGCTCGTTATTGATGAACTCGACCACGCGTGCGTCAACCAAGCTGAGCACCAAAACCGGCTTCCCAGTGGGGGTGAAGTCGAGTTCAGAGACTGTTCGTTTCAACTCGGGACCGTGCGTAGGTTCACTGCCAAAGGCACTGGAGATCGGTCGCATGAAGTGCAAAAACGCCGACATGCTTTTCTTGTTGCGATGCTGTTTCGTCGGAGTGCCGGGACGCTTTCGGGGTCGCATGGCTTTATTAAGCATGTCTTCGCGCTTCTCGTTCCTTGACTGCTCCAGAAGTTTCTCCTTTTGAAGCCTACTCCGCCAATTGCGATCACGTCTGATCTTGTCCGTCTGGGCCAGCAGTATGCGTTGAAATGGACGAGACAGCCTCCTAGTCGACGGCGGACCATTGGCGTTCCCATGTAGTCCTTCGCGTTGGCCTTCCTCCCGTATCCCCCGATGATCAAATTGCAGGGTCACGACTTCGCGTTCGATGTTGTTCAAACGTTCAAAGCCCCGGCGCGCTATATCGCCACGTTGCCGGGACGAGTGAAGTGGCGGTGTGTTGGCAATCAGATTGCACAAGTGCCTGGATGACGAAAATCAAGGACCTGTCTCGCTGTGGGTAAAATGACTCACCTGCGTTTATCAAAGTTGACGAGGCTCTGACCATCTTGGCTTGGCTCTACTACATCAGGTGTCGATATAACGTCAAGAAGCCGTTCTATGACCCAACCCATATCAACTGTTAAAGCATCCTTTGACCCTAAAGACTGGATAGACGATCGTGACAGTAGAGATGACAGAGAATCACATTGCGTGTTGCGGCTTGCCGCCACGTTTTGCCAGGCCCTATAGTGCATTCGACTCTCAACGCTCATTACTGCAGACGACACCACGGCTTCAACAAATGAACGAACACAGGCTTGGTCAATCAGCCTCGATTTCGAACTCTTTTCTGTATTCCGTATACGGCTGATTTCAATGGTCCGGAGCAGGAGCTCCATCCGGGCTTGTCGAGCTTGTAGTCCTAATCGTGGCGCCACAATCTTTGATATCAGCCATTTGCGTAAGATGGCGTACGCCCTGATACAACTGCGAACACCGGGGGGAAGAAGTCGATAGAGAGAATCTTGGCCAAGTTCTGAGATCAGAAGTGAAGGTTCGACGTCTTGGATGTGAGAATAAATGGTCTGAATTTCGATACTATCTTCGGCGGTGGGGCCTTCTTTAGACGAAAACCAGCCGGTTCGGTCAGCGCTTTGAACTTCAAGTAAGTCAGACGTGATGTAAAGATCCTGTTACGGACCCGGTTTTAGCGTCAGAAATGAAACATCAGAGAAATATATACCTCTTCCGTAACATTGCTAAACGTCGCACAAGCCATGCCGTCAAGGGTCTCCACTAGCTCCTCAGCATTTATTCGATCAATATCAGGGGATTCCCTAGCGCTCATGTTCCGCACACGGACAATGCTTGGCGACGGTATGATGGCCGATGATGAGGAAGTTCGTGAAGAAGGGCGCATCGACTGACTTCGGAAATTACGGCGAAGAGACTGCCTCATCTCACGTAATGACGACATGGACTGCTTTAGACTAGCCTCCCCTTCAAGTTCCGCGGGAACACGAAAAACGTGATCATCAGGACTCTCCAAAAAAGACTGCAGGCTTTGCAGCAACTGCGGGTCATCCAAAACATCTTGGGCGCCACCTCCCCCAGTGACCCACTCCAGCATTGTCTCGAGCACCTCTGCACGAACATTCGCTTTTGACAAATATTCAGATAATCGTGGTGGTGAGCTTCGAGGCTGGGCTTTGATGTACATCTTTCGTAGCAACTTGAGAAGGAAGGAAAGTTAAAATCGCGGAGAAAAAGAAGCATAGCGGTTTTTAGACTCACTTCGAAGAACACCAAAGGGGTGACGAAGCTACGAAACACGTTCCACCATACTTTGGAAAACTCCTTTCGGTCAACTACAAGCTCTCGAGTGCCTTCGCGCAAAGACATCTCGCCGTTGTCGTCGGCGACAGAAACACATATATTCTTGAGTCCATGAACCAAAATATCGACAAGATTGTTCAGCGTTCCCGCCTGTACAAGAGCTCGCAATGGCCTATCTGTCGATGTTTCTGACGTCACATAAGTCGGCCGGTTGGACAGGGCTGGGAGTGAACTGCGTCGCGCCATGCTGCTCTTACGGTCTAGAACCTGTGACGACCCCGGCTTGACTCGTATTGACGGTGTACGACCCGGAGGCTTCTCAGAGAGATCCGTGATACTAGAACTCGGCGGTCGTGATGGTGCGCGAGAAGAGCGACGAGAGCTCGGTACGGAATCATTACCACCTTGGACAACAAGAAGGAGATCCCCATTGTGTACCGGGATTACTGTACCTCCGAGGCTCAACGAAGCAAGCACGCCGGCTGTTGGATCAAACGGTGGTACTCGACGTTCTTCTTGCCGTATACGTCCATCGACAGCACGGACAGCGTGGATATCTGTTGCCGCATCGCTATCTAGTCGTCCGCGTGATGCAAGGCTCCGATCAACAAGACATACTGTGGGAAGGGGTTCGGGGAAAACCAGGGGTAATAACGACACATTTGGAGGATAATTCGAAGAAGGTCGTGACCAAAAGTGAGGCTCGAACAAGCCTTTCCGACGAGGTTCTGCCGCTAATGAAAGGGACATGAATTGGTCGATTCTGTCATGGGAAACAATAAGATCGAAATAGGATCGGAGCGAACATATATAACATACCGAGCGAACTTGAGGCCTATACCACCACCACCACCACCCTCCATGAACATCTCGCGCCAGTATGTTACCAGCTTCTTGACATCTTCACTGACTTCGTCGTCTGATAGAACGATCTTCCTCGGACATAGCGAAAACGCAGTTCTGTATGCCTCAAACCACTTGCGAATGGTCTCCATCGACTGAGCCTTCAGCGTCTCATCGGGACCCTCATCCTTCACCTTGTCCATCTGCGTCTTCACCCGAGTCCTCAGATCCCCTCCCCATGGTGTCGTTTTTGGCTCTTGCACGCCAATAAACGCACCGTCGTCATCCGGATACACCCACGCTTCGACAGCAGCAACCGCGGAGGCTTCCACCCTCTTCCACACCTTCTCTAGCCGTGCGACAGGTGCACAGCACACCGCAGCCTTGATCGCTTCCCAAGTGCATGCATCACCACTTGCCCTACAGATCTCTGCTACCCGAACCCACACGGAGATTAACTCTGAGCGGGAATGTGTTCGCGATGTACGTTCTTCTGACTTGCGATTAGGAGAAGATAAATGAGGAGAGCCCACGTAACCACTGGACGTATCCGCTCCTAAAATCTGCATCAGCAACAGTTTTGTGAGCCAGTGTGGACGGTCGTCGCTGCCGAACAGTGCGCCAAAATAAGTCTCTGATGTCTTCGGCGTGGAGGATAGCCCATCGTGCCCGAGAATGTAACCTGCAGTCAAGTTCTGTGGAGCGCTCTGAAGGGCACTGCGATGGAACAGGGTGAGAGTACGTGCGATAAGTTGGGGGTCAAGCGATAACAAAACATCGCGTGATAGTCCTTCACGATCAAGAGCAGTAGCCCAAGACGCTTGTGGTGGCGTTTTTGGGGGAAAAGGTGGGTGTAAGGTCTGATTTTCCAATGTTCTGATATCAGTCGATGTCCCTTTCCATGATGGGACGGGTGACGGGGGAGAGTCATATGTAGTCAATAGATCCATTAATGAAGGTAACTTCGATGGTTCATCAGGCCTCGGTGAGAAGGTGCCTAAATTTGGGGAAGCAACGTTCGGCATGCTGGGGGAATGAACAGGATTTGGGGATCCGACAGGAGAGGGGACGTAGAGGGCCTGCATTGAGGTCGAAGTGGTAAGAGATCCAGATGTCGATTTTACTACAGCAAAAGATGCCCCTGGTATGGTTTCGGCTCTCCATTCTTCCCAAGCAGAAAAGTCTGCGGGCACTTCGTGGAACCTCAAATACTCGCCAGCTAACCACACGACTCTCGAACGCAAATCTTCCTTCGCATCATCCTCCGCCCCAGAAATAAGGTACTCGGTGCAACGCAAGAACTCTGCTTCATACTTCGCTTGACCAGCGAGCGCTGGGAGACAGAGAAGATTGGCTGAAGCAGAATCCTTCCAT
Source organism: Armillaria ostoyae (assembly GCA_902506015.1). Lineage (NCBI taxonomy): Eukaryota > Fungi > Basidiomycota > Agaricomycetes > Agaricales > Physalacriaceae > Armillaria > Armillaria ostoyae. The sequence continues at coordinate 4,790,017 of LR732082.1, forward strand.
TTCTCCTGCTCGGCGGAGGCGTCACTGGTGAAGAAGGTGGTACCAAAGATGCATTCGTGGACTAGTGCCTCGAAGGTCCCCTTCTGAATGGTTCCATTGTCATCGAGCGAGAGGTCAGGATGCGTTCTCCTTCCCCAGTATGCCCTCTTCTTTCGGACCCCGCCGTCAGCTTTACGCAAACGATCCTTTCCACCGGTGTCTAGCCCGCCTTCCTTGCCCTCGAGTTCTAACTCTGCAATCTCTTCTTGACTTGGCGGTACCAACACCGTCGGGAAAAGATCCTTTATGGCAGCGCTTCTGTCACCCGGAGGCTTGTAAAAGTATAGCTTGGAGCCTTTCAGCTCGAGCTTGAACGGTTTCCATCCCTTGGACAATGCCACGTGTGAATTCTGGAGGTTGTGCGGTACATCCGCGAGGCGATTTATTAACCCCTTGTGGTATACAATCTGTGAAGCCCGTTTGGTAATATCAGCTTCAGCGTTGTCGTCGGTTTCAGATTCAACAGCGGTGTTAGGGGATAAGAGTGCATTCGAACGCGACCCAGTCGTACCAGGTACCGAGGAAGGGCCGGGTTCTGGTTGTATTGACCTTGAGTGGGCGCCGAAACCAAAAGGAAATGCGCCCTTTCCATCGAGCTCGCCCGAACCTTTACGTTTCGGGCTGGGGGGAAATCTAGGGGAAGCCAATTTAGATGATAATTTAGGAGTGAAGGAATGAGAGCGCGTATGGACGTGTGAAGGAGGGGATTGTCTGGAAGGAGCGGTAGATTCTTCGCCATTAGGCGCGGAAACAGAAATGGTTACAGGCGACAGAATGGGGGCGCTGGAAGGCGATTGTTCCGGAGGAACACTGGTGATGATGGTAGGGAAAGGTTGACGTCCTGTCTGACTGCTTGCGACGTGCTGCTGTGGCTGCCGTGGCTCGGGTCTGCCCCCGCCGCTGCTCCTGTTGCGATACTGGGCGACCTTGTCCTGAAATACTGCGCTGACAGGAGACTCAACGACGGCAGACATGCTCCCCAGGTCGTCAGCAGACCGCGACCATGCTTTTCGAGACATACTCCGCAAGTCGCCGAGACCGGTGGAGGAGGCGATGGGGGTAGACGGCGAGCTTGGAGGGTGAAAGGGGGAAATGTCGAGTGAATTCGGCGGTCGTGTCGAAAGATCTAGCACAGACCTAAGGCGGTAAGAACGTGTTAACGGCGACCAAATGAATAGTGATAGGCAACTCACCTGGCGTTAGAACCAGCATACCCGTCCAATATCGGTCTCGGATCTGTTGGGTGCGAAATTTTGTGCTTCCTGGCCGACGAATTGCTCGCCCTGGGCTCCGTTGAGCTACCAGAGCTAGATTTTGGTGAGGAAACGCTACGGCCGAACCATTTAGAAGGCTTGGAAAGGAACTGAGTGATGCCTGCAGTAGGCGAATTGGAACGAAGGGAAGTAGGACCGTTCGGTGAGGACGAATCCTGGGGACTCAATGTATTGGAAGACGGAGCACCGCGTCGTGGCATTCGGCCGGTAAAGAAGAGATTTTTCTGTGTCTGTAGGCGTCGTCTCTAGTCGTTCTTGTCGTCCTGCAGCAAGGAAATCAAAGTCAGGCCACGACATCGAGAAATAGCAAAAGTCGCGCACCAGCAGCGCCTGTTCTTACTTAGTATCGATATTTCCTGACTGTTGCACTGTGGTTGAACGAAATGTGCATGGAAGTAATAAAGCAAGACGCGTACGACGTTGTCGACGGTGGAAGAGTTGGGTTTGTTTGCCTCCCCTTTGATGCCAAATTGAAATTATGCCTTTCTTGGCCTTCTACTCCCGCGATAAGTAACCGTTACTTATCTGCCATCTTAGAACGCCGTGAATGCTCGGATATAAAAATTCCAGGGGAATTCTAGTGAAAACTAACGGAGGGTACAGGTCCGGACGCTTTTTTTGTGATTCAAATTTTTTGGGTGCATTCAAGCGCATGCCTATTAGTCTAGAGAACAATTTTTTCTGCTCAAATCTGCGTATCTGTATTCCAGACGGCAGAAGCCATTCTTCTGTCTTCTCCGTCAGTTGATGGTGATTTTAGATTTAAGAGCATATGCAAATCTTAACGGCCTATTATCCCCTTCCTTGATTCACCCCAAAATGCACCTACTCGGAATGGCAATATCCAAACTCTTGAAACCGGCTCTGTCGAGGGAAGTTTTACTTCCTCATCTCCATTGAAATGAGCGGACGGACGGTCTTCTCCCAGTCATCTCGCAGTCTAGTTTAGTCAACATTTAGAGGGTAATACAGTAGAAGGTCACCACAGTATACAATTCTTTATTTATACGAAGGTGGGTCAAAGAGTAAATGTAGATCATCACAGGAAGAAAACGGTAAACATCGATTTGAGCTCTCCCAACGCTCAATGGTCTGAAGAGAATTTGATTGCAGGGAACGGAGAGCTCAAAAAGCGGTGCATCCACGAAGTAAAGTAAGGATCGGATGCCGCAGTCGAGTAAGAGCATGGAAACGTAAAAAAAGGCATCGTGAGCACATGCTCTACGAAGAGAACCGATAATACTCTTCCCGATACCCGGAATTGAGACGATTGGACAACGAACCATAGGAAAGGAATTTTCATTGGTCGGATATATGAAACCCGCAAGAGACTTCGTTCGGTTTACACTTGTGAGAATTTTAATAGCCGGAGAGGCACCATTCGGTATGCCTGCTCTCGTGTCGGCCCCGAATCGAAGCAGTGCGACCGTCCCTGAGGTCTGAGATCGTATAGATCGTATGTCTGCACCTGTCTGCTGACAAAATGAATTGCAATGTGTCACTGGGAACGGACACGTACCATCATTAAAGATCGACAGGTCTGCTTGTCGAGCCTCCTGAAATTACTATTGGCCCGTTGACCTCGAAAGTGGTCATTATTGGGCGCGAAAGGTTTATGCGGATATCTGATAACGCAGTTAGGTATGTTCAGGGCAGCCAGGGTAAGCATTACTTATTCACCGGGGAATAGAAAAAGAGTCAACAGATCTGAGATCATTACCGGAGAAATTTTTATCAGTATATTGGAAACTGGAGCTCACACTGCCTGGGCTCTGGACCGTGGTCGGCGTTCGCCGCTATCTTCACGTAGGTTATGGGTCCATATGGGTGTAATGTTCCGTAGTTCATAATGGCGTCTTTCTGTGCAGGTCTCATACACAAGTTACAGCATCTAACCGTCAGTTTTATGGTAAATATACCAAGAAGACAGGCCTGACCGTTCATCGATTTCTTGAAATCGGACTCATGCATAAAGTCACTCAAGCGGCAAGCTGTGCGCTATAAGGTACCAAGGTTATCCGCTGACCATCCAGGTACAAGAATAAATCGATTGAAAGTCGGCATGATAATGTGGCGGCGATTGTCCATAACGTATCACGATCGTAGGCCACGATCACTGTAAGGCGAAGTAAGCTAGAGTCCACCGTCTCTAATAGAAACTCGTCCGTTTCGTTGTGCTCTTAGAATTTTATGAAGTCCTATGAAGCGAGTCTACAGAATGCAGACGTTGTGAACAGTGGCAGTTATGCACTGATGACTGAATAGTCGGTAATGCACCTCTTTGAAAGGCAGACGATGTGTGAGGTCGCGAGTGACGTTATACAAGGGGGTCACTAGCCTGGATGATATAACATATGAGCGAGAGGCTCGGTGTATCAGCGTACCATCAGCTTAGCGCCCAAGATAAACATGCTGTGATAGTGAAATGCTTGTCGCCGTATCATCTGCACAAGAGTATTCGTGGGCTCCTGTAACGAAGAAAATCCTGATTAGCGTGGCTCTCGGATTATTACGCATTTAGTGACCCACCATAATACGAACCAAACGAAAGCACAAATTCAAAGCTATATGAGCAGCCATCAATAGATACATCATTCTTCACCACGTAATAGCCGGCATCGAATCAAGCCTTTCTCACAGGCGATCGATGAGGCAGATTGGGTGTATCCCAGGCCATGCGCATTTGAGGCGACCATTTAAATATCTTGGTTGCCGGCCCTCCAAGGTTATTATCGAAGTGTTCCTTACCAACGAATCAGAACGATGTTATGGAGCTACCGTCAAAGGTAGCGATCCCTGGCCTTCGACCGCAGCACAGCTTGTCGATCCATACGAGGATTCAGGATTCGACATGGTTTCAGTCGGGCGTTAAGGGCGGGACTCCTCTTGAGCAGATACTTCCGGTCACTCCGTACCATCCGGTTTCGTGAGAAACTCGTTCTCTGGTATATACCGCGGCAGTGGTAAGAATTCCAGTGGTGAGTAAATCAATGCGAGCTGATACACGGAGTCGTATACAATGGCAATCATGATTCACACTGTCCGATGCAAAATCTTTAGGGGAAGATAAGATTTTGAAGAACCTTACGACGGGTCTTCTTGGTCGGAAAGTTGGAGCCTGGGAACGATTGTGGGCCGTCCGTTCGTTGGTGACTGTGGTTTTAAGAAGAGACGCAATTTAGTAAGGGTAACGACCTCGTTAATGGTCATGGTCATTGCTTACTATATCTGAAAAAATACTAGTGGTGACGCCGATGGTGAAACGGTTATCATGCTTGCCTTCCAAGCAAGCGGTAGGGGTTCGACTCCCCTTCGGCGTACTTTGTTATTTATGTCAAAGTGTTTTGCACACGAAACCGCCAGTGTGGTGACTTACTCTTTGACCCCAAAGGGACTGTTTTGATACTGTAACTTACCAGAACTTAGTACTTACCGTTACTCACCTACCACTCGCGCACTCACATGACTGATGGGCGGACGTTCGTGTTCGCGCTTTTAGACATTTCTTTATAAAGGGACACCGGTGACTTATGTAAAAAGATACGAAGGATCTGATATGATACATAAATGGGAGTCCTACAGCTCAAGTATGTAGCGGCGCGTAAAAGAAGAAGAATACCCACTTGTAATCAAGGGCGGGTCCGGGTTGTTCAACTCTGCCTGGCTAGTATTCGTATTTCATGGTAGCGACAACAGTCAGGTGCAAGCAGGTTACATACAGGTGCCGGCAGCTACATTCAACGTATGTCTTTCCGCGCTTCTGTCTTGAACCTCAAGACAAGAACTCAAATGGTCCTACACCGTGTGGTTCATCAATTAACCCAGCAAATAACCAAGTCAGGTAACAGTGATACACTAGGGCTGCACTACAGAATGAATAAAAAACGGTCACCTCGGTTGGCTCTGACTAGAACTGACTCGCCTTCGAGCTTGAAATTGCGGAGTCCGGAGGATTTTCGACGGTCGTTGTCGTCGAGAAATTTCTTAATGACCGGGATTGTACGCAAAGTACGATTATCCTACGTTAAGGACAATAGATCATGCCAATATCCGTCAGGTAAAAAATGTGCTGTGATGGTTGTTATTTGCTTTGCTTCTATGGCATCTGAAAGCGACTTGAACCAGTGCTTTGCAGCCTAGGATATCTAGATGAGCGAAAAATGACCAATCAATAAAAATGAGGCGTACAGCACGCGGCGTGTTCGCCGAGTCCTCTACGTGCGAAATCTCAGGGGAGTTCCTTACTTCGCTATGATACGTGTCTAGACTGCGAACGGGTGGCGGAAGAGCGTGGGCGAGCATTCTTAGCAGGAATTAGTATCCCGTCTTCCTGCATTTAAGTGGACACGAATACTTGGCGCGGCTCATAGTTGACTAAAACTAGTTAGTAGTGGCGCACTCATCCGTACTGACTCTTACATGATCACGAATACTATTCGATTTCGACCGTTAATTCACGTAACATGTAACGGGACCCTGTGAAGTGAAGCTCCCGGTAATTCGTAACGCATAACAAGCCCTTCTGAGAGGTAGTATCGGCCCAATTTGGTAATTTTGGCGCCGGAGACACTATATATGGCAATTTTCTATTATATTTTGGTGAATGAAGCTATGAGTATGACAATTTTGCCATAAAGCATAACGCGTAACACCCCATGAAGCTACGGTCGAAATCGAACAGTAGCAAATTATCACTTTATTTTCCGACGGCTTTTTACATGCACAAGCATTCGCAATATTCGCAATCCTAGACTTTCTTCATCTACCGTGCACGTTATCACCATATCCACAGTCTGCAAAGCAAATAACGACCAACCTGCTACTGTTCAAAAACAGACCGCATTCTTCGGGCCCTCGGTCTTGCACCCGAACGGACTAGCGCAGTCGGCGAACAAGACGAACTCTTCGCCATTGCAGATAAAGATGTACGCATTGCCGCCGTTGACGCTGGCGGTGTTCGCGCAGCCGACGGCGCCTGTGAAAGCCAAATTGAGAACCGGAGAACTAGCCACAGACGATGATGATACATACCAGCCCCATCGGGTGTGCACGGCTCGCCCACGTCCTGCGCCATCGCAGCTCCGGCGAAGAACGAGAATGCAAGGATGGCTGCGATGGAGAATTGCATGATGAAGGTATGCAGGGGATAACTGAGTAGCAGCGGATTCGATGCTGGGAGAATGTACAAAAACTTCGACGTTTTTATACTTCAAGAAAATCAGTATAACAATAGCACTCCACTCCCGACACCCAGTGATTCCTGCCCGAAGGAATTTTGACGGAAATGGTTTGTGGAGCAGAAACAGTTTCCTGAGACGCGTTGCCATCTGTCAGAAATCAGATTTTGGCGGGGAGAATTCTGTTTTTGACCGGATGGAAACTGTATAAAGAAATTCTTGCAGTGCCACTACACATTTCCTTCATGCAGAAACTCATGCATCACAGGAGTGCTCGCCTTCGTGAGAAGTCTCCGGGTGCTGCGGAGGATTTCGAATAGATGGGGATTTGAGAAGCATAAGGGTGATTAAATAATTCAGCGAGGCGCAGGATGGATTAAAATAGCAAGAAGTTCAACCTCCGGAATCACGTTTCAGATATTTATCTCTCGTCAGAACCGTAAGTCGTCGACTTGTGCTCCAACGGCTTGGGTCCCGCGCCACCTATATATGAAGCGGCACAGTGCCATCAGCCCGCGCACCCTAATACGTGCGTATATTGCAAGTTGAATGAAACGTTGTCCGCCGCTCACTCGGTTTCGAGGCTGTTGGCATGGAATAAAAGTAAGATAACGCTGCCCACAGGCGCTGCACTATTCAGTGGCCTGTGGTTCTTTTCATTCAAAAAAAGTTCGTTTCAACACTTGAACAACTGGAAAACTTATCGCACGTTGCACTGTAAGTAGTGGGGCTACTCCAACGAGTTACACCACTACCACTGCCCTGGAACTTGATCACTTTGACCAGGCTGACTGCGTGTCGTGCGGCATGCCGTGAGCCCCTGCGCATTATCCGTAAATTACAAGGAAAGAAAGGTAATCCTCCGCTCACTTGATGAAGCGGTGAGCCATCGCAGGGCGTGGCAGATCCGAGTCCTGAAAATGGGGTGGGCGGCACAGGATGCATTGAATGGTACAACAAGAGCGTTACTCAGCTTGTACCGACCAACTGATAAAATTTACGACAATCGTGACAAGGTGAAGAAAACTCCGGCGTAAACGAAAAGAAGGAGTGGGATCCCCAGCTCTTCGGAGAGGTTTGCAGTTAACAGATGTCAAGGCAGCATTATGCTTAGAAATTCAATTTAATTGAATAATGGTCTATGATACACCTCGAGTCTGGGCAACGACGGTGATGATGTCCAAGAAAACGACAAGGAATACATTCAAGTTTCATGATGGCGAGGGTGAGGAGTTGAATGGCCTTGAAAATGACAAATGGTAATCAAGTAACAGGCCGAACACCAGTGTGCGACGGAGAAGGCTGTTCAGAGGCGTAATATCTCTGATTCAAGTCAGTCAGCAGACTAAAATGAGTGAGAGACCCCATACCGTCATGGCCTCAGATGGCCAGTCCTCCCACAAAGGTCCAGCCAACATAGCCCATTCACCGCCACCAACTTGCCCATCTCTGCCGTCACCCACTGATACTTCTGCAAGGCATCCCTTGTTGGACACTAGGAGAGACACTGATCCAGTTAATAGCACCAGTCATGGCGATAGTCCTTGGAAGAAAAGCGGCCGAGATTGTCGGTCCTCTCTGACTATATCCGCGGTCGTTGAGTCGAGGTCGAGGAATAAGATTGAAGAAACGGCAATGAGGTGTACAGAGAACAGAGAGGTATGAAACAGTTTGGCGAGAGCTACCCTAGTGACCAGAGATACAGCAGCTGTAAAAAATGTTAATCTCATCACGAGTGTACACATCGTGTTCAGCGTCGAGCGCGAAGAAGAAAAAGGGGTGGTCCCACGGGGTTATATCGTATTATTCGTGGTCTAGATACTGTTGAACAAGTGTGAGATGTGAAGGCAATTTTAAGAGACAGCCGAGGAAGAGCAATCGATGCTCAAAAAGAACGGGTAACAAGTATGACGTGTGACAAGAGCGCGGATCGGGAGGCAAATTGTCCCATCAGACACAGCCACAAAAGGCTCAGATTAAGATATGGCTCAGCGCTTCACGACCACATCACATGAAATTCACGTGATAAATGTGACATTTCATCCAAAAAACCGGTCTTTCCTTTGGGGCATCAGCTGTACCCCCGTTTTAGGAAATATACTTCCTACAAAATGTAGATATTACTACTTACAAACTTTTGTTGGGAGCCGATTCTCGAAAAAGTGAATATTGATCATGCCCCAAGGGATTTACCACTTAATTGGACTACAACACGAAACTACTTAGCCAGGTCAAAAATACCGGAGATATTGCACCAAACCAAATAAAATACTTTCAAGGATAGGTCAGAACAAATGTATGCTAAGTGTGCTCATATCCGAGGGGACAAACGAGTTGAGCAAGCGACGTGGCTAATTTAGCGCGGCTGTCACGCGAAGTCACGAACCACGTGATGTGGTCGTGAAGCGCTGAGCCATATCTTAGCATTGACCGAATCCTGTATTATTATACACAGGACTCGGAACTACCGTCATGATTTCCATTACTCGTCACATATTCAAGCATCGTCGACCCTTTTCTCGGCGTACTTCCCCCTTAGTAGCCCGATCTCTATCATTCTACTAGTAGGGTGAGGGCCATCGCGGCGCATCTGCGTGGCGGTACCGAGTCCTATGTTTATATTGTAATTAGGTTCACCTATATAGCGGGATTTTCTGGCTCTGTCTTTCATCATGTCCACGTCATCTATAAAACCTTCCAACTGAGCTCACCTTCTTAATGTTAGGCTGTCGTTATACCATACACGTCTATCTGTGTCCACAAAGGATATATAGACGGTGCAATGCACTAGCAGGAGTCAATGATGGTGGCCGTGTCCTGATAATTAACATCAATAAGTAGCGGATCAGGAAGGCGGCAGAGAAATATGGGCATACGCCGTAGTTAGAGTCGATTTCAGCGAGAGTTCGTCTTATTTTAGGCCACCGTGAGTAAGAGAGTACTAAGCATATGTTAATGGCATTCTTACCATTCTCGGCGTAGACACCGGAGATGTATACCTTACGTTTGCACTGACTCTGGCACTTAACAGGACATCATCCGATAGAAACTACTCACCGCTGACGAAGAAGTTGATGATCTTGAAGAGAACCATGAGGTCGAGAAGTAAGGAGCACAAATGATGCTCGTACATTAACGGTACCGCAGTCGTTGTGTTGGATAACCTTGTCCTCGGCGTAGTAGGCACCACCACCGATGATATTAGTATAATCGCTGGCTTTGTTGATTTTCTACAGAGCATAGAGTGTGTTAGTATGCCTTTGTCGAAGTTAAGTATACTTACAATGGTGATAGCATCTTGTAAATGAGTGCGTGTGAATGATTAGTGACTGGTGGTATTAAAAGAAAATATTCGTACCGCAGATGTCCTCAAACTGTATGACTACATTAAACGAAGCATTCAGAACCATTTAGAATAGTTACTCACACAAACAAATTTCAGAGTGCAGTCTAAGGATGCTCAGACAAAATCGAAAACCGATACAAGGGGAAGAGAACGCACATCCGGTACAGTCTGGTACAAGAAAGCGGTTGAGAGAAGGCCCAGCGGAAACGAACTAGAAACGAAGTACGAACACCTTCGGCCTGGTTGGCGCCAATGATAACGTTCTGCAAGAGAGCACCCTCGTGAAGGTAGAAAACCATCGCGAATATCAGTACAACGATCTCTGAAAGCGCAAAGAAACGAAACATATACCTGCGTCTTCCCAGTCTGCGTGGCGAAGCAATGAGCACTGGATCGACAGCTAATCATGAGACGACGTGCGTACATCCTTTAGATAGTCTAATGTGATAGCAAGTGTTCACGACAATGTTCGCGCTCATGTAAAAACACGTACCTGCAAGCACCACTTCCACAGTCATAATTCTTCCAGCCACCATCGAAGACTTTGCCCGTGGCAACCTCGATGACCGCTTTGCTGGAAACCGTACCAGTGGCAGTTGGAAGACCACCAATATAGGCGTCACAGGCCATAGAAAGGCCTGCCAGAGGGGCAACAGACAAAGCAAGCGGCAGATGCATGGAATTCAGAGATCCTGGGGTCGACGTATCCTGAACACAGCCGTTATATAGCCATCCAAAATTTATGAGGGCGCCGTTGCCATAAATTATCAGTAAAAATCCGGATTCAAGTGCAGCAGACGAGCGCTGACGTTGGCCACGACCAGGACCAACTTCACGGGTGAAACCCTCGGCACTTGTCTTGTCAAAAGCTTTGATCCTGAGCGGATATTTGTCGAGCGGCCAGATAAGCCCGTGTAGGGTTGCATTCAAAGAACTCCGGAACAATGTTGTAACAACGAGGGTTACAACAAGCGGGGCCCCGCGCTAAGCAAATCATCCGCCCCGGTCCTTGAATTCGTTCGGTATGTGAACTTGGGAGTATTCTTTCTGGAGGAATTGTCAATGTAAAATGGTGCCAAGAAATATCTTTTGTATGTGAACAATGATATCGCAGGACCAGACACGATTTGGACGCGGGTGAGCGAAGAAAAAATCAATGCAGGTAGAGAGATAAGATCGGCAATATCCGAAAGATAAGATAGGTCGAATCGCATAATAACCGAGTAATCCTATATACATTGGACTCGGAACTGTGACTCTGCCTGGCTAGTATTCGTGGTAGCGACAACAGTCAGGTGCAAGCAGGTTACATACAGTGCCGACAACTGCATTCAACGTATGTCTTTCCACGCTTCTGTCTTGAACGTTGAACGTTCTAACTTCTCCTCCAGACAAGAACCCAAATGGTCCTACACTGTGTGAAGAGGAAGTGAAAAGTTCGTTAAACCAAGACAGGTAACAGTGATACACTAGGGTTGTACTACGGAATGAATTAGAAACGGTCACCTCGGTTGGCTCTGACTAGAACTGACTCGCGTTCGAGCTTGGAATTTCGGAGTCCGGAGGATTTTAGACGGTCGCTGTCGTCGAGGAATTTCTTAATGACCGGGATTGTATGCAAGGTACGATTATCCCATGACAATAGATCACGCCAATATCCGTCGGGTAAAAGATGTGCTGTGATGGTTGTTATTTGCTTTGCTTCTATGGCATCTGAAAGTGACTTGAACTAGTGCTTTGCAGCTTAGGATATCTAGATGAGCGAAAGATGACCAATCAATAAAAATGAGGCGTACAGCACGCGGCGTGTTCGCTGAGTCCTCAATGTGTGAAATCTCGGGGAGGTTCCTTACTTCGCTATGATACGTGTCTAGACTGCGAACGGGTGGCGGAAGAGCGTGGGCGAGCATTCTTAGCAGGAATTAGTATCCCGTCTTCCTGCATTTAAGTGGACACGAATACTTGGCGCGGCTCATGGTTAACTAACACTAGTGGCGCGCTCATCCGTACTGACTCTTACATGATCACGAATAGCAAACTATCACTTTATTTTCCGACGGCTTTTTACATGCACAAACATTCACAATATTCGCAATCTTAGACTTTCTTCATCTACATGCACGTTATCACCATATCCACAGTCTGCAAAGCAAATAACGACCAACCTGCTACTGTTCAAAAACAGACCGCATTCTTCACGCCCTCGGTCTTGCACCCGAATGGACTAGCGCAGTCGGCGAACAAGACGAACTCTTCGCCATTGCAGATAAAGATGTACGCATTGCCGCCGTTGACGCTGGCGGTGTTCGCGCAGCCGACGTCGCCTGTGAAAGCCAAATTGAGAACCAGAGAACTGGCCACAGACGATGACGATACATACCGGCCTGATCAGCTGGGCACGGCTCGCCCACGTCCTGCGCCATCGCAGCTCCGGCGAAGAACGAGAATGCAAGGATAGCTGCGGTGGAGAATCGCATGATGAAGGGATGCAGGGGATAACTGAGTAGCAGCGGATTCGATGCTGGGAGAATGCCCAAAAACTTCGACGTTTTTATACTTCAAGAAAATCGGTATAACAATAGCACTCGCCTTCGTGAGAAGTCTCCGAGCGCTGCGGAGGATTTCGAATAGATGGGGGATTCGAGAAACATGTGGGTGACTAAATAATTCAGCGAGGCGCAGGATGAATTAAAACAGAAAATTCAACCTCCGGAATCACGTTTCAGATATTTATCTCTCGTCAGAACCATAAGTCGTCGGGGGACTCCGACTTGTACTCCAACGACTTGGATCCCATGCGACCTATGTATGAAGCGGCACAGTGCCATCAGCCCGCGCACCCTAATACGTGCGTATATTGCAAGTTGAATGGAACGTTGTCCGCCGCTCACTCGGTTTCGAGGCTGTTGGCGTGGAATAAAAGCAACATAACGCTGCCTACAGGCGCTGCACTATTCAGTGGCCTGTGGTTCTTTTCATTCAAAAAAAGTTCATTTCAACACTTGAACGTTAAATTCAATTTGATTGAATGATGGTCTAATGATACACCTGGGCAGCGAAATACATTCAAATTTTATGACGGCGAGGGTGAGGAGTTGAATGGCCTTGAAAATGACAAATGGTAACCAAGTAACAGGTGGAACACCAGTGTGCGACAGAGAAGGCTGTTCAGAGGCGTAATATCTGTGATTCAAGTCAGTCAGCAGACTAAACTGAGTGAGAGGCCACATACCGTCATGGCCTCAGATGGCCAGTCCTCCCACAAAGGTCCAACCAACATAGCCCATTCACCGCCACCATCTTGCCCATCTCTGCCGTCACTCACTGATACTTCTGCAAGGCATCCCTTGTTGGACACTAGGAGAGACACTGATCCAGTTAATAGCACCAGTCATGGGGATAGTCCTTGGAAGAAAAAGCGGCCGAGAACGCCGGTCCTCTCTGACTATATCCGCGGCCGTTGAGTCGAGGTCGAGGAATAAGATTGAAGAAACGGCAATGAGGTGTACAGAGAGGTGTGAAACCGTTTTAGCGAGAGCTACCCTAGTGACCAGAGATACAGCAGCTGCAGCGTCAAGTGCGAAGAAGAAAAAGGGTTGGTGCCACGGGTAATACCGTATTATTCGTGGTCTGGATATTGTTGGACAAGTGTGAGATGTGAAGGCAATTTTAGGAGACAGCCGAGGAACGTGTGACAAGAGCGCGGATCAGGGGCACGGCATGCACGGCAAGGCAAATTGTCGAACCAACACCATCAGACACCGTGACATCAACAACAAAAAGGCTCAGATTAGCATAGACCGAATCCTGTATATACAGGACTCGGAACTACCGTCATGACTTCCATTACTCGTCACATATTCAATCATCGTCGACCCTTTTCTCGGCGTACTTCCCCCTTAGTAGCCCGATCTCTATCATTCTTGATACACTTTTGAGTGGACCTCGAATAGCGAAGAGGCAATGAGGAACCGAAGCTCCACCACATTCAACATTAATGTTAATCTAGTACGTTCAAAATAAAGGTACAATACAAAGGACCGAAGGAATAGTATGAGAACAATTGTAACATGATAGGGCGTCGCGGTATCGTAGGACCAAATTCACAGGTCAGCATAAGTATTATTTCCTCTCCCCTTATCTCCTCAATTATAGCGCTGATATTTTGTGCTGCATAGAGCTTCCCGGACGACCTGAGACACCTTTCCCAGTCAAGTATGAATGTGCCTGTGCCTCTTTGTTCAGAGGGTCCGACACGGTTTTTGTTTCATCCCTTTTGTTGAAGGAGACCCACATGAGAAACGAGTCAATGATAAGTATATCGCTTCCAAGTTTCATGGCTCCGTTGCGTTTACACCGTCCCAGACGGATTCAACCCGGGACCCAATCACAGCTGGGCGGCGACTATATCAAAGTGCGAAATGTCGGATTTTGCCTCAGTCAAACTCCGGGGAATTCCTTAATAAGGAAATATCGAGGGATTTACCTCACCCAAAATCGCGATCTCGGATTTTGATTCTATTTTGACCATCCAAAAATAGTCACCACCCTGCTGTGAATGCAACTGATACAGATCCCGAAGCGGTAACAATAGTAGTCTTCCCGTCAAGGCACTTTCAAGTATTGAAAGTTTGCAAATAGTACTTACTTAACCTGCCTTTGTCGGCAGCAACAATGATATTACCACATTTTTAGTTCAGTGCCTGGCAGGTTGTTTATAGGGACTAGCCTGAGGGACCCGTGAAGTGTTAGATTTCTTGGGGTAAAATACATTGAAACACATCGTATAATTATAGTATGCAATAAGAGAGAATGGCTTGAACGGCATAATAGGAAGCAATAGCGAGGAAGGGTTCAAAAAGTAGGAAGAAGAATGTCGCTATCCCACGCCTTCAAGCAGCTATTACGCTAATCATCAGCCCTCGACAGTTTCAGCTTGGTATATCAAACATGGCGTACCTTCATACATATTTTTCCTTGCCGTTTAACCGTTCCCGAAGCTCCGCGTTGTCGTGATGCCCTTTGACGCTACTTCTTCGCTGGCTGTGCTGTATGGTCAGCCAAAATAATTCTACAGATGTATCTTCAGCATGCAGTTTTGATCATAAAACTGCCGGAGCAACACACCGGCCACTGGCAGTACTTCGTTCTGCAGATCCAACGATGCTGTCTTGACGACGTCGGTACATTGAAAAAAGTCAATATTGATAGTTTGAGCAGTCGGTTGAAGTATAGAGCTGCCTGGGGAAGATTAGTGCCTATAAATGTGGGTTAACGGGAAGTGCTCACCATACCCCACCCATATGCCACCATCCTCCCTGCCCCATCGCCGCGTATCTCCAAATTTCCCTCTATCTCGCCTTTTCTTGACCATCCTGTGCTTGCTCAGCGAATGACACTATGTCGTCTAGACAGAAAACAGGCGTTCATAGAGACCGGGCTCTCAGACGTTAGTGAGTTGGGGGCTGAAGGTGCTTTGACGAAGAGGGAGAAATCCTATATTGATCGGAGAGGAGATATCATAGAACTGAGAACTGGCTAAGGTCGCGCACCCAGCTTGGAGGGCGACGGAAGCAAGTTCCGACATCCACCTGTTGTATAGTAGATTGATGATAGATCATTGATCAGTCGATCACTCCCGAAGGATCAACCGTAAATCCAGTTTACGGGACAGTCCGCGAACGTAAACCGATCTGGGGAAGGAACGAGAAAACGAGCTAGGGTATCCTCAGAGTCAAAGGACTGGTGCCTACCAAAAGACCATCAATGCATCACCGTCAACTAGATCCGAATTTTCTGCACCTGGACATTGGGTAGAGCACGGGGATAAATTATTACGCCCATGACCAACAGTCCATTCATCTTCGAGGGCATTTCTTCAAGTGGCAGATCAGCACAATGTCCAGTAACAATGGCGGGGTGGCAACATACAATTGTCTTGCGACGCGACCAAAATAGGTGCTAAAGCACAAAGGCGGCGCACCAAGCTAGCGGCACATAACGGCTTTATAAGCGGTCAAATTCACCTCTCTTCTTCCTTTCTCTTCACCTTCTCCCGCGCGACTGGACGTCCTCCGAGCTCTCTACTTTACTTCCCTTCGTAGTATCCGTCGCGCAACAATGTCCGTGGCATTCGACACCTCGTCTGAAGACCTCATTTTAGCAGAGGTGGATACGGTGAGCATGTCACGTTCGTTCATCTGCCACTGGTATTCACCGGTGCCGCAGGTACTGGGAGACCTCCTCACATTGGCGCGGCAGTTGATAGACCTTAGCGCGTCATTACCGGCTGAAATGGTGAGGCATCCAACCTATTGCTCTTCCATCGTCTCTAAGCGTCTTTCAGAGCGTTGACAACGACGCCGCCGAATTCGACTCTGCGGTGCTGCCTATTGGCTCGACGAGGGCTCCTCCGAGCGGTGAGGTGCGGGTCCCACCTCGGCCCCAAGCATACACGCCAGCCGATATGCACGCTGACGCGCGTGACGCATTGGTGAGCTCGTCCACATATCTTTCGCACCTCTGTATTGATTCGCCGCAGATTTCATTCTCCAGAATTGAACAGGTTTGCAGCAAATTTAGGCGGGGGATCGTCGAGCTCAGTCCGAACGCGAGTTCCCAAAGCCCGATCCCGATTCCCTGCCACCCGTCCCACCGAATACTCGAACTCCATGGCAGTAGCAGAGAGTTTGTTTACACCCGCGCCATCAATGCATGCCGACGCGACATTCCCATTCGCGTACGCCCAGACCCGGACCATCCCTTCGTATGGATCTTCGTCTGCGTATGGTCCTACATCCGCCTACAATCCCTCGTCTGCCTTTCGTTCAACGGCGTTTGGAGGGTACGTACCCCCTGCCGCGAACGCGTTCGCAGATGTGCGATTCGGCCGAGCCAATCCGCTTAACGGACCCCCTCCAAACTTCGGCGTCTTCGAGCGGTGGGGATCTCCTGCTCAGAGGTCAGCCCAGGCGTACACGCGTCCGAGACATGGCCCAATAGCCCAGTCCAAATTCACGACGTCGTCGAATGACGGTCAGCCCGTGGTCAAGTCTCAGACCAACTCTCCGGCAAAATGGGTCTACAACGCTCCGCCTGCGCCTCACTTCATTGCTGCCCCTGCCCCGAGGTTCCCCCAAAACTTCGCCGCTAGTCCATTCAATGTCGACGCATTTCAACGAACCCCTCCTGCGACCCCCCGGTTGAATCTTGGCGCTTCTGCAGCTTCGCCAGTTGCGAAGATGCCACAGGCGGAAGCATCACACGAAACAAACGCCAATCGAGGCAGGCCCGTGTTTACCAACCCTTTCGATAACAACAAGGTCATACTTGAGGATACGTGGTCTGAACTTGGTTCAACCACAATTAAGCAGGATGTTGCCCCGGTCCAGAACCCCAAATCTGAGGCGGCTAGTGGATCCACACGTCCTGAAGAGACGTCCAATCAGAATAAGGGTTTCGGGTTCACCGCTAGCTCTCGTACCAAGATAGAAGGGCTCGACTACAACGTCCCATTCGAGGATATCTTCGACCTTGACCCAGCTGATCCAAGAATAGCGTGGTGGACGGATCGCTT
Source organism: Armillaria ostoyae (assembly GCA_902506015.1). Taxonomy (NCBI): domain Eukaryota; kingdom Fungi; phylum Basidiomycota; class Agaricomycetes; order Agaricales; family Physalacriaceae; genus Armillaria; species Armillaria ostoyae. The sequence goes on from LR732082.1 coordinate 4,807,429, forward strand.
CAACGAGATGCGCGCCCTCGGCATGATTTGATCCTGTACTTTTATTTGTGTATCTATCTGTAAACGTAGTGTGAATACGGACAATATGAAACTGCAAAGTCTCTCACATCAACGGATATAGTGAGTCACCGGAGCGAGAATACATGCGTAGCCCAGCGAGAAGCCAGAGTCCTGAGCTCGCCATTGAGAAATAAAGGAAGAGGCATTGGCTAATTGCTGAGGTGACGATGAGCAAGGTCGTGGATGGAAACAAGGACCGAGAACAGACCAAATTGCCGAAGACCGTCCGATCATTCCCCATTTGCGCAAATTTCACTTCTAGTTTTCGTTGCAAACTCGTTTCCAGATCGGTAATTATTAGGGATGAGTGTACACTAAGGATACATAACGACGGGACTTGGGAACTGAAATATTCCCCTAAGAACTACATCAAATCATTGTTCGGATACCAACAAAGCCTCTCGTTGCCTACTGCCCACCACCGGTCTTCGACCCAAGGAAGGACTCAAAAATCCCACCGCCGAACCCTCCGAGATTCGTCAAAGACGCGAGATTACCGGCTGGGCCTCCGGAAAGAGGCGAAGCAGACGGCTCCTCAGGTGATTCCGAGGGAGCTGACGACGACTCGTGGGTCTGCTGAGGCGCAGGAGGAGAAGAGCCGGGAGAGAATGACGAAGGCGACATGCCAGGAAACGCCGTGAATGCCTTGGGATCGAGCCCGCCAAAGCCGGATGTACCGCCACCGCCGGATAACAAGCTGGAGAAACCGCCTGGCCCTCCGAATCCGGATGCTTGAGCTCCTCCTCCTCCTCCTCCTGCTCTGCGTCCCTGAGCACGGCGTTGCATGAGCGAAAACATATCGAAAGACATGACGATTGCTGCTCAAGTATGTGAGCGACTGCGTAATCGGAAACGAAATCAGTAGCATACCTGGATTAAGGAAAGTGGTATAAAAAGTAGAGGAGGGGGTATCACTTGCAAGTTGATGCTTGGGTTGAGATGCCCAAGTGATGGTCAAGGGCGACTGAAGGAATGCAAGGCTGCTCGTCTTCCTTTTATACCTTTTCATCGCCGCTGCATCAGTACGGCACGATAAGGACCATCCACTCGCCCACGGCCGTCTCTATCTCTTCCTGTAATCCCATATTTAGGTTCCTGGGTGTGTGGCGTACCATACAGTTGAAATACCAACGCCAGGTGACCAGGAGCAGGGAAACGTGTACCAGTTATACATGCGGGCTGCTAGGAAGAGTAACAGAACCGCAAGAGACGAAGACGAAGCAAGATATCATTGCGGCAGTGCGACCACTGGCTGAGGTAAACCTTTCACATTCGGACAAAGTCGTTACAGATAACGAGATACTTCCAAAGAGATTAAATGAGAAGCGAAAACACGATTTCCAGAGACGTGCTTGCCGTTGAGATCTCGAGACCCGGAGTGCCCGAAAGGAGACTGCAACGCCGTGATGGCTGTCCTAACAGTGACTGTCGAATCAAAGTTCAGATCGTGACAGCTCTGAATACCTGTCACAATGCACGTGCAGTGTTACCGTTCGTACTTTAAGTGGCGGCCGGGCTGTGGCGCGACTCTCTTGCCATTTATTACTCAGTGCTGACATCTGAAAGCAATCTGTTCAGTGCTCAGTGTGCTTAGCTGACTGGTTCCCGAAATTCAAAGGTAATGTCGATACCTGTGACACTTTACTCTTGCTCAATCATTATCAAATATGTCTATCTAGTAGCCCATAAGACCTAGCAACACCCCCGAGCCAGTGATAAGCCAGTGAACCAGAACCCGACTGCAGAAATAGCCCTACTGTCTCAGGACTTCCAACATTTCGCACCGCGTACTCTCAGTACGATATTCGAATCCAGTTTTCTTACTAGGTTTACTTATCTTTACCCCTAGAATGAAATCCGAGTCCCCAGAACTTTCTCAGGTGCTCAAGGCACTTGCTCTATTCTCCAGAGGTGCCGAGAACGATTCAATTTCTTACGAGAAAACTCTCGGGACCGACGGGCTGTTGTCGCAAAAGAACATCACCGACCTCAGAACAAACAATTCCTCCCTCAACGATGACCTTGCCCTTCTGGACTGGTTCTCCTCGGTCGTAATACCGTATCGACAAGAGCAATTTCGCGCGTCCATACTATTTCAGACCGCTCTCCTCACTCCTTTACCTCCAACAACCTCCGACGAGCACCACTTTTTCCACTCTGCGCCATACAACGATTCAGCCGTGTCTTCCCTTCCCTCCGAAATCCTCGTCGAGATTTTCCACTGGCTTGGTGATCTTGGCTCAGAGTACGACGACCTGGACGTCAAGCACAGTCCAAACTGGGTGATCACCCACGTCTGCCGTACGTGGCGGTCAATAGCTGTATCGACACCGAGCCTCTGGGCATCCGTCTCCATCGAAGATGATCTTCTAATCGATGATCCTTTTACCGATGACAAAGCCAAGCTTCTCCAGGAGTACCTTTCACGTTCCGGTCAGAATCCCCTTCGTGTAACACTGTCGTCCTCATACGATATCGAAAAACACATAGAGATACTCTCGCCCCATCTTCATCGCTGCACCCACCTCGATTTCACAGTCAGTGCTGAAGCTTTAAACCCGCGTTTCACCATTGATGGTGAATTTCCGAGCCTGGAGAGATTGTCCCTCGTTGTTGAGGGTTGTATCTCTGACCTAAATGAACTGCCGTTCATCAGTGGTGAGGCGCCCCGTCTGCGAGATGTGTTAGTTCAAGGCGTAGACATCACGTATGTCGAGCTCCCCTTGACCAAGTTAAAGCCCTTCACCGGAGATATGTGTCGATATAACGAGTACATGCAACTCTTCTCATCCGCATCACAGCTTGATACAGCGACGATGGAAGTGCACTTTTCCGTCCCCTCTTTCGACGTTCTTCCTGAGCCACTCATCCATACTAAGCTTCGCACGCTTTCGCTCTACACTTCCGTCGAGTGTCTGCAAGGCCTTCGTCTTCCGGCGCTGGAGGTTTTTCGTATTGACCAAATTTATCCGGGTGGACACCATAGTATCGCCGAGCTCTTCCGAGAATCGGGCTGTCCTTTGCGGTGCCTATATCTCGAAATCGCAGCGCTCCCATGGTCAGAGCTCCGACCCATCATCGAAGCGTGCTCGAGCACCCTCGTATCGCTATCCATTCGGGTAAACGAAGAATCAGCGTCGCAGGCGCACGACGCACTCTCATTCAACAAAGCTTCTCACCACCTAGACACTTCCTCTTTCGCACCTCATTTGACGGAATTATGCATCCGCGACGACGATTATTCGTTGGATGCGGACTTTGTGGCTTCCTTCCATAAACTCAGTTTTGTGAGTATGGTGTGGTGGCGACAGTTTTCTAGAAAGGTCGCGCAGCTGAAGTCATTGACGATGTGTGCGCCTTACTCACCCAGGCCGGAGAAAGCTCTTAGGGAGTTGGAGGAACTGAAAGAAGGCGGTCTGAAGGTCGAATTCTATGGTTATGCTTGGACGAAGATGATATGAAAAGACGTGTAATTATAGGACGGAGCTGTCTTGTCATATAGGTGACTATAATATTGCATGCCATCTTCCTCAGACTACTACTTCAAAATCTCAATCCTGCTTTTGGCTTCTGCGGATTCAAGGACTCGCCTGATCGCGATAACGAGCTACTTACTCTTCGAAAATCTCAAATCCCTGCAATTGTATGGGGTAATAGGCGATGCGGACCTGTGTTTAATCAAGGTATCGATCTCCTCCGTGAAGGAGACCTTTGTACCTATTGAAGCTGAGTACTGAGGACTCATTTGTGGCTCATGATCAGGCATGAATGAATCATTTCGGACCGGAATTGTGACGGCCCCGAACGCCTGTCACAGCGCACGTGCAACTTATAATCTCTGCCTGGTGCTAGCAAACCGCCACCTACTGGTCCCGCTCGGTGCTTATTGCGGCTTGGACTGGTTGTTGAAAGGTAACGTCTACACCCATAATTTCTTATCTTCGCTGAATAGAACATGGCTACTAGTGGAATCTGCTCACAAGATCTGGTACTTAGCCAGCAACCGTCTCAGTACTTTCTCCCGGATTACGCACATATTCTGTAAGATATCCGGGTCCACTTTTTATCGTCGTTTTACTTATTCTTTCCCACTAGGCCAGAATGGAAGCCCTCGATTCTCAACGAAGAGAAATAGGGACGTCCATCGCATTTCAGACCGCACTCTCTACACCGTTACCTCCAGCAAGCGCGGAAGAGCACCAAATTCTTCACTGTGAACCATACAATGACTCAGCCGTGTCTTGCCTTCCTGTCGAGATGCTTGGCGAGATTTTTCAACTCGTCGTGGACGGCGACCTCGGCTCGGCAGAGTACAACGTCCTAGACGTCAAGCACAGTTCAAACTGGGTGATCAGCCACGTCTGTCGTGTTTGGCGGTCAGCGTCTGTCTTGACGCCGAGCCTCTGGGCATCCGTCTGTATTGCAGACGACTTGGTTCTTCTGATGTTAGATGATGTGCCCTTCAATAACAATAGAGCGACACTTCTCCAGGAGTATCTGGCGCGCTCCGGTCAGTATCCACTCCTCGTCACATTGTCCTCCCCATCCGCCGATATCCAAAAGTATCTCGAAACACTCCTTCCCCATTTAGACCGTTGTACCGACCTTAGCTTTACGATCAACGGAGAAGCTCTAAACACGCTGTCTACCTTTTCCGGCGAATTCTCTGGCCTCAAAGGACTGTCCATTGTAATCGATTTCTTCCACTCTACCGAACCAAGTTCTACCACGGCAGATATCGATTGCTTCCGCAAGGCACCCAATCTGCAAGAAGTATCGCTTCACGGGATAGGTGTCCTTCATCTCAAGCTCCCCTTTTCTCAGTTACAGTCGTTCACTGGAGATATATTCCGTTATATCGAGTATCTCGAACTGTTCTTGCTGGCATCGCAACTTATTACAGCAACCTTAAAAGTGTGCTTTGTCCCCCCGATCTACCCTCTTCCTGCGCCATTCTCACATACCAAGTTACGCACGCTTTCTCTCTACAACGACATCAAGTGTATACGAGACCTTCGTCTGCCGGCGTTGGAGGTTTTCCGTATCGAGAGAATCAGTTCTGGTGGATGCCATCATATCGCTAAGCTCTTTCGAGATTCACACTGTCCACTTCGCAGCCTATACCTTGAAGTCTCAGGTCTCCTATGGAGGGAACTCGATCCCATTCTCAAAGCATGCTCGAGCACCCTCATATCGTTATCCATTCGTGTCAACGTAGAATCAGCTCGATATGTGTATAATGCACTGGATGGCACTTCCTGTCTTGCGCCTCGTTTAGAGGAATTATGCGTTCGCGAGGATTACTGGTGGGAAGGCATGGAGCTTTCTTTCGCTGACCACGCATTTTTGAATATGGTGTTCTGGCGGCGTGGCTCTGATAATGGTGAGGTTGCGGTGCTGAAATCATTGACGATGTGTGCACCCTATGCACCCAGGCCGGACGACGCTCTAAGGAAGTTGCAGGAGCTGGAAGAAGGTGGTCTGAAGGTCGAATTTTATGATTATCCATGGAAGACGGTGATATAAATACTGACGTTTATACGTAAGCTGCCTCGACATAGATGACTGAATGGACATTGCGTGACATTTTCTCAGACCGTCGTCTAAAAGTTTCTAGCCCAACTGATGGCGAAAACGAGCTGCTTCTTTTCAAGGCCTACAACACGATAAGGACGACTCGCTCGCCCGTGGCCATCTCTATCCGAGTCTATTCTTGTAACCCCATGGGTGGCGTGTCACACAGTTGCAATAGCAGTGCCAGGTAACCGCAGACTATACATATGGGCCGTTAGGAACGGCATCAGAGACAAAGACGAAGCAGGATATCATTGCGACAGTTCGACCACAAGTTGAGGAAAACCTTTCATATTCAGACAAAGTCCGAACAAAGTCACTGCAAATAACGAGAAACTTCGAAAAAGATTAAATAAGAGGTGTAGGATAATTTCTAGCGGCGCGGTTGCCACTAGTTAGAGGAGACTCTGAGTCAAAATTGCAACGCGGTGATGCCCATACTCAACCCATGCTGCAGTTGGGCTGCAGTCACGGATCATTTCGGCCATTTCGGATCGAAACGCTTGTCACGGCACACGTGCAGCGTTACCGTTCGTATCCAGCCTCTGCCGCTACTTCCTGGTCCCGGTCGGTGCTCAGTGCGGTTTGGACTGGTTACTGCAAGGTGACGTCCACACCTGTAATTTATGATTCTTGCTCAATTGAATATATCTATCTAGTGGAATCTGCTCACAAGATCTAGTTCTCAACCACAGCAGGCTGGCAGGCCAGCGATCGCCTCTACTTTTTGAGTTCCCCGGTATTACGCACATATTCAGTACGATTTTCGAGTTCACTTTTGATCATCGTTTTACTTATCCTTTCCCACTAGGCCAGAATGGAAGCCCTCGATTCTCAACGACGAGAAATAAGGGCGTCCATCGCATTTCAGACCGCACTCTCTACACCTTTACCTCCAGCAGGCTCTGAAGAGCACCAAATTCTTCACTGTGAACCATACAATAACTCAGTGGTGTCCTCCCTTCCTGTCGAGATGCTTGGCGAGATTTTCCAACTCGTCGTGGACGGCGACCTCAGCTTGGCTGAGTGCGACGTCCTGGACGTCAAGCACAGTCCCAACTGGGTGATCAGCCATGTCTGTCGCGCCTGGAGATCAGTAGCTTTATCCATGCCGAACATCTGGACATCCGTCTGCATTGAAGACGACTCGGATCTTCTGATGTTAGATGATGTCCCTTTCACCGACAATAGAGCGACACTTCTCCGGGAGTATCTGGCACGCTCCAGTCAGTATCCACTCCGCGTCACATTGTCCTCCTCATACGATATCCAGAAACATCTTGAGATACTCCTTCCCCATTTCGGCCGTTGCACCGACCTTAGCTTTACGATCGACAAAGAAGCTCTAACAACTCTGTCTACCTTTTCCGGCGAATTTCCTACCCTCGAAAGACTGACCATCGTGATTGACGATATCTCCCACTATCCCGGCCTTCCCCAAAACCCCTCTTCCACTACGCCACAGATCGATGGTTTCTGCAAGGCACCCAATCTGCGAGTGGTATCGCTTCACGGGATAAGCATCCTTCATCAACAACTCCCCTTTTCCCAGTTACAGTCGTTCACTGGAGACATGTCATATTTTTGGGAGTATTTAGAACTTTTCTTTTCGGCATCGCAACTTACTACAGCAATATTGTTTGTGTGCTTTATCCATCCTCCCTCCACTCTTCCTGTGCCATTCTCCCATACTAGGCTACATGCGCTGTCTCTCTACACCGACCTCCGATGCATACGAGACCTTCGTCTGCCGGCGTTGGAAGTTTTTCGTATCGAGCAAATCAGTTCCAGTGGTGGATACCATCATATCGCCAAAGTCTTTCAAGACTCACACTGTCCCCTTCGCTGCCTGTATCTTGAAGTACCAGCCCTCCGATGGTCGAAACTCGAGCCCATTCTCAAAGCATGCTCGACCACCCTCACATCATTATCCATTCGGGTGGACGCAAACTCAGCTTGGGAGGTGTATAATGCATTCACATCGGACGGCCCTTCCTGCCTTGTGCCTCGCTTGGAGGAATTATGCGTTCGCGACGATATACGGCCTCGCTGGCAGGACGAAGACGTTAAAGTTTCCTTTGCTGACGACACATTTTTGGATATGGTGTTCTGGCGTCGGGGATCTGGAGATGATGGTGAAGTTGCGGTACTGAAATCATTGACGATGTGTGCACCCTATGCACCCAGGCCGGACGATGCTCTAAAGGAGTTGCAGGAGTTGGAAGAGGGTGGTCTGAAGGTCGAATTTCATGGTTATCCTTGGACGAAGGTGATATGAATACTGACGCGATGTCTTGTTTATACGTAAGCTGCTTCGTCATAGGTGACTGAATAAAAATCGCGTGCTACACCGCTATCTTCTCAGACCGCCGTCTAAAGTTTCCACCCTGCTTCTGGCTTCAACAATGACCGTTCATCCTTCAGCTACACCTGATTGTGAAAACGAGCCGCTCCTTGAAAACCGTGATGCCACATCCTCATCATCCCAGAGCCTCTATTCAGTTATGGGCGCTGCCAATTCCATTGTTGCAGTAACGAGCGAGTACAATTGCAGGATGGACCCGGACGAGTTGTGTTTAATCATTTTATTGATCCCCCCCGCGATGGGAGTCTTTGCATGCTCCTCCGCCACGGTCAACATCATCGGTCACGCCATTCTTCGAGCATTCGAAAGCCATTTCCTAGCAGGTGTCCCTCTTCTCTGGACATTCAAAATCGGCCTGGTCGGGAGTTCGGTGCTGGCCGGAGGCGTAGGTCTTCTGTACCTACTAGTCGCACTGAGCTGTCCCGAACTCCTGGTCCTTATTCCGACTCGGCTTTTATCCTTGGCATTCTCCACAACCGCAGCTGTCATCGGGACAGCCATTCTGGGCCCGACCGAGTTGCTGAGAGGTGCTGCCGTTGCGGGCTTCATAGGTGAAATCATCATTCTGGCATTTGCCAAAGCCCTTTCCATCATCGTCACTGGCGAGTAGACATTTATATCGGTTCGTATTACAACGCTCCTCCCTGTTTTTATGTGAAAATCTATTGAGACACTGATGAACAGGTGTGCAGTATGCAGGACGGAGGCTTTCGCGTTCGGATATCGTATCTTAAAATTTCCGTACATGTCCCGAGGGGGGGTGTATCATGACTATCAACTAATCTAGCAGATGCTTTCAAAGAAATTGAGAATGAGGGTGCCGGTGAAACCCCAGCTTCTAGAGGCGTAGTTGCAGAGTAGTAGAGTTTAGAGTTTAGAAAACCGGTATGCGGTCCCAATAAGGAACACCGGGGTTCTGTGCCGCCACGAAACGTGTCACAGTAGTATCAGAGCCAAAAGAGAAAAAGACGAAGGGAGCGGAGGTTTCACCAGTTACTTTCTCGTTGGAGGACGGTTTCCGCCATGTGTAGAAGGTATGATCATTTCTGAGGGCCGACGGGCAATTTAGGATACCCATTTTTCTAATATCAGGCAACAGGCTGACGGAGAAGATTGAGCTTGATGGCCGAACCTGTTGAATTTTGAAACTCAATTCATAGTGAGACGGGCTGATCTCTCCGAGCACAAGTCAACCAGAACCCAAAAATTACGATACTGCCACCCTCTCCTATCATGGACAGCCAAGCGTTGCAAGAGTTATGGGCAAGACCACTCATACCAACCTACCGAATTGTCCTCAAATATGGAAAATATACTCTAGATGCTTATTTGCATGGCCTGTTCGTTGCCTACTATGATCGCTTTCGTCACTCCCTCGGTGTTCCTGAGAACCTCGGGGACTTGGACTCTGTCCTTGCTTGGAAGCGTCGTGCACTAGCCGTCAGTAACTTCTGTTCTTTCCATATAAGCCTGAATGTACTCATTGCTTTGCAGAGCCTTGCACTTCTCATGATCAGAATGTATCATGAATCATTGCAATCCAGTCCCCCTATACCCAGTCCTAGCCAACAGGATCTTCAATCTCATGACGATAAGCCTCTGGAGGGCCCATCGCCGCCAGAGCCCCTAGTATCATCAGGGCAGGGACCCTCTGCCTCTCATCACGACGCAGACGATGCAGAGAAAGTAAGTCCGAAATTAGCCACCTCACTCACACAACCCTTCATGGATTACTATTAGAATACTTCGCTGCCTGCCATGGCTGCCCAGGATACACAGATCCGCGAGCCAGATTGCCGGTCGACGACGGCAGGCACTTCCGAACCCAGTAATAAGCGTGCTCGATCTTCCAGCATAGACGGGGGTCATGAAGCTGAAGTACCGACTAAGAGGTTTTGCCGGAGCATCTAGACCTCGCCACGGAATTTTGAGGTAGGATTACCTTTGTACAGCCTCGTCGACTTAGTCTGATTCTTGGTCCCAGTAGACTGGGCACTGGCTTAACTGCACTCCCCGCGTTTGTCGAGCTGTGCAGGACTCTTCCCAGTTACCAGGCTTTCCAAACTTGGCATGAGAGGCGCACGTAGCTAAGGCTTTAGAAAAATACAGATGAATTCCGATTCCTGAGAGGCGGTGGTCACTGGTCAATCCTCGATGGGAAGCGGCGCTGGTCGTGGCACCCAGAAAATGTAATGCTGGACTCAATACCGCCGAAAAGCTGCGCCACGAAAGGGACGAAACACACCGAAAAATCCATCATACCGGCAAACGCACGCAATAATATCCCCCTTCCCATCGTCCCATAGAACGAACACGTACAATAATGTGCAGCAAACAAAAACGCGGCAGCGCCACCCAAGCCAATGGCGAATGATTAATTCTTGCATCGCAACCCATCAACAAATAGTTCTTTGCGAGATTTCTGGAACATAGCAGCCACGCGTCTTTCTCCCACCAGGGACCCAGCCAATCGCGAATGAATAATTCTTGTCTCGCCACACATCAATGATGCTTAATTCTCAGTGCTGTACGTACAGTACAATGGGAAGCCATCAGACTCGAGCCAGTCCCTCCCGTTGATGATAGAAGCTACCAGAAATGACGGGCACACCGGGCTGGTAAATAGGTTCGGCAAACTTAAGAAAAGGTAACCGCCCTCTAGGAGCAGTCAAAATGCCTTCCGAATGTAAGTTGCATACCAATATATAACACAATTCACGATACTTAACAGCGTCACATTTTACCCATGATTAAGACAGGCGAAAAGCTGCGCCTCCAAATCTCTACGTCGCATACGAAAACGGTCAAGAAGGACTCGGTCACAGCGAACACTATTGACACGGTACCTCACCTGCCAACTTCACGGTCGCGCTCAACTACCCGACCTGCGGATGAGGCCGTCAGCTATGCAGGACATGTCCATAGGACAAGACCAGTCGCTGCGAACACGGCGACTGAAGAACAGCCCCTCAGGGTAATCATCCTCAAGTTCTCAGCCAAACTGATATCTTACATTTCGTCTTACCTTAGAAGGTGCCAACGGAACTACGCCCTCTATCTCTGGTTGGTAAACTTTATAACGTTTACTGCTGTCTACGCGCTGATTACTCGCAGAATCTGGGAGAGGCTGGTCCGTCGGTGCGGGAACTGGTGCTAATAGCCTCAGTGATTTTGTGAAAGTGTATCTGAAGGCTGGTGTGTCATTAGAATCAACGCTTTCTGATGTCCCTCTCTAAGACTTCTGTAGCGAGCAGTGAATCCGTGAATGCCATTACCGGATTTGGTACTGTCCGCGACGGATACCATTACGACACTTATTGTAGGATTGCTCCTTATCCTTTTATACCCCGGTATGGCCTCTATATCAGTACGACATGATAAGAACAATTCATCCTCCTATCGGCGTGTCTAGAGGCTGTCAGCCTGTTCCTGACCATGTCCTGGGGACTCGGGAGTCGGGAGGAACTTGTCGTGACATAACATTGCGTATAGTTAAAACAGCAACACCACTCAATTTCTAGAGGCGTACAGTAACATATGGTTAAGGGAGACTTGGAGTGGTCGAAATGGGATCGCAACGCTTAGACTGTCGAATCAATGTTCTTGTTCAGATTCACAGCTGGGCGGCGACTATTTTGGGTGAGTCAAAATAGAATCAAAGTGCGAAATGTCGGATTTTGCCTCAGTCAAAATTCGGGGAATTGCCTAATAAAGAAATATCGAAGGATTTTGCCTCGCCCAAAATCGGCATCTCGGATTTTGATTCTATTTTGACCATCCACAAATAGTCGCCCCCCAGCTGTGATTGCTTCAGATTGTGACGTCTGCGAGCGCCTGTCACAATGCACGTGCAGCGTTACCGTTCGTAATAGTGACTTGAGGACCTCCGCCAGCGAACCACCACCAGCTACTAGCTGGTCCTGCTCTGTGCTCAGTGCGGCTTGGACCGGTTACTGAAAGGTGACCTTGACACTTATTTCTCTAGTCTTGCTCAATCCAATATGTCTATCTAGTAGTGGAATCTGTGCATAAGATCTAGCGCTCAGCTATAGCAGGGCAGCAACCAACTCCGGATTTCCAAGATTGCACGCATAATCAGTATGATATTCGAACTTCCTTTCTGTAGCCGGTTCCTTATCTTTTTGCATTAGATTAGAATGGAAAGCCCTGGTTATCAACGAAGGGAAATGCGGGCGTCCATCGCATTTCAGACCACACTCTCTACACTGTTACCTCCAGCAAGCTCTGAAGAGCATCACTTTCTCCACTGCGAGACGTACAATGACTCAGCTGTGTCCTCCCTTCCTGTCGAAATCCTTGTCGAGATCTTCCAACTCGTCGTGGACGGCCTCCTCTGCTTCGCAGACTTCGACGTCCTGGAGGTCCAGCTCAGTCCAAACTGGGTGATCAGCCACGTCTGTCGCGCCTGGCGGTCAGTAGCTTTATCAACGCCGAGCCTCTGGGCCTCCGTCTGCATTGTAGATGATCCTTTTACCAACGATAAAGCGACGCTTCTCCAGGAGTACCTTTCGCGCTCCAGCCAGTATCCACTTCGTGTCACACTGTCCTCATTATACGATATCCAGAAACATCTTGAGATACTCCTTCTCCATTTTAACCGCTGCACCGACCTTGACCTTACGGTCGGTGACGAAGCTCTGAAGACGCTGTCTACCGTTTCTGGCGAATTTCCTACCCTCGAAAGACTGACCATCGTGATCTACGATATCTACGACTATCCTGGTCGTTCCAGGGACCCGAGTGAAACTACGCAACGCGTCAATCTCTTCTGCGAGGCACCCCATCTGCAAGAGGTATCGCTTCACGGGATAAGCATTTTCTATCTTAGACTCCCCTTTTCTCAGTTACAGTCGTTCACTGGAGATATATCGCAGTATTTCGAGTATTTGATACTTTTCGGTTTGGCACCGCAGCTTATTACAGCGACGTTATACTTGTGCTCCGCCCCCCTTCCCTTCACTCTTTCTGTGCCATTCTCCCATACCAAGCTGCGCACGCTTTCTCTCTACACCAGCATCCACTGCATACGAGACCTTCGTTTGCCGGCGTTGGAGGTCTTTCGTATCGAAAGAATAAAATCCGGTGGATACCGTCATATCGCTGAGCTCTTTCGAGAATCACATTGTCCACTCCGCAGCCTATATCTCGAAGTCCCAGCGCTACCATGGTCGACACTCCAGCCCATCCTCGAGACATGCTCGAGCACCCTCACATCATTATCTATTCGGGTGGACGAGGACTCAGCTTTGGATGTGTATAATGCATTATCATTGGAGGGCACTTCCTGTCTTGTACCTCACTTGGAGGAACTATATGTTCGCGACGATTTACGCCCTCATGACGGAGACATTGAAGTCTCTTTCGCTGACGAAACGTTTTTGGATATGGTGTTCTGGCGGCGGGATTCTGATGGTGAGGTCGCGCTACTGAAGTCGCTGACGATGTGCGCTCCACATTCACCAAGGCCTTTTGCTCTGTGGGAGCTGAAGGCCCTCGAGATAGAAGGTCTGAAGGTCAAGTATTATAATTACGCTTGGACGAAGATGATATGAGAAAGTAGGATGTGATGTCTCGTCTATACATAGTTGCCTCGTCGTAGGTGACCGAATAAAGATCGCGTGCTATCTTTCTCAGACCGCCATCTAAAAGTCTCCCTGATTTCTGATTCTGGTTTCAACAATGAATCGCAGGCCTCTTCGTCCTTCAGCTACACCCGATGATGAAAACCAGCCACCCCTTGAAAGCTTTAATGTCATATCATCATCATTCGAGAGCTTCCATTCGGTTATGCGTACTGCGGATTCCGGTGTTACAACGATCCGAGCAAGATAACGGGATGGACTTGGGCGTGTTGTGTTTAATCATTTTATTGCAGTGATGCTCCCCGCGAAGGGAATCTTTGTATGCTCCTCCGCCACGGTGAACATCATTGGTCGCGCCATCCTTTGAGCATTCGGAAGCCAGTTTCTAGCAGCCGTCCCTCTTCTCTGGACGTTCGAAATCGGCCTGGTCGGTGCTGACCGGAGGCGCATGTATCTACCTGTCGCACTGGGCTGTCGCGATCTCCTGGTACATTTACTGTCAAGTAGACGTCTTTATTGTTTCGCATTGTATCGTTCCTCCCCGTATTGATGTGAAAATCTATTGAGAATAGGTATTGGCACAAAGGTCAGAGACTGTCGCATTCGAACACTGTATCTTAAAAAGTCCTGTGTTTCTGAAGGGGGTAACTATTAACTGATCAACGCGGATGATCCTCGATTTTACTCCTCACTCAATTATGCAAAGATTTCCTCGAGTAGTACCTAGATGGGTACTTCCTTTGAGACATGACAGAGTAGTTGACGGTCATACTTTATAGTCACTAAACTGCATAGGGTGGCACTCATTTTGATTTTACTGTTGTCGTATAGCATAGCCATGGGCGCATCGAAGATTTTCATTTCGACGTCATGGAACGCGTCCCATGATGATGCTAAGCATCTGAGAAACTTTTTTCATCATTGACCTTGCAAGGAATCAACTAGGCGCCTTAAAATGAGGCGAGTTTCTTTCCTTCACTAATACCTACTACAACATGGACATAGCTATTCAACCCTCCAGAAGCACCATAGTGCCCCGAAATTTGACCACAATCATTGCTCTGAACACAAAAGGCAATAGCACCCGATACCTCCGGGGGTTGAGGACAAAGAAGAACAAAGGACCGTCGTTGACCGTTTAGCACAGCCCGACCCTGAAGGCCTTCGTTCCTTTCTCCCTCTCATATAAACCACCTTAACCCAAAACCACGCCATCGTTAACAATGTCCCCCTTCCCAAAATCGATCTGGCAGAGCCCCGCAGCCAAGTGGCACTTCATTCTTCCAGCACAGGTGCCCACTATTTGTTCCAACATCAAGAGGTTAACGTTTAACACGCATTTCAGACTGTCATCCCACCCCGAGACTCCCAATTCAAGTTCTATTCCATTCCAAACAAGGCTTGGTCGCCTGAATGGGACCTCTACGACGACGCGTTCAACGAGGAGGCCTACCGTGCAGCCCTACAAAGGAACGCGGACATCCCCCCTCGTACCCAACCCCAGCCAGCCTGGGAGCAGAACGCGGAAGGCATGCTGGTGGTGCTCGCTAGTGCGGATAGCGGATAGCGACCTGGACAGCGACAGTGAATCGAATATGAACACGGACAGCGTCAAGCATAGCGACCTTACCACGGAAAGTGATAGCGACTCGGACGACCTACATACCATGGATGAACTTCGAACTGTGTATCACGGAATGAACAGTAGTTGACGAAAATACTTTCTTTATTGTAGGCGTTATCAGACACTTGTTAATAGAGATTACACAGAATTATACTTGCTAACGAGGAAACCCGACATCGATTCTCCCTCAAGGTCCTTCTGCGTATTCCCAATCCAGCGACGCATCCACCCCCCGCCGTTCGCACAAGTCTTCCAGCTCTCGCCGTGTAACCGCATCCCAAGCATCGTCCTCTCCCAAAGAACGCTCATAGGGATAACCAATACCCGGAGGATCGTACTGGTCCTCAATCGTAGTGAGCTCCGACATACGAAGCGTCTTCAACCCTGGCCAATGCTTGCGGAAGTGATCCACGAACCTAGCCGGAATATCATGACACTGCCGTATCTCAAGTGTTTGGAGGGGAGAGTCAAAGAAGGGTGCCAGGAGTGCCCGGAGCTCGCTATCAGCTTCAGGGCCGAATTCAATGTCGAGAAGGGTGAGTGAGGTCACTGCCGGGAAGGAAACCGACGCAGGAATGACGAGGGATATCGTCCCAATGTTGACGGTCGTCAGGGTGGAGGAAGATTGTTCGAACAAGCCGGCAATACAGGCGTTCCATTCACAGGGCGAACCACTGTGCTTCTCATGCGTGTCGGTGTCCGCCGATAGCCACGTCCCTCTGAACCCAACCTTGATGTGCTTGAAAGTACGTCTAGCAAACACCCGTCTGAACCACGTCGAGGTAGGACACCACTGCACAGGGAGCTCGATGGTTTCCAGTCGAGGCATCCCCTGCAAGAAGTGTGTATGTCTGAAATCATCTGGTATTTCCGATCCGTTGAGGTCGAGGGACAGGAAGAGCAGAGAAGGGAGTCTGGCAGCCTCTAAACCTGGTATGGCATCCTCCAAACAGAATCCGCTCAACGACAGAGAGAGGAGCTGCTTAGGAAGGGTCCGGAATACCCAATTGAGAGAACTAACATCCTCTGGTGACAAAGGTATTACATCTGCGGGGGCCCGTTCAAGTGTGCTGATGCCACTGTCTTCCGACTCCCTCGGGGTTGGGCGGATGTCAAGGCGGAGAGTTTCGAGGAGTTTGAGGTCCTTTATCGAACGATGGAGCAAATCGAGCATGCTAAACAGGTCGTAACCGAATATATAGAGGATGGGGTAAAGCACCAGGTCGAGGTGGACGACATATTTAGCGCCCTGGAAGGGAAGCACCTCAAGGAATGGCTTCACATCGCGTACATCATGATAACGGATGGTCTGGTAAAGGCGCCAAAGGAAAAGATCGCGAAGGCGTTTGCAAACGGAGCAGAAGGTGATGATCCCTATCTTTGTGTTGTCGTAATTGCGCTCACTCCGTACTTCTGGCGACAATATTTCCTCAAGGAGTTCGTTAGGAAGGTTCAATATGTATGCGTTCGCTGTACACAGATTGTCAGCAAGCCATGATAAGGTAGCGCAAAAACTAGACTTTGACCTGGTTGAGGGGTAGTCATGTTTGATGAAGGGAGATATGCAAGCTGACAACAAGAGTCGGCTCTTATAAGTATCATCAATAGCAAATATACTACACAAAGGAACCCACTTACATTGTGTTGAGACCCTTTTCGGAACACCGTTGTCTATTCCCCCCGATGGTAACTCGACCGCGTCAGGGCAAGGGGTGGCCATCCGTGTTCCGAAGTTGCAACGTTGCGCTGTGCGAAGCGGTCTCTGCACTGCTATCTTGCCATTATTGAAGTTTTTATCGTAGAATATATCCCGTTGAGATGGGCCACGCCACCTGCTGAACGAGGATGCTTCGCCGGCCGCCGCACCTTTCTTTGTTCACACTAAATAGGCCGATCGGATTAGGGTACAAAAGCAAGGACTCATTATGTCGCACCTGGTCCTAGCAACGTGCATTTGTCCCCCATCTCGGTCCAAGCGTGATCTTGTAGCCAGCCCACAGTCGCCGGCTTCAGTTGTAATGGTAGTCCTGAAAAAGTTTTGGTCAGCGTGACGAAAGCACAGTAAAGCAGGAGGAACGCACCTATTTCTTTAGGCGCACTTGTAAATTTCTTTCTCCCTCTTTAGATGTGCGTCGCGCCGTTATACAGACAGCAAGGAAAGGAAAGAGGATCTAGACACTGTTTCATAAAAAAGCAACACAAGCAGGGACGGAAAATATACCTTTCCTTGCCGAAAAAAATCCCTGATCTCAGTATCGCAATGCTAGGTAGAAAAAGAAGCGCAGACGCTACGGTCTCCATGGTGGTATGTGCAAGCCGATGCTCCGGTGCAGGTCCTGTCCAGGCTACGTGGATATCGCCCGTCGTTAGGAGAGCAGCGAGCTCTTCGTCGCATACATCGGTGGTGCTGTTGGACCAGAATAAGGAAATCGCCCGAGGAAAAGAGTCTGTATAATGATTTTTCTCAGTACGAGAAAGCGACAGAAAAACAGAAAACGGTATACCTTTCTTTTCTCAAAATGCCAGAACGTTAGCTCGAGCCATAAGATCTTAAGAGCTACAAAGGTAGCAGCACGAAGAAAGCTGAACAGAGGAGATATCGAGCCGTCGCGGACGTCGTGGTCGATGGTCGAGGGTAAGAGAGATTGTGACGTGACATACCGTCCTTCCGATTCTTTCCTGCTACCATCACCATATCTGAGCTTGCTGGCAACAACGTCCTCTGTCTCGTCACCCTTGCTACCTGCGAAGTTTTCTGCTGATTTATCCTTGATGAAGAGCACCGACGATAAGTGGACCGGCCGGTGAATTGGCACCGTCATCTCTGTTCGCCGTCAACAGCTCTGATTCAAAACATACCTCAAAAGTTTTCTTGGAGTATTCATAGGCCTGCCAGCATCGACAAGGGAGTTTTGGAAAGATATTCTCATTCTGAAAGAAATTGAATGAGGCTTGTAGATACAGCTTGACCTCGCTACGCGACTAGAATATATGCGCACGGGACACGAACATAACAGATGGCTCTCCGTTGCTGAGCCATCTGGGGACTGTAGCGGCGACTACGGGACTCGGGACGCGGAGCAATGGAGGAAGCTCAGGAGGAACAATCCACCATGGCAGCCCTTGCTGAGGGTACGACGCCCCTGCCATCGCTGTCGCCGACCCCGATGGGCCGTTCGACAGTGTATCTACGAATATACTGTTGTATGGTACATCGCGAACAGCGTCGCGATGGTGGGTCTTGTTGGCCTTGTTGCAGGTAAAGAACGAGGTGATCCAAGCATCGAATGCAGCGGGATCGGTGGGTGGAATGTGGCGTGGAGCTCGTTTGCGCGCATATAGCCACTCTGGGTGCTGGTACGAGGTGTCGACGTTCCGGAGAAATAGAGCGACAATCCATGCGTCGAACGCGGCCGGGTCAGACGGAGGCACCTCACGATTGGTCCCTCGAGTCGTCGCAGTTGGGCTCTCGTTAAGACGAGGAGGAGGAATCGCCTGGAGTGGACTATATCCTGTGGCGGGGTAATTTTTCTGTTGTGAATGAGTGGTCTGTTTCTTGGATATCGAGTCGACGTGCTCACCAGGGTTCTTCCGATGTAGCGAATGTCTAAATCTTCTACTGAACTCCCAGTCATACCGTGCAATATCTCTATCACCTTTGCCACTCCAATGGTGTCTGTCTGCAAGTCGATTAGGTGTGACTATCGGCGACACTAACGCAATTGCACTGACCAAAGAATATATTGTCTTGGAGATGATCATCTCGTCGTCTTCGACGTGATGCGAGTTCATGTTCATGTTGGATATTCGAAGTTAGAGTCCAACTTGTGGTGGCCGTGACGGGTGACAATTACGAACCCTGAATGCCTCTGTCTTTGTTTTTGTTTTCGGACATCCGGGAAACAAGAGTACGGAATCTCCTCTTGCATCAAGTACGTCACGCGTAAACTCAGCGTACTCTGTTTAGCACATGTCCACTGTCCAGTCGAAGCTCCCTCGAGTCGTGGTAGGAGAGCGTTTTTTCGTTGCTTGGTCTTGCAAAGAAGAACAGGTCGGCGGGGATGTAGACCATTTGAACCACGAGAAATACGAGAAACGAGGTGGCACCGCTGGGATCATGCTGGCTACCGCTCCACGGAAACATGGACTGTTGAAGCTGGTGCGTTCCCTATGGCATGGTCGTATTACAAACCTTACAGAGCTAACAACTTCGACCGATTCCGCACCTAAATATATGCTCTACTAAGCTGATTGAATACACGATTATCCGGATCCATCTTATTCTGACTAATCCGACTTACAGTTTTTACCGCCTGCTGTTTGATTATCATGCCAAAGCGATGCCATCCAACGCGTTGTTCTCTTCGATCTTTGCTGTTGCGCGGATTCATGTCTCCGTTCACAGGGTGTAATGCGTGATCCGCAAGATGAATCTTGAATTAGCTCTAACATTCCAGTACCCGCGACCGAGCGGCTACCTCAACGACATACGTATACGTACTGCAACTTCTCGTTTGAGCTCGTCGAAGTAAGTCCGTACTGCGTACTGGGGTTACAATGACCGAAGCTTTGGATATCGATAGCCGTGACCACTTGTTCTTCCTTTTCTTTCAATTCAATCTGCGGCAAAAGATGACGGCATGGTAATGCATTGCAACCATGATGTTGTTTGAGCGCTGCTGCTATGTGTCTGTTTAGATAGGCAAGACAACCTTAAGCGCGAAGGAAGGTACTCTTCGATTAACCACACGCTAAACACAGAGTATCCTCAGTCCACTGTACTAGATGCAGTGAGGACGGCCGTACCTTTGTTCTCGGATGTCAGAAAACAAAAACAATTAAAGACGGCGCTCAGGGCTCGTAATTTGTCATTCGTCACGACCATCCAACCCAAGCGCCAAGACATTTGGCCGAATCGGGATATTCTCAACTATATTGATGACTTGTATCCTCTCTTTTCAGTTCAGCATATGTCCATTGTTGACTTCCAACTAGCATCACGGTCCCTCGGAAATGCTAGTGGACCTCGCAAGATTCGGAAACGAAGAAATCATGTCGTGAGGCCGGAGCCGAGTACTTATATACAAGAGTAGTGAGATTCGACTTGGAGTAAAAGTCCCGAGTCGGACTCGACACGTAATCAGATTCAATTCTGCCCAATCTGATTGAGGTATTGTCCCGCCACCCGCCCTTAGTGCCACTTAGGTGGACCTATGCCACCCGCTGTCTTAAACAAGATTCAACCTAGTATTATATGCCACTTTTCGAGTCCACTTCAAAAAAAATAGTAGGTGCTGGATATAAATTACCCGCAAACAAGCTTCCAGCATTTTGCAGTATAGGTATCTAAGTAGGGTACAAGAAAGCCAGCGCGAGTCGATTTTTTTAGGTGCTAGGGCGGGACACTGGCAGGGTGGCCCCGGCCCTCGGCGGGATGATGGGCTTGGAACATGAACGAGTCTGACTGGACGACTTGAGTTCTATTCGGACTCTGCCGGAGTTAGACTCGGAGTGCTCGTCCCGAGTCGAATCTGACCAGTTTGGTCAACACTCGGCCGGAGCCACCCAAGAATCATCGGCCTTCTACCCCGGTTTATATTTGGAAGTTCAAAGGTGCGTCTTGCCGAGCTAATCCCCAGGCCTCTTCCTCTCACAATCATGACTCAGGCAGAGACTTGGATCCCTTCTTGTTCTGTGGAAGAAGGTAAGTCTCAAGCACATATACGACGACACATTATATTTCGACTGTGATGTATCAGCACACGAGATCTTGACACGATCAGGCAGTCCACTCGAAATTGAAGTTGATGTGCGTTCCCTTGTTTCTCCTTCTCTGCGGTGTGTAATGTCTAAAAAGCGACATTTGTAATAGGTATTCAACGGAAGGCAACTGAAAGTCTGGAAAAATCAACCACTTTCAATGCGGGAGTTCTATTTACAGGTTACCGAAGAATACAAGAACAAGACGTATGTTGTCTATGGGGAAGAACGATACAGCTTCCAGGAATTATTTCATTCCTCAATCAAATGTGCAGTTGCCTTCAAGAACGTATATGGCATAAAGAAAGGCAAGCTTTTTCGCTCATTCCGGATTCTGCCCTTGGAATAACACTCTTTGAGTAGGCGATCGCGTCACCATTTGTTCGCAAAACCGTCCTGCTTATCTGGCAGCTTTTTGGGCTTGTCGTATGTCGCTCTCCTCGGTAACGAGTTACTTCCACGGCTCTTACTCCATAACATAGACCTTCTAGGTGCCGTGTCCGTTCTCTTAGACCCGTGAGCCAATTCTCTACCTTTACGGATTTTTCGTCTTGAGCCTTCCGAAAGGCTTTTACCATTGGCACCCCTCAAGCACTGTCTAACGCTGGCAAAGTGCACGATCTTGATTCTAGATCCCGACCGAGCTGATATGGTCCAGCCCATTGCCTCTGAACTGAAGAAGACTACCGGAATATCAGTGTATATTGTCTTCAATGACCAAGCGACCGGAGGTCGTTGGGCAGGAATGGACACTTGGACTACAGTATGCTCCAAAGACCGTGAAGCTTCTGAGGATATTCTAAACAATGATCCAAACGTCTTGCCTGATGACGATGCCGCAATATTCTTTATGTCCGGAACGACTGGATTACCGAGTGGGTTTTCTCAACATCTTTGACGTAATACTCACCCGAGGCTGCCGTTCTTTAAACTTTTCAGAAGCTGTCCTGACCTCGCATCGAGCATGCTTGACTGCGCCATTCAATGTAAACTTTCTTTTGGTTTTCTGGTGTTACGTGAGTCTAACGAAATAACTCGGAACACCTAGGACAGCCTTTTGGAGGGTAGGGAACGCCTTAGACAAGGCAAGCCCGTCCAACTCGGGTCTTCTCAGAACTCGAATGTACAAGGGGGAATCTTGCTCCCGAGGGTAATGTGCCACATTGGGCCATTCACATCAATGGTACGTTAAGTGATTGCATAGTACTGGTGATCAAGCCTTACACCTACCAGATGACTTGCACTTACCGAGGGTTGAAGCTTGTTATAATCCGTACATGGGATCCACCTGAAGGTTAGTGCTAGTTTGTCGACGGGAACTTCATTATCTCATCACAGGATAATTCAGGTGCTTATAATTACCCACTTTTCACAGTAGTCAAGTACTATTTTTTGTTTCTGAGACTCGAGTGAACTCTGATTACTCGCTCCAGATTGTGCAGGGCCGAAAATATTACTAGGATCGCTGCGTCAGACATCCATTTTCTCGATACACCACGTTACTGACAATCTGCAGTGTTGCGATAGTAATAAGAGAATTGGCGGATAATGGCTTGGCAGGTTATCCACTCGAGAGCGTTGTATTCACCGGCGCCACCATTCCATCTTCTTTCTTTCAGAGCGTCAGAAAGGGATTTCCACAAACGAGAGTGTATGTTCATGATTTGACTTTGACTTTGTTCGATGATACCGAATCCTCCGCAGACAACAGGTATATGGTATTACCGAGATGACTGGTGCCGTTGGAGGTTTTGGTAAGGATGGCGCTTCCCACAAGAATGGACTGATGATCCTCCCCGGATAGCTGGACGAGATTATGAAGCTCGACCCGAAAGCTGGTATGTTTCTTCTCAGATGGTTACCCGGGGGTTAAAATCACTCATCTAGTGGCTTCATGTATCCAACTAATAATGTTCGGATAATGAAAGATGGCGATAACGAGGCCCTGCTGGGGGAAGACGGAGAGATATGGGTTCGGGGTCCAAGTATAATGAAAGGATATTTTGGTGATCTGGGTACACATGTATGAACGTTGCTTACCCGCAATGATTTATGTTGATTATGGCTTTTTTAGTTGCGACAGATAAGGTGCGCAGAGTCGTCGAATTAAAACATACATGTCCTGAATCTTATTAGGTCTTGACCAAGGACGGATGGTACAAAACAGGAGATCTAGGAAGATTGAACACTCAGGGATATCTGTGTATCAAGGGCAGAATCAAGGACATTGTAATATGTGGTGGGTCGAATATTGTAAGTATGTTTTCTGGAATTCCATTGCGTGGTGCTCATACATTGCCACGTATAGGATTCGGCATGGGTAGAACATGTACTCTACTCAGTGCTAGGTATCTCAGAGGCAGCACTGGTCGGTATACCTGACGAGCGCATGGATGAGCTAGCAGCAGCGCTGGTTACCGTTAGACCTGAGTACAAGGGCGCTATTACTGAAGAGTACCTTCTGGCGAAAGCCGAGGAATTGTGAGTCCCCGTACTTACCTCTATCACATTCTGACATGGCCCCTGAATTTTCGAGAAGCTTGCCCAAATATGCCGTCCCTGTTATGATTATTGTGCACGATGGTAAATTTGGTGAGTCCCTGAATATTCTTTACTGATAAGATTCCTCCTGAAAGTATGCACACACCGTAGAACACACGACTTCTGGAAAGATTTTGAAAAACGACTTGCGTATTTTGGCTCAGAAAGAATGGGAACGTAGAAAGGGACAACTGTAAAATTTTCTCAGTATAGGCTAGAACCTAAAAACAGTGACTTCAATTTGCAACGTCCTTTCCGAAATTATCACGATTTCGGTTGCTCGCGAATCTCGGTGACCTCGAAGGAAGGAAGGAAGTTGGTTGTGGCTCCTCAACAGAAACGTAACAATGTCCGTACTACAGAGAGCCATCTACACGAAGACATTGTCAAAATGGAGGTTAGACTATAGTCAAACTATAATCGCAACTTTAAACTTAAAGTTGAAAATCGCGAGACGCTTTAAATATCTCTGAATCTTCGAAGGCTCTTCTCTTATAAGTAGTCCTGTACTACCGATACCATCCAAGAATAGAGCCCCACACCCCTCCTGCCCATAGGTTCATGGTCATGAGCTATCGATCTCCTCTACCGATTCCCGTGCATAGAAAAGGCTGAGAAAGCTCTCATCTGCTTGCTGACATCCTCCCATACACTTGCTGTTGAGGTCCTTAGATGGGCTTAACGTCGTCCCCCCGTTCCTCTGTCACAACGATTATGCCGCTATTGTCACTCTGAGGTGGAGGACGAAGCCCATGTATTGCTGTATTGCAAGGGTTTGCGTTCCTTCAAGTTGAAGACTTGCGATCTCAATTCTTTCAAAACATCTTTGTCCTCGCCGGCTGCCAGCTCCGGATTTCTTTGTGTTCAGCGGTGTCTGGATACGGGATCACACACACGTTCTTCCGGGTGCTGATTCGGGGATGAAAATAGTAGGAGCGTTGGCTAAATATGCTTTTGACGTGTTTTGTATCGCGTCATTTTCCTTCTTTCAATTCAGTCTTCGGCGGCGTGGCAATACATTAGCTATGCCTACAATCATGATGCCGTTTGAGCGCTGCTGCTTTGCGTTTATATGATGGACTGAAGGCCTGACCAGAGTAGAGGCAATCCCATTCTTGTTTTCTCCTTACCTGATGGTTAAAATGTATAGCGGAACCACTATCCTGGAGTCGCACAACAGCGAAACTCGGATAGTATTTCGTGCCCTGGACACGTCCTTCAATCAAATGATGGTCCAAGGATTAGCGCATGGTGAGAAATCCTGTTATTCCTCTTCACATCGTTATGGCGCGACTTTTCTCAGGACTCTACACTGGACAGTGGAATAGTCATCATCACCCTCTGGACCGTTGGTTTGGCATACATTTTACTCCTATCTAGCCAAACTTCTCTGACCTCAGGGACAGTTTCAAGCAAAAGCCGTGGGACTTTCAAAGGATCATGTTGGCACCCTTCTGTCGTTCTACTCTTGTATCTTCTGGCGACTGTCGTTTTTGCCTTTAACACCACGAAAAATGCGCATTAGTTAGAACCTCTATGCAATCATCAAAATTGAATATTAGGTCCTTCTCAGCGACACAATCATGTGTATGTGGAATATAAGTACCTGCTTTCATTTACGTTCTTGTACTCCTTTATAACTTAACTCAACTTTGTGATAAGCTGCTTGTAAGAACACTGAAAGGACCATGTAATCGTGACAATCAAATATAACAGCTTGTACCTGACACTTCGACTGGTAGTCATTGCACGCGATTTTAGTCCTTCCAGGGCACTTACAAGTGATTGTAACGGAGTGTACAGATTCCAAGTATTGTACCAGCCGTCTACGCCTCGACGACTGGCTCAATTACACATCAAAAATACTAATAACGCGAATGATATTACTATGATACAGTACATGACAGTGGTGGATATAGTACGAAGTAATGCGATAGTAGATCACCGCAGCATCAACAAAGCGAGAGCCATATACCCATACCCAAGGGATGCGGTGTTGACAAATCCTAAACTAAGTGTAAACAGCGACAAGGCCCATCAATCCATTGCAAGGTTCTGACGAGCAAGTTGATCAATGTCCCGTGGTATCGCAAGATCTGGGATGGGATGATGCGGCTAGAAACTGACATTGAAACTCGTCAGTCCAGTGAAATATCAAAACCAATGTGTACTCACAAACAATCAGATAAGTCTAGGGTGATGCTCGACTCGTCACAATGGGAGACTACGTTTATGTTGCGCCGACTTGGGAAAACCGGGACTTGATGATGGTGGATGTCAGAGTATGTGGAGGGCATGTCAGCCGATGACAGCAACACCAAGAAAAACCTTCAGCTCACCTGAGTCGTCACACCTTCAGTAGAAGAAGGAGCATACCATGTCTATGCTGATCAGTGAGCAGGAATCTGGCAGAGGAAAACAGCCATACCTGTCATGCGCCACACGCAAGCGGCAGCTGCCATGAGCTCTGATACATGCATATATGCGATGCGAAATTAAGCCAGGATACCTTTCGCCAGGCTTATGGCTACAGCCTTGTTATCGTTGCCACTGCCGCTACGTGAATGGACGTCCAGCTTGTTCCTATCATCGTCGCCGTTCTTGTTATCTATGAGGAGATCAAATAGTCAATGAGCTAGATATCATGTTCATTCACTTTCATGGATTACATACCTTCTCAGGTGGCCTAGCCTTCTTCAATATGGACTAGATTTACCTCGCCAGTGAGCATTGGCCTGTTATTATCGACATGATCTCACTCCAAAACGAGTTACTGCTTTAGGCCAAGGATGTCAAGAGCATTTAGCGACGTTTTCTGGGATTTACTGAAAAGGTTCGTGTAGGCTTGGTTGGTGCGGCACATTGGACATGATGGAAGGAACAAGAGAGAGATGGGAAAGGAACGAAAAGAACACGCGTTGGGTCTGTGACAGTCTGTGACATCACATCACAGGTGACTCGGAGACTCGGAATCGGAAGGATTCGGACCGCATCAACAGTCATTTCAATCGCTTGTCGCGCCGACTCTTGGTGCGCAGTTTAAGGGTTTGGTTGGGCTCAAAACTAATCTCTACTAACTTATGCTCTATATCACTCCTTTTGTACTACTAGTGCTATCTAAGTCTGGAATCTGACCCTGTTTATGCAATGTCGAAATCGCTTGACATTTGGAGGCTCCAGACCCTTTACTATGACTGTAATCTCGAAAAAGAGCCCCGGAATTGTCCTGATGGATGCCAGTGAGTACATACACATTATAAGCTATTTAAATAAGCTCCCATATTCCATTGACTTACAAGGGCCACATTCGATGTCTTGATATTACAAGGAGCTGGCAGCACCTTATATTCCGAGCGGTATGATTACATGCACATTCAATGGATTGAAAGTCCCCTTGATCATTGCAGGCTATTGTAATGCAAGCAAGTGATTATTTGTATGTGTAACCAATTGACATTTTTCGTGGTGAACTGGACAGACGTTACTAAGATCTATATCGCCAACGGACAAAGCTCGCAGATGGCATACGAAGCATACGTCGACCCATTTTCCCCGCCAATCTACGTGCTTGAGGGAATCCTAGCTGCGTTAAGCACTATCCTTGCCGATGCTACTTTGGCACGATATTCAACTCATCCCTTTTCTACGGACTACTTGCTTATAGCTTCCTAGATTTGGCGGTGCTGGATCGCCTGGGATCGGTCTTGGCGTGTCGTGGTTATCCCGACTTTGTGCACATCTTTTGCAGTCGGCGAGTCATTAGTTCCAGCCTTTGGTGATATTACTCATCAACGAACTAGTTAGCAAAGGGATCCTAATATATCAGGATCTCATTGACACTATTGAAAACATATCTGGCTTTTTCGCTCAAAACTCCATTCACTGGGGCGTGCTTTACTCTTCCCTCATATTGGCCACTATGCTATGGTGCACTCTCATCATCATCTACCGCATCCTGACAGTCACTGCCAGCGTTGCTGCAGGAATGCGTTCATATCACAGAGTCATAGAAGTGATGGTGGAATCCGCATCTCTTTACTCTGCTGTGCTAGTTGTTCTGCTGGTGCTCGAAGTTCGCAATGACTTGGCCGTCAGTTATGTCATAGCCATAGCAGAGTCAATGCGTGTTAGTCATTCTCTGTTCATTCCGTCTTCACCACATTAATTTCATACTACACATCTAGGGAATCATGCCTGCAATGCAGATTGGCCGTGTTGCAGCTGGGCATGCTCGTCCCGACGAATCCTGGAGCGGGAGTTCGGCATCCGGGTCTCTGCATTTTAGGACTTTGAGCGCAAGCGAACAAAGTCAGGACGGGATGAGTTACGATGGGACTGTTTCGGCTCGGTCAAGATCAAATTTAGAGGATGGCCTAGGTAACAGTGCGCGAAGCTAGTGGGCTTCTTGGAAGGGTTACAATATGTAGTTAATGTCTGAGTACAAAGGCAGGTTGTCAGTACATGAGATTCGCACATGGAAAGAATGAATATATAGTGCGAACTCTGAGGCCTGAGTATTTTGGACTGAGCCACTCCACAGTTTCAAATAGGCCGATTGAACCTCAAGCGAGGAAGAAAACAATGTTCCACGCGCTAAGCAGAGAGTAACATCGGTCCAAGGGACTACACGCAATAGGGACAGTCGTACCCTCGTTTTCCGAATGTCCGAAGCCAACAAAGACAAAGGCATTCAGGGCTCGTAATTTGTCACCCGTCACGGCCACCACAAGTTGGACTCTAACTCCGAATATTCAACATGAACATGAACATGAATTCGCATCGCATCGACGAGGATGAGATGCTCATCTCCAAAACGATTTACGCCCTGGTCAGTGCAATTGCGTGAGTGTCGCCGGTAGCCACACCTAACCGACTTGCAGATAGACACCATTGGAGTGGCAGGGGTGATAGATATATTGCATGGCATGACGGGGAATCCAGCAACGTCTGCAGAAGTAGACCTAGGATTCATAGGAACAGCACTGGTGAGCACGTCAGCCTAATATTCAAGACAACAGATAACTCATTCGCAATAGGCGAATTACGCCGCCACAGGATATGGACCTCCCCAGCTTAACGAGTATCTGACTGAGACGACTCGTGTTACGGGGACCCTTCGCGAAGTACCACCATCAGACCCGGCCGCCTTCGACGCCTGGATTGTCACCCTATTTCTCAGGAAGGTCGACACCTCGTACCAGCACCCAGAGTGGCTGAATGTGCGCAAACGGGCTCCACGCCACATTCCACCCACCGATCCCACTGCATTCGATGCTTGGATCACCTCGTTCTTTACCCGCAACAAGGCCAACAGGACCCACCATCACGACGCTGTTCGCGATGAACCACCCACCAGTACATTTGTAGATACACTGTCGGGCGGCCCATCGGGGTCGGCGACAGTGATGGCAGGCCCTTCGTACCCTCAGCTTGGGCTGCCATGGTGGATCGTTCCTCCTGGCCTTCCTCCATTGCTTCGCATTCCGAGTCCCGTAGTCGCCGCTACAGTCCCTGGGTGGCTCAGCAACGGCGAACCATCTGTTATGTTCATGTCCCGTGCGCATATGTCGTAGCTGGGTAGCGGGGTCAAGCTGTATCTACAAGTCTCATTCAATTTCTTTTCAGAATGAAAATATCTTTCTAAAACTCACTTTTCGGTGCTGGCAAGCCTATGAATACTCTAAGAAAACTTTGAGGTGTTGGTGTGTTGAGGTATGTTTTGAATCAGAGCTGTTGACGACGAACAGAGACGACGGTGCGGTGGTCCTTTCATCATTGACTGCGCTTCATCGGAGAAATTAGCAGAGCACGTCGCAAGTGAGAGTGGTGAAGAGGCAGACGAGATGTGGTGGTGGTGGTGGTGGTGGAAGGAAAGAAACGGGAAGGTAAACAGTATGTCACGTCACAATCTCTCTTACCTTCGACCATCAATCGCGACGTCCGCGACGGCTTGATATCTCCTTTGTTCAGCTTTCTTCCTGCTGATACCTTTGTAGTTCTCATGTCCTGAGCTAGCATTCTGGCATTTTGAGGAAGGAAAGGTATACCATTTTCTGTCGTTCTGTCGCTTTCTCTAACTGAGGAAAATCATTGTACAGACTCTTTTTTCTCGGGCGATTTTCCTTATTCTAGCACAGCTGCTTATGTATGCATGATGAGCCCGCTGCTCTCGCGATGAAACTGAAGGGCGATATCTACGTTGCCTGGACAGGACCTCCACTGGAGCGTCGGCTCGCACATACCAACATGGAGGCCTGCTTCTGCTCGTCAAGCTCCTCGTTTTCCGGCTAGTATTAGCTCACCGTATCAATGATCACGCAGAGAATAGCCAGAAGGAACTGGTATGTTTCCCGTCCCGGTTGTATGCATTTTCTTATAACACCATTAGAGTCTCTCCTTTCTCGGTCGTCAACACACGAACTCATGAAATGTATCTCCAAGGCGCTAGGGCACCTATGATTCCGCGGAAGAAGTTGATATCAGGTGCATTCCTCCTGCATTATTCTGTTCTCCCCATCCCAACCGCGTTATATAGGGCGCAAGAGTACCAGGTCGGACAAGCATTATCGAGGGAAAGGCATCCATTTCTCAGCGCAAAAGATCGCGTTAATCCGGACGACGACCATTGTGGCATACACTCCGACCCTGCAACTGAAGCAAGTGCCTTCGGACGAGTTACACGCCTCAGTATCCAGGTGCGATACAAAGACTCTTGCTGTTGGACCATAATCTAAAATATTTGATAGTCCCGTGGATAAGGCCCGCGAAGGGTCGACCATGTAATTTCTCGTCGAATAGAAGACATTGCAAGGAGTTGCTGCGACGGGGCAGATTGCAAAGGTCGTAGCTGAGGAGAGGTTTTCTGTATGTTCTCATCCAATTTTTATCACGCAGCGACGCTGAATCGCGTTCTCAGATGTCGTCAGCACTGCAAGGATTTATTCGTAAAGACGGTTCGCTGCTGGCAGTCCTTTTCTCTCCAAGCCCGATACCGTTTCCTGTTGCTGACGGAGCCGGTGGACAATTTGACACGAAGAAGGACCATTCTGGGTCATCTATTGCCCCACCTTCCAGATACTGTCTAGACCATCTTTTCTCCGAATCTGCTCGTATGCGCTTATATACGATTCTCCTGGACCTACCGATGGTAATTCGATGTCCTCAGTGTCTTGTATGCGCGCAACGTGATAAAGTTTGTCGCAAGCCCACATCTATTCTCGGTTAATTATATCTCCGACCTCGAATTGTCCTTGTAGAAGGGTCTAACTGCCGATTATATGCGCACGACCCTCCCGCAACTTCGACGCTCGTGACCTTTCTAGCGCTATTGTCAGAAGTGATAACCATGTTAACGAGCGGAGACCTCTCGCCCCACAGATGTAGTGAGGTCGACGCTGCAGGTTTCTTGGCCGTTTTAACGATCCAGTGTCGCGTAGGTGCGCCTGACGGGCACCTGTTGACCGATATGAACCGTCATTCCCACGACCGGGGCCGTTTGGTGCGCTCAACACAGGCTACACCTCTGGGATCGGACATCATCTAGAGGACGACCCGTATGACGTCAACCTATCTGAAAATTTGCAATAAGTTAGGTAGATGTATCGTTTTCTCTGGTGCGTGACTCTTCTCTTGATTTGGTTTCAATCACTCACAATACTGCTGTAGAAGCTCGACGTCGACTGAGGCCTAAGCCTAGTATCAGCAAGATCTCAGGTCGCGTAGCGAACTACATTAGACCGTATCTGCTGCAATATTTATTGCCATTTTCTAACATTGAAGAATGTTCCGTTTCACATTATTACGACATGGCTTCGGGGATGTGTGAGATTCCAACTTCAAGAGTAGGATACCTATGACCTCTGTTGTACTGGTTCTCAGGCTTCACTACCGTGCTCCAGCAATGGCAAACCACTCTTCCATCGTCGTTGCAGGCGGAATTGGTGAGTCGTTGTTGTAGATGAAGAGAGGAGTAACTTACGTGTCATCCAAAGAAAACATGATCTGCGCGTGAGAAAATATTGCGGAGCAACGATATATTTCACAGCAGATACGGTCTATTGTTTCCCTATCATATTGTAAGAATAATCGTGAATCGTTGTTAATCGTAAGAAGACTAATTAGAAAAGAAGGTTAGCGTGTACCCGCACTAGGCTCAGAGCCCTTACTCCCCTTTAAATGGTGCTCGACGCGGATGGGGAACAGGGTGCAGACGGTGACCCTCGCTTGTAGTGCCAAGCGTCGAAAGCTGGCGCAACGGCTCTTTCCGGATACAAGATCGCCTTGGTCAACGATGTCATACCCATAAAATCCTTGGAACGCGACACCGCCGAGCCAGCGTGACCACTGCCGATCGTCCCTTTTGAATCGGCGGTCCTTGGCATCCTTGTATGCAGTACGAAACGCCCGCGGTTATTGCCTTAATCGAAGACACGGGACGAGTGGAGGCTCTGGCTTGTTCTTGTCAATCTTCTTTTAGGGAAAAATCGCCTTGAACAACGATCGACGAATTCACGGGATGACCATCGCCGAGCCAAAGTGATTGAATCGGTTGCCCTTGGCTCGACCATAAGCGGTGTATCATTTCTCACCACAACACAGGTCGCATTCGCGCTCTCCATCCTTCCTGGACATCACCACTCAACGCAGGATTCTTTCGAGGCTTGGCCCTTGAAATGAATTTAACGCTGCATTTCATTGCCGCACGCTTCACCGACCTCATGTCGGGCCTTGTCTTATTCTGAATGCTTTGCCTTCCACCTGTGTATCATAGCAGGGACACGCAAAAATGTATAAAGAGGCTGCGAAAAGAGGGCTACATTCTTCAGATTGACTCTCCACCCTCGTCTATCTACTTCTGCACCACTCATTCTTATATCTCAACTTGTTCAACATCATGCACTTCTCACTCGCCGCGCTGGTCCCTCTCGCTGCTCTCATCGTTCCTGGCCTCTCCGGTACCATTACCGCCCGCGAGCCGGTAGCAGAAAGCACTACCATCCAAGGGAGGAACTATAACGGCTCTTACGCTCCCTGGAAGCCATCGTGGACCTAGCCAGGAACGGACAAGCACTGTCCTAAAGATGTCCCAGAATACTGTCCTTGCCTGGACGATGTACGTTTCCTATTTTCTCTTCTCTTCCGATTCTGATTTAGTTTCGAACAGCCCGTGTGCGGATTCAAGTGCCCCACCCAATGGCCGTACAGTAAATGTCAATGGGAGCCTGTGTTCGTCGACAGGTATGACTGGAAAGGCTGGAAGCCCGGCAAGCGTGACCCCTTCTCCTGCGGGTATGTCGACAAGGTGACCTATGAGATTGGTACGCGCGCCTTCTTTCATCGTCTAGGGTTTCGGTTTACTTATATTACCTCGCAGACTGCAAGGACCTTTGCTTGGCCCATGATAACTGCAACTCCTGCCAGGGTGAGTACCTCATCTTCGTCATCTTCGACCGTTCATTGACAAAGGGCTTTTTTCTCTAGTCTACACCCTCGAGGAAGCTGCGGAGCAGTTCATCTGCGCCCTCTTCGAGGAGATCGTCGATATCACGACCTGGGAAGATGACTGAGGATGACTGGGTCGACGATTGGGTGTATTATAGCTCTTCGTATTGGAACGTCTATTACTAGGCAACGTGAAGTTGACGACTTGTTCGACTCGGACATGTATTATTACTGGACTTCTCTTTGTAGGACTTTTTCTATATGTATCTTTGCGGCCGCAGCAATGGATTTTAACTTGGCTATTCTCGAGTCCTGCCGGCGCCTTGAAAGAAACGCCGTAAAACACGACCAATCAAGTGCTACCTCTTCCTGCTCGTTATGACGGGGGCCTCTCTTGAAAACTCCGCCTTCCTCAGTAAAACTTTTGTCAGGGAACGATTAGAAGCGGATGCAAAACCTCACACATATCCCGAAGCTCTGCTTGACACAGCTTCCTCCCAAGAGGAACCTTCAGAATGTCTTCATACTTGGAAAGTATCAAGTATCATATCCTGAAATGATCCTACGGATGACCTACATCGCATTTGATAGAATGCTGATACTTTCTACAGGTTGTAGGTACTGACTTTGGACCTCGTAGTTCAATCTTAACTCGATTTCGAAAGACATAGGCGTAAGCTCAAGCGCGATAATGTATTAAGTATCTACGACGACTCGGAAGATCAACGGCTGACTCCCAATCTGTACATGCAGTGCATACAAAAAATATGACCGTAGCTGCAGGCGATGATTGATGAAGGATTTCTAGTAGTGTGTCGCACTGATCTTCACGAAAAGGTTGACATAGCTCCTTATCAAAATAAGTACCATGACGAGCGTGTTTCCATCAGTATCATATTGATAATAGATAAATGTCATGCTGAGCCTCACGAGCCTGTGCCTGACTAGCAAGTAGGATAAGCATAGCGTCATGCTCCACTTGATAGTAATACTTTTTGCAAAGGCGGGTCCGAAATGTCTGATAGATGGCATCAATAAAAAAGCAGCAAGAGACGGATCGCCTCTAGCAAGCGCACCCGAGCTCACCTATACCAAATAAAGAGGGAGTTACTTCGCTTTTAAGGCTCAAAAATATAGGAAATCGTGCGAGTCAGTACAAAAATAGAATTGCCAAAGCGTTGATGTCCAAATCGAGAAGACGTCAACTGCGGCCCGGTCCGGCATTCATCTTCGTTCTTATCAAGGGGCCGATGTAGCTTCCAAGGCTTCCTTCGTCTTTCTGGAATACAACAATTTCGGTCTACTACATTCGCAGCCGCTGTCTCCCCGATATCGCGCCTAGATGTTCGTTCTTTTTTTGTCCCAGCGTTCCATGCTTCCCGGATACCCCTGAAAGGCTGAAACTCATCCAGCCACTCATCAGGACAAACTTTTGAGGCATTATTTTGTGTCCGCCTCGGTTCGAATTCCAATCGATGGGCTTTTACTCGCGATCCTCAAAACAGATAAGGTGCCTAGTACTTGAAGGTTTTCATTGCTTGCTAATGCCGTTGAAGAAATGATCCCTACTTACATCAGATGCTAGAACAAGCCATTATCACAGCCCCATCGGCTAGTAATTGATTTGAATCTATTGACATCGCCTGCACGTTGCATCATCACGGATTTGGTCTGGTCCTACACTGCTATCATTCTGCTATATAGCAAGCTGGTGACTCGGCAATAGGAAACAATATCCCCTCCCTCGAGATTTGTCTTCGCTGACTCCTCACGGACATGATCGCCGCGACATATCCCAGGACCGTTGCACCAAATCTAAGCGACAGCCAGATCAACGACATTTTTCTTAATCTTGACTCAGGAATCAACAGGGTAATGATACATGCATCATTACACGGTGAGAGAAGATCAAACATCTAGGGAGGTGACTGATCAAACATTTTTCCTGAAGGAATTTACACCGGTGTAATGGCTGTCACCTTGTGGGCTAGCATTAGTACATGCTTTTCATTCCCTTTGACGTTCTTCTCCTGACTTGTAACCAGCCTCGAGAAAAAAAACCCGAAATAACAGACATCTTCTTGTTCTTATCCTTCTTCTGTATCTTCTGGCGACCGTGGGCCTCTACCATGAATGGACAATCGTTTGCTCAGTGTTTATCAAAAATGGTAAAACATTTTGGACGGCATATGAATTTAGTCCTGGCGCTCCGATCACATTGACTGGAGGAATAGATGCGATTCTGAGTACATTTCTTGCTGATGCTACCTTGGTAAGGGATTTATTATCTCTTTCGGAGGAGTCTTGGCTTATGAAGTCCTATAGATATGGCGTTGTTGGATTGTCTGGGGCCGGTCGTGGCGTGTTGTGCTCATTCCGATTGTTTGCACTACCTTGGCAATAAGTACGACTTTTAATCCTTGGCCCAATAATTTTGCGATTTATCAACACTACTCCCAGTCAGCAGAGGGATCGTAACTTATTACTCCACTTTTGGACCTATCGACAATGTACCACCCCAAGCTTTATACCTCGAGAAGATTGTCAACTGGGCCGTCCTATATTCCTCGCTTATATTGGCGACCTTTCTATGGTGCACGATTCTTATTGTGTATCGTATTCTGAGACTGGGTGGTGTTGCTGCAGGGATGCGCGTGTATCATCGCGTGATAGAGATGCTGGTAGAATCTGCATCTCTCTACTCTGCTGTGATAGTCGTCTTATTGGTGTTCGAAGTTCGTGATGAGGTAGCCGGAGCTTACATCGAAGAATTTGCCATTGCGATAAGAGTACGTACAACCAGTTTCGTCTCTTTTTCATTGTCACGACTACAACGTCTCTTCTACAACTAGGGAATCGCGCCTACAATTTTGGTCGGCCGCATCGCAGCAGGGCATGCGCGCCCGGATGACTCCTGGAGCGAGAGCATCATGACATCGTCACTTCGATTCAGAAGTCACTCAAGTTCTCAGAACGACAACGAAATGAGCACCACATCTTCACACGAAAGACCGGACTTGGAAGAGGGGGTTGAAGAGCAGTACACAGAGTTAGGACGCATATATACGACTTCGGATTATTTGGCACGCGGATTCCGGGTGTCCGTGTAGGAGAAGGAACTTTAAAGCTGATAATGGTCAAATGCAGATTACAAATGGGCAGTCGAGCGCAAGATCAGCGAGACAAATAAACACCCCCAGCACGCCCATAAGTATGAACCTATAGGAAATCTAATTCCCGACACCTGTAAGGAGATAAGAATTCAAACTTTCATGAGACGACCGACTCAATCAAGGCTTAGACATTTTTCCAGTTCTGAAACGAAACGGGGATCAAGGAAGACGGTCGGGGCATGACTTTGACGCATCGATATTAGTGGAGTTTCAGCAATGCGATATGACAGTTCGCTCTTGGGATTTAGTACATTGCCGAGTGGGTTACGAGCGTACACATTGAGACTGAGGAGAAAAGGACCCCTGGAAGAGGTACCGTTGTACTTATCGAACGACAGCAAAGCTCGAAATGTTTGATAGTCATTGGTGTTTGCTACTATCTAACACTATCATTCTTTCGACCTATTTACTTGTCCACCAAAATACTCTGATTTGCAGGTCCCTTAGAGGCTGAGGGCGGTTCTGTTTCAATAAAATGTGAGCGTATGATTGACCTGAAAGACAGTGTTACGAACATAATCACTGTCCACGGGGAAGGACTGGGGAGATAACTGGGGAGCCCGTAATAACCTGCCTGCCCGTAATAACACTTGATTCGTCATGGAGCGCAGCGGGTGCTACAGGTGCGACCGGTGCGATAGGTGCGGTCGGGGCAACAGGTGCGATAGGTGCGGTCGGAGCGACTGGTGCAATAGGTGCAGGGGGAGCTACAGGTGCAATAGGTGCAGGAGGTGCAACAGGCGCAACAGGTACGGGTGGAGCGACGGGAGCGATAGGTGCGGGAGGCGCAACAGGTGCTACAGGTGCAATAGGCGCAGGAGGCGCGATGGGCGCGACAGGTGCGGAAGGAGCTACAGGAGCGACCGGTGCAACAGGTGCAGGAGGCGCGACAGGTGCAATAGGTGCAGGAGGCGCAACAGGCGCAACGGGTGCGGGAGGAGCTACAGGAGCGACCGGAGCAACAGGCACGGGAGGTGCAACAGGTGCAGGAGGTGCAACAGGAGCAGGAGGAGCGGGAAGGAGAGGAATACAGGGAAGGATCGGGGGGATCGTAATAGTCTGCCTGCCCTTAAGTAGAGCACCATTGTTGCAGGAAAGGAGGGGAAGGCCTGGGGAGATCGTAATCTGCCTGCGCGCAATATCATCACGGGAGAGGACGGCAGGGATAACTGCGCCACTGACGAGGAGAGGTAGAGCGAGGAGAGCAGACAAAGAGATCTGAGCAAACATGGTGAAGTGAGATGAACAAGCTCTACAGTTGTGAGGGCTTGAGAATAATACCTGCTGGTTTGATCCCTCTCTTATAGCTGTCCGAGTCGTCTCCTCTGAGCATCAGTCGTGGAGTAGAAACGAAAAAATGCAGGTGTAGCATGAGTGCCCAGGTCGAGCGGGAGGAACGAATGACGCGTATGACGCGGTCAGGAATCATTAAGCGTCGTTCACTGGCTATGTTTTCATGATGTCGGGAACCGAGCAAGCTAGCATCAGTGGAAAATAGTCCCTTCTCACGGCGCCAGCCTTCTCCGACTGGTGAATGGGCTCGTTCGGGCAAACATAGACGGTCACAAGGTTATTGGGAAGATGTTTTACGAAGATCTAGTGCATTGGGTGGTGATTTATATTCGTCGCCTCTGTGATTCGCTGGGTGGTGGTCCTATTCCGAAAAGACCAATTCCATTCAATGTAGCGTCGAGAGAAAGGAGATACTGTAATCTGAACCTTTGGCATCAAACATAAGCCATGCATAGTCCAGACTGTCGGACTCTTCTGGTGCCTTGGTAGCGATGTCGAAGTGGTGTTGGTTGAACATATAACCTATGACTCGTCATGAATAGCCGAATCCGTACTTCGAAGCATCTGCCGCGAGACTTAGAAGCCAAGGCACGAGGTAGATCCTAAATGAACGTTTCACGATTTCTGTATTCGGGTACTTTTCAAGCATCATTTGCTGGCAGAACACTGACGCAAATAATGGCGCCATACCTAGCTAGATACAAGCCATGTCTCAACCAACAAGAGCGAACTCTTTTAGGAGTCCAACGACTGAGTGATTTGTGCCATCACGCCTATAGGATGTATCGGTTCGACGACGAAGCCGTATCCGCTTGCCCGTTGATCACAAAGGTCGGACCAGAAACACAGTCAAGAGGATCAACGATAATCCATGTACGCAGCTCTCCGGTGAATCTGCAAGGGGTATCATCAGCATATAGAAAGATAATGAGACATACAACTCACGCACGCCCGAGATATCCGTTGATGAACCCATGGTTTGTTGAGTACACCAGCTTTTCCGGCCACGGGTCCACGAGACATCCACGCTTCTTGTAGAACGTCCTGAGTGACTTGCCGTACACTTCCGTATCTGCCACGCCGTCTGCCAGCCCTTTCTGTATATCATCCGGGAAGGCCTTACTCGACTCCTTACTTGACGCAGCTCCGTTTCCCCATATCCGTCAACGGTGGGTCAACACGGAGTGGTGCAAGCCCTCCGCTATGCCTGATACTCTTTGCCATTATGATAGGCAGCAGTCATCGATATGGGTCTTCAGCGAATGTTAGAGTAAGAAGAACAGCGAAAGACCGGGGACGCACTGAGACAATGGAATGTCCCAATCATACCGCATTGCCGAAACATTCTCGAAGAGACTAATAATGAGGGTAGGTGACAACATTCTTCAAAGAAGCAGGTCGTCCCCATACGTTCACGGTCGCCATCTGTGAATAACGACAATGGGGATGTCATTGCCGTACTTCAACCAAACGAAGAGGCGAACTCGCCAGGTATTGGAGGCGTAGAGCTAAGAAACCACAACAAGGAAGACTTGCGACCGGGGACTGAAGCTGAAGCTAGGCGGAGTTGCGAGTCAGGAAGGCTATACAAAGAAGACTAGCTCATAGCGACATACCCAATGGCGACAAACAACATAGAGCAGTACTGGTGGTCGGCGGCCCTACAAGCGCATGGATCCAGATGGTTAGATTCCTTCGTAACAAAGGCCGGCAATACCCGCGACACTGTTCACGATGAACAGCACCACAATATGTTCGTAGATGCGCTATCACGCGGCCCATCGGGGTCGAGGATAGTGATGATAGGCAATTTGTACCTCAGCACGACCTCTCAACGCCGTTCTACGCTCCTAGCTCCAAGGTCGTTGCCAGGATTCCCAGCCTGCTCAGCGGAGTCGTCGTTCATGCTTGTGCTTCATGTACATACATCAAGTTGACCAAGGGAAGAGCGGTAGGTCCATCGGGGCGTATCTACAAAAATCCTGTTTCATTTCCTGTCAGAATGAGAATGCCGTTCCAAAAACTCACCTCGAAAGCCCAAGAAAACCCGAAGGTACGTTGGCAAAAGAAACTTGACGCCGGAGATGACTGGCTCTGCATTAACGAGAAGGAGATGTCCACTATCGTAGCAATGGCGAGGTGGCAGAGGGCATTGAAGTTGCCAGTGGTGAGCACCGCGGCGGTGATGGAAGGAAATAAACGGGAGTACCGTACCGTGTGAATTACGTCAGCCTCTGTTTACCTCTGACCGTCGAAATTTGAATTTGAGCCCTCCTCGATTCATCATCATCATCATCATTATCTCTTCCATTTTCCTTCCAAAAGCTCTTTCTCTCTTTTTATTCTAGGTTTATATACTCGCACTCTTGTATCAACACCTTCCGACACTCATCCAGTCCACCACCGTGTTAAATGTTTCCGAGTGAGTCTTGAAATCAGCGCTCACTTCCTTCAAATGGAGCTTGACGTAGACTCGAACCAGTCCCACCGCCAGTTGATGACAATCAATCAACTCAGGCAGGCGGATGAGTTGATCGACTGTCATCAACTGAGCTGGGGAGTGGTTCGAGTCTAGTCTTCGTCTATCCACTTCTGTTCACTCATTCCCACCTCTAACTCTAACTTGTTCATCATTATGCGCTTCTCACTCTGCTTTCATCGTCCCCGGCCTCTCCGACACCATCCACCGGTAGCAGAAAATACAACCTTCCAAAGAAGGGACTACTATGGTTCTTACGCTCCCTGGAAGCCTTCTTGGAGACTTGGACCTGGCCAGGAACGGACAAGTATTGTCCAACAAACGCCCCAGAATACTGTCCTTGCCTGGATGACGTACGTTTACCTTCTTTCTTCTCTTCTCTTCCGATTCTGATTTCTCTTCGAACAGCCCAAGTGCCCCTTGACGACTTCTTCGACTCCGATTACTGGACTGTTTTTGTAGGACTTTTTCTATATGCATTCAGTTGTGGTCTTTGTAACAGCGGCAATGGATTTTTCTTGGCTATTATTTCATTTCCGGCTGAACTGTTTGTGATCAGAAGATCGAACTTGTGCGACCAATTTATCAGTTTCAAGTATGCAAGAATTCGTGAATAGAGTGGAAATGAACGACTGCGAGAGAACTCGGGAAATGTCTTGGAGATTGAAGGCCAAGTAGAATGCAATAGATCCATGCTGTATACGATGCACATAGCTAAGCTCTAGTCTGCTAGTGGACGGTTATCGGTACCCGTATAACATAAGGCTATGACCGATGAATATTTGAATGTAAAGAGCATAGCGCCCTCGTTTGAGTGATCTCTTGTAATCTCGGAGACAGTTAGTAAAACGTTATAAATCGACCCAGGAAACTCCGAACGACAGGAAAGCTCGAAATTTTTGATAGTCATTGGCATATTTGCTACTATCCAGCAATATTTTTTTCTCGATCTATTTACTCGTTCACTAAAACACTGCTCTGATTCGCAAAACTTTCTCTAGTCCCTTGAAGGCTGATGGCCATTCTGTTTGAATAAAATTTGAGTGTATAATTAACTTGAAAGACAATGATACTAACAAAATCATTCTCCACGGGGAAGGACCGGGGAGACAACCAGGGAGCCTGTAATAACCTGTCTGCGCGCAACAGGAGCTACAGGAGCTACAGGAGCAATAGGTGCGGTCGGGGCAATGGGCGCAATAGGCGCGAGAGGCGCGATGGGGGCGGTCGGAGCAATGGGAGCAATGGGGGCGGTTGGGGCAACTGGTACAATAGGTGCGAGAGGTGCAATGGGTGCGGTCGGGGCAATAGGCGCAATAGGAGCAGGAACTGCTCGCCTGCCCATGAAAACAGCACCATTGTCGCGGGGAAGGATGCTAGAAAGGATCGGAGCGATCGTAATAACCTGCCTGCGCGCAACAGGAGCTACAGGAGCTACAGGAGCAATGGGTGCGGTCGGGGCAATGGGTGCAATAGGCGCGAGAGGCGCAATCGGTGCGGTCGGAGCAACTGGCGCAATAGGTGCGAGAGGCGCAATAGGCGCGGTCGGGGCAATAGGCGCGGTCGGGGCAACAGGGGCAATCGGTGCGAGAGGCGCAACAGGGGCAATAGGTGCGGTCGGAGCAATGGGTGCGGTCGGAGCAATGGGTGCGGTCGGGGCAATGGGTGCAATGGGTGCGAGAGGCGCTACAGGTGCAATCGGCGC
The DNA here is from genome assembly GCA_902506015.1 of Armillaria ostoyae. NCBI lineage: Eukaryota > Fungi > Basidiomycota > Agaricomycetes > Agaricales > Physalacriaceae > Armillaria > Armillaria ostoyae. Next base: position 4,849,047 of record LR732082.1, read on the forward strand.
GGTCGGCGCAATCGTAACGACCTGTCTGCCCATGATAATAGCACCATTGTCGCGGGGGAGGATGGGAAGGGTCGGAGAGATCGTAACAACCTGCCTGCCAGCGATTTCATCACGGGGAAGGACGACAGGGATAACCGCGCCGCTCGCAAGGAGGTACAGCGAGGAGAGCAGCGAAAGAGATCTGAGTGAACATAGTGAAGTAAGTGAGATGAACAAGCTCTACAGTTATGAGGGCTTGAGAATAATACCTGCTGGTTTAATCCCTCTTTTATAGCTTTCCGAGTCGTGTTCTCTGGGCATCAGTCGTGGAGTACAAACGAAAAGAAAAGTGTAGCATGAGTGTCCATGTTCGAGTGGGGGAAGGCGATGACGCGTATGACGCGGTCAGGGATCATTAAGCGTCGTTCACTGGTATGTTTTCATGATGTCGGGAACCGAGCAAGCTCGCATCGGTCGAAAATAGTCCCTTCTCACGGCGTCAGCCTCCTCCGGCCACCGTTGCCAATGAATGGGCTCGTTCGGGCTAACATATGCAGTCATGAGGTTATGAGGAAGATGCTTTACGAAGACCTTGCACTTTGGGTAGTGATTGATATTCCGCGCCTCTATGATTCGCTGGATGGTGCTCCTATTCGGAAAAAGACCAATTACATTCAATGTAGCGTCGAGAGAAAGGAGATACTGTAATCTGAAGCTTTGGCATCAAACATAAGCCATGAATAGTCCAGACTGTCGGACTCTTCTGATACCTTGGTAGCGATGTCGAAGTGGTGTTGGTTGAACATATAGCCTATGACTCGTCATGAATAACTGAATCCGTACTTCGAAGCATCTATCGCGAGACTTAGAAGCCAAGGCACGACGTCGATCCTAAATGAACGTTTCACGATTTCTGTATTCGGGTACTTATCGAGCATCATTTTCTGGCAGAACATTGAAGCAAATAATAGTGCCATACCTAGCTGGATACAAGCCATGTCTCAATGAACAAGAACGAACTCCTTTAAAAGTCCAACGACTGAGTGATTTACCATCATGTCTATAGGATGTATAGGCTCGACGACAAAATCCTGAGCGGTATCCGCTCGCCCATTGATCACAAAGGTCGGAACACAAACGCGGTCAAGAGGATCAACGATAATCCATGTCCGGTGGATCTGCAAGGGACATCATCAGCATATAGAAAGATAATGAGACGTACAACTCACGCACATCCGAGATATCCGCTGATGAATCCATGGATTGTCGAGTACACCAGCTCTTCCGGCCACGGGTCCACGAGACATCCGTGCTTCTTGCGGAACGTCTTGAGTGCCTGGCCGTCCGCCACGCCGACAGCCAACCCTTTCTGTATATTATCCGGGGAAGGCGTTACTCGACTCCCAAGTTGACGCGGTTCCGTTTCTCCATATCCGTCAACGAGTTGGTCAACGTGGAGTTATGCAATCCCTCCGACTGCCTTTGCACATCTAACTCAAGAACGAGCATTGCGCCCTATGAATGGTCAAGGAAGCCGAACCGCGCAAGTGTTCCAGGAGGTTGACTAGTTCGTCGATGAAGAGAATGGATAGGCCAAAACAACGGTTTTGATGGGAGATATGCCAAGCGGGAGTTTCTGATTTGGTCTTGGACGATAACTGGGATACAAAACTCCAAGAGGGGGAGGAGGTAGCCGTGGGATGGACCTGGAGAAGTTAATCGATGAGACGGGCAATTCGGCAAGTATTGAATGACTTACCTGGGCTGCCGTGCGCCACTCAAAGGGGTGCACGGTTATCGAAGTCACTAACAACATTCTACCATACCTAGTGCTCTTTGCCTTTACAATAGACAGCAGTCGTCGTCATTCAATCTAGTCAACTTTAGAGTGAGAATAAAGACGAGAGACTGGGGCGCACTGAAATAAGGGAAGCTCCCGGTCACGCCGCGTTGACGAGAAACTCTCGAAGAGACCGTCCTACGCACAAGACGTCTCGCGGTATGCGCTACAACCATTGCTCCGAGCTCCTAGCCCCAAGGTCGTTGCCAGAGTCCCTAGCAGAGGGCCGCCGTTCATGACGCCGAAGGAAGGGAAGAACGGTAGGACCGTCGGCGCGTAACTACAAAAAATCCTGTTTTATTCCCTTTCAGAATTAGAACGCCGTTCCTCGGAGATCTTGCAAGCCCAAGGAGAACAAAAAGTACGTCTGGCAAAATAAGCTTGATGATGTTGCTCGCTCTCAGGGCTCCTTCGATGTTGGTAGCTCTGGATCAGCAGGTACGAGAGGGCCGTTGTAGTAGCAACGACGAGGCAATAGAGGTCATTGTTGCCAGCGATGAGCACCGTGATGGTAGTAGAAGGAAAGAAACGGGAATCGTTACGTCATAGCCTCTGTTTACCTCCGACCCCGCCTTCGACATACGTTTCCTTTCAAAATCTCCTTCTCTCTCTCTATTCTAGGGCCCGCCTTTCCAACTAGCACGGCCTTGACGGTGATAGAGAAATATCTGTACGTCCACAGGTCCTGTAGCAACATCGTCGGAAATAATGGCCGTCTTGAGGAGCGAAGACGGGAAAGAACGATGTTGAAGGTTTCTCAACCATCTTTACAATTCAGTGCCGCATATACGCGCCTGACGATACCTCTTGACTGATACAAAGAATGCAATGGATTGCGCTGCCATTGCCACCCAGGACCGTATGGTATCACAGGCTTCCTCTAGCACGCGACTCTTCCCTTGATTTGGATAATCCTGATTTATTCATAATACTGCTCTAGTGCCGACTCTCAGCCTAAGCCTAGAACCAGCGGGATCTTTTCAGGTCGCGTAGCCGACTAAATTGTTTCTCTTTCACTGTAAGCAAGAATGATATACTGTTTTCAATCATAAGATAAATGAAGAACAGCAATGCTCAATCTCTACTCGCACTTTTGTATCGGGAGTTCCACCGCTCATAGACTCCACTAACGTGTTTCCTAATGAGCCTTGAAATCAGTGCTCGCTCCCTTCCAATGGGACTTGACGCGGATAGGGAACGACATGCAGACGGCGACACTCACCTGTAGTGCCAAGCATCGAAAGCTAGCGAGACGACTCTTTCCGGATTCAAGATGGCCTTTTCAATTGGAACGCGACACCACCGAGCCAACGTGATCATCGTCAATCGTCCTTTTGAATCAGCGGGCGTTGGCACCCGCACATGCAGTACGAAACGTCCATGGTTATTGCCTGAAGACACGGGACGAGTGGAGGCTCGCCGTCAATCTCCCTCTTGTTGGGAAAGAACGACGATCGACGAATTCACGGGACGACAACCGCCGTATTGTTTCTCGCATCACAGCACGCAGGTTTCATTCGTACTCTCTATCCAACCTGGATATCACCACTGAACGCAAGATTCTTTCGAGGCTTGGTCTCTTAAAATGAATTTCACGCCGCCTTTTCATTACCGCACGCTTCACCGAGCCTTGTCCTACTCTGAATGCTTCGCCTTCACCTGTATATCGTAGCAGGGACGCACGATGTATAAAGAGCCTGTAAAACAATCTCCAGGTTGACTCTCCACCCTGTTCTATCCACTTCTGTTCACCTCTAACTCTAACTCGTTCATCACCATACGCTTCTCACTCGCCGCGCTCGTCCCTCTCACTACTCTCATCGTCCCTGGCCTCTCCAGGACCATCCGCCGGTAGCAGAAAATACAACCAGGACTATTACGGTTCTTACGCTCCCTGGAAGCCTTCTTGGACCTGGCCAGGAACGGCCAACAAACGTCCCAGAATACTGTCCTTGCCTGGATGACGTATGTTCACCTTCTTTCTTCTCTTCTCATCTCATCTGATTCTGATTTCTCTTCGGACAGCCCGTGTGTGGATTCAAGTGCCCCTTGACGACTTCTTCGACTCGGACATGTACGATTTACTGGACTTTTTCTATATGTATTCAGTTGTGGTGTTTGTGACCGCAGCAATGGATTTTTTCTTGGCTATTATATCACTCCCGGCTGAAATGTTTGTGATCGGAGGATCGTAGAATCAGTTTATCAGTTCCAGAAATGTGATTCGTGAATCGACTGGAAATGATTGACTGCGAAAGAACTCGGGAAATGTCCTGGAGACTGACGGCCAAGTAGAATGCAATAGATCCATGCTGCATGCGATGCACATAGCTAAGCTCTAGTCTCGTCTGCCAGTGGACGGTTATCGGTACCCGTACAACATAAGGCTATGACCGATGAATGTCAAAGAGCATAGCGCCCTCGTTTGAGCGATCGCTTGTACTCTCGGAGACAGTCAGCGAGTTACAAATCGACCCAGGAAACTCCAAACGACAGGGAAGCTCGAAAGGTTTGATAGTCATTGGCATATTTGCTACTATCCAGCAAACTTTTTTTTCTCGATCTATTTCACTTGTCCACTAAAACTCTGATCCGCAAAACTTTCTCTAGTCCGATGGCCGTTCTGTTTGAATAAAATGTCAATGTATAATTAACTTAAAAAGACAGTGTCACTAACAAAATCATTCCCCACGGGGAAGGACTGGGGAGATAACCGGGGAGCCTGTAATAACCTGTCTGCGCGCAACAGGTGCTACAGGTGCTACAGGTGCAATGGGTGCAATGGGTGCCGTCGGGGCAATAGGCGCAATAGGCGCAATCGGGGCAATGGGTGCCGTCGGGGCAATCGGGGCAATGGGTGCGAGAGGTGCAACAGGTGCAATAGGGGCCGTCGGGGCAATGGGCGCAATAGGTGCGAGAGGCGCAATGGGCGCAATGGGAGCGGTCGGGGCGATGGGTGCAATAGGTGCCGTCGGAGCAATGGGGGCAACAGGTGCAATGGGAGCGGTCGGGGCAATGGGCGCAATAGGCGCGAGAGGGGCAATGGGCGCAATAGGTGCCGTCGGAGCGATGGGGGCAACAGGTGCAATGGGTGCGAGAGGCGCTACAGGTGCAATGGGCGCGGTCGGAGCAATAGGCGCTACAAGTGCAATAGGAAGAGTCGGGGAGATTGTAATAACCTGCCTGCCCATGATAACAGCGCCATTGTCGCGGAGAAGGATGGGAAGGGTCGGGGAGATCGTAATAACCTGTCTGCCCGTAATATCATCACGGGGAAGCACGGCAGGGATAACCGCGCCGCTCGCAAGGAGAGGTACAGCGAGGAGAGCAGCGAAAGAGATCTGAGCGAACATAGTGAAGTAAACGAGATGAACAAGCTCTACAGTTGTGAGGGCTTGAGAATAATACCTGCTGGTTTAATCCCTCCTTTATAGCTTTCCGCGTCGTCTTCTCTGGGCATCAGCCATGGAGTAGAAACGAAGACAAGTGTAGCTTGAGTGCCCATGTTCGAGTGGGGGAAGGGGATGACGCGTATGACGCGGTCAGGAACCGTTAAGCGTCGTTCACTGGTATGTTTTCTTGATGCGGGAAACCGAGCAAGCTAGCATCAGTCGAAAATAGTCCCTTATCACGGCGTCAACCTCCTCCGACCACCGTTGCCAATGAATGGGCTCGTTCGGGCTAACATATGCAGTCATGAGGTTATGAGGAAGACGTTTTACGAAGATCTTGTGCCTTGGGCGGTGTTTGGTATTCCCCGCCGCCACCCTGCCTCTGCCATTGGCTGGATGGCCATTGGCGATACCATTCGAAGATGACCGATTCCATGCAATACAGCATCGAGAGAACGTAGATACTGAAATTTGAAGCTTTGGTGCCAAGGGTAAGCCATGAACAGTCCAGACTGTCGGACTCTTCTGGTGCCTTGGTAGCGATGTCGAAGTGGTGTTGGTTGAACATACAACCTATGACTCGTCATGATTAGCTGAATCCATCCATCGAAGCGTCCGGCGAGATTTAGAAGCCAGGGCACGAGGTCGATCCCAAATGAACGTTCACGATTTCTGTATTCGGATACTTTTCAAGCATCATTTTCTGGCAAAACACTGGTGCCATACCTAGCTAGATACAAGCTATATCTCAACCAACAAGAGCGAACTCATTTAAGAGTCCAACGGCTGAGGGATTGTACTGTCACACGATACGATATATAGGCTCGACGGCGAAGTCTTCTGCGGTATCTGCTCGCCCATTGATCACAAGGAGCGGAACACAGACGTGGTCAAGAGGATCAACGATAATCTTTTTCCGGTGAATCTGCAAGGGGCATCATCAGCATATAGAAAGATAATGAGACGTACAACTCACGCACATCCGAGATGTCCGCTGATGAATCCACGGTTTGTCGAGTACATCAGCTCTTCCGGCCACGGGTCCACGAGACATCCGTGCTTCTTGTGATACGCCCTGAGTGCCTAGCCGTACACTTCCATATCTGCCGCGCCGACAGCCAGCCCTTTCTGTATATCATCCAGGGAAGGCCTTAATCGACTCCCAAGTTGACACGGTTCCGTTTGTTGGTCAACCTAGAGTTATGCAACCCCTCCGACTGCCTTTGCACATCTAACTCTAGACCGAGCATCCCGCCCTATGAATACATATATGAATGGTCAAGGAAGTCGAACCCGTCTTGGATGCGTCCGTGCCCTCTGCACCCAACGCTGCTCCACGCTCTTAGTCCTGAAGTCGTCGCCAGGGTCCCCAGCTGGCTCAGCGGTGCGTCGTCGTTCATGCTTGTGCCTCAAGCGCATACATCGTAGTTGACCAAGGGAAGAGCGGTAGGACCGTTGGTGTGTATCTATAAAAATTCTGTTTAGTTCCTTTCAGAATGAGAACACCGTTCCAAAACTCACCGCGACGATCTCGCAAGCCCAGGAGGAATCGAAGGTATGTTGGCAAAAGATGCGTAACAATGGCGAGGCGATAGAGGACCTTGTTGCCAGTGTGAGCACCACGATGGTGGTGAAGGAAAGAAACGGGAGTCGTTACGTCACAGCCTCTGTTTACCTCCGACCCCGTCAACTTCGAGTCTTCGACATCCATTTCCCTTCAAAATCTTATTCTCTCTCTCTGATCTAGAGCCCGCCTTTCCAACTAGCACGGCCTTGATGGTGATAGGAAATATCTGTACGTCTTCCGATCCTTTGTTGTTACCTTTTGTACTGAGCGAGGGTACTGCAGATTTTCTTCTTTATCCGCCATATCCTGTTTTTTGACGCCACTAAAACACTACGAATATCTAGTTTCTTCTGGCCTTCTTCAGGTCCTGACACAATGTCGTTGGTCAAAAGATGACTTCCTGTTGGGTGGACCGTTCTGCAGACTCGACAATGATCCCAAAGGCGTCAATGGACCTAGCAAGGAATCAAGCTTCATGCTCAGTACATGCGAATCAGCCTGAGATACAGTAACACCTCTCCCAAGATTTCTTATCTCCTCAACGTCGATATACTGTGTGATTAGGGCTGCGCGCCGTAACCGTATTGTACGGTAATACGGCTTGCGCGGGACCCAAAATGTGAAGGTCAAGCAGTGAAGAATAGACCAGCATTGAGGCGACCTCTCGGGGTGCATCACTCGTTCAATCCTTATTTATAGCCAGTCTTAATACATTTATCCAGGTCTCGAGACGGCGCCTCTTGTCTGGATGAATTGACAAACTAACAGAATCAACGATTAGCGACTGTAGCCTATTCAAACCACCTCCAGTGAGCGCTCACCAGCCGGATACGTGTATTCTAATGCACCCGGTGTCCTGATGAACTCGCCGTAGATGGTGTGTGATTAGGTATAATATTCTCGCTAGTAGACCTAACATCTCGTCCAGAATTTCGCATGTCATCACGCTCCGTATATGCGCTCAAATACAGACTAGAATATATGTTACCGTCCCTGAAATTACACTTTGACGCCTTGATCTCGACGCTTTCCAGTAGTTTCTACGTTACTGACGACCCGAGCTGTAATCTATGGTATGCTGCTTTTGCCCCGGTCCGTCGTTCTGATCAAGGAACCATGCCTAGCTGCTATATGCCTAGCCCTTCATCGGAGAGCATGTAAATCGGTGTTGCTCAGCAGTCGGTTGGGTGAATATGATTTTTATTGTGTCGTGTTGCTCAGGTCTATACCCAAAGGTGAAGTCGCTACTTTTTAAGCCGTCCTTGCAGGTGGGCCCAGGTGATCGTTCAGACCTTGATTCAAATCGTGAATCAGGCCAAGAGCGACATTGAATATCGTGTACTGCTGAATCAAGCATTACCGCTTCTCGCATCCCTAGTTAAAGACCGATATGTTACGCATCCGCTCGACGAATTGCTAATGCAAAACTGTGGACCCTATGAATGCACGCTTCTCAATACTATTTAATCCCGTTTCACTGCAGAACTAGTTCGAATGCGTCAGCCTTGGGTTGGTCAGTCGTCCGACCGGCTTACCCTGCGGGAACTAACTATCTTAACTCATAGGTTCATAATCATTTTAAATATCGTTGGGGTTGTTATTTGGTTTCCTTATCTTGCGTTCGACAGTCCATTTGCAGTCCGTAGCTGACTATTCATCAATTGAAAATCCCGCGGTTCTTCAGACGACACTGCAATCTACGGAAGTCGATGTCCCGGCGACGCGTGCGGAACAATCGTGTACACTGAAAGCTGGCGCAGCTCCCTCCACTCGTAACTCTGTACCGTCCTCCAAGCCCTCTTCTAAGTCTGGTTGTATGTGTGGAGACGGCGTGTCCCGTCCTGGTTCAGCCCTTATTTGGCTGTCATTCTGCGAACTTGAATGATTTCTGAATCGGATTGACGACGTCGTGGTATTATCGCTCCAGGAGTCGTCTGGGCGAGCGTGCCCTGCCGCAACGCGGCCGACCAGAATTGTTGGCACAATTCCCTGGAGGAGACACTGTAGTCATTACAAGGGAAAAAGACGACACGGGTTAAACGTACTCTTATTGTGATCGCCAAATCCTCGATGTAACTTCCGGCTAACTCATTACGAGCTTCGAACACCACCAGAACAACTAACACAGCAGAGTACAGAGATGCGGATTCTACAAGAATCTCTATCACTCTCTGATATACTTGTATCCTTCCAGCAGCGTCACCCACTTTCCAAATGCGATAGATAATGAGAGTCGTACACCATAGCAAGGTCGCCAATATGAGCGAGGAGTACAGCACCGACCAGCTGACAATCTTCTCGAGGAAGAGGGCCCGAGGCGACTTCCTTTCGGCAGGTCCGAAAGTGGAGTAATAAGTTACGATCCCTCTGCTTACTAGGTTTACATTAGCTGACGAGTTGTAGAATTATCGGAATTATCAATGTAAAAACCAACCTGCTGCCAAGGTGGTGCAAACAATCGGAACGAGCACAATGCGCCATGAACGCCCCCATCAAATGCGCAATGGGCCGTTGGTGCAAAAGTACATGAAGAGAGATGTTAGCTCTCGCCATCCTTCTTTTGTGATCAGTTTCCTACCATTGGATGTCGAACGACGAAGGCTCGAAGACGAAGGTGCTTCGTGAATATACTCAACACCCAAACCATTCCATATATGGTGGAAGGAAGAGAAGAAGTGAGATGAGGGTATGCCGTCACGGTCACGGCCTTCCTTCGTCCCAACGTCCATGAATCACCCTATTCCTCTCGACATTACTACCTTTTTCTGCTGCACCGCCGCTCCAGAGTAGCATGGACACTGTCTACAGCGTTGAGAAGCGAGGAATGGTACGTTCGCCACTACATACCAGTGTCGCTTCTTCGTTGATTGGCGAGAACATCCTGATTCCTGTAAATCCATCTTCTTTGCTTCTCTACTGGTCCTTTTTACCCTGACGAGGATGAAAAGTGCATGAATGCTGGCCGGGCTCCGAAGACATCGTTGTTGAATATTTGAATTGCTGTATCGAAGCGAGTACCTTGATGATATGAGAAAGCTAGAGAAAGCCCCTTGATTTTCAACCGAAGGAGTGTGCGAAAGAGACCTCGAAAATTGTTCGATTGAGTTAGATGATGAGGAAGGCCGAGGAGCATGGACCACACTGACAAGAAAAGAACGACATGGTACTGCGGAGGCGCCTGTAAAGGTAGTACTAGTGACTGAAACACACACTTTCAGGCATTATCAGATTACTACGCACCGGTGCTGGACTTCCAGTAGCTTCGAACAGACAGCAAATTGTTTCCCGACAAGACGAAGAATGAAAGCAGCTCAGTTACTTAGTCAGGGATGACGATTGGAGAAAGCTCTGGGAAAGATCGTTGGTGGTCTAGTCAGGAACGAAGACGGGGGCACGCCGGACCGCAGTTGACGCATCATCTCAATTTGGTCATCACCGCTATTTTTGTCCACTAAACGCGCCAGACGAAATTCCGTTACCCCGCCCGTCACTTTTGGAGTCTTCGAAATGAAAACTTAATAATAAAGTTGCACGCACTTTTCTGCACTACCTCGAAGCTGTCTCTTGCGTAGTTGCTAGGCTTGCGAGATGAGAAATAGACCGCAGTCCGCTGATACCAAGACCGAGGAGAACCTGGTTTAATCTATCATACGGGGGGTGAAGTTAGGTTCTTTCCATCTGTCAGTAATCAGGCACTGTTGGCCTTACGTTGTACGGGCACCCATAATCGCGCAGTCGAGACTTGTTATATTGACGGCCGTGTGTATAGTATGCAACGCGGTATTTGAGGTTCCTTCCATGGAGCACCGAAACATTTTATGTATCCATGGACTTGTATTTTGTACTGAAGTGCACAGAGGTAGATCTAGACGTCGTGAACATGATACTAGAAGAACAGATGCGAGTGAAGTGGCAAGGCATTGTTCTCCGCGGTCGAACTCGACAGTAGCGAAAAACTGTGTCGCAGTTGACGAAGCATTCCATTAGGTGCTACACTTTCGGCCTTGCGCTGTATGAATCCTTGAGATGTGATGTTGGTAGAATACAAAATGGGCTACTTAGAGACGAAGGCAGTGGGGGTACGTCTTGTATAGAGATCTCTAATATATCGTTCAGATACATATCAAAATAATCTAGAAGATATTGACCGCCTAACTTGGTCCATTGCAGTGAATGTGTGAAGCGAGGTTGATACTGCGCCACAGGATTAGACACTACGTCCATTGCGGGGGTTTGTTTAACCTGGTGATAGTGTGAGAGAGAAGCTCAAAGCTCGCAGAAATCCTAGCGCAAAGGATGGCCCTACTTGCGTCGGATTTTTTTCCCGTGGCGAGTCAGTCGAAGAGTTAACTCGCGTACACATAATTTCGTCGTACTTGCACCACTAGATTATTCGGGCTGGACTAAGAGAGATAGCCTCAGTCTGAGAAGTGGATGTGAGACGAAGAAGGACGTACTTTTGCGGTGGTTTGCCGCACGTCCGAAAAGAAAAGAAAGGCTCATGACAATATCTTCAGGGCTGGAGATTTGTAATTAGTACACCGGCCACAAAGTAACGAACACTCACCTGCCGACTTCTAATACGACCTCGCTTCATGAATTGGAGGAGTGTTAGGTACTGGTATCCGAGATTCGCGAATGGACCTATACGCTGGTGAGTACGATCGCGTCCATGGAGGAGTCGCCATTGATCGCCACATCGCAGATCAATGTCTTCAGATTTGGGGACGTTCTGATGCTGAGAGAGAAGACTTCGGACACCTCGAACGAGAGGGATGCGATGTTGCTGGCCTACGAGAAGAGATCTTTTAATGAGTGCATCGAACTCGATTGAGAAATTGGAGAGCCCATTGGGAACAGAACAATTCTGTGGGACCGAGCCGTGCGCCGCCTATCCGCCCGACAATTGCTCGTGATCCTGAATGACAGGCCCTACATCCTTCATGAGGCCCCAGACGACACACCGACCCGTGATGCTCGATTAACCGTCGGAGAACCATGCTACAAGGATAGGAAGGCCACAGAGGAGCAAAACATAGTATGGCACAGCATGCGCCAAGACCCGCACCACAAACCCGTAGACTGGGAAGGCTTCCTGCGCAGCTAGAGGGACAAGATGATCCGGCACCATCGCGCCAGTCACGATGAACTTACCAGCACCATATGCAATGATACAGCGTCAGCCAGCCCATCGGGGTTGACGACGACAGTGCCGAACCCTCCGAGTCCGTATCCTCCGCTTCAGCCTCACCACCATGGGCACGCCTATGATTTTATTCCGTTCCTTGCAATAACAGCAGTGCTGGACTGACCTGTGGTAGCTTCCTAGGACCGTGTACAGCAAGAGAAACAACGAGACCCAGCATCGTCGCGCCAGTCGCGATGAACCAACCAATGCCGTATACGACAATACGACATCGGTCAGCCCATTGGGGTTGACAACAACGATGCCGAGCAATTCATCCCCCTGCCTCTGCCTCGCCACTAACCAGCATACCAAGTAACCCCTCCAACATCGTGGGCTTCTTCTCTCGCCTTGCACTTGAGGTTTGGATGCCTGGGTTGGTTCGATCCTCTGCGCTAATAGACGGGAAATATCGCTAGCAACGGAGAAAGATTCGGACAAACGAGCAGTGGATGAGGAACTCGCTATTCGTTTGTTCAGTTGTGTGGAACAAATATAATGGTGCCGGACCTACCTTTGATATCACTAGGACCCCGAGCAAGATATCCAATTATCGGTAGGTATCGGGTACTCGTTCCAAGAGCTGAGTGTTCCATCGGCAGCGGTCTACTGTCTAACGATTGCTGAAGCATTCTCGAGGTGGTAAGATTTGCTAGCGGTGAGTTCTGTTGTCGTGGAAGGAAGAGAAGAAATGTATGCCGTCACAGTCACGGCCTTCCTTCCTCCTGACGTCCATCCCGCTCAACGCCATTGATGAATTTATTTAATCCCCGCTGCGTTTCCCCTCCATACCTTGGACGCTGTCTACGACATGAAGAGCACTCATGAAGGAACGGTATGTTTTTCGCTACATACCGATGACATTTCGTTATTGGATGACGAGAACATCCTGGTTGCTGTAGATCCATCACTCTTACCTCGTCTTTAATAGTTTTTTTCTCGCTAGCGAGAATTCAAAGTACATGTATACTGACTTTTCGGCAAATGACCTGGTGCGTCTTTCGTGCAATTTCTATCACGTATCCTTTCTTAAAGCATTCTTTAGGGCTTGTCACGATGCCTTTGGTCGAAGCGGGACGGTTTTCTTCTAGAGATTCGACTATGCAGTCCACAATGACCGCGTCGATGGGCCCAGCAATACGAGGGAACCAAGCCCGGATCAGTGTCAGATCCAATGTCACCTCTCCTGTAATTTCGTATCTCGTCGGTCCCGGTATATGCTACCATTGCTTTGGCAGCTTCTCGGCGCGTCATTCGTTCAATTATTTTTTGCAGTCAGTCCTAACATATTTATCTAATTATCGAGATAGTTTCTCTGGTTTGAATGCATCATCCTAGCAGAATAGAATCGACGACGAGCGGCCTCCACTGTACTCACCAGCCGGATACGCATGTTCAAATCCACCTAGATTTTTGTCGAACTCGCCGTCAACGGTGCGTGATTAGGTATAACATCCTCGCAAGTAGACCTGACATCTCGTCCAGGATTTCTTATGCTATTGCGCTCCAATATAGACTGGAACACATATATGTCATCGAGCCCTAGATTTACGCTGCGACGCCTTGATCTCGACGCTGTCCAGTGGTTATACCTTCTTTGGTGGGGGGTATGTATGCCGGTTTTCCCCCGCTCCGTCGTACTGAATCCTTGGCTAGAAGCAAAGCCAATAACTACGCCTAGAATGTCCAGAAATCATCCTAAGACGCTACTAGCGCCTAGCCCTCGGAGGGCGAATAAATGGAACTTGGTGTTTCCCAGCAGCCGGTTGGGTGAGCATGGAGTTTTTGCCATGTCGCAATTCTGGAACTCCATACTAAAAGACCCGTCAAAGTCGTGACCGCGAGGTATTCGTCTTGATCCTCGTTCCATTGCAGAACTGGGACAGATGTCTAAGCTTTGATTAGGTTAGTCGTCTCACGGATTATATTTCCCTACGGGAACTGACTATCCTAACTCATAGGTCCATGTAGGCACAAATTAGCTTATGGAGGACGACGATATATCAGACTAGGGGTTTTATTTCGCTTGCCGGTTTGGCGCTGGACCTGAGACCCTTTGTAGTCCGTAGTACGAATATTGCGCTGCCGACTTTTTGTAGGACTTTCCCCCCATGTACTTGGTCGTATCTTTAATTTGTCGTATCCCGAATCTCCACTTGATACCGGTTCTACATTGGCGCCCACAAAGGATCCTTCAGCACAGTTGTATCATGTACTGAAACAGAAGAATGTCCGACACCGCATTTAATAAGGTGCTGTCGTTTGTCGCCACTGACTCGTAGCCCCATCTTAACTCGGATTTCGAAGACTGATGTAGTCTCGTAAACCTGACTCAACGATCCGTATGAAGAAAAGTCGTTGAATGGATGTAGTGTACGGGCTCAAGTGAGATGATATACTACGGCTCCACGATGAACTTGATCGACGACCGCTAAGACGTTCGCGTGCAAGCGCCCGTTAAAAAATCTGTATTCCACCTCGTCGGGAACTATTGAGTTCCTGACATCCTGCACATGCAATGCGTGAGCTGAAAAAGCCTGCAGACGATGAAGGATGTCGTAATAGCAGTGTCTTCACGAAAAAGGTCGATGTAGGAAACTCCAAATTAGGGAAATTTTTGATAGTCATTGGCATATTTGCTACTATCCAGCAATATTTTTTCTCGATCTATTTACTTGTTCACTAAAACACTCCGAATCTGATTCGCAAAACTTTCTCTAGTCCCTTGAAGACCGATGGCCGTTCTGTTTGAATAAAATATGAGCGTATAATTGACTTGAAACACAGTGTTACTAACAAAATCATTCTCCACGGAGAACGATGGGAAGGGTCGGGGAGAGCGTAATAACCTGCCTGCGCGCAACAGGAGCTACAGGAGCTACAGGAGCTACAGGAGCTACAGGAGCAATAGGTGCGGTCGGAGCAATGGGGGCAATAGGCGCGAGAGGCGCAATGGGGGCAATGGGTGCGGTCGGAGCGATGGGAGCAATGGGTGCGGTTGGGGCAACTGGCGCAATAGGTGCGAGAGGCGCAACAGGAGCAATAGGCGCGGTCGGGGCAATAGGTGCGAGAGGTGCAATCGGTGCGGTCGGGGCAATAGGCGCAATAGGAGCGGGAACTGCTCGCCTGCTCCTGAAAACAGCACCATTGTCGCGGGGAAGGATGCCAGAAAGGATCGGAGAGATCGTAATAACCTGCCTGCGCGCAACAGGAGCTACAGGGGCGATAGGTGCTGTCGGGGCAATGGGTGCAATAGGCGCGAGAGGCGCGATGGGTGCGGTCGGGGCAACTGGTGCAATAGGTGCGAGAGGCGCAATAGGCGCGGTCGGGGCAACAGGGGCAATGGGTGCGAGAGGCGCTACAGGGGCAATAGGTGCGGTCGGAGCAATGGGTGCGGTCGGGGCAATGGGTGCAATGGGTGCGAGAGGCGCTACAGGTGCAATCGGCGCGGTCGGGGCAATAGGCGCAACGCGCGCTGCAAGTGCAATAGGAAGGGTCGGGGAGATCGTAACGACCTGTCTGCCCATGATAATAGCGCCATTGTCGCGGGGAAGGATGGGAAGGGTCGGGGAGATCGTAATAACCTGTCTGCCCTTGATGACAGCGCCATTGTCGCGGGGGAGGATGGGAATAGTCGGGGAGATCGTAACAACCTGCCTGCCCACGATATCATCACGGGGAAGGACGACAGGGATAACCGCGCCGCTCGCAAGGAGAGGTACAGCGAGGAGAGCAGCGAAAGAGATCTGAGCGAACATAGTGAAGTAAATGAGATGAACAAGCTCTACAGTTGTGAGGGCTTGAGAATAATACCTGCTGGTTTAATCCCTCTTTTATAGCTTTCCGAGTCGCCTTCTCTGGACATCAGCCATGGAGTAGAAATGAAAAGATAAGTGTAGCATGAGTGTCCGTGTTCGAGTGGGGGGAACGGATGACGCGTATGACGCGGTCAGGAACCGTTAAGCGTCGTTCACTGGTATGTTTTCTTGATGCGGGGAACCGAGCAAAGTAGCATCAGTCGAAAATAGTCCCTTATCACGGCGTCAGCCCCCTCCGACCACCGTTGCCAATGAATGGGCTCGTTGGGGCTAACATATGCAGTCATGAGGTTATGAGGAAGACGTTTTACGAAGATCTAGTGCCTTGGGTGGTGATTGGTATTCCCCGCCATCCCGTCCCCGTCATTGGCTGGATGGTCATTGGTGGTACCATTCGGAAAAGACCGATTCTGTGCAATGTAGCATCGAGAGAACGTAGATACTGAAATTTGAAGCTTTGGCGCCAAGCGTAAGCCATGGACAGTCCAGACTATCGGACTTTTCTGATGCCTTCGTAGCGACGTCAAAGTGGTGTTGGTTGAACATACAACCTATGACTCGTCATGAATGGCTGAATCCGTCCTTCGAAGTGTCCGGCGAGACTTAGAAGCCAGGGCACGAGGTTGATCCTAAATGAACGTTTCACGACTTCTGTATTCGGATACCTTTCAAGCATCATTTCCCGAACATTAACGCAAAGAATGGCGCCATACCTAGCTGGATACAAGCTATATCTCAACGAACAATAGCGAACTCATTTTTTTAAGAGTCCAACGACTGAGGGATCGCACCATCACATTATACGATATATAGCTCGACGATGAAGTCTTCTCCGGTATCTGCTTGGTCACTGATCACAAGGATCAGAACACAAACACGGTGAACAGGATCAACGATAATCCATGTCCGGTGGATCTGCAAGGGGCATCATCAGCGTATAGAAAGATAATGAGACGTACAACTCACGCACATCCGAGATATCCGCTGATAAATTCATGGTTTGTCGAGTACACCAGCTCTTCCGGCCATGGGTCCACGAGACATCCGTGCTTCTTGCGGAACGCGCTGCCGTACACTTCCATATCCGCCACGCCGACAGCCAGCCCCTTCTGTACATCATCTCGGAAGGCCTTCATCGACTCCATAGTTGACGCGGTTTCGCTTCCCCGTATATGTCAACGCATTGGTCAACACGGAGCGGTGCAACCCCTCCGGCTGCCTTTGCACATTCAACTCTAGACCGAGCCTCCCGCGCCATGAATGACCGAGGAAGTCGAACCCGTCTTGGACACGCAAGTGCCTCAAGAGATTGACTAGTCTATTGATGAAGAGAATGATAGGCCAGAACGGCGATTTTGATGGGAGATGTGTCAAGCAGGAGTTTCTGATTTGGTGGTAGACGATAACTGGGGTGCAGAACTCGGTGGAGAGGTCCGAGAGGGGGAGGAGGTAGTCGTGAGATGGACCTGGAGAAGTTATCGATGAGATGGGCATTTCGGCAAGTATTGAACATGACTTACCTGGATTGCCGTGCGCCACTCAAAGGGGTATACGGCTATCGAGGTTCCTAACAACGTTGTACCATGCCTAGTACTCTTTCGTAACAGACAGCAGTCATCGTCATTCAATCTTCACGACTGCCAGCAATGGATCGCCTTTACGAATAAAACCTTGCTGCAGACGACATCTGAGAACGTGATTCAGCTTCGCTACGTGATACGAATAGGACGAGAACATACAGAAACCCTCTCGTCAGCTACGTCCTTTGCAATCCACCTCGTCGCAGCAACTCCTTGCAATACCTTCTATTCGATGAAAAATTACATGGTCGACTCTCGAGGGGCCCTTCGCCGGCCGCCGGACCTTTATTCACGGCAAATGGGCCTATCAAACATCTAAGACTGTTGTTCAATAAAAAAATTCTTTGTATCGCACCTGGCTGAGGCGTGGACGTGATCCACGTTTCAAGTTAGGCTTTGTAACTCGTCCATAGGCACTAGCCTCAGTTGCGGGATCGTAGTGTATGCTACATTGGTCGTCTCCAGATTAACGCAACCTTCAGGGCTAAAATATGAATGCCTTTCCCTCAATAATGATTCTCCGACTTGCTACTCTTGCGCTATATACAATGTGGTCGGGATGGGGAGAACAGAAAAACGCAGGAGGAACGCACCTAATAACCTGAATCTACTTCTCTAGCACAGTCATACGCGTCCTAGCGCCACTTGAGATACGTCTTACGCAATTACGAGGACCTGATGATGTTATATAAAATACATACAACCGGGGACGGGAAACATACCAGTTCCTTCTGGCTCCTCTCTGCACGATCAGTGATACAGTGAGCCAATGCTAGCCGGAAAACGAGGCGCTTGACGAGCAGAAGCAGGCTTCCACGTTGGTGTGTGCAATCCGGTGCAGGTCCTATCCAGGCGACGTAGTTATCGCCCATTGCTGGGAGAGCAGCGAGCTCATCGTGGCATACATAGGTGATGCTGTTGGACCAGAATAAGGAAATCGCCCGAGAAAAAGAGTCTGTATGATGATTTTCCTCAGTACGAGAAAGCGACAGAAAAACAGAAAACGGTATACCTTTCCTTCCTCAAAATGCCAGAATATTAGCTCGGGCCATAAGAGCTACAAAGGTGGCAGCAGAAAGACAGCTGAGATATCGAGCCGTCGCAGTCGTTGTGGTCGATGGTCGGGGGTAATACTGTGACGTGACGTATCGTCTTCCCGTCTTTCCCGATTCTTTCCTTTACCACCACCACCACATCTGAGCCTGCTGCTGGCAACAACGTCCTCTGTAACGTCGCCGGCGACGTTCTCTAACGACATCTCCTTGATGAGGAATAAAGGACCACGCTGTGAATTGACACCGTCTTCTCTGCTTGTCGTCAACAACTCTGGTTCCAAACATACCTCAAAGTATTCTTGGAGTACTCATAGGCTTGCATCGAAAAGTGAGTTTTAGAAAGATATTTTCATTCTGAAAAGAAATTGAATGAGACTTGTAGATACAGCTTGACGTCGGTACCCGACTAGGACATATGCGCATGGGACATGAACATAACGGATGACTCTCCATTGTTAAGCCAGCCGGGGACTGTAGCGATGACGACGGGTTTCGGGATGTGGAACAGCGGAGGAAGCCCAGGAGGAACAATCCACCATGGCAGCCTAGGCTGAGGGTACGAAGGGCCTGCCATCGCTGTCACCCACCCCGATGGCCCGTTCGACAGTGTATCTATGAATATGCTGTTGTATGGTTCATCGCAGACGGCGTCGCAATGGTGGGTCCTGTTGGCCTTGTTACGGGTAAAGAATGAGACGATCCAAGCATCGATGGCGGCAGGATCGGTGGGTGGCAATGACAATGGACATTCATTTTCCTTCCAAAAGCTACTTATCCTTCTCTCTTCTCCGATGTACCTGCCTTTCTAATGAGCGCGGCCTTGCCCTCGAACGAAGGTGATAGGGAAATATCTGTGAGTCTCCTAATCCTTTCTTGTTGTGTTTTTTGAACTGAGCGAGGGCTCAGGGCACTGCAGAATTTCTTATCGGCGATACATATTTCGTTCTCTAGCGCAACCGAATTGCCTACAAATCTCTGAATTGTAGAGGACGCGTACGTACGCCGAAGGATCTGTATATTATCGTCGCAGTCTTATCCTGTCGCGACACAGAACTTGCGTGTTTCCACGTACTAGGTGAATGTCGCATGACGGACGATAGCTACGCGGTACTGAGAAAGGTATGTTCTGTATCCTTTATTATGCTGCTTTCCTCACGATAACTAGACCCTGATTTCTTCTGCTCGTGTGCGATTATATGCAAATGTTGTCGCAGTCTGTCGGATATCTATTTCTTGGACTCCGACACCGAACTATTCTTGTCGTCTCATGATATATAGGGAAGGAACCGGCCCTCCTTCAGCTTTGACATCCACGGTTCCTTCAGCGACATTGTCAGAATCGTGGCCGTGCTGGGGAGCGGAGACGCCCCGAGCTACCAATGTGAAGAGAACGATACTGAAGGTTCCTCAACCTTCTTTTGCCACGAAGATGCACCTGACGATACCCCTTGACCGGTAGGAGGAATACGACAGGTTGCGCCACCATTCACAGGAACATATGATATGAAGTCGATGCATAGGCTCCTCTTGTACGTCAATCTTCTCTTGATTTCTGTTTTTTTTGGGTTATTCATAATACTGCTCTAGCGCCTTGACGTTTCGACATTCGCCTGGTCCAAGGTCCGGCAAAGGCTGTTCAGGTCGCGTAGCCAGATACACCGTTTCTACTGTAAGGTGTCATCATAAAATGTTATCGTTCGTAAGAAACCCGATCAGAAGAAACCAGTTCAGAAGGGAAGGATAGCGAGAGCCAACATCTCTTCATGTACTTTGGTATCAATGACCCACATTTGATGGGGTACTGATTGCTTCTGGTCGCCGCTGACTTAGCCAGGTCGTAGCAGCAGATATACGTTGATGTCCACGTGTCAACTGCTGATCGGCAGAGGTCAAACCGGTGTTGTTTCCTTCTTTCAACTATATACTTCTGACTTCCGGCGGCTTTCTTCGTCTTATCTGGATATAATTGACTCCTACAACCCATCTGTTTCGAAAACCTGCTTTTCAAATGCAGTTCTGGACCAGTTTAGCGCCCGTAATCTCGAAGAGGGACTTTCGGTCTACTACCTTGGCGGCCATCGAATCTCTGCTACCATACCCAACTTTTCGTTCTTTTCTTGCCTGAGTGCTCCATTCGTCTCAGCGTTCCGACTACTGAAACCCACCAAGGTCTCGTGTTCTACGCGCTTCTGCTTGAATCCAAGGCGCTTTCTTGCATCTTTATGAAACAGATGGGGCACTTACTTCCATCAAGAAGCTTCCTACTGAATTGAAATTTGACAACTGAATTCAGTCCGCACTGCATTATCTCGTATCGGAACAAGTCATTGCTACTTATTGCCGCCTAGTCCAACAGTGAAGCGTAATACATTGGCTGTGCCCCATCACAGATCTGATCTTGTGCTGTACTACTTATATAATGAACTGGTCGCTCGGTAACGAGATGCAATATCCCTTCTTTGTTTCTCTTCGAGGTCACGTCATTATCGCTAGAACACATAGTACTAGGACTGCTATGGCAGAGCTAACCGACAGCGAGATCAAAGCTATTTTTGTTGAACTAGATACACAATTCAACGTGGTAATGCTAAGTGCATTAACACGTGGTATGGGAATTCTTAGGCAACACTCAGGGAATTTTAGTTAACTGACTTATTTTTGAAGGGATACACACTGGAGTGGTTGCCGTCACCTTGTGGACTCTTGGTCTGTACCTTTCGCTTCTATTGATGCTATGACCTCTGACTGGTATGTCTAGCTGCAAGAAAAAGCTCCCAGAGTTATAGATGGCCGCATTTTCTTATTGTTATCATCCTACTTTTGTATCTTCTGGCGATTTTTGACCTTTACTATGAATGGGCAGTGGGCCTCTCATTTTTTCTCGCTACTGGGAAAAGTTTTGTGGAAGCCTACCAATCTAGCAGTGATAGTACTCCGATCATATTGACTTTGGAGATCGACGCGATTCTGAGCACGGTTCTTGCTGATGCTACTTTGGTATGGATTTAATATTAGTTTTTGCGTGCATCTTTCCTTACGGATTCCCAGATATGGCGCTGTTGGATTGTATGGAGTCGGTCATGGCGTGTGGTGCTTATTCCAATTGGCTGCACTACCTTGGCAATAGGCAGGTATTTGAATCTATGAACCCGATGATTTACGACTTATCAGCCTACATGTAAAATTAGCCAGCAGAGGGGTTGTAGCTTATTACTCTACTTTCTGGCCTGTCAAAAATATGCCGCCCCAAGCCTTATACCTCGAGAACATCGTCAACTGGGCTGTGCTATATTCGTCGCTCATTATGGCCACCTTGCTGTGGTGCACGATTCTCATTATCTACCGTATTCTGACACTGAGTGGCGGTGTCGCTGCAGGGATGCGTGTATATCGCAGAGTGGTAGAGATCCTTGTAGAATCTGCCGCTCTCTACTCTGCCGTGATAGTTGTTCTGCTGGTGTTCGAAGTTCGTAATGAGAGATCCGGAGATTACGTCGAAGAGGTAGCAATTGCGATAAGAGTACGTCTTACTCGTTTCGACTTTTTCTTTGTCGTGACTACAACGTCTCTTCTAGGCAATCGCGCCCACAATTTTGGTGGGCCGCGTTGCAGCAGGACATGCGCGCCCAGACGATTCCTGGAGTGGAAGTACCACAGTGTCATCGCTTCGATTCAGAAGTCATTCAAGTTCGCAGAATGACAGTCAAGTTGGCGCTGGATCTGAATGGGACATATCTTCGCGCGCAAGGCCGGACTTGGAAGAGGGCTTGGAAGGCAGTACACAGAGGTAATACTGGAGGGTAATGCTCAGACTTGGAGACGTATACGATCTGGGATTTTTTCGTGCGTTGGATTCTGTAACTGGGGTACAGGGAGATGTTCTTTAATGATACCGCTCAGCTACGAACTACAAACGATCTGTCAAGCGATAAGCCAGTCAGCTAAAGTACTGATGCTTTTCAAACCAATTATTTTCCATAAGTAAATTGGTGCCATTCCGGATATTGGATCTGGCGCCGATCCACACGTACCATGCTTGGTTCCTTCGTATCACCAGGCCCATCGACACCTTCATGGTCATCGTAGACTGCATTACAGAAAGATAAATAGCTTATAGCGACACGACGAACATCGATAACATTGGAACGGCTCTTGAGGCAGGAGATGACCGGCCATCGCTATGATAGCAACGGCGAGGTAATGGAGGACATTGTTACTAGTGGTGAACTACGATGGAGGTGGAAAGAGAGAAACGGGAGTACCGTTACGCCACAGCCTCTGTTTACCTTCGAGCCCTCGACATCCAAAATCCTTTTATCCCTTTCTCTCTCTATATATATTCTAGCAGAGCCGGCCTTCACAGCCAGCGGAAAAGCGCACACTGCACGTTCGTATCGACAAAATAATGAGGGAGCTACTTGACTTTGAAGGCCCAAGACATAAGATGGTATATTCTGGCCTGATGAGTCGACGAGGCAGGTAAGCGTTGATGTCCAAATCGGGACGACGTTACGTGTCGGCATACTTATTTGTTTTTGGAACAAATTTCAAACCTCGGTCAAACCGGTGTTATTTCCTTCTTCCAACTACTTCTGACTGATGGCGGCTTTCTTCGTCTTATCTGGACACAACTGACTCCTACAACCCATGTGTTCCGAAAGCCTGCTTTTCAAATGCAGTTCGGGACCAGGTTAGCGCCCGTGGCTTCGAAGAGGGACTTCCGGTCTACTATGAAACAGATTGGGTGCTCACTTCCATTAAGAAGTTTCCTACTGAATTGAATATTGTTAATTGATATCAATAATCAAAACACATCGTATCGGACGGAAGGAAGGAAGTAGTTACTAGTTATCGGCGTAATACATTGGCCGCGCCTCCATCGCAGATTTGATCTTTTTCCTGTCCTACTTATATCACCGGTTCGTAAGAGAGGCAATGTCTCCCCCCTCCCCTTCGACATTGGCTTACGTTATGATCGCCACGGCATATGTCGGCACTGCTACGCCAGTGTTAACCGACAGTCAGATCAAAGACATTTTTATTCACCTAGACATACAATTCAATCAGGTAATGATACACGCGTCCACACATGGTAAAACAGATTTAGTCTATCTGTGGGAGATCGTCTGCTAACTAATATTTTTCGAAGGAATTTATACCGGAGTAGTGGCTGTCACCTTGTGGGCCGTCGGTCTCTGTTGTTCATTTTCTTTTTGACACGCACCTCTCTGACTTGTATGTCTAGCTTCAAGAAAATCCCCCCAGAATACCAGACGGCGATATTTTCTTGAGTTTACCATTCTGCTCTTGTATCTTCTGGGAACCTTCAGCCTCTGCTACGAGTGGATAACCAATGCCTCAATATTTATCACCAATGGGAAAAACTTTTGGACGGTATACGAATCTAGTATCAGTCTCACTCCGAGTCCGATCCTAGTACTGGCTGCGGGGATTGATGCAACTCTGAGCACGATTCTCGCCGACGTCACCTTGGCATGGGATTTATTGTTTGTTTGGAGGAGCGTTTACTCATAAAATCCTAGATATGGCGTTGTTGGACTATTTGGGGTCGGTCGTGGCGCGTTGTGCTCGCTCCTGTTATTTGCACCGCGATGACAACAGGTACGCCCTTACATCTATGATATCAATTGCGTTTTACCATCGCTAATACGGTGAACTCAGTCAGCAGAGGGATCGTAACTTATTACTCCACTTTTGGACCTACCGACAATGTACCACCCCAAGCTTTATACCTCGAGAAGATCGTCAACTGGGCGGTGCTATACTCCTCGCTCATATTGACCACCTTGCTGTGCTGCACGATTCTCATTATTTATCGTATTCTGAGACTGGGTGGTATTTCTGCAGGGATGCGCGTGTATCACAGAGTTGTAGAGGTGCTTGTAGAATCTGCATCTCTCTACTCTGCCATAATAGTCGTTCTTCTAGTTTTCGAAGTTCGTAATGAGGGGGCTGGAGCTTACATTGAAGAGTTTGCAATTGCGATGAGAGTAAGTACGTCTAACCCGTTTTGTATCTTTTCTCCTACTATAACATCTCTGCTAGGGAATTGTGCCAACAATGTTGGTCGGCCGCGTTGCAGCAGGGCATGCACGCCCAGATGACTCCTGGGACGAAAGTACCACGTCGACGTCGCTTCGATTCAGAAGCCACTCAAGTTCGCATAATGATGGATGGGACACATCTTCGCGAGCAAGATCGGACTTGGAAGAAGGATTAGAGGGCAGTACACGTTAAGGTTGGAGGCGTTGCTCAAACTTGGTGACATATACAATTCCGGATTTATTTATTGGGTTGGGTGCCATAGGTTGGGGTGTCGTGTATAGGAAGGTGCAGTGTTGGTCGACAACAGTCAACTACGGACTACAAACGGTCTATCCAGCGCAAGATCGGCAAGCGACATAAAAACCCCCAGCGCGTTTCAAATAAATCATAAGCTAATTTTTGCCCACATGAACCTATGAGTTAGGATAGTTAGTTCCTGTAGGGAAACATAGTCCGTGAGACGACTGACGCAATCAAAGCTTATTTGACCAGTTCTGCAATGAAACGAGGATCAAGATGAATATCTCGTGTCATGGCTTTGACGGGTCTGTTAGTATGGAATTCCAGAAATGCGATACGGCAAAAACTCCATGCTCACCCAACCGGCTGATGAGCAACACCGTGACCGATTTCCGTTTATACGCCTAGGCACTAGGGCGTCTTGGGATGATTTCTGGACATTCTAGGCGTAATTATTGGCTTTGCTTCTAGCCAAGGATTCAGTACGATGGAGCGGGGGAAGGCCTTCACACATACCCCCCACCAAAAAAAGTATAACGACTGGAAAGCATCGGGATCAAGGTGTTGCAGCGTAAATCCAGGGCACGATGTCATTTATGTGTTCCGGTTTGTATTCGAGCGCATATACGGAGCGCAAGAGCATAAGAAATCCTGGACGAGATGTCAGGTCTACCCGCGAGGACAAGACACAATCACGTACTGTTAACGGTGAGTTCCGCAAAACCCCTGTTGTATCAGCACATGCGTATCCAGTTGGCGAGCACAGTTTGAACGGCCGCCCATCGTCGGTTTTGTTCTTCCAGGAGGACGACTCATCAAGATCAGAGGAATCAGTATCTAGAACCCTAGATCAATGTGTAGGACTGGCTGAAAGGAATAATTTGAACAGATGACGCGCGGGGAAGCCACTTTAGGAATGGTCGCATATACCAGGGACGACGAGATACGATGTTCCGAGAGAGGTGGAGTTGGGTCTGACCGTGCTCATCCACATGCCCTGTGCTGGGTTCCTTCGTATGACCAGGCCCATTGTCGAGATAAGCGTTGATGTCCAAATCGAGGCGACGTTACGTGTCAAGACTCAACTGCTGATCGGCATGTCTGTTTTTGGATACCATTTCAAATTTCGGTCAAACCCGTTGTTTCCTTCTTTTCAACTAGTACTTCTGACTGCCGGCGGCTTATCTGAATATAATTGACTCCTACAACCCATCTGTTTCGAAAGCCTACTTTTAAAATGCAGTTCTAGACCACTTTAGCGCCCGTAACCTCGAAGATGGACTTTCGGTCTACTACCTTGGCGGCCATCGAATCTCTGCTACCATACCCAACTTTTCGTTCTTTTCTTGCCTGAGTGCTCCATTCGTCTCAGCGTTCCGACTACTGAAACCCACCAAGGTCTCGTGTTCTACGCGCTTCTGCTTGAATCCAAGGCGCTTTCTTGCATCTTTATGAAACAGATGGGGCACTTACTTCCATCAAGAAGCTTCCTACTGAATTGAAATTTGACAACTGAATTCAGTCCGCACTGCATTATCTCGTATCGGGACAAGTCATTACTACTTATTGCCGCCTCGTCCAATAGTGAAGCGTAATACATTAGCTGCGCCTCATCACAGATTTGATCTTGTGCTGTACTGCTTATATAATGAACTGGTCGCTCGGTAACAATATGCAATATCCCTCCTTTGTTTGCATCCGAGGTCACCTCATGATCGCTCGAACATATAGTACCAGGACTATACCAGAGCTAACCGACAGCCAGATCGAAGATGTTTTGGTTGTACTAGATAAATATTTCAACGAGGTAATGCTAAGTGCATTAACACGTGGTATGAGAATTCTTAGGCAACACTGGGAAATTTAGTCAACTGATCTATTTCTGAAGGGATACACACTGGAGTGGTTGCCGTCACCTTATGGACTCTTGGTCTGTACCTTTCGCTTCTATTGATGCTATTCCCTCTGACTGGTATGTCTAGCTTCAAGAAATAGCTCCCAGAGTTCTAAATGGCCGCATTTTCTTATTGTTATCATTCTACTTTTGTATCTTCTGGCGGTTTTCAACCTTTACTATGAATGGGCAGCGGTCAACTCATATTTTGGAGTTACTGGGAAAAGCTTTGCGGAAGCATACCAGTCTTACAATATCGGCATTCCGATCCTATTGACTATAGGGATCGACGCGATTCTGAGCACGGTTCTTGCTGATGCTACTTTGGCATGGGATTTAACATTGGTTTTTGGGTGAATCTTTGCTTACATATTCCCAGATATGGCGCTGTTGGATTGTATGGGGTCGTTCATGGCGTGTGGTGCTTGTTCCAATTGTTTGCACTACCTTGGCAATAGGCACGTCTTTGAATTTAAAAACCCGATGATTTACGACTTATCAACCTACATGTGCACTTAGCCAGCCGAGGGATCGTAACTTATTACGACACTTTCGGACCTAACGCACCACCTCTAGCCCTATACCTCGAGAACATCGTCAACTGGGCTGTGCTATACTCTTCGCTCATTATGGCCACCTTGCTGTGGTGCACCATTCTCACCATTTATCGTATCTTGAGTGTGGGCGGTGCTGCTGGAAGAATGCGTGTATATCAGAGACTGATAGAGATGCTCGTAGAGTCTGCGTTACTCTACTCTGCCGTGATAGTCGTTCTGCTGGTGTTCGAAGTTCGTAATGAGGCATCCGGAGCTTACATCGAAGAGATAGCAATTGCGATGAGAGTACGTCTTACTCGTTTCGACTTTTTCTTTGTCGTGACTACAACGTCTCTTCTAGGCAATCGCGCCCACAATTTTGGTGGGCCGCGTTGCAGCAGGGCATGCGCGCCCAGACGATTCCTGGAGTGGAAGTACCACAGTGTCATCGCTCCGATTCAGAAGTCATTCAAGTTCACAGAATGACAGCCAAGTTGGCGCTGGATCCGAATGGGACACATCCTCGCCCACAAGGCCGGACTTGGAAGAGGGCTTGGAAGGCAGTACACAGAATTAATACTGGAGGGTATCGCTCAGACTTGGCGACGTATACGATCTCGGATTTTTTTGCGCGTCAGATTCGGTACAGGGAGACACACTTTTAAATTGATACCGCTCAACTACGGACTACAAACCGTCTGTCGAGCGATAACCCAGTCAAATAAATTCCTGATGCTTTTCAATTTTACGATGAAGCAAGGGAAAACCGGCATACATACCCTCCACCAAATAAAGTATAAGCACTGAAAAGCATCGTGATCAAGGTGTCGCAGCGTAAATCCAGGGTACGACGACATCTATGTGTTCCGGTCTGTATTGGAGCGCAATAGCATAAGAAATCCTGGACGAGATGTCAGGTCTACTTGCGAGTATATTATACCTAATCACGCACCATCGACGGCTAGCTCGACAAGAATCTAGGTGCCTTTGAACATTCGTATCCGGCTGGTGAGTACAGTGGAGGCCGCTTAAATGACCGCTCATCGTCGATTCTGTTCTACTAGGACGACGCATTCAAACCAGAGAAATTATCTCGATACCTAGATAAATATGTGAGGATTGAGTGCAAAGAATAATTGAACAAACGATTGATGACGCACCGAAGTTGCTTTAGCAACGGTAGCATATACCGGGACCACGAGATACGAAATTTCAGGAGAGGTGTCATTGGATCTGACGCGATCCACATGTACCGGGCTTGGTTCCTTCGTATTACCAGCATTGACACAGTCATTGTGGACTGCATAGTCGAATCTCTAGAAGAAAACCGTCCCGCCTCCACCAAAGGCATCGTGTCAAGACCTAAAGAATGCTTTAAGAGATAATACGTGATAGAGATTGCAGGAAAGACGCACCAGTTCATTCGCCGAACAGTCAGTATACACGCGCTTTGAATTCTCGCTAGCGAGAAAAAAACCATTAGAGACGAGGCACAAGTGATGGATCTACAGCAACCAGGATGTTCTCGCCATTCAATAACGAAGTGTCATCGGTATGTAGCGAAAAACATACTATTCCTTCATGAGTACTGAGCGTTCTTCATGTCGTAGACAGCGCCCAAGGTATGGGCGGGAAACGTTGAGCCGGATGGATGTCAGGAGTTTAGAGTTTAGATAACCGGACAAGGTCCCAAAAAGGAACGCCGGGGTTCTGGGCCGCCACAAAAGGAGAAAGCCGTCACTGACGTCATACAGTCGTCTCGCTTCTCTTCCTTCCATCACGACAACAGAACTCACTGCTAGCAAATCTCACCACCTCGAGAATACTTCAACAAGCGTTAAACAGTAGACCGCTGTCGATGGAACGCTCAGCTCTTAGAACGAGTACCCGATACCTATGATAATTGGATATCTTGCTCGGGGTCCTCGTGATATCAAAGGTAGGTCCGGCAACATTATAATTGTTCCACGTGACTGAACAAACTAATAGCGACTTTCTCACTCCCTGCTCGCTTGTCCGAATCTTTCTCCGTTGTTACTATAGATATTTCCTATCTATTCGCGCGGAGGATCGAACCAACCCAGGCATCCAAACCTCAAGCGCAAGGCGAGAGAAGAAGCCCACGATGTTGGAGGAGTCACTTGGTGTGCCGGTTAGTGGGGAAGCAGAGGCAGGGGATGGATTGCTTGGCCTCGTCGTCGTCAACGCCAATGAGCTGACCGATGTTGTATTGTTGTATATGGTATTGGTTGGTTCATCGCGACTGGCGCGACGATGCTGGGTCTCGTCCTTCCTCTTTCTGTGCATTGTCCTAGGAAGCTACCACAGGTCAGTCCAGCACTGCTGTTATTGCAAGGAACTGAATAAAATCATAGGCTGTGCCCGTGGTGGCGAGGCTGAAGCGCAGGATACGGAGGGTTCGGCACTGTCGCCGTCAACCCCGATGGGCGGGCTGACGCTGTATCATTGTATATGGTGTTGGTTAGTTCATCGTGACTGGCGCGATGGTGCTGGATCCTCGTGTCCCTCTTGCTGCGCAGGAAGCCTTCCCAGTCTTCCGGTTTGTGGTGCGGGTCTTGCTGCATGCTGTGCCGGAGTATGTTTCGCTCCTCTGTGGCCTTCCCATCGTCATAGCGTGGTTTTCCGAGGGGGATTGATAGGAAGCACCTGCCCCATTCATGACCATTGAGTATCAGCACGTCGCCTGGAGGCTCGTGAGAGATATATGACCTGTCGTTCAGGATTGCGAGCAAGCGTTTATGGGAGTCGAAAGGATGTACAGGCAGCGCGTGGCTCTGTACGACAGTAATATTACTCCTCCAGATTGCCACTCGGTCGGTGACGGCTGAATGACCCCTCTGCTACCAGTGAGCTCTCCAATTTTGTAATTGAGTTCGATGCACTTACGAATATCTCTCCCTCGTAGGCCACATCCCTCTCGTTCAGCGAGGTTTCCAAAGCCCTTCCTCTCGGCACCAGAACATTTTCAAAACCCACGACGTCGATCTGCGATGTGGCTATCAGCGGCGATCCATTCGAATACACGATCGTACTCACCAGGGTATATTTCCTGTCGCGTGTCTCGGATACCGTTACTTCCTATTCTTCCATTTCGTGAGGCGAGGTCGTTTCGGAAGTCAGTAGGTGAGTGTTCATTATCTTGTGGCCGGTGTACTAATTACAAATCATGAGCCCTGAAGACATTGTCATAAGCCTTTGTTTTCTTTTTGGACATGTGCCAAACCAAAGCAAAAGTACGTCCTTCTTCGTCTCATATCCAGTTTCATACTGAGCGATCTCTCTTAGTCCAGCGCGAATGATCTCGTGGTGCAAGTACGACGAAATTATGTGCACACGAGTCAACCCTTCGACTGGCTCGCCACGGTAAAAAAAATCTGACGCAGGTAGGTGCATCCTTTGCGCTAGGATTTCTTCGAGCTTTGAGCTTCGTTATCTCGCTATCAGCAGGTTAAACAGACCCCCGCAACGGACGTAGTGTCTAATCCTGTGGTGCAGAGTGTGAGACCGAAAGTGCACCACCTAATGAAATGCTTCGTCAACTGCGGCGCAGTCTTTCGCTACTGTCGAGTCCGTCCGCGGAGGAGAATAATGACTTCACTCGCACCTGTTCTTCGGGTATCATGCATTCATGTCTACAGCGTCTAGATCTGCCTTTGTGCAGTCGAGTACAAAATAAAAGCCCATGGATACACAATGTTTTCATGCTCCATGGAAGGGACTTCGAATACCGTGTTCTATATCATACACACAGCTATCAATACGGCAAGCTCTTGAGTCTCGACTGCGCGATTATTGGTACCGGTACAACGTAAGGCCAACAGTGCCTGATTACTGACAGATGGAAAACAACATATCCTCAGCCGTATGATAGATTGAATTAGGTGCTCCCTGGTCTTGGTATCAGTGTACTGCGGTCTATTTCTCATCTCGCAAGCCTACTGACTATACAAAGTGGAACAATCAATTTGCAATCAGCAACAAGCAGTGCAAGAGACAGCTTAAAGATAGGCTAGAAATATGCGCACAAATTCATTACTCAGTGATCATTTCGAAGACTCCAAAATGATGGCCCGCGGGGCACAGATTTTGATTTGGCGAGTTTAGTGGACAAAAATAGCGGCGATGACCAAATCGAGACGAGGCGTCAACTGCGGTCCGCGTGCCCGCCCGACTTTGTTCTTGGCTAGACCAACGATCTTTCCCGAGTTTTCTCCAATTGTCATCCCTGACTAACTGAGCTGCTTTCATTCTTCGTCTTGTTGGGAAACGATTTGCTATCTGTGCAAAAGCTAGCGAACTTAGTGCCTACTGGAAGTTCGGCCGGGCACCGGCGCGTAATGCCTCAAACAGTATGTTTCGGTCACCAGTACTACCTTTACAAGCCTCGTCTTCGCACTACCATGCCGTTCTTTTCTCGCGTACTCAGCGCTTCTTTCTCTTCCTGAACTCATCATTCAACTCAATAGAACGGAATTTTGATATCTCCTTTCGCACAATCTTGCATCGCTTTCCCCTTCTTCATATCATCAAGGTACTTTCTTCCGCCCAGAAGTTTCTTACTCCTCACCCATGTCAATTGACCTCGATATAGATACTCGTCTCAACCCGCATGTCAGTTATCGCCGTCCACCTCTTACAACAACTGCGCCTTGGCAGAGATTTGATCTTACTATATAACGAGCTGGACTTGGTTACAACCCGTTTCGCTTGACTTCAAAGACCTCCCATGACCGCTGGATCATATATCAGGAACATGAAAGAACTCACCGAAGCTGAGATGAAAGACATATTTGTTGGTCTCGATACACAATTCAACGAGGTTCTGATCAATGCATTAACACATGGTGAGAGAATTCAAATTAACATGCGCGAGGAATTTTAGGCAACTGACCTTTTTTCGGAGGGATATACACCGGAGTAGTCATCGTCACCTTATGGACTATTGGTCTGTCCTTGTCGCTTCTACTGATGCCTCTCTTTCTAACTGGTGAATCTAGCTTCAAGAGATAACTACCAGAATTCTAGAAGGCTGCGTCTCTTTGTTTTTATCATCCTAGTTTTGTATGTCCTGGCGACTTTCAACTTTTACTGTGGATGGGCGCAGAACGTCTCATACTTTTCCACCGCCGGAGAATGCTTTTGGGAGGCGTACAGATCCAAGCGTGATCAGGACACTCCAATTCTACTGACTATGGGGATCGATGCGATTCTGAGCACGGGTCTAGCTGATGCTACTTTGGTATGGGGTTCAACATTTGCTTTCGCGATTTCCTTACTCATGAAGTCCCAGATATGGCGCTGCTGGATCGTCTGGGGTCGGACATGGCGCATCGTACTCGTTCCGATTGTTTGTACCACCTTGGCGATAAGTATGTCTCCGGATACATAACCTAATTTACGAGCACTAATGTATCAAATTCAGTCAGCAGAGGGATCATAACCTATTACTCCTCTTACGGGCCTGTCGAAAATATGTCACCCCGAGCCCTATACCTCGAGAACCTTGTCAACTGGGCCATCCTATACTCCTCGCTCATATTGGCCACCTTGCTATGGTGCACGATTTTCATCGTTCATCGTATTTTGAGAGTGGGCGGTATTGCAGCAGGAATGCGCGTATATCACAGACTGGTAGAGATGCTTGTGGAATCGGCATCTCTCTACTCTTCAGTGATAGTCGTCCTGCTAGTGTTTGAAGTTCGTAATGCGGCTACCGGAGCTTACATTGAAGAGTTTGTGATTGCAATGAGGGTAAGTGCATCCAACCCGTTCTGGCTTTTCTTCTCGTGTAATGACTGCAACGTCTTTGCTAGGGTATTATGCCGACGATTCTGGTCGGCCGCATTGCAGCAGGACATGCGCGCCCAGATGACTCCTGGAGCCAAAATACCGCGACGTCGTCGCTTCAATTCAGAAGTTACACAAGTTCGCAGAGTGACAGTCTTGAAATGAGCGTTGGATCTGAGTCGGACCCATCTCCGCGCATAAAACTCGACTTGGAAAATGGCTTGGAGGACAGTGCACGGAGTTAGCACTGGAGGGAGCTATGCAAGCTTACGACTTGTTGTTCGACGCCTCTTGTAGAGACACCATTCTGTAGATTGCGGTGTCGTGAGGAGTAAGACCAGCTTTGCTTTGTGGACTCGAAAGAAATGACCGCGATGGTGAGAGGAATGTATCCCATAAAATATCTCGACGCTACAATTTGACTATCGTAACGGCCGATTGGCAAATATCATGCGCGGCTACCTACTGTATATACTTCCCACCTCATTCATGTGCCGGCCGTCAACATAGAAATCAAAGGAAACATAGTCGTCGAATAGATTTAGGTGCGGCGCTCCACATTACCTTTCTGAGCGCAGAAAAATGGAATGGACAAGATATCAGCTTTATTTGCGAGTAAATCACACATACTCACGAAGGCATGCATGTTCGGCAAGAACAATGTCTCGAGAGCTGGACAAATACGTCAACACTGGATGAAGGAACAATTGAACGAATGATTGACCGAAGCGTTACCTCAACGATGGTATCTTCTTCACTGCTCTATCTTTCTTAAAAGTCCAGCGCATGAGCATCGCATAGGGATTCCGAGCATATTTGAGACCCGGGAGGTACGAGATCCTGGGAGGGAGGTCGTTGGATCTCAGCCTGGACTGAGCTTGGTTCCTTCGTATTGTCGTGCCCATCGATACCCTCGTGGTCATTGTCGGGCCTGCATATAGGCCTGTCCAGGATAAATCTTCCGTATTTCTACCAAAGACGAATTGTCAACACCTGGAGAAGGCCGGAAGAATGGATAAAAGAGAGAATGCACAACGACGCACTGAGTTTTTATTTATCGCAAGCTGACAGCAACGTCGCCATCGCCCAGCTACATGCCAATATTTTGAATGCCCACCAGCGTAAAAGCGACCAGTAAAGAAGAGGCCAAAGGGACGGACGGATCTACAATTTGTCCTTGCCAAGTCAACAAAGAAGCAACGCTGACTACCGTTCTTTGCTTCTCGACGCCGTAGACAGCATCCATGCTACTCTGGAACGGCGGTGCAGCAGAAAAAGGTAATTTAAATGTCGAGAAGATTCTGATAGCCTCAGAAGATTAGGGTGATGGACGTTGGGACGAAGGAAGGCCGGGCCGTGACTGTGACGGCATATCGTCATCCCACTTTTTCTCTTCCTTCCACCACAACGACAAAAATCACTGCTCACAATTCTTACCACGTCGAGAACAACCTCGACAAGTGTTACCTACGAGGCATACCGCTGCTGTTCCCAAAGCTCCTTCTCTCTCTATCCTAGTGGGCTGACTTTCCAGCTAGCTCGTTAGTATTTGATGGGGTGCCGATACTTCTTGTCGCCGCTGATTTACTTCCCAGTCGTAGCTACGACCGGTGCTCAAGCTGAGATCATAGTGTGGTGAACTGGTATTACTAGTCAAACGTAATACTGAGTTTCGTTCGTAAGGTTGATACCCGAATGGCAGATGGAATGGACATAGCCTCCGCCTCCTCTTGATGTGTTACAGCTGTTTTCATAATTATGCGGAATCTCCGTTTTGAAAAATCAGCTTCTCACTTGGCATTCACGGGATTACAGCATCTATAGTAGACAATGGGCGCCAACACGTATACTTAGGAGAGACGCCTAGTTGGGCTGTGAAGATCATGCAACCGGCCCCGGGAAAGCGCATACACGTTCGTCTCTACAAAATAATGAGGGGGCTACTGGACTTTGAGCGCTCAAAAAAATTAAGATGGTGGACTCTGGCATGGCGAGAAGTGTTGATGTCCAAATCGAGAAGACGTTATCGGCATCTTTGTCCTCGGAAACCTTGATTAAACTGATGTTGTTTCCTTCTTTTAACCACGGCTTCTTACCAACGGCGGATGTCTTCATCTTTTCGTGATTTATTTGACCCCTGCAACCCATCGGTTTCGAATGCCTGCTTTGAAATGCAGTTCTGGACCGGTTCAGCACCGTGAACTCGAAGAGGGACTTTCGGTGTACTACCTTTGCGGCCATCGAATCTCCGCTACTTATCATGCCTGAATGTTCGTTCTTTGCTTGCCTGAGTGCTCCATGCTTCTCTGCCTCCGTGAAACCCATCATCCAACCCATCAGAACAAATTTTCGAGGTCTCATGATTCATTACGTGCTTCAGTTTGAATTCAAGGGACTTTCTTGCTTATGAAATAGACGGGGCGCTCATTTCTATCTTGAAGCTTCCTACTGAATTGAATCTTCTCGATTGATATCAATCCGCACCGTACTGCCTCATATCGGACAGGTCATTAACTTATCGCCGCCTCGTCCACTAGTGAAACCGTAATACATTGGCTGCGCCTGATCACAGATTTGATCTTTTCCTGTACTGCTTATATAGCGAACTAGTGGCTCGGTAACAAGTGGCAATATCTCTCCTTCATTGGTCTTTTGAGTTTCCACCATGATCGCTAGAACATATCCTGGGACTGATATTCCAGAGCTAACAGATAGCCAGATCAAGGACATTTTCCGCAATCTAGACATGCAATTTAATGAGGTGATGATTCGTGCAGGAGGACATGGTAAGAGAATTCAGATTTACACGAGGAAAGTTCAGTCAACCAATTTTCTGAAGGGATATACACTGGAGTAGTCGCCGTCACATTGTGGGCTGTTGGTCTATATTTTTCACCTCTTTCTGACGCTCATCTCTGACTGCTATGTCTAGCTTCAAGAAATCGCATCCAGAGTCCTGGAAGGCCGCGTTTTCTTATTCTCGTCATCCTGCTTCTGTATATTTTCGAAACTTCTGGCCTTTACGAAGCATGGGCGCTGGAAATCGCCTATACTACCCTTCCCAATGGGAAAAGCTTTTGGACGGCGTTCGAGTATACTCCTGGCACTCCGATGCCATTGACTTTTGGGATCGTTGCAATTCTGAGCACGATTCTTGCCGATGCTACTTTGGCATGGAATTTAATCTTTGTTTTGGGGGATTTCTTGCTTATGATTGTCTAGATATGGCGGTGTTGGATTGTCTGGGGGCGATCATGGCGCATTGTGCTGATTCCGATTGTTTGCACTACCTTGGCAGCAGGTTTGTTTTTCAATTCATAATTCCGATTATTTTACAACCCGCCAGCTAATGTAAACCCAGTAAGCAGAGGGATCGTAGCTTATTATTCCACTTTCGCACCTGCTGAAACTAAGTCACCACGAGCGCTATTCTTCGAGAATGTTGTCAGCTGGTCGGTGCTATACTCCTCGCTCATATTGGCCACATTACTATGGTGTACGACTCTCATCATCTATCGCATTTGGAGAGTGGGTGGCGCTGCTGGAAGGATACGTGTATATCAGAGAGTGATAGAGATTCTTGTAGAATCCGCATCTCTGTACTCTGTCGTGTTAGTTGTTCTGGCGGTGTTCGAAGCTCGTAATGAATTAGTTGGAAGTTACGTCCAAGATTTGGCGATCGCAATAAGAGTACGTCTGACCTGTTTCGTCTTTTTACCTTGTAATGACTACAATGTCTCCTCCAGGGAATTGCGCCAACAGTTCTGGTCGGCCGCGTTGCAGCAGGGCACGCTCGCCCAGACGACTCCTGGAGCGACAATACCACGGCGTCGTCAATTTGGTTCAGAAATCATTCAAGTTCGCAGAATGACAGCCAAATGAGTGCTGAACCAGGACGGGATATGTCGTTTCCGCGCATACGACCGGATTTAGAAGAGGGCTTGGAGGACGGTACAGAGTTACGAATGGAGGGAGCTGCGCCAACCCTCAGTGTACACGATTGTTCCGCACGCGTCATCGGAACATCGAATTCCGTAGATTGTAATGTCGTATGAAGAAACGCGGGATTTTCAATTGATATATAGTCAGCTACGAACTACAATAGGTCTGTTGAACCGTGACATCTCGGTCTTCAACCTAGGGATGCGAGAAGCGGTAATGCTTGATTCACCAGTACACGATATTCAATGTTGCTCTTGACCTGGTTCATGATTTGAATCAAGATCTGAACGATCACCTGGGCCTACCTGAAACGACAGCTTGAAGTAGCGACTTGACCTTTGGGTATTGACCTGAGCAACACGACACACAAAAAAAAACATCAAACTCACCGAATCAGCTGCTGAGCTACAGGCTCTCCGATGAAAGGGTTAGGCATATGGCGGCCAGAAAGGCGATTCCGGGACACTAGATGCATGGTTCCTTGATCAGAACGATGAACCGCGGCAAAAACAGCATACATACTTCCGCCAAAGATTAAAGTTCAGGTCGTCAGTAAGGTAGACACTACTGGAAAGCGCGTCAAGATAAAGGTGTTTCAGCGTAAATACAGGGCGCAGTGACATATATGCGTTCCTTAGAGTGTATACACAGAGTGAGATAGCATACGAAATCCTAGACGAGATGTCAGTTCGACTTGCGAGAATATTATACGGAATCACGCACCGTCGATGGCGAGTTCCGCAGAGAACCAGGTGCATCAGAACACGCCTATCCAGCTGCCAAATACTCGAGATAGTCTGAAGAACCGCTCATCGTTAGCTATGTTCTTCCAGGAAGTCAATTCTTGCAGACTAGAGAAACTGTCCTCGATACCTCGATAGATGCGTCAAGACTAGCCGTGAAGAATGACTGGACGAATGACGCACCAGAAAGTCGCCTTAACAAGGGCCTCTTCTTCATTGCTTGACTTGGGATCTGGCACATCGCCCGAGGTATTACAAGTGCAGGTAGCGACGAGGAGAAAAGAAATCCTGGAAGAGGTGTCGTATCTGAGGCTGATCCACATGTACCGGGCTTCGTTCCTTGCCAGGCCCTTCAACGTCTCTGTGATCATTGTTGAGTCTGCCTCGTGGCTCGTCCAGCAGGGAGCCGTCATATTTTGACCAAAAACATCATCATACCAAGACCTGAAGAAGCTTTAACGTAGGATGAAAGATGGAATCACACAGTCGACGCACCGTCAATCAGAAACTCAATGACAATATCTTCAAAGCGCAGCCAGCATATATGCGCTTTTCATCCTCGTTAGGGTAAAAAAAACCAGTAAAGGAGAAGCAAAAAAGATGATTCTAGAGAAGTTAGGATGTTCTCACCTGTCAATAACGAAGCGACGTTGATATATAGCGGCAAATGTACCGTTACTTTCTCCTCAATGCCGTAGACAGTGTCCAAGCTACTCGTAAAAGGGCGGTGCAGCAGGAAAACGTAGTAATGTCGAGAGGAATGGGGCCATTTATGGACGGGACGAAGGAAGGCCGTGACTGTGATGGCATACATTTGCCTCATTTCTTATCTTCCTCCCACCACGACGACGGGGCTCTGCCAGTAATTTACGGTGATAGTCGTTCTGCTGGTGTTCGAAGTCCGTAGTGAGGCGGCGGAAATTCACATCGAAGAGCTTGCGATCGCGATCAGAATAAGTACATCCAACCCGTTCTGGCTTTTCTTCCCGTGTCATGACTATAACGCCTCTGCGAGGGAATTGTGCCAACTATTCTGGTCGGTCGCATTGCAGCAGGACATGCGCGCCCAAACGACTTCTGGAGCGAAAATACCTCGATGTCGTCGCTTCAATTTACTAGAAGTTACTCAAGTTCGCACAGTGACAGTATTGACATGAGCCTTGGATCCAAGTCGGATCCATCTCCGCGCATAAAACTCGACTTGGAAAATGGTTTGCAGGACAGTGCAGAGGGTTAGCACCGGAGGACGCTAGCAACTTGCCGTTCGACGTGCCTATTTAGTTTTCGGACTCAAAAAAAAGGTCACGATGGCGGGAGAAATGTATCCCATAAAATATCTCGATGCTACAATTTGGCTATCATGAGCACCTACCCAGTGTATATATTTCCCACCTCATTCACGGTTGAGGTAGAAATCAGAGAAAAGTTGCAACATCAAAGGGTCGCCGAATAGATTCAGGTGGTCCCGCATTACTTTTCTGAGTGCATATAGGGAGCTCGATGATATACAGAATCCTGGACAAGATATCAGCTTTTTTGCGAGCAAGTTTGGAGAAAATTATACCTGCTCACGAAGGCATGCATGTTCGCCAAGAACGGTGTCTCGAGAACTGGACAAATGTGTCAATACTGGCTGAAAGAACACTTGAACGAATGATTCACCAAGGCGTCGCCACAACGATGGTATCTTCTCCGTTTTGTATCTGTCTTTGCAGTCCAGCACATGGCATTGGGATTACGAGCGCATATGAGACCGGCGGGGAACGAGGCCCTGGGAAAGGTGTCGTTGGGTCACAGCCTGGACTGAGCTCGGCTCCCTCGTATTGTCAGGTCCAGCGATACCCTCGTGGTCATTTCGAGTCTGCATATAGCTAGCATATAGGCCTTCTCAGAAGAAATCCGTCATTTTTCGACCAAAGGTATTGAGTCAAGACCCGAAGAAGGCTGTAAGAAAGGATAAGAGAGAGAGAATGCACGACGACGCACTGAATTTTCCTTTATCATGAGCTAGCCGCAACGTTGTCACCGCCCAGTCACATATTTACGCCTTTGAATTCCTACCAGCGTGAAAGCGACTAGTAGAGAAGAGGCCAAAGAGCCAGATCTACAAGATGTTCTTGTCGGTCAACAAAGAAACAAGACTGGTATGTCGCGGCGAGCATCCCGTTATTTACTCCGCGACGTCGTAGACGGCGGCCATGCTACTCTGGAACAGTGGAGCAGCAGAAAAAGGTAGTGATGTCGGGAGGAATGGGGTTAATCGTGGACGTCGGCGGAACGAAGGAAGGCCGTGACCGTGACGCAGTCGTCTCACTTCTTTCCTTCTTTCCACCACGACGACGGGGCTCGAGCCTCCCTGCCCGTCTTACCACGTCGAGAAGGTCCTCAACAAGCGTTACCTACGAGGCCTTCCGCCGCCGTCGCCGATAGGAATGACTCTTCTTGGAGCGAGGACCCGATACCTACTGATGAGAAGATATCTTGCGCACGGTCCTATCAAAAGGTCGGTACGGCACCATTATCATTACTACAAGAAACTGAATAAAATCATAGCTACGAATTCTGCTTCATCGCTTGACGTCGCTCGCCTGAATCTTCCTCTGCTGTTCGTAGACAGCTATCAGAACAAGCCCATCAGTCGCGAATCGAACGAGCGAGGGTATCCCGCAGGCAAGACAAGAGCCAGAGGCTGCGACGTTGGAGATGCTGGTGGGTATGCCTGCCGCTGATGGTGAGACTGAGGCGGAGGGTACGACTGACTGGGCGTCGTCGTCGTCAACCCCGATGGGCTGAACGATACTGTATTGTCATATGGTGTTGGTTAGTTCATCACGACTGGCACGATGACGCTGGCTCTCGTCGTCCCTTTTGCTGCACAGGAAATCCTCCCAGGTTCAGTGCGCCTGTCGTGGTGCACGAGACGCCAGAGTATCTTGCGCTCCTCTGTGTCCTTCCTATCTCCGTCACACGGCTTTCCGAGCAGGGCTAACAGGAACCGCTTATCCCTTTCATGAGCATTGAGGTTCGGCGCACGGTCTGGTGCTTTACTGGGGATATAGGGCTCGTTATTCAGGATTGAGAGCATATGTTTCGGTGAATCGAAAAGATTCGTCGGCAGCGCCTGGCTCAGTACGAATAGCAATGCTGCTCTTCTGGCCTGTAAACCTGCCTGTGATGGCTGAATGATCTGTCTACTTCCAATGAGTTCTCCAGTTTGGTTTGATGCACTCGCCAAAATCTCTCTCATAGCTGCACATCCCTTTCTTCCAGCGGGGGTTTTTTTTTTTTGAGTCCTGTTGGTATACGATGTACCTAATCCTACACGCTAGCGTATGGTGGGATATTGCTACTTGTCTGTATGTTGTCCTTTTGTGTTCTACGTTCCTATGCATATTAACAAACGAACTTCCCTGAGTTCAGTGCGAACTACGTCGCGACCGCCTTCCCATTTGCCTTGGCATTGGGGTGGTAAGGAGGTAGATCTATCGCCTTCCCTTCTTTGCTATACGTTTGCTGGTTCCATCCCTTTGCATGCTTTTAGTCTTCGGTATCTTCTTTGCCTACTTCAACGTCGGGAAAGGTCCCAAAAGTTGCCTTGAAGCGTTGTGTGTCGTTGAGGTACTGAATCAAGTGGGGGATGTTCTCTCGGCATGCCAAAATATGCTTGACCGTCATTGCCGTCCCTCGGACGCCTATGGATCTCTGTAGCGCTTCTCGTTCGTTCTGGTATGCTGGGCATCGTATGAGGTAATGGTGGACAGATTCATTTGGGTAGGAGCATTTTGGGCACGCAGGGGATTCGACTCGTTGGATGTTGAAGAGGTGACGGTTGAGCCCAATGTGTCCGGTCCGTAGCTGCATCATTATGCTGGTGATTTTGCGTGGCATGGAAGTGGCCAGCTTCCTATACCGGCGTGCAGCTCGCTGAGCAGTTGCTGAGTCGATATGTCGGAACCTGGAGTAGCGGGGTGACTTCCTCCAAGCCCTGTCAGCGTGATGTTTCTGCTTTGCATAGAACACTCGGAGTAGCGATGATTTGTTGTAGGGGATTGGTTTTCGTAGTGGCGCAGGGAGTTTCCGCAGCTCACTAACATCGCCTCGGGCTGCCGTCTTCGCTTCTTCATCCGCCGCTTCGTTCCCTGCTATGCCTTGATGTCCAGGTACCCATCGAATCTTGATGGAGATGCTGGGATGCCGCTTTAGTACCATGTCCACATGCTTGTGGAATAGATCAAAGATGTGATGGGAGGGCGCTGGTCGTGGGAGGGTTGTTGCCTGAATAGCAGATATATTGTCGATGCTGAATGTTGCACTTCGCACGTTTGTCATGCTTCGGAGTGGTTCCGTGCATAGGACCAGTGCCAGGCCTTCACCGTCGTATACCTCGTGCTTCTTTGCTGATCCTACTCTCAGTCGTAGTGTCTTCACCCTTCTCCCACCGCGAAATACCACTGCTGCTGCTCCTATACCACCATCTATGCCTGATCCGTCTCCATATCCCTTTACCTCACTGTTGTCTACCCTCTCCATCGCCATTGCCTCCTCCATTGATTCCGCTATCTCAATCTTGATTTTTGACTTCCAGTGCGGTGGGAACCGTACTGCTTTGATCGTCTCTGTCCTGTCCGGTTGGATGTCGAAGTCTCTTGTCAGTTCGTGTAGTGGGGATCGATGTCTTCTAACATATCTGTTTGCCGCTCGATGTATGGGTCTGTAGAGTGGATGTCCTGAGGGTAGGCATGCCATGCGCACAAGCGCTCGGTGGCGATATACCTCCACCTGCCCTTGCATGGGGAGGAGGTTAGCGTGTATGTCCAGGACATCTGCAGCCGTTGTACGCATGCCCCCTGTTATCAGAATGGCTGCCTTCCTCTGGATGGAGGATAGACAATTGATGGTGCGGATGCTACTTCTCCCGTCTTTCCTCTTCTTTTTCATTCTTCTCTGTGGGTTTAGAAATACGTCAGCAGCATATAGGATTCGTGGTATAGCAATGGAAATATAGGTTAGCCGCATGCTTTCCCTGGTGACCCCTGAGCTCATGCGTGCCAGCCGCCGGAATTGGATTATCCAGTCGTCAGCCTTCTTTATGGCAGCTGCGCCTTGCTCCTTCCACCGCAGTCCTGCATCAATGTAGACTCTGAGGAACTTCGCAACTGGTTTTGGTGCTATGAAGTGCTGGCCAATCTGGATTGGTGGTCCCATATCTGGTTCTCGATGCCTGGTGCTGTTCCCTGGTTGGTCCCATGTTTTTGGCATGAAGTCGATGAGCTGAAACTTTGCTATCCCATACTCGCAGTTGTGTTCCTTTGCCCATTCGAGGATACCGTCTTTTCTCTCCATTACATCTTTGATCTTCCAGTGTGTTTCTATGAATGTTTTCCCTCGTACTAGGATGGCCTTGTCATCAATGAATAGGTATCCTTCTTCGTCCTCCTTGAGCCGTTTTACCATGCTTGAGTTGTAGATGACATAGAGTATCTGTGAGAGGGGGTCGCCTTGATCTAAGCCGTTAATTATATCAAAGATGACAGATTTGAAATCGTCAAAGGTAAGGACGGTTTTGCGCCCTTCGAGTCTCCTCTGTAGCCATTCCGTGTATGGAGCAGGTATGCCTAGTGCCAACATTTCATGCACGAGCATGTCAACGTCTACACTTGGGAATGCCCCTTTCACATCAAGGAATAGTACCGTTACGACTTCTCCTTTGCGCCATGCATCTTTGATAGTCGAGACCAGGAGGTGAATGGAATCTGTCGTGCAACGTCCCGGGCGTCCCCCGAAGTGCCTGTCTGGGAGCAGTCCCATGAGTTCGCACCAGGCCACGAGGTCCTGATTCATAGTTGCATGCAGGCCTCTGCCCCAGCCGTCAGACAGAATAATGGGTCGATGGGCATTGGGATCCTCGTAGTCAGGCTTCCCTGGCTTTCGCAGAATAATCGTGTTTGTTGCACTGAACATTTCAGGATATTCTTTAAGTGTGAACGTCGCCCGATATATAGGTCCTATATGTGGGGCAAGAAGGTCAGCACATCGGGAGAGTATGCAGTTTGGTACTGTTCCCGGCTTAGTAGCCTTGAGTGGTTTCATTCTTCTGTATGCCCGCTCGATCTGTTCATCTGTAATCAGCTGGAACTCCCATGCTGGCGGTGGGTAGCAGAAATTATCTGGTACTGCTGATGTAGGAGGTTTGGGAGGGAAAAAGGCAGATCGAAATACGTTACCCTTCTCTTTGTTCTCCTGTATCCTGCGGGTTGGTTGTCCCTGGGCCTTGACAACAAGGTCTGGTACCCTTGCTTGTCCTCCATCTGATGATGGTTGCGATATGAAGCTGCATATCTCCCAAATGTTTCTGCTTCCAGCGTTTTCCAACCATTCCATCCAACAGGTCATCTTTGCCTTGTCTATTGCCTCTGCATAGATGTTGCACAGTTGCTTCCATTCTTCATGTATCGGGTGGTCAGGGACCGTCCTAAACCCAAATGCCTTTCTCTGCACCTTGCACAGCTGCTTGCATAGAGCCGTCAGTTCTGATGTCCACCAGCGTTTAGCATATGGGCTAGGCTTGGTCCATGGAACGTATTTGTCGATGACTTCTTGTACAGTGTTGTTGAGGCTGTCTAGCGTCTGGTACATTTCTTCCTTGTCTTCGATTTCATGTGGGAGAGGGAGAGCATCGAGTCTTGTTTTGAGAGTGTCGTAGAATTTCAGCCATTCAACTTTGCAGAAGTTTCTACGAGGCTCGAAGTCGCTGCGCATGGGGGATATGTCAATGGTGGACAGGATGGAGAAGTGGTCTGTTCGTGGTGGTTGCGCTGCATGATCCATGGTGCATCTGATGAATGCAGGCAATAGCTCATCGGAGCAGAAGACATTGTCTACTCGTGTGTAGTTGCCTGTTGAGAAGGCACGAAGTGTTGGTATGAAGGCGGGGAGTGGCATCTTCAGATGGTGATGGCCAACGAGCTGTAAAAGTCAGTTGGCCTGTCTTAGCGCTGCATCTGTGAATAAGTGTGAGTTGTGTGGTTCGTCCCATAATAGGTGGTGTGCATTCCAGTCCCCTCCACAGATGAAACGGTAGGGTAGCCCTCTTTCGTCTCATCTCTGTGTTGTGAACTTTGTCAGCATGGCATCCATAAGCTCCCATGTTTCTATGGAGTCGCCATCG
This sequence comes from Armillaria ostoyae, assembly GCA_902506015.1. Classification (NCBI taxonomy): domain Eukaryota; kingdom Fungi; phylum Basidiomycota; class Agaricomycetes; order Agaricales; family Physalacriaceae; genus Armillaria; species Armillaria ostoyae. The sequence goes on from LR732082.1 coordinate 4,893,860, forward strand.
CTGTACACATTCACTATGATCAGCGACTCCGTAGGAGTCCATAGGATAATGGCTATGGCATCTTGGGTTGCCAGAGGAATGCTAGACCATGTGTTAGTAGAGATAGAGCGGTTGATCAGAGTCAGGGCTCTCGTATGAGACGGATCCTCTTCGTGGCTGGGTGGGTATACCGTCACCCATCCCTGTGTTGCTCTTGACTTGCCTTGCTTGCTGATGTAGGGCTCCTGTATCATGATGATGTCATCGTCATTTTTGATCTGGTGTAGGAGGCTCGAGTGCGCAAGTAGTGATTTGTTGACATTGAGTTGGTATAGTTTAAGCCTTGCTGTGTTATCTGTAGTGTTAGTATTGGGTGTGTTACTCATAGTTCCATGGATGGTGTTAGGGATGCTTGTTTGACTCTTGTTCTGCTGCCCCTCTCCTCATTAGCTGTCTCGACATCCTCTGCCCATGATGTTCTGTGTGCCGACACCTCACTGGGTGATTGTTGGCTCCTTGCCAGGAACTGGTTGAGCGATGGTTGATGATACTTGCTGGGCCCCACCATTGGCATCAGGTTGGGGTTCAGTTTCTGGTCTTGTTTTGCTTCGTGCTGCCCCCATCCTTTCGTCCTCGTGTAGGGTGGGATGAAACCATAAAACTACCCAGGGATGTTGCGGTGGCACCGCCTTGGGAGCTTATTTGTTCTGTACTATCCCTGTCTGCTCCCTTGTGTGGGCGTGCATTTTCGTCTCGTTTTTGTACATCATTGGTCATCCACGTAGCGGGATCCTCAGTAACGAAATATTTATATTTTGATTCAGGATGTCGACTGTGTAAAACATCTGTAGCTCTGAGAAAAGAGGGGCAAGAGTTACGGTCAATGGCCCCATGGCCTGTGACTTTACAGTTCACGCAGTAGAACTTTTTGCGGTCCGTGACTGTGCAATCTCTTGTTGCATGGCCACCTGCGCAGCGCCCACATTTTGTGGCATTTGGACACGTCTTTGCGTCGTGGTCCTGAGGTAATACTGAGCACTTCACACACCTGGATGCATCCGGCAACTCCTTCTTTGCCTGGAGCTCTTTGCCTTCGATGATAATACCAGCTCAGATCGCTTTGTTTGCTTGTTCCCATGAGTCGAAGCCTACTACTAGGTGTGCCTCCCGTTGTCCTTGTTGGTGGTGTTCTACTGGCTTGAGGAATCGTATGCTACGTATCGTTCCTGTGGCGAGTTCGCTGCTGGTCTTGATGTTGCGCCAAGTATCCTCATTCTCAATGTCGATCGTTGTGGGCGCGAATGGGACAATCACGTTGTTCAGCTGCAGGCTGACATTGTTCCCTTCACCTACAGCTTGTGCCATGTTTTCTAGGGCCATAGGCTCTCGCAGCCAGGTAGCAGCCTCGTCAGAGTTGAGGGTGTAGATTATTCCTCCGTTGGCGAGTTTACGCACGCCGACAATAGAGACATCCTCTGGTACCACATGGAGTGTGTCGTTAGCGGTTGTTGTAGCTATCAATAGAGCATCATTAACCTCTTTCACCAGCTCTTTTTCGCTGTGCTTGGCCATCGTCGCTCGCGCTTCCTCTGTCATAGGTCTGACAATGATGCATCGGTTTGCCAGCTTTGCCTTTGCGATGACATCGGAGTGGCGTGGGTCAGCAAACGGGTTGGATTTGGTGACAACATTGGCATAAGAGAGTGGGGTGGATTGTGGTTGGGATTGGGATTGCGTTGAAGCAAAGGATGGTGCGGTGTCCAGTGGGGTTTCCATGGCCCTATCTCTCAGAGCTATGACTTTTTTCGCCCATGATGCCAATCTGCGATGCATCACAACACAGGTTACATTCGCACTCTTCATCCAACCTAGATATCACCACTCAAAGCAACATTCTTTCGAGGCATGGCCCCTGAAATGATTTCTAGGCTACATTTCACTGCTGCATGCTTCATTGGCCCCATGTCGAGCTCTGTCTTACTCTGAATACATCACCCTTCACCTGTGTATCGTATTGTGGTTGGGATGCATGAAGATGTATAAAGGCAAAAAGAGGGCTACATGCTCCGGATTGACTCTCCGCCCTCGTCTATCCACTTCCTCGTTCGTCGCCATGCGCTTCTGATTCACCCCTCTTATCCCTTTTGCTGCTCTCATCGCTCCCGGCCTCTCTGGCACCATATCACCTACCAGTCGATATCAGAAAACACAACCATTGCTGCTGCGAGCATATAGGCCAATCCTGTTGGGGAGTCAGTTGGGTAAACCACAGTGGCAAGGTCCTCACCTCCTACGGAAATAATTTTGAGTACAAAATCAGATTTGTTCCCATCTGCACGTGGTGGGACATTGCATTGTCAGCGTCTAAGTTCATGATACGTCGGCTGTGCATTGGATCATGGATTTGATGTGGTGCTCTACTATATAACGAGGCTGGCTGGGCAACCAAAGGCAATATCCTCCTTCATTTGTATTCTGAGTCACCACCATGATCGCTAGAACATATCCCGTGACTGATATACCAGAGCTAACAGATAGCCAGATCAAGGACATTTTCCTCAATCTAGACATGCAATTCAACCAGGCAATGCTTAGTGCAGGAGCACATGGTAAGAGAATCTAAATCTACGCCAGGAAAGTTCAGTCAACCAATTTTCTGAAGGGATATACACCGGAGTAGTCGCCGTCACATTGTGGGCTGTTGGTCTATACTTTTCACCTTTTTCTGACGCCCATCTCTGACTACTATGTCTAGCTTCAAGAAATAGCATCCAGAGTCCTGGAAGGCCGCATTTTCTTATTTTCGTCATCCTGCTTCTGTATATTTTCCAAACTTTTAGCCTTTACGAAGCATGGGCGCTGGAAATTGCATATACTACCCTTCCTAATGGGAAAAACTTTTGGACGATGTTCGAGTATACTCCTGGCACTCTGATCTTCTTGGCTTTAGGGATTGATGCAATTCTGAGCACGATTCTTGCTGATGCTACTTTGGTATGGGATTTAATATTTATCTTTGTGTATTGCTTCCTTATGAATGGCTAGATATGGCGGTGTTGGATCATCTGGGGACGGTCATGGCGCATTGTGCTTGTTCCGATTGCTTGCACTACCTTGGCAACAGGCACGTTTTTTGAATTCATACTTCCAATAATTTTCGAACTCGTCAGCTAATGTAAACCTAGTAAGCAGAGGGATCGTAGTCTATAAATCCATTTTTGCCGGACCTGCCAAAATCAATTCACCCCAAACAGGCCTATTCTTTGACAACGTTGTCAACTGGGCCATACTATACTCCTTGCTCATATTGACCACCTTGTTGTGGTGCACGATTCTCATCATTTATCGTATTTGGAGAGTGGGTGCCGCTGCTGGAAGGATACATGTATATCAAAGAGTGATAGAGATGCTTGTAGAATCCGCATCTCTCTACTCTGCAGTGTTAGTTGTTCTGGTGGTATTGGAAGCTCATAATGAGGAAGCCGCAGGCTACATCGAAGAGCTCACCATTGCGATGAGAGTAAGTAGAATTCAACTTAGTATTTTGTCTTCGCTCCTTATGACAACTACAACACTTATTCCAGGGAATCATACCGACAATTCTGGTTGGCCGCGTTGCAGCAGGGCATGCGTGCCCAGATGACTCCTGGAACGAAAATGCTACGACGTCGTCATTGTGATTTAGAAGTCACTCAAGTTCGCAGAGTGTCAGCCTTGGAATGAATGCTGAATCTGAACTTAGCCAAAGTGGGCCGCTGCAAGCATGGCAGGTACGAGTCCGACGATCCGGGGCAAATCCGGGGCCCTTAGCACTTTCAACATATTGTGAATGTAGACTGATAATTTATCAAAGCCAGCAAGTGGCTTGTAATTATTACCTTGATTCCCAACAGCATTTTGATATAAAAATTCAAGAAAGCTTGGAGAAAGCACTCATTCACACTATATCAAGACATCAATACACATTATTCAATCGAAACTTGGGGATTTTCGACTCTCAAAAGTGCACTCTCGATGCCGTGCACTTGTACTTTACATTGTACTGCAGTACATGTATGTATAAAAAATCTGTTGTCTCAGCGATACGGAAGTGTTCAGTCTTGAGATGGAACAGCCTAATAGCAATGCTAAGCTTGCGGTAAGCGCTCACCAGTGACCCCCTTAGACTGTGTCTAAACGATGAACAGTGAGTATAACAGAAGGGAACAAAATAGTAGAGGGCTCACTTACCATGATCGTCAGCATCAATGGTGGTAACGGAGAAAGAAGAGACAGCCCGAGGCCGGCTCACAGACCATCACAAAATGAGCATATGAATTCTAACCTAACGCACTTTAACTACTACACTAAAGAGCTGGTAATATTAATGTTGTTCAAACATAGGTAATTATATTATGATACTATGGATAAATACAAAAAAAAACCCATGTAGCGAGCACGGTGGGTACGTGAGTCGACGGTGTCGTTTGCTGGAACGGCAACCTCTGAATCAGTTTGGGGAGGTCGCGGGGTCATATAGGATCACGGCACACGGGGAAAATGGATGGGAAGGGGCCGAAACCCTGTCGACAGCGACAAGGAGGTCGGAGGAGGAAACAGACCTCACCACTAGATTCCCCGATGCCGAAAATGGGGGTAATGAGGTTGTCATCATGGTAGCTGAGCTGCAGGGGAGGACACAGGGAGGGAGTCTGGGCATGGGGATGGAGTGTCGATGCACGATGACGGGGGCATCGTTGGACCTGGCGAACATAGGATTCGTGTTCCCCCACCAAAATAATGGGGGATGTACAAGTATGGGGTCCCTGGGATGGCTACATGGGACGGGGAACGTCCATGTTGGTGTTCAGCGGGGTGAGTAGCGATAGGTGGGCGAATTGTCGTATGGCGGTGGTTTTGGGTGCATTCGTTGCGCCATCAACTTCTCCATTGATGCCCAAGAGTGTGTGGCCATTGTCGTTGTCGTGTGCCATCAGCGTCCCGGTTGTAGTGCTGCCCTCCTCCTCGACATCTCCTGCCCTCCTGTGCTTCCCCACGCAATCTCATTACCCAGCAGCCCTCCCCCCAAGCATTCCCAAGGCCCTGCATCACAGGAAAACTGTCCCCCGTCCCCGCCACCGCCGCCGCTGCCGTTGCTGTCCTACTGGCCCTCGTTGTGGTGGTTGGTGCTTGCTTGTTTGGGTCCCGTGGTAGCAGATGGGTACCAATGATACACCGTCTACGCATTCACACCTAGATTTTGCGAATTTGTAACAATACAATTGCATACCTATCCTATACTAGTGATAGTAAAAGGACTATAGCTGAGGCTTCGAGCTGATAGTTACAGCAGTATGCGACTAGTGAAGCCAGGACTTAGATGCGACACCACTAGTGGGTCAAATCTACCAGCCGGCCGTACTAGTGACTTGAATACTAGCCGGACTAATTAATATAAGACCACTAGTAGACGAGTATCGCGACTAGCACACCAAACAAGAAGCAGAATACACAGATCTCGTGAAGTTCAGTCACTAGCAGACCGATCGGGGCAGAAACGCCTAAGTCAGGTTAACTAGTCATGCAGCAATCTCGAAGCAGGACTTAGAAATGAATTAACAACGGATTAATGTTACGCCCAGATCCGACTAGTGCGATCAGATCTACTACGATTGGTACTAGTATAGCCCGGCTGCGCTTTCGATCACGGCCGACTATGGTTGCGAGCACGAGGATGTGGCTAGTCATTCATCTCCGGCGCTAGTGGCGCGTTGCTGGGTCAAGAACGCGAGATTAAACTGCTAGCTGAGCTTCGTGGCTCACTAGTCGTCCAATAGTAATTTCTAGACCGACTATTGCATGTTTATGTGCGATGTTTCGGGCCTAGCCAAGAAATCAGTACCGAAAATACCCCACTAGTGTAGCTGTTTGTGTCACTTTGTACATTTCTTTACAGTATATAAGTAGTAGAATAGCCACTCGCACGGACAGGCAAGCCATCCCTGCGATTGCGAGTGACTAACAAGAGTTTAGTGCCCCAATTAAAGGCTTTTGTGCTTAACCTCGACGAAGCGGCTACTAGTCGCTAAGTTACCTATAGAATTGAGTGAATTGAAGTCCCTTTTGAGCAATACTATTGTGTCCTGCAAAGACCAAGAGTGTTTCGAAGTAATTCTTGCAATTTCTCGAAGTTAAAGTATTATTCTTAGGCCAAGAGTGCCACTAGTAAGCTAGAGTGCGAACTAGTCAAGTGTTATCACTTGTAAGGAGCAGTTTCTAGGCCAAGAGTGCCACTAGTAAGCCAAGAGTGCAAACTATTCAAGTGAAGATCACTTGTAGGAAGTAGTACAGGGCCAAGAGAGCCATTATTTCAAAGCAGTCATAGTCCCAACGAGCGCAGTAGCTCAAAACCAAGTCACATTCAGTCAATTGTGTCTTACCCACCCCACTAGTGCGAGTAGTACGCTTGTAAAACTCACTAGTAATGAATAAAGTGTCTTTTGAACAACATCCCTTGATTATTGAGTCTGCAGAGTGCTTCTATCGTACTCGAAACACCCGAATTCAATCAATTGGTGATAGTGTAGAGTTGTGAGAGGTTTAGTGTCAGTTGGAGATCATTTCCGCCCACTAGTCTTTTGTCACTTGCCGTTACCGAGCACATCACCGATATCGAATTCTTCAATATATTCGAGATCTTGAAGGGCCACGGACCTCGTACACAGGGGCGATTGACACCGATATCGCTGCAAGAGGTGATGGGTTGGCGGGGAGAGGATTCCGACTGTATTTCGTGCCATGGCGAGCATTGGTCGTCGTTGTCATCGTCGTCGCTGCCACCGTAGATAGTGGGGGCGTCGTCATAGTCGTCGTCGTCGGAGGCAGTGCTGCCTCGTTGGAGGGCTTACGTGGCTGGTGGGGGTGGGATGCATGCAATCCGGGGCTCTTGGGGCCACCAGATGCATCAAATGGACCTAAAAAGAAGAGTAAGTAACAGAATAATAAAAGACACACCTTTTCATGTCCACAAAACCGGTATTGGGGAGCGCACTATGCACCATTGAAGGTGGTAAAAGGCAAGAAAAGCGCGGCACAGCCACTGAACCAGTACTCGGTACATCGGACCGTGGCAAGTACAACGTATCCTCGACATGCATCCCCCACTCTATTCTCCCACTCCGAAGCCTAAATATTTAGTGAGATATACTCTTTGATACATTCTATATACCATAAGCATGAACAAAATGGCTGTCTTATAGTTGATTTAGCACAATGAATATTCTGAAAGATAACTGTCTATAAAAGGGCCTTTGTTTGGTCCTGTTGAATTCTAAGGTAAAACTTAAAAGTAAGGGTCCTGGATTGAAATGCAGCGCATAAGGACGAATCCTCGTAAACTCGGACTCGTAATCGGGCCGATCTTCGTGCATAACACCTGACTTGGAAAATGCCTTAGACTCCTTGGACGACAGTGCACGGAGGTAGGATCGGAGGGTGTTACGCATACTTGCAACTTACTATGCGGTTGCTCGACGCGCCTCTTTGAGACACCGAAGTCTGCAGATTGTCGTGTGGTGAAGTAAGACCAACTTTTTGTTTGAAAGAAATGGTGATGTACCCCATAAAATATTTCGGTGTTATGATTTGGCTATCATCCGCAGAAGAGGCTACCCACAGCATATTTTCCACATCATTCATGGACGCAGTCATGGTATAATATTAACTTGGGTCGTCATCAAAGACAGGAAAGTCTCAGGATCAAAGTGTCAAAGAGTAGATTTAGGGTGCATGTGCGGTGGCATATATACGTTACATATTACATTTCTGGGCTCATAACGTAATTCCTATGATATGAAGAACCCTGGACGAGATATCAGCTTTGCTCACGAGTATACCATACCTACTCACACGCCGTTGATGAAAATCTTGGTTCTATGGCAGAACAATGTGTCCATTAGAGCATGCATGTCCAGCAAGGACTTAGGACATTGTCCCGGAACCTGGACAAATATGTCAAGACTGGCTGGAAAGGACAATTGAATGGATGACTGACCGGGGCGTTGCCTCAACTATGGTATCTTCTTCACTGTTTGGCCTTACGTTGGAGTACAGGGCATCGCACAGGGATTAAGAATGTATATGAGATCGGGGAGGCCTGCATTCGATCTCAGCCTGGACTGAGCTTGGATCCTTCATATTGTCGGGCCCATCGATAACCTCGTGATCATTGTCGAGCCTGTATAGGGGCCTGCTCAGGAAAAATCCGACATATTTTGGCCAAAGACATTGTGTCAAGACCTGAAAAATGCTGTAAGAAAGGATAAAAGAGAGAGAATGCACAACAACGTACTGAGTTTTCTTCATCGCGAGCTGACAGCTACGTCGTCCGCATCATTGCCCAGCTACATCCTGGCACTTTAAATTTCCACCAGTGTGAAAGCGACCAGTAGAGAAGAGGCCAATGAGGTGGACTGATCTACACGATGTCCTTGCCGGTCAACAAGGAAGCGACACTGGTATGTATCGGTAAACGTATCGTTATTTACTCCTCGATGTGATAGACGGCGGACATGCTAATCTGAAACGGCAGCGCAGCAGAAAAAGGCAGTAATATCGAGAGGGAAGAGATCATTCATGGCTGTCGAGAGTAAGGGAGACCATGACTGTGATGGCATACAGTTGTCTTCCTTCTCTTCTTTCTACCACGACAATGGGGCTCGCTACCATTAATTCTGACCACAATGAGAATGTCCCCGACAAGCGTTACATACAAGGCCCGCCGCTACTGCCTATAGGAAAGGCTGTTCTTGGAGTGAGGACTCGATACCTACCGATGGGAAGAAATCTTGCGCATGGTCCTAGTGATATCAAAAGGTCGGTTCGACGCCGTTATCATTATTACAAGAAACTGAATAAAATCATAGCTATGAATTCTGCTTCATTGCTGGACGTCGCTCGCCCAAGTCTTCCTCTGCTGTTCGTAGGCGGCCATCGGAGCAAACTGTTCACCTTGGAGGAGCGAACGTACCCGGATATTCAGTATCCAATTGCAAGGTGAGAAACAGAGGCTGAAAAGTTGGAGATGGTACTGGATGTATCTCGCACCAATGGTGAAGCTGAGGCGGAGGGTACGACCGGCTTGGCATCGTCGTCGTCAACCCCAATGGGCTGACGGATGCCATATTGTCGTATATGGTGTTTGTTGGTTCATCGCGACTGGCGCGATGGTGCTGGGTCCTGTCGTCCCTCTTGCTGTGCAGGAAGGACGAAGGACTTTTCCTCTAGTCTATACCCTCGGGAAAGCTGCGGGACATCCTCTTCAAGGGGATCATTAACATCACGACGTCGAGTAGATCGACGATTGGATGTATTGATGCTTTTCATTACTGGAATGTTCATTACTAGGCAATGGCTCCGTAACTTCGTTTACTTCGAGTACAGTATGCTTACTTACTGGACTTTTTTTATAAGGACTTTGCCATATCTACTCGGCTGCACCCTTGTAATCGTAGAATACATTTTACTTGACCGTTTTGTCAGAAACCGATTGGAAATGGTTCCGCACACGTCCGATCTCCAACTGAACAACTTCCTTTCAGAACCTCATCACTTTTTGATATCAAGTATCATATCTTGAAACAATCTTATGGATGACCTGCCGCATTTGATGGAAGTACTGATGTCTCTTATCGCCAGTGATTTAGGTCCGAGTGCCTATAACAGATAGCTGTGACATGGGGGAAGCAAGGATGGTGTAGCAGCGTACTTAGCAGAAGATTCATAAACAATGTCAATGTATCGTCCTAAATTCTATTGTGGTGGACTAGTATCACTAGTCGAACATGGTTTGAGTTCCGTAGCTTCTAATCTAGGCTCTACTATCTCAGGCCCAAATGATGAAGATAGTATCGCAATAGCATCCTCCTTAATAGGTTAAATCACCTGCCTCTTTAGTCCCAGCATTACTGTATCATATTCTATTTTTCACAAGCCTGGGCCCGGTGTCTATACTACTTCTATAGATGGTCAACGAAGCAGTATAAGCGATACCTTGATAGATATTGAAGATCATGCACCTGAAAAATGTGCAATAATATAGGTTAATCTGGGCAAGACAACGAGGGAGCTACTCTGATGTGAAGGCTTTAAACATAAGGGATGGATCTTCGGCGAGTCACGAACAAAAATAGCGTTCATGCCCAAATCGGGAAGGCATCAATTGGGCCATCAAACTGATCAACGTTCAGCTACGGTCCCGCGTAGCTCTGAATCTTCGTTCTTGGATCAATCCGGCGTTGTGCTGGAAACTGCTTTCAATTCACTCCTACTGACTGGCGACAGCTACTTTCGTCTTATCAGGAAATTTGCTGAGTCCTACAACTGTTCGAACTTCGAAAGCTGAATACTATGAGCTCACCTGGACAAGACAACAAGGGAGTTAATCCAAATTCAAGGCTTAAAAATAAAGGTTAGAATCTCCGGCAAGTCGCGAATATTCATGTCCGAGTCCAAATCGAGTCGAAGGCAATGACGTTCCAGTTGTCTCGGAGCCGTCTTCGTTCTGGGATTAATCCGGCATTACGTTCTGAGGTTTCTTTCAATTCACTCCTGACTAGGACTGACGACAGCTCCCTTCGTTTTGTCGGTAAATTTTGCCGAATCAAAAGCCAGCTTTTTTAAAGAACTTAGAGAAGTGCGGCCCGCAGATCAACGCTCAACGTGCCCGATATGGCATGGTCTCACTTTGTATGCGCTTCAGGGCAAATTCAACGGGATTTGTATGATCATCATGAAACAGATGAGGTTCGTACTTCCATCTTGATATTTCTTATCGCTTACTATGCCCATTGAAATTTCCGATCTGCATATCAAATATGAATCAGAACGCAACAGAATATATTTGTCGCCTCCTCGTCCAATAGCCTGTGAATGCCCGATACTTTGGCTGTGTTTTGCATCAGCACAAAATTTAGATCGTACTCTACTATATAACACAACAAGACGTAATATTGTTCCTTCACCTGTCTTTGGAGCCACCATCATGACTGCTGGAACGTATCTCGGGACTGCTATGCCAGAGCTAACTGACAGCCAGATCAAAGATCTCTTTGTTGCTCTGGATATACAGTTCAACGATACAATACTTTGTGCATTCCTATATGGTAAGAGAAATCCACACCACGATTTCAGTCAGCCAATGTCAAGCCAATATTTGAAGGAATATACACCGGAGTAGTAGCTGTCACCTTGTGGGCTGTTGGTCTGTGTTATTCGCCTCCTTTGATGTTCATCTCTTTGACCAGCGCCTAGCTTCAAGAAATATCTCCCAGAATCATAGACGGTCGCATTTTTTTGTTTTTACAATCCTAGTTTTGTATTTTTGTGGGGGTTTCAACCTTTACGCCCAATGGGTGCTGGATATCTCATATTTTACCACTTCTAAATGGGAATCCTTCTGGGAGGCCGTCGAATCTACCCCAGATAATTCCGCTCCAGTCACATTGACTTCGGGAATCGGTGCAATTCTGAGCACAGTTCTCGCTGATGCGTCTTTAGTATGGGATTTAATACTTTTTTGCATGTCACCTTGCTGATGGATTTCTAGATATGGCGCTGTTGGATTGTCTGGGGTCGGTCATGGCGCATTGTGCTCGTTCCAATTGCTTGCACTACCTTGGCAACAGGCACGTCTTTGAATTCATGAACCTGATAAGTTATGACTTATCAGCGCTAATGTAAACGTAGCCAGCAGAGGGATCGTAACCTATTACACTGCTTTCGGATCTTCCCCGTCGCTCCAAGTCCTATACGTCGAGAATATTGTCAGCTGGTCTCTGCTATACTCCTCGCTCATACTAGCCACCTTGCTATGGTGCACCATTCTCATCATTTATCGTATTTTGAGAGTGGGTGGTGCTGTTGGAAGGATACACGTATATCAGAGAGTAATAGAGATGCTTGTGGAATCCGCATCTCTCTACTCTGCTGTGATAGTCGTTCTGCTGGTGTTCGAAGTTCGTAATGCGTTGGCCACAGTTTACCTCCAAGAGTTTGCAATTGCGATGAGAGTAAGTATATCCAACCTTTTTGTCTTTGTTCCTTGCCATGACTATGATATCTCTTCTGCTAGGGAATCATGCCAACAATTCTTGTCGGCCGCGTTGCAGCAGGACATGCACGCCCAGACGATTCCTGGAGCGGAAGCGCCCCGCGGTCGTCACTTCGATTCGGAAATCAGTCAAGTTCACAGAATGACACCCAAATGAGTGTTGGATCTGGGCAGGACACGTCGTCGCGCATAAGACCGGACGTAGAAGAGGGCTTGGAGGAAATTACAGAGGTACGAGTGGAGAGAGCTGCGCCAACTGTCAGTACACACGACTTTTCTACCCCCGTCGGGGCGTCGGGTTCTGTTGATTATAGTGTCGTATGAGGCGACACGGGATTTCTATTTGATAAATAGCCAGCTACGTACTACAAACAGTCTGTCGAGCGCAAGATATGCAAGCCAGGAAAATTTCACGTCGCTCCTTAGAACGATTATACTCCATGAGTAGATCCTGTGCAGACATGACCATCTGTGTTAGGATAATTAGTTGCCGTTGGACGACTGACCAAGTCAAAGCTTACACGCAGCAGTTCTGCAACGAAATAGGATCAACTTGTACCGAGAAGAGTACCTTCATTGAAACCAGTCCTACATCAGGGATTCTTCGAGCAGAGCAGCATATATTCCTGGATGACATGTTAGGTTTGCTTGCGAGGATATTATACCTCTTCACCCACTAGCGACGAGTTCGATGGAACAGTAGGTGCAGTCGAACACGCGTATCCGGCTGGTGAGCATTCGAGATAGTGTGAGCAGCCGCTCGTCATTGATATTGTTGTGTCAGGATGTCAAATCATCCAGAACAGAGACTCTGGTGGATAGATGTGTACGAATAGCGCACCGGGAAGTCGCCTCAATGATGATCTCTTCTTTATTGTTTGATTTTTCTTTAGAATCCACCGCATCGCATAGGGATTACGAGCATATATCGAGACCGAGGTGATGCGAGTTCCTGGGATGGGCGCTATCTGAAGCTGATTCACATGAACTGAGCTTGGTCCCTTCCTAAGCCTCTGTGGTCATCGTCGGGTCTGCACAGTGCCCTGTCCTGCAGGTAGCCGCAATAATTTGACCAAAAACATGAACACGTCAAGCTTCAAGCTTCAAGCTTTAAGACCTAGGGAAGCTTCAATAGAGAATGAGAGAAGGAAATTGCACAACGACGCACCTAGTCGCTACTCAGCGCCTCAACGTTGGTGCCTTCAATGCCCAGTCAGTATATATGCGCTGTTAATTCTCCTCAGCGAGGAAAAAACCAGCATAGAAGACGAAACAGAGATGAAGCTACACGATGTTCCCGCTAGTCAACAACTTGAGAGCAGATTGGAAGCAGGGAACGTACTTTTTCTCGCTCCTTAACGTCATATATGGCGTCCATATTACTCTGGAATGGTGGTGCAGAGGAGAAAGGGAGTAATGTCGAGAGGAATAGGATTATTCATGGCCATCGAGACGAAGGAAGGCCGTGACCGTGACGGCATACAGTCGTCTCACTTCTTCTCTTCCTTCCACCACGACGACGACGGGGCTCACTGCCAGTAACTCTTACCACGCCAAGGACGACCTCAACAAGTGTTGCCTCCTAAGCTTGCCGCTGCCGACGATGGAAAGGCTGCTCTTGGAACAAGGACCCGATACCTACCGATGATTTGAGATTATCTTGCTCATAGTCCTAATGATATCAAAAGCCTGAGGTCGGTTCGACACTGTTATCATTATTGCAAAGAACTGAAGAAATAATAGCTACGACATCTCCTTCACTGTCACCGGCACCCCCGAGGCTTCCTCTGCGGATGTCTTGATATCTCGCATCTTGGACGGGCATGCCCATCAGCTTGGAGGACGAAACCAGCCCGGATATCCAGCAGTGAAGGTGAGAGTCGGAGGCTGCAACGCCGGAGAGGTCGCTTCATATGCCTGGTGCCAGTGGTGAGGAGGGTATGACTGGCTTGGCATTGTCGTCGTCAACCCCGATGGGCTGACCGGTGCCGTATTGCTGTATATGGCATTGGTCAGTTCATCACGACTGGCGCGATGGTGCCGGGTCTCGTTGTCCCTCTTGCTACGCAGGAAGTCCGCCCAGTCTTCGGGTTCGCGGTGTGGGTCTTGGTGCATGCGATGCCATCGGATATTTCGTTCCTTCGACGGCTTCTTATCGCCATAGCGTGGTTTTCCGAGGAGGGTTAAGCGGAACCACCTGTAATATTCACGGGTATCGAGGGTCAGCGCGCCGTATGGGACGTCGTGAGGGACGTACGGCCTGTCGTTCAGGATTGCCAGCAAGTGTTGTTCGGAGTCGAAAGGATGCACCGGTGGTGCGTGGCTCGGCACGACAGATATTTGGCTCCTCCAGGCTGTAACACGTTCGGTGACCGCTACATGATTGTTCTGTTCCCAATGAGCTCTCTAATTCTGTAATCGAGTTCAATTCACTCACCAAAACCTCTCCCTCGTAGGCCAGCATCATCGCATCCCTCTCATTCATCGGCGTTTCCATAGCCTTATCCCTAAATGCTGTTACATCTTCAAAGCCAAAGAGGTCGATCTGCAATGTGGCTATCAGTGGCGACCTCTTTGAAAACACAGTCGTACTCACCAGGGTATATGTATAATCGCGTATCTCCGATACTGGTACCTCCCAGTCTTTCATGTCACGAGGTGAGTCCATAATGGAAGCTAACAAGTGGGTATTCATTATTTTGTGGCTGGTCTACTAATTACAAATCACGAGCCCTGAGGCAGCCTTTGTTTTCTTTTCGGACATCTGGCAAACCACTCCTGATGTTTGTCGTTCTTCAAGCTCAGACTGAGTTCTCACTCCTAATTTCGCGTGAATCATTAACTGGTGAATGTACAGCGACACTGGCCTGCATTAACTCCTCGACTAGCTAGCTCACCACGGAGATACTTGGCGCGGAAAGGGTCGTCCTTGATACTGGGATTTTGCAGAGAGCCAGTCTTCATGGGTTTCTCTTTCGCTGGCCCCCGTATACACCGAGTGGCTGGGACAATAAACCTCCGTCACGGACCGAGCGTCTAATCCTGTGGCGCAGCATCAATGTCGCTTCACACGTCGACCGCAATGGACCAAGGTGAGCAGTCAAAATCCTGTAGATTATTTCGATGCGTATCTGAAGGATGTGTTAGAAACCTAGGCTTTCCATTTCCACTTTCAATGTAGCTCGCAGAAAGCTCAAGGACGAGTGTTGCGCACGCCAAAATGACAATTCCTGATGTAATGCTTACTGGCACAATTAGACCTTTCTTTGCTGCTTTCACTATGTGCTACAAGTGGGTCTCCAGTTCTCGTACAACCTGAGATCTGTTGCGAGATAGCCTTTGTGTCCTCAGTTTGAGATCCTCAGGTGGGCAGAGCGTCGTCGGCCTGCCATCCCGCGTGGTCAACGTTTGTGCTCTTTATTTGCCGCAATGTTGAGTGCAAAAATCGTGCCCTGTTATACTTATTACGATGGTTCCGATGACTTGTAGGCGCTGCGGTTTTTTTACAAGGTTTTTCCCACCATGCCCGCCTTTCTCATTGCCCTTGCGAGACCCTCCCACGGATTCCGATGTGATACAGCTTCTACTCCATAGTCCAGACAGGCGATGTTGATATTATGTGAGCTTTCGCAGAAAAAATTGCACCTCTCGTTGTCTTCCACCTCTACTCCGAGAGACCTACGGAACCGTGTGATCAAAATGATATCAGTCGCCGCAACACAAGGATCACGAACAAAATAGCGTTCATGTCCAAATCGAGAAGACATCAATTACGGTCCGTGCGTGCCGAGCAATTTTCGAGGTCGTCTGCGTTCTTGGATCAAACCGGCATTGTGCTCGATGCATCATTCAATTCACTGCTCCTGACTGACGACGGTTCCCTCCATCTCATCAGGAAATTCTGTTGCTACTCTTCAAAGTGTGGGGAAATCGGCACCGCTCAACTAATTTTGGCTCATTTATTTAAATGTTTATCCTTGCAGGCGCCTCCTTGCTATAACGGCAAGATGTTCAATCCTATCTCTCCGGAACACAGCATGCTTCTCAATGTTTGTAAAATCCATCATCCACTGATGACTTGGCCCTGGTACAAGGTCTTCGAATACCGCTTCTTCAGCGTACCAGTGGTCTTCCTGCCTTTCGCTCTTGGTTTTGCTTCTGCTGCTTTGGATAGTCTTCGTCACACCGCCACACAGGGTGGCCAGAAAACCGTCGACTTGAGCTCAGAACCCTCGGGATGACGGAACAAAATATCGTGAACGCGCAGCCCATCAAAGGTGGATATCTCAATCCACATCTCAAATATCAGAACAAAACCTTATTGTCGCCTCCTCGTCAATGGTGATTACGCGATGCCTTGGCTGTCCTCGCGTCATCATGATTTTATCCCGTGCTCTACTATATAACGAGCTGGCGTCTCCACAACAAGACGTGATATCCGTCCTTCACTTCTCTTTGGAGTCGTCATCATGACTGCTAGAACGTATCCCAGGACTGATACACCTGACCTAACCGACAGCCAGATCAAAGATATCTTTTTTAATCTGGACACAGAGTTCAACGATGTAAAGCTTGCTGCATTCTTATATGGTAAGAAACATTAAATTTGCGGAAGGACGACAGTCAACCAAATTTTGAAGGAATATACACCGGAGTAGTAGCTGTCACCTTGTGGGCTGTTGGTCTGTGCTCTTCACGTCTTTTAATATACATCTCTTTGACTGGTGCATAGCTTCAAGGAATAACTGCCGGAATTATCAAAGGCCACATTTTCTTGTTTTTATCATCCTGCTTTTGTACTTTCTGACGGCTTTCAACCTTTACCACGGATGGGCACGGTGTATTGCAAATTTTATCACTCCGTGGAAATACTTTTGGGAGGCCATCGAATCTACCCCACCTAATTCCACTCTAGTTACATTGACTATGGGGATCAATGCAATTCTGAGCGCAGTTCTTGCTGATGCTACTTTGGTATGGGGTCCAATATTTGCTTTTGCAGAGTCCTTGCTCATGAATTCCTAGATATGGCGCTGTTGGATTGTCTGGGGTCGGTCATGGCGCGTTGTGCTTGTTCCGATTGCTTGCACTACCTTGGCAACAGGCACGTCTTTGGATACATAAACCCGATGATTTACTTATCAGTATTAATATAAACCTAGCCAGCAGAGGCATCGTAGCTTATTCCACCGCTTTCGGATCATTCGAAATTATATCGCTCCGAACCATATACCTCGAGAACGCAGTCAACTGGGCCATGCTATACTCCTCGCTCGTAATGGCTACCTTGCTATGGTGCACCATTCTCATTGTCTATCGCATCCTGCGAGTGGGTGGCGCAGCTGGAAGGATACACGTGTATCAGAGAGTAACTGAGATGCTTATTGAATCCGCATCTCTCTACTCTGCTGTGATAATTGTTTTGCTGGTGTTCGAAGCTCGTAATGAAGTGACCGCAGTTTACATCCAAGACTTGGCGATTGCGATGAGAGTAAGTACATCCGACCTGCTTTGTCTTTTGTTCGTGTCATGACGAAAATGTCTCTGCTAGGGAATAATGCCAACACTTCTAGTCGGCCGCGTTGCAGCAGGACATGCACGCCCAGACGATTCCTGGAGCGAAAGCACCCCGAGGTCGTCGCTTCGATTCAGAAATAATTCGAGTTCACACGATGAGAGCCAAATGAGCGTTGGATCTGGATGGGACACGTCGTCGCGCGTAAGACCGGACGTAGAAGAGGGCTTGGAGGTCAGTACAGAGGTACAAGTGGAGAGAGCTGCGCCAACTGCCAGTACACACGATTTTTCTACCCCTGTCGTCGGGACGTCGAGTTCTGTTGACTATAGTGTTGTATGAGGCGACACGAGATTTCGATTTGACAAATAGTCAGCTACGTACTACGAACAGTCTGTCGAGCACAATTTTATATAAGCAAGCCAGGTAAAAACCCCAACGCTTAAAATAATCATTCTCCGTGAGTAGATCCTGTTCCGACATGACCATCTATGTTAGGATAATAAGTTGTCGTTGGATGACCGCCTAAATCAAAGCTTAAACACACCAGTTCTGCAATGAAGCGGGATCACCAGGAAGTCGAGGCCTAGGCCTCAACGTTCAACGATGATCTCTCCTTCATTGGTTGACCTTTTATTTAGATTCCAGCGCATCGCATAGAGATTACGAGGGCATATATCCAGACTGAGGCGACGCAAGGTCCTGGTACAAGTGTTATCTGAGGCTGCTCCACACATATCGAGCTTATTCCCTTGCTAGGCCCGTCGGCGCCTCCGTAGTCATCGTTGAGTCTGCACAGTGCCCTATCCTGCAGGTAGCCGTAATAGTTCGACAAAAAGGATCACCATCTGAAGAAGCTTTAATAGAGGATACGAGAAGGAAATTGCACAACGACGCACCCAGTCGCGACTCAGTGCTTCAACGTTGGGGTCCTCGGGGCCCAGTCAGCATATATGCGCTGTTCATTCCTCCCAGCGAGAATTTTAAAAAAACAGCAGAGAAGACGCAACAGAGCAGAATCTACACAATGTTCCCGTTAGTCAACAATTTGGGAGTACATTGGAAGCAGAAAATGTACTGTTTATCGCTCCTTAACATCATGGACAGTGTCTATGTTACTCTGGAACGGTGGTGCAGCGGAAAAAGGGAGTAAAGTTGAGAGGAATCGGATTATTCATGGTCAAGGAAGGCCGTGACCGTGACGCATATGGCAGTCGTCTCACTTCTTTCCTTCCTTCCACGACGACGACGGGGCTCACCGCCAGTAATTCTCACCATGCCGAGAACGACCTCAACAAGCGTTATCTCCTAAGCTCGTCGCTGCCGACGATGGAGAAGACTGCTCTTGGGGCGAGGACCCGATACCTACCGAAGAGATGATATCTTGCTCGTGGTCCTAATGATATCAAAGGTCGGTTCGACACTGTTATCATTATTGCAAAGAACTGAAGAAATAATAGCTACGGCATCTCCTTCACTGTCACCGGCACCCCCGAGGCTTCCTCTGCGGATGTTTTGATATCGCGCATCCTGGACGGGCATGCCGATCAGCTTGGAGGACCAAACCAGTCCGGGTATCCAGCAGCGAAGGCGAAAGTTGGAGGCTGCGACGTCGGAGAGGCCGCTTCGTATGCCTGGTGCCAGTGGTGAGGTTGAGGTGGAGGGTATGACAGGCTTGGCATTGTCGTCGTCAACCCCGATGGGCTGACCGGTGACATATTCACGTATATGTTATCGCTCGGTTCATCGCGACCGGCACGATGATGCTGGACCTCGTTGTCCCTCTTGCTACGCAGGAAGTCCGCCCAGTCTTCGGGTTCGCGGTGCGGGTCTTGGCGCATATGATGCCAACGAATGTTGCGTTCCTTCGACGCCTTCTTGTCGTCGTATCGCGGCTTTCCGAGGAGGGTTAGGAGGAGCCATCGGTCATATTCGCGAGGATCGAGGGTCGGAGCGTCGTCTGGGATGTCGGGAGGGACGTACGGCGTGTTGTTCAGGATCGCGAGCAAGCGTTGCTCAGAGTCGAAGGGGTGTACAGGCGGCGCATGACTCTGTACGACAGATATTTCGCTCTTCCAGGCTGCAACGCGTTCGGTGACCGCTACGTGATTGTTCTGTTCCCAATAAGCTCTCCAATTCTGTAATTCAGTTCGATTCACTCACCAAAACCTCTCCCTCGTAGGCCAGCATCATTGCCTCCCTCTCATTCAACGGGTTTTCCATAGCCCTATTCCTAAAAGCCGTTACATTTTCAAAGCCAAAGAGGTCGATCTGCGATGTGGCTATCAGTGGCGACCCCTCCATAATTGTGATCGTACTCACCAGCTTGTAGGTGTAATCCCTGATTTCGGACACCGGTACCTCCCAGTCCTCCATGTCGCGGGGCAAGTCTATATTCGAAGCTAACAAGTGGACGTTCATTTCTTTGTGGCTGGTGTACTAATTACAAATCACCAGCCCTGAAGTACATCAGCCTTTGTTTTCTTTTCGGACGTGTGGCAAACCGCTGCAAAAGCACGTCCTTCTTCGTCTTATAAGAAACTCTCAGACTGAGCGCTCACTTGGTTTGGGGTGGATCGTTGCTTATTCATGTAGGATAAAATTTCCCCGCGCTCTTCGACTGACCCGCCACGGAAATATCTGACAATAGTTGGACCTTCACACTAGGATTTCTTGAAGAGCTGGTCTTCTTTATGTCGCCTTTAGTGGTTCAAACAGTCGGGCCGAAGCCTAACTTTGTGGCGTAACATCAACCTCGACCGACCAAGGTAGGCGGACAATGTCTGTTAGATCGTTTTGACACGTATCTGAGGGATATTTTAGAAATGGGCTCCAAGACCTACCCCCATTGCTTTCGTCTCCAAGCAACCCGTTTGTATTCTATCAACATTACATCTCAAGTGTTCCCATAGCGCGAGGCCGAAAGGGCATCATCTAATGAAATACTTCGTCAATTACGACGCAGTCCTTCGCCGCTATCGAGCGACCGCGGAAGAGGGCAATGGCTTCAGCCACATCCGTTCTTCTAGCGTCTAGATCCAGTCCCGTTCAAAATACCAGCCCGTGGATACGCAATGCTTCGGTGCTCCATCGAATGAGCCTCAGTTGTGTTGACTTCTTTTTCGTTGGGGTCCTTCTGACATACCTTGTTAGCCGTTTGAAAGTCTTTTGTGCCGTGGAACGTAAGAGTATCGCGTACTTCAAGACAGAGCATTCCATGTACGAAGTCATTTAACGTATTGACCGTGGTCTAACATTGCCCAGTAGCTGTTACCCAAGAAAAGCAGAGACGCCGCGGCTTGTCTCGCAGAACAGGCATGGACGCAGAGAATGCTTTTCCAAAATGATAATTATTGCTGGAATGCTTATTAGCAGAGTGGATATTTCTTTTGCTGCTTTCACTTTGCATTAAAAAGGTAGAGACCAAGTGGCGCGTCTTCAATTCACATGCATCCTGAGTGCACCTGGAAGCCTAGTCATCGGCTCAGCGGGTCGTCGCATATGTCGTAGTGATGTATACATGGGTGAATGCACGCAAGCTGGGACATACAATCACAGCTCTTGAACCATCTCCTTCACGTCGTCAACGATTGCTATGAACCTCTCGTAGCCTTCCTCATCTGTTTATCTGCCGCTGCTCATGCTGACATATACTGCATGTGGGCGGGGGGCTTGATCTCTAGGAAGAGAACAGGTATGTTATCGGCCTCGACTACGATGAAATCGATAGCGTTAACCTCGGCGCCAAGCAGTGCGTATTGGGGTATCACCGGACCATAAAGGCATCCTCTGTAAAGCACTCGTTTATAGATTCCGTGGTATTTGTTTTCGATGGCGGTATTGTTTGGAAGGTGCTCGAATTCGTCGAGGATGGATTGTCTCCACATGATGCCAGCGGCTTAGAATGAAATAACGGGAGGTCCAGGTCAATGCAACGATGAAAATCATTTCTGTGCACCAGAACCAACGCACGAGCTGTTGTCGAACGACGTCCCCACGCATTATTTAATGTTTGAATGTTGAACTAGTATTATATACTGATGACAGATCAATTCACACCGAGGAATCGCAGCGCCGGACCGAGCCCTTAGCAAGAGTATACGGAGAGCCAGAATTTACAGAAATATGTGTGTCCCAGTTACATATATCCCCCTTGCAGGCGTGCCATGGCACCACCAGTTCAATGAACCTGATTCAGGTGCAAACCTGCTCGACGAGGTTAGTTTATACAGGGATTATCCCAGCTGACGGGCAATCACAAATGGCCAGTCTTCGTCCAGTCTGAAATTGACTTGCTACTCAAATCTTGGGCGCCAGTGTCTATAGTTTGGCCGTATATGAGAGCGACGTATAGTTGCCTTTCGAAATCAACATAGGTCTCTTCACTAGCCGACCTTGGGCTTCGAGCTTTCCATTCCAGTATATTGTGCACCAGTGGACAGGCAAGGAAAGGAGAAATGGTAGAAGAAAGTGTCGGACGTACATGCTGTTTGTGCCAGTCGAACACTGGCAGAGAGCGGGAAGCGTACCTTCATTTCTCTAATTCTCTTCTTCGACGTATGTACTTGGGCGCCTAGAAGGCAAGCACCAACTAAAGCATAAGAAATTAAAGTAGAGGACTTCGTCCAGAGCGGTTGTGACTCAGAATGTGACGACTCGGACATCGGGTTCGTCGGGTTCGTCGGGCCTTGTCGCCATTCCTCTTTCCTTTTCTCCCACCATGACCAAAGCGCCCCCTCCCAGTCGTCCTCTTTTTTGTGTCAAGAAAACGTACAGGATTTCAACGCAAATTCCCCTTGACGGTCAGCTTGGCCTCGAAGAATGGACCCATACCTACCGATGAGTGGACGGCGTGTTGCGACATCGTTATTGTTGCACACGTAGCTGAAGCAAAAGTATTGGCTCTACATTCCTGCCGTCTCGCTCGACGTGGTCGACCTCAATCATCCTCCCTTGGCGATTATCCCAACAGTCGATATGCTCACTAGCCAGCCGCGACCAAAGCGAGAGACGGAGGGACAACGACGGTTTCACGATGGGACCAGACCGAGGGGTGGGGCTGAGGCAAGGGATGCGAATTCTTCGGCGTCGTCGCCAGTCTTGACGATGGTTGTGTATGGGATGGTTCGTCCCCCTTCCTGGCCTTGGTCGTCGAGGTCGGTGCACGGTTCGGGACGGTATGCATCAGGAGCTTCCAATGGGGTTATCGAGAAGAGTCTATCAGGAAACGGAGCGCCAGTCCAGAAAGCGCCGGGTGGAAATGAATTCGATCTGAGAAAAAGGACGATATTGGGGACATGGCTCGTGTGTGATTCCGCCTTTTCTTCGTTTCTCTGACCGACGGTAGAATCATTTATAGGAACCTCCACGACCTCTGCATGATCTTTCCAGGAATGAGGACCGCCCGTTACCAGTCTACCCATCAGTATTTCGCCCTTCCCTCGTCACTAACGTGGACCGAGCAGCACACAAAAATCAAGATAGAGGCGGGAACACGAATGGTCATGTCGCCGTCAACCCCGATAAGCTGGCGGCTGTGTATATGATACGCCGGTTCATAGCAGACGATTCAGTGCATGGGTGCGTCTTCTTTTCATCGATACCTATCCAACCTTTCCTCATGAAGCTCGCAGTCCATGATACACGACCCGACGGTCACTAGGCATCAGAGTACCCTTCGGTATCTCTGAGGCCTTCCCAACTGTTGTCATATTTTCCTGTTTACCGAGGCGAGTCACTGGTCAGCAAGAGCCGCCAGGGATATCAGAGAACAGCGCGTCATCCAGAAACTTGCCAGGTTCAAAAAGTTCATCGTTCAAGTGGAAAGCTTGAATCGAAAGGATTTTTGGATATGCGGCGGTGTGCTGGTCATTGGCGACTTTGCTATTCCGTGTACGGGTAATGCAGTAGCAAATACCTGTGCCGGTGAAGCTGAGGCTGAGGGTATGAATGGCCTGGTGTCGTTATTGTCAACACCGATGGGCCTATCTACCATGGGTCAAAAGACTTATGGGTGGAGAGCTCCATCGCACATGACGTGACACTAGGCCTCCTCAACCCTCTGGCCGAGCAAGTGGTTCTCCCATCCGTGCAGAGCGTGGCCTCTGACGCGCCGTCGGCGGCCGGTCCGATACAAGTCGACCTCCACGTCGCGACTCACCTGGCCACGGTAATGCCTTTCTATGAGTTTGATGTTTCTGTACTGAAGAATGTCCTACTCACCAGGATATAGCCCTTACTGGTCCTCTTCAGCACATCTCTGACTTCACGCGGCTTTCGTGATTCTCTCTCTCAAGGTACGATCTTGGCGAATCCTGGAATGGCTATCAGTCGCATCTCATCCGTCACTGATCATACGCACGAGCATACAGGTTTAGTCCTGTATCCGGGACATGCGCACCTCCTAGTTGGAGGAGAGGGATATTTTTGGCGATAGTAGCCACAGTGCATTTTTTGCGCCTGCCGCGAGTCTTCGTTTCCGGACATCTGGCAAATCGTGAACGAAAGCAAAGCTATGTTTTCCCGCATCCAATATTTCATGCCTGAACGGAGCGCTCTCCAACTAACCCCGAGATAGGCTCTGTCGGCAATCAATATCTGTTGTCTTTGATGGGTGCACCTCCATTAGTCGTTGATCAAGAGCCACAAGGGACGCGTGATTGGCGCCTAACATGTGGATCTAGCGCACTTCTTGGAGTGCGCTAGATCCACCTTCACCTGATGTTGTCGTTGTTCGTTTTAATTGCAGAACCGTGCCCAAAGAAACTCGGCTGAACCAATCACGAATAGCCGGACTTTTCCGTACTGACCCTGATGTTTCAACTAGGTTGCCACCCGTTCTTGCATTGTTCTCCCAATTCCGCCATCTTATCAGTTTTCAATCTTTGAGCGAGCATCTATCCTCGGTGGGCTTCAGCCTTTGATTGATAAGCTACGCCTCTAACTTTAGAGACCTGCAGGCTCGAATCCAAATTATCTTTTCTTTCGCTCAAGCCACCATCCAACCCCCCATGTCGTCGTCCTCTCGAACACTCAGCGACTGGCGAGAGCTCTTTACCAGGACGTGTCGCTCTAGCGTCACTGCTGGGGTCGACTCCGTCACTTTCCAGCCGACTCCCGGCGCCACAAATGAAGATCGGTTCGTGGCGCATGAATGGCTTATCCACGGCCGTCCGTGGAAATTCCTTGCTGTCTTCGATGGTAATCCTCTCGCTTACGACCTACATCCTATCTTGCTAACTGCCCAATTCCAGGGCACGGAGGCGCCTTCACAGCTGAATACGCTGCTTCTAATCTTCCGAGGCTGATCGAGGAGGAGCTACGTGACGTTCTCGAGGAATGGCAAGACCGATCTCGAAGTACCCTCAACGACAAAATCAAGAAGCTTCTGAGACAGACGATCGAAGATTTCGATGAAGACGTATGTGATGCCGTCAAGAATCTGTGCCCCGACCCCTTGGCTCTTTCCTACCCAGAAGCTCAGGATCTCGTCGATGCTAATAGGGATGTCTTCCAGCGGGCATTTTCTGGCTCCACGTTGGCGCTCACTCTTATTGATGAGGAACGGAATAATTTGTGGGTGGCTGGACTGGGTGATTCGACTGTCGGTATGTCGTTATTCACTGCCGAAAGGTGGGCCGTTCTGATGTTCGGTTAGCACTAGCTTGCGAAGATCAGGACCAAATAGGCTATGGCGAGGCGCTGCTAACCCTCCATAACACGCATACTCCGAAGGAGTACCTGAACATTGCGATGATGCATCCTTCAGAGGAGAAGGACACTGTCATGGAAAATGGCCTACTGTTAGGCGTCGTGCCTTATACTCGAGGTATGCAGCAAGCTTCTCGTGTTTTCTTCTCCTGTATTCACCTCTTCCGCCCTTATAGGTTTGGGTGAATACGCGCTCAAGCTACCGGCAGAGTTCTCGATGGAGCTCTTCTTCAGACTTCCGAGAGGGCAGCGATCACGGAGCTACTGGGACGGTGTTCGTCATTATAACATGACCCCGCCATATGTTCTGAATGCTCCCAGCGTCCGGTTCATCGACCTCACTCCTCTTCGACAGTATAAGGCGACGTTGGTTCTGTACACCTGTGGCGTCGACGCGATCGTGAACAGCCACACCCGGAGGACCAGGAAAAAGGACAAGCCTGATCCTGCTGCTGTCGTAGGGACGCTCATAGGCAGTCGGCTCGATGAGGCCTTTATTCAGGAGACCCTCAAGCATGGTGCCGAGCTCAGTTGGACGGGAAATCGAGCAACTGAGCTACTAGGGAACTTGATGGCAGGGACTTCGGCGGAACTGTTCGCCAAGTTTCTTGGACCTGGGGGAAGGGGTCGGATACCGGATACGACAATCCTTCGGTATGAACTAGCACGGGATGCTTAATTTTTTTCATTTGTTCTGTAATTATATATGTATGTTTATTTTCTGTTTTCAATACAAAAGATACTAAGCAATATGGCAAGGCTAATCAAATGGCTACCGACGTATACGGTTTCTCCCAGTAATCTGAGAAATGTACTGTGATTCAAATCTGATGTAGCTCCCACCATCGCTGGACCGTGATGTCGGACGGCTTCAAGCCCTTCTACAAGTTATAGATGCGTCCTTCAATCACTAGTTCCGTCCGGTCAAGTGAATCGATGGGTCGTGCTTGACATAACGAGCCGCGATAAACACACGTACTTGGCCTGTAATCTGACGGCGTCAATCAATTATCGGGTTTCGCGGTGAAGCTCAAGGTCAACAATACCACATCTCATAGATGAGACTCAAAAACGGCAATGGCATGACACCGTGTAAAACATGAGGTAGTTCTAATCCTGGTGTACCACTTTTGTGAACAATTACAGGCACACAAGCGCGGTATAAAAAGACGTGAATTTTCAGGGATCTAATCAACAAAAACCAACATCCTCCATCGCAAGCCAAATGTCTAAAGACTCATCCCACCGCTCTTCTATTTCTGGGATGTCTCCCTCAGGACTCCCACCTATGAATACTAGTACTCACGCTCCATCATCACCGAGTCCAACTTCTCCATCGTCAGCTGGACTGAAGTCCATTATGGAATTGTTCCCAGCGCCCCCGCCACTGAAGGTGGACCTACGTATGCTAAGCGCGTCGCATAATAAGCCCGGGGCGCTCGCGTCTGCGCCATCGACTCCACTCAGCGGTAGCGCCACCCCCAGTAGTCCTAAAGCTGGTCAGACTAAGAGTCATAAAAAGTCGAAGAGCAATGGCAATTGACTCAATTTGGTGAGCGGACTAGCTCATGCTTGCGCGCCACTGTAGCGCTGACTGTTAGCAATTCATTAGAATCGGAATCGTTGGATAGCGTATGAGCTTCAGCTCCGGTCCATGTTCCCTATAGGTACTTAGTTCGGCTGTAATCACAGATCTTAACCAGTACTGAGCGTCTATCTTGTTTCTGAAATCGTATTCTTAGATGGCCGCATTGATCTCATATCGGAAGGGAAAGGCCGCCGCAGATATAATATTCAGGACTAAGACTGCTGAAAATCGTAGACAAGAACCGTCATATCGCAACCATATCGTCGAAAAAGAGACTCCTCTGAACAAGAAAAGATTGGTGATTTTGCTTCGAGGTCCCAGACACCGTTTTTCCAAGCAGTTTCGTCGCGAGGATAGCCACTCTCGCTCATTCAGCTGACATCAGGAGCATAGCCCAAAGCTATTTGAAAATAAGCGGGTAGGCCTGGCTATGAACAACATAGGGAGAGGTCTATGAATCGTTCATGAACTCATCATCTCTTCCAAAAGTTTTGCAGGATCATACCTCGACTCGAGCTTTAGGGATTAACCACCCGAACTTAACTGACAATAGTCTCACTGACAAACATCGAGTCGGTAGGAAGATATTTTTTCCGTGGTTTTAAATGCCTTGCCCATGTCAATTCTCCAAGAAAATCGGGAGAGTCGTATAAAAATACTAGCGCGCCAATATTAGGTGAGAATGCGAACACACACAGGTAGGGATGAGTAGGGAAGAACGGACTGCAGCTACGGGCTACCAGATACTCATCACTTTCACCCAACCTTGCCGATACCTTGATTTACCGGTAAATAAATACACAACCATTTATTTATGGGGAATTCGGAAGCTGGTTGGTGGCAGAAGGCAAAAGTAATCGGGAGTCGGGAGTCGTGCCGAAGTACCGAGCGGCCCGGTTTCAACCACCATTTCTGCTTTTCTGTGTCTCCCATGATGCACATTCATTCTCGCTATTCCGTGCTCTAGTTGGCATGACCACTTGCCCAGGCAGGATGGCAAAACGTCGCTTTGATTCCGGTAATTAACTGCTATATGGATGTGCCTCCAGTTACGCCTTGACTTCGGAAGCGTACTCGATACAGGCTGGACATAGCATGAGGCGGTTAGCAGTCCGGATAAAATACGGGAAGCGAAGGAAATACACGATGATGATAATGCTTTACCAGGACTGCTACATATAATACGAGTACTCCACATTCCCTCCTACCGCCGTTCGTCATGTTTCCCCAAGCTTACCTTCTTCTCTTGGCAGTAGGGGCCAATGCGCAGAAATACTGGTTCAGTTTGTATGTGCTACTTGCTGTTCCAATCTTCAGCTTGAGTGCTCATCGGATATTTCAGCGGTGACTCGTACACGCAAACTGGCTTCACTACCACTGGCACGCAACCGGCTGTAGGCAACCCGCTCGGGAATCCTCCGTATCCTGGCTGGACTTCCACCGGAGGCCAGAACTGGGTCGATTATGTCACGACGGTGGATAACACTTCTCTTGTCTTGACATACAACTTAGCGTATGGAGGTGCGGATTTTGTGATCTCCTCAATGCTTGACTTTAATAACTGTTTAACGGCAGGTGCTACCATTTCCGCTGACTTAGTAGCCCCATTTGATCCTACTGTTCTTTCGCTCACGGACCAGGTCAACCAGTTCCTAACCAGTTATGCGAGCAAACCGTCGACGACACCGTGGAACAGCGCGGATACGTTGTTTTCGGTTTGGATAGGAATTAATGATATTGGGAATAGCTACTACCTTGGGGGTGATAGGGACGCGTACGCAGTCTCTGGCTTATCACAACGGGTTATTTACTGAAATACTACCTTTACCAGGTTCTCTGATACACTGCTAGACGCTTATTTCGCACTTGTCCAACAACTCGTGTGTCGGTTTCCTTTTTCCCACTGTCCTCTAACCTGACTCGACTCCAGTAGTAGGTACCAATTCTCCACGACAAGAGACTACTGATCTAATATCCTCCAGCGATGTTGGCGCGAGGAACTTTTTATTCCTGAACGTCCCGCCAATTGATCGTTCGCCATTAGTGAGCTTTCTCCTTGTCAAATCCAGGGCTTGAGCTTGAGCTTCGCTGTCTAGATGCTTGCTCAGTCTACTTGGGCTCAAACCACCGAGAAATCCGTGATTGAGGGCTTCAACAGCAAACTTACGGCTCGAGCGGCCTCTCTGAAAGCTAACCATAGCGATGTACGTGTGGCATTTACTTATATCGGGGCGCGCGCTAAACTGTCATACGCCACGTAGGCCACAACTTGGATATGGGACTCGAACGCTGCGTTCACAGCCATCCTGGACAGCCCCACTACCTATGGTTTCGAGGACGCGACGACTTTTGGGGATGGCCCAGGAATTTTCTGGATGTGAGCATCTTTGACATTCGTGACTCTTCTGACTCTTACAATTCCAATAGAAACAACCTCCATCCAACGAGTGAGTGAATCTTTTTAGGCTTTTAACTCTCCGCTCAATTTGGCCCTGCCAGGTTCTGCACATGAATATTTCGGGCAAGACGTAGCAGATGTACTCGGAGGATTTATTTGAAGGGAGACGCAGTCGGAATAGCGGAGTGTGGAATGAAATGAAGGAGATGAAAATCTCAATTAGGGGCCTCGGAAACGCGCCTGTGGCGTGTGAATTATATCACGTTTCAATTATATCCATGAGTCATAACGCACCTCCGTCGCCTACTATCCACCGCATGTCCTCAACATACCACCCGCATGACATGGCAACCATATCGCATTGGTCCATCTGGTGGATTAGGATGATCACATGTAGCGAAGGCCTAGGCTAGAGCACATACAAAAAAGTGAACACCAACAAAACACTTGTGAGCACAATTAGCACTAATTTAGCATGTTCTGCAGCGGCTCTTCTATTAGCCTTCAATCCTTCTGCATTAGAAGCGAAAGGCTCTCCAGCATTCCGTCCGTGGATAGAGAATCCGGAAACTGGCCTGCGGCAGAAGGTGACTTAGAGCTTTGTCGGCAGTTGGGACTCGTGCCGAAATGCCGACCGGCCCGGCATCCGAATTGTTTCCAATCAATCCAGTCTTCTTCTCAGTCTCCCATGATGCCACATTCCTTCTCGCTATTGCGTTCACTAGTTGGTATGCCAACGCATGACAACTCCCCTTGGCAGTTGCAGGGGGATGGCTGAACTTCGCCGCGATTCCGGGACTTGACTGATATCGGAAGATACCTCCAGTTAATTCCAGTTTCGCCTTGACTTCGGATACACATTCGATATTTGGACGTAGCACTGGTGATCAGCGGCATCTCCTTCTTCAACGAGCCGGCTAAAGTCAGGCGGTTCGCAGTCCGGATAAAATACGGGAAAACGAAGGAAACACATGACGACGATGATGCTGGTGATGCATAATCTAACCAGTGGTCGACTCCTACGTATAAGAAGAGTGCTTCGTATTCCTCCCACTGCCCGCGTTAGTCATGTTTCCCAAAATCTACCTTCTTCTCTTGGCAGTAGGGGCCAATGCGCAGAAATACTGGTTCAGCTTGTAGGTGGTGCTCCAATCTCATTTTATTCATTCACCTAGCCGATATTCCAGCGGTGACTCGTACACACAAACTGGCTTCGTCACCAATGAAACCCGACCGGCTGTAGGCAACCCACTCGGGAATCCTCCGTATCCGGGGTACACAGCGGTTGGAGGCCAGAACTGGGTCGACTATGTAACGACAGTGGACAACACCTCTCTTGTCTTGACATACAACTTGGCATACGGAGGTGCACACTACCTACTCACATCTCGGTGATTATTAATTATTTAATGGCAGGTGCTACGATCTCCGCTGACTTAGTAACCCCCTACGAACCCACCGTTCTTTCGCTCACGGATCAGGTCAACCAGTTCCTAAGCAACTATGCGAGCAAACCGTCGACTACGCCCTGGAAGAGCGCGGATACACTGTTTTCGGTTTGGATTGGGATCAATGATATTGGGAATAGTTACTACCTTGGGGGTGATAGAGACGCGTAAGCAGTCTCTGGTATGTCACAATGGAATGTTTACTAAAATGCTGCATTCCCAGGTTCTCTGATACACTACTAGACGCTTATTTCGCACTTGTCAAACAACTCGTGTGTCGGTTTCCTTTTTTCCACTGTCCTTTAACCTGACTCGACTCCAGTTGTTGGTACCCATTCTCCGAGACAAGAGGCTACTGATCTGACATCCCCACAGTGATGTTGGCGCGAGGAACTTTTTATTTGTGAACGTCCCGCCAATTGATCGTTCGCCATTGGTGCGTTTTCTGCTTTCCTTCTTGTCCAATTCAAGGCTTGAGCCACCGCTGTCTAGATGCTTGCTCAACCTACGTCGAGTCAAGCTCTCGAGAAATCTGTGATTGGGGACTTCAACAGCAAACTTACGGCTCGCGCCGCCTCTCTGAAAGCTAACCATAGCGATGTACCTGCGGCATCTACTTATATCGGGTTAAACTGACGTACGCGACGCAGGTTACCACTCGGATATGGGACTCGAACGCTGCGTTCACAGCGATCCTGAACAACCCCACGAGCTATGGCTTCGAGGACGCGACGACTTTTGGAGACGGCGCGAATATTTTCTGGGGGTGAGTAGCTTTCATGTTCGCGGCTCGTTGTCTCGTCCTGATAATTTCAATAGTAATAACTACCATCCATCGAGTGAGTGAATCTCTTTTGGGCTTCCAACTTTCTGCTCAATCTGGCCCTCCAAGGCTACGCACACGCGTATTTCGGGAAAGATGTGGCAAAGGTCCTTGGAAGATTCATCTGAAGGAGGATAATACAAGCAGTGTAGTATGATGAGATAACGAGTGCGGTCGAGCCTGTTGCCTTAATGGTCCTATGCACTTCACGCCTGGCCGGTTATGTACGAGTTGCCGAAAGTATCCCCTTGTCTTCAACCTCAAAATCAACAAGTCTCAGTCCAGGTGTGGGAAATTTCTGAACGTGCCCACTTCACCCTTGCCGAATTCATATTCCTTCGCGACGGCGAGCTCCCAGGTTGCCTTCAATAACGAGGTGGAAGAAATTATTCTAGTAGGGCGATGCTGCGTCTCTCGTAGTAGTATCCTGCGGCCCAGCGAAATCGATGCAATAAAAACGTGGCGGGAATGAAACTCCCGAGTTAACTTAGGGGCCTCGGAAACGCGCCTGTGGCGTGGGAAGAATATCACTTTTCAGTAGCCGCCGCCATGATGCACCTTGGCTGTTCCACCCGTCGTCTACTATCCACGGCATGCCATCCTCAGCGCACCATTCGCATCGACAAGCTCCCAGATGGGTACAAAATTGACAAAGTAATGGCAGCTCTGAAGGCGAGTCCAGTGGAGTCGATCATCCCGTCGAAAAATCACCTCCTGGTCCGGTTCTTCGATGAGACTACGGCTAGGCGGTGTATCGAAGGGAATACGGCTGCACGGCTGGATGAGGATCCTTCGCCGAGGCTGTCTGCATATGTCGTTGCTGCTCTCGGACTGGAAGATGCGTCGCGGACGTTGTTTATCAAGAACCCTCCGAGAGAAAAACGGGCGCTCCTTAGGGAAATGGAAGGGCTCCAGTGGACCAGAATTGAGAATGAACGGTTCGAGCACCGGTTTCTGGACGTTACGGATGCTTGCAGGGTGCGCTACCACCTGGTTTTTAGTGCTGTTATGTCCTTCTGACATTCGCAGGTTTTCTCTAGGTATAATACTGTGGCAGGTGCCAAGTTTATCTTTGTGCCTGACGACAAGGACGATTATATCTTTCCTTCGTGGTACCCTCGGAGAGAATTCCAGGTGGGCAAGGTGGAACGGAACGTCTTGGTGTCCAATATCGAGGACAAGGAAATACTCGACATGCTCGTAGCCGAGTTTGATGCCCGTGGTTTCTTGTTAAAAGCTAGCTATGAACGGAAAACGAAGGTTTGGAGGTCCGTCGTTTTTGAACTTCCACACTCAAATATGTTTGTAGGCGATGAAAGTCGTGCTCGCGACGTCGGAGCACGCGAAGCAATTCCTCGAGACATGTCAGGAATTAGAGGTATCGTACCAGGAGGATCACGATCCTCATCGGATATCCCGAGGCATGATAGTTGCGCTCACCCTCGGCGCCCGACGCAGCGTCTCGCTGTCCGTACTTCCCGAACGCCGGAGCAGTATGCATGCCTACCGGCGTTTCTTCTCGCAATACGGTGCTCTCCGTCCGGAATCAAGGTGGGGTTCCTTGATGTCTGATTCGTGGTATGATGTTGATGGTTTATAGCAAGGACGATGCCCCTGAAGCGGTGTACTTGCATTATGAGAGTATCCTGGGTGCTATGAAGGCGGTGATGCTGACGGAAGCGACGTTTGAGGGAGCTAGTATTACGTTCTTGGGTTCTGGTGATCTTGAGCCGAATCGCTTGCCAGCGGAAGGGGGGCGGAGGCATAATTGGAGGCTGCCAGTTCCTTGATACGATAGCAAGCGGACATTATCATGGATGCTTTGTGTTCTGCCAAGGCAGTGGTGGACCTTATGGCAGGTGAACCAGCAATGTTTTCTCCCAGACGATACTATGTCTCTTCCTGGCTCGAGAATAAAAAGTCAATAAGATTGGTTTCCATTGCACGTCTTACTTCCAGCAAGGTTTCTGTCGCCACGGACCGTTGTTCAGTAACGCACCCTCGCAGCGGGAGAGACAGACGCGTTTCGGGCACAAGGAGGGCCCAAAGTCATATGAATATGGCCTAGCGGATAATGGCGTTGCTTGGGGTTCGAGTCCCTCATCTGGGTTGATTTAAAGAAATAGCTCTCCTCCTTTTACTCGACTCCGAAGTATTTTCAGCCATAGCTCTGTCCCTCGACGTCCACATTTAATTCAGTTTGTCGAAAGGTAACTCCACTATTAGTACGACGAAGAGAGGTGGAATTTGAAATGTTGGTAGACTTCCAGAGGCTGCCAATTCCTTGATACTTATAAGTTATCACAACTAGTAAGCGGATCTCATTATATGCACTTTGCGTACCGCCAGATTTCTTCTCACAGATGGCATTATTTTTTCCCCTTGCAAATAGGTGAATTGAAACCTGCCGATTTCACGTCGATTAGCAAAAAGGTGAAATTGAATTTCTTTCAGTTCGGCAAAGGAACGGACATTACGGTCTGAGTTGGAATCTCCGTCGACGGCTTGCGCACGGCAGCACGGAGTACACTCTTCGTACGTCGGCAACTTTGATCCTCCGCCGACCTCGACATCAAAAGTACGATCTTTTTTTTGGAGTTTTCGGAAGAAGCCACTCCAAAGATTCTATGTAATAATTTCGGCATTCTGTCGGCAGACCATGCAGTCGGCTCAGGTTGCATGAAATCAGCTGTTTAAGAGGTCAAGTGCTACCAGAAGGCTAACAAGTACGAAATAAGTAATAGGTATCAGTAGTACGTAGAGACTCAAGTAGCAGTTAGAATGCAACACGAAGGAGGAATTCTGTGATAGGCACTGATAGCTGAATATAACCAAAACCTCGGCGGAGAAACCGACTTGATAACTGCTTACCCGAATCAAAACGCCGTTTCCAATATACTGTATGCTCTAATCAGCAAGAACGGGCTCCAACCGGGGATTGTCCAGGAAAAATCGGATTTCACTTGGATTGCACACGAAACAAACCCACGAAATAATCAACAAGTGCGATTGGCCGGTTTAAATCACCCTAAATGCTAGCGCTCGAGGACCAAAAGTTGTAATAAAATCGGTTTCCATTGATGAGTTTGATATGCCGATCTGCCCCTGATTTTTCCGGAAGCGCCCCCACGTGGCGGCCGGCGGTGACGGGAGCAACTTTGTCTTGTACTCGACTGTGGAAGCCGGTTGTTCACTGCCGGTCGCTCCCACTGCTCTGTTTAGCTCCACAAAGGGACTTGTACGGCTTGCCGACGACGACGACAGCATACAGGCCCTTCTGACCACCACTGGAACCCCGGTCCGTCACCGGCAAAGATCCACGACTGCCCTATGCTGGATCTGTCCAGTTGGTTCTATCCTTTTTGCGAACAGGTATTGGACGACGAAGCCCCAAGCGACACAGCCGCAGAAATGGGCCTGCAGACGTTGCCGTACGACCTGCTGCTGAACATTGCTGCCTATCTCAGTCTATACGACGTGCATGCGCTACATCTGGTGAGTGGTCATCGCCGTGGTTGATGCTGGTGGCGAGGGCTGGGTCTGCTGTGGAAGGAGGACGAGGCGCGATGGCTGATTCCCTGTTCCAGACTTGCAAATCACTGTACGATTTCTCCATTACCCGTCCAGTGTACCGCCAGCTTGCGACGGATCTGCTCAAACGATGCCGGGCACTTCCACTCAAGGGATTTCAGCGGCCGATGCAACTCACGACACCTCAGTTGATACGTGCTGTCAACAAAGCTACGCGGAACGAGCATGCATGGCGCAAGCGGGCACCCAGGCCCATCCGACGCCGGTACGAGCCAGGGATACACCCACTTAGCAACTACCTAGACTCAGACGAAAATAATTACGACTCTAGAGCCCCCTTGTGGTACAGAATCGTACGTTCTCCCCCGGAGGAAGAGGTCGATTGGCTGTCGCCCATCACCTCGAGCTACACCCTCTGCGCTACGAAGAGCGGCAAGGTCGTCTGCTGGGATATCCAGACGGACACCTGTCTCGCAGAGTGGACCCCGGGAGAAAAGTGGGAGCTGTGGAAGTGTAGGGTCGAGTTCGAGACTCGGTCGGTTTATTTTACGATGGCCAAGGTTCCGTCGGGCTCGTGAGTGCCTTTCCCCTGGAAATCTACCTTCGCTGATCCCTCTGCAGGTACGACGATGCACAGATTATGGAATTCATCCTCATGCGACTGCGCTTCCCAGAACCTCTCGCAAACGGTGCACTGAATGGACCCCCTACCTTTAATCACGTTACGCGCTTCAAAACAAAAGGAGTCGTAATGAACGTGTTTCTGCTCGATCCAGTCGCTAGACTCTTGTCGAGCTACATCTGGATATCGACGTCCAACACCATCGCGCTGTATCTCTTGCCCGACTGGAGCAAGGACGAGTACGTCTTCATTGATACAGGTATCGAATGCGTGAGTGCATTCGTCCAGTACAGATAAAAGTATCTGACATCGTGCAGTCCGTCTCATCCAACTGGTCCTGCATATTGCTGGACAAGATCATCGTTGTGCACTGCGAAGAACACGAGTCTCTATCTCAGTATTTCTATCCAGTAGCCCTCCTCATGGCCCACATCAGACCCGCTGCAAAAGCCCCAACAATATCGGGGCACGTGCCGCCCTTTCGCTCTTTAAGCAAAAAGTTCATCTTCCCCTCCTCCTTACTATTTCACTCGCCTAATAGCGACGACACAATACCGATTTCCACCAATCCTGCTCCAACAATAAATGGCATCAGCGCGCCCCCAGCTAGCCTCCTTGCTATATCCACCACTAACGGCACCATCACCACAAGCACCGCGACAAACCCCTTCCCCTTCCCTCCCTGGTACCCAGAAAGCGCGCACTTCGTCCGCCAATGGTGGCCTGCACTCCACGGCATGCCCCGCGTGAGCTGCACCGTCATTCTCATGGCCTCCCACGACCCCATAACCCACAAAACCCGCTTCATCCTCGCCCAGCACTACTTTCGCGTCCCCATGCTCGACGTCGACCCCGACTGGCTGCACTTTCCCTCCAAATACTCCTCCGCCGCCGCCTCCGCCGCCAAGTTCCCCGACACGCACCTCATGAAGCTCTGGTACGTCAGCACGCCCTTTGAGATCGTCTGCGTCCTCGACGGGCCGGAGCCCGATCCCGACGAGGACGCGGACAGGCCCCGCCCGCTCATCGCCGTCGATTTCGGGCACGCGGTGTGGATCGAGTACGACGAGGACCCCGAGCTGGACCCCGAGGCCAAGTTGCTTCGCTTCGTGACGTTTCCGCCCTACGACGATGGGGACGGGAACGGGAGCGGGAGCGAGGTGCGCACGCTCGAGATCCCGGACGAGCTCGATTTGGATGCGGTCGAGACGATCAATATCGATCAGAGCCAGGGCGCGGTCATCCTCTCTGTGAAGGAGGGGAAGATATTTATTCTGTGTTATGAATGACGTCCCTTGTTTTGATCTGTGCTTGTGTATATCTACCTTGATGCTCTTTTTATCTTAATTCTACCCACTACGCCGAGGTTGATTAGATCAGGGGTCCAAGTTCGATGCAGTCTTGATGAATCCGGTGAGACGCTGGGAAGACCTTGTTCGGCGCAAAGAATCATTTTCTGGTGGAGATATGACAATCAGTGTGCACTGTGCACAGATTCCGCCCGATGGCCTTCAAGCTCGGAAAACAAGATCCTCTGAACTTCGGTGGCTTGGTCGCCATGCTATCAAGCAGCAAAACTTGGGCCCAAGAAGAGCGTTGTTGTAACTCTCAAATCCATTGCCCTTGCGCCGTTTGTAGCTGGACCGAAGTTGGTGTTTTTTGGCAGCGTTTCCGCAATGTTGAGACCAATGTCTAGCGTTATTTTGGTAAAATTTATGAGTGGGAAGTGCTAGTCGGGTTACCCTTAGAAACCCCAATACTGTGGGTGATCATTCTCATCTCCTTTTCCACCTATCAACAAAAGCCCGCTGGGGGATCAACACGTTGGCTGGTATTGGCTCCTCTGAACTTGATTCTATACTTACGAAGCATTTTGCTTCTGGGTCCTCGACACCTATATAAACTGGTGCCCAGACGAAAGTGAGCTTAAATATAATCCTGTGTCGAAGCACGTGTAGGTACAATCTGAGGCTACCTCACTGCGTAGATCATGCATCGCAACGAAGAGACGTGTTTCCCGCGCGAGTGAACGTAATGATATGATCTCCCAAACTCCTGGTCG
This sequence comes from Armillaria ostoyae, assembly GCA_902506015.1. Classification (NCBI taxonomy): domain Eukaryota; kingdom Fungi; phylum Basidiomycota; class Agaricomycetes; order Agaricales; family Physalacriaceae; genus Armillaria; species Armillaria ostoyae. The sequence goes on from LR732082.1 coordinate 4,931,624, forward strand.
AAAACCCTGCTTCGCAGTAATCACTAGCCCCAGACAGAATGTTAAGCCTAAGGCATATGGCAGAAAGAAAGCGCAGAGCATCTTGGAGTTAACGAGGTAGGTGCTCGGACGTGGTGACGGAAAGTAGGCTCGAGAGAAAAAAAGAGAGCGACGCTGAATAGAATAGCCGTAGCGTTAATCTCAGCGTGTTGGTAAAAAGCTTTGTATTATATACCTGAATAGAATAGCCGTAGCGTTACTATAATATGGTAAGTATGATACTAGGATGAATATACGTAGAGGTACTCACATCTCAGCGTGTTGGTAAAAAGCTGAGATGCGAGGCTGTGCAATGTAAACGAAAAAGGAAAGTAAAATCAAATACGTAGTCCGTGCGTCTCGTACTGATACCACGTCTAACAGAGCATACAAGTAATCTATGTATTTCGTCAGTGCGATGGTACCCAGTACATCGAGATTCAACTCACAAATCCATTTCCTGCGGAAGACCTCCTGCTCAGCAGCCGTCAGATTGTACTTCCGGACAAGTGCAGGAGCTATCGTCGTCTCCCAAGAGTCTACAAAGTTTCGCTTCCACTCACGCAGCGTTCTCGCATAGTGCGGCCCGATATTGACCTTGGAGTCGACCGTAAGACGTCCAGAGCTTCCCATCTTCATAGTCTCCATGAGAATACATGGAGTGGGAAGGTACCCGCCAGGAAAAACTAAAGGTCATGATCCCTTAGCTATTATTGTCCTTCAGTATTATTGGGCTTACTCTACCAAAAAGATACGGTCAGAGAGATATACGAGGATAGTGAAGCACCTGACCCATTTATCCATGAAACCAGCACCATCCGAGTTATACGTCTCGGCTTCTTCACCGAAACCATGAGATTTCCCAAAGCAAAAAAGCAAAGCAGATATCACGTACGAGATTCCGGGAAGGTGATGGACTGTACCACACCCACTCCGGTATCCGGTTTCATCGCCCAGTCGATGACCTTCCAGTACTCAGCCAAAAATTCCCTACCCACTTGCTCGATCATCTCCACGCTGATGAAACGATCAAAGGCTCCAGCCCCTTCGGGTTGGAGGAAGCATTCGCGGAAGTCCATCTCGTGTACTACGATAAAATCGGACAGTCCAGCTTCGCTGATGCGTTTTCTTGCAAAGGCGGATTGGTTGGAAGAAAGAGTCACGGTGTCAACTTTGCATCCGGGGATAGTGCTAGCCGCCAGGATAGCCAGCGCTCCCCAACCCGTTCCTACGGAATGGTTAGAAGGTATTATTCAAGTTCTGGACCGCTGTGAACTGTACCAATCTCCAATACACGGTCGCCCGGTTGGATATCGGCTTTTTGCAAGATCATCCTAGACATATTAGAGGTCAAGACAATAAAGTTCATAATACACTGGCAAGGCTTACTTCATTTTCCGCATCTGCCCATCTTCTAGTGTATCCTCCGAAACCCCAGTGAGATCCGCGTCTAGCTTGGAGAAAATGGCGGAAGAGTAGTTCATGTCTGGGCTTAGAAAAGCGTGGAACCTGAAGTCACGCTGGAGTTACGGTAGTTCTTTGCTTAGCAAAAAGAAATGGTAGTTACAGCTCATCCCCAATATCGTAATGGGCGGATACATTGGCTCTAGAATTGACGAAAGTCCCGATGAGATTGTAAGACGTGAGAAGTCGTCCTCGTGCAAATAAAGAGGATGCGAAGCTATTAAGCGATCGTAATAGATGATCGCGATTGACAATCATTAACTGTGAATGTAAAAGATCAGCAGATTATTCCATAATTGTTGATAGTACTTAGTACTAACCTTGATTAGTGTTGATACATCATCGCAGTCGACTTCAGGGCCAGTAAGAGAATGGCTATACTCTGCAGGGAGAAGCATACCGATACTACTCATGAAGGACTCTGCAAGACCGAGGTCTGTGAATAAGGCGACCCTCGTCCAAAATTCGTCGGATCTGACGCGCAAGAGAGCACGGGGTTCTTCGTCTGCTCCAAATTCATAGACGTCCTCTCCGTCGATTATTGTGAGATGGCCGGTGTTGATGCCGCTCAGAGCCCTAACAAAAGTAGCATGATAGCCAACAATGTGAACAACGCATGAAAACGGAGTGAACGCACCCTAGGACTTGTGATTTGCAGAATGCCAGGAAAGGTCTCCAGGTTAAAGAGCTGATGGTCTCTGTGAGCGAGCACCATATGCGTTCTACGGCTCTTCCCAGAGAGGGTGCATATCTCGCGCCTAGGACCTGCGTCTCCGACAAAGCTATCGATGGAATGTCTTTCATTCTGCGATCAGACAAACGAACACAATTATAGCCATGTCCAGGCTTATATACAAGAAATAAGGGCGAATTACAAGCAATACGCGGATCCCGGAGAGAATACTAGTAGAGCAGCGTGAGTCTCGACATCTAGCGTGACAGGTGGTATGGCCAGTCCACTGAGATGCATGTGAGCTCGACAGCAGAACCCTGCGATTTCAACGGGCTCTGGTTCCACTAACCATAACCGTAGATATCTGGTAACAAATAGTGAGAATGGCAATCCAATCAAGATAAAGTGTACTCAGAGTCATACCAGTTGGCAGTTTGCAGGATCATTACAAACTAAATCATTTACAAGAGAAAAAGTCTGCGATATTGAGTATCAAGTAGTAAAATGCCGCCACAGTAAGTTATATGTTGAGACGGCATTTTCGGGAGGTGATAGTATTTGTACTGGTGGGGTCGTTGGTGTTGGTGGACCCAATAAGATAGATAGATAGATAGATAACCGGACAAGGTCCCAAAAAGGAATGCCGGGGTTCTGTGCCGCCACTAAACGTGTCACAGACCACAACACCCCATCCCGCTGTGATACCTTCAGTTGTCAGCCAAGGACGTCTCACGGATTTAAAGTGTTATAGGGACAAGGAAACTACACCAAAAAAAAACACCAATAACTGGCGATGCATTCCGCAATAACATGCCATATCCATCATACGCACTCTCGTCACGTCCACATGCCTCCTTCGGACGCAGCAGTCTAAAAACTGAGCGGCGGTATATATACCGAGGCGCTTCGGAAGATTTGAAATACATGATGAGGTTACTGAAGCAAGGAAGCCAGTCGGTCATCGGTACCAAGCCCGTTGCATGCGAAATGCAATTGCAGGAGGATGGCCAGAACGATACAAATGTCTGGGAGAACACCAGTGCAGTATGTGGAAGTGGGAGCGAAAGGAATACGAAAAGACGAAAAGAGATCTGCCGATGTGGAACCCGCTTCAATTACCTCGATCCCCCGCAGGACAGTCAGCGAAATGATAGACACATTTATCAGCGCCTGAGGAGGACCCCAGATGGTTCAGAGAGCAGACCCCAGGAGGGGTCAGGAATCAGAAGAGCAAAATCCCATGAAATTAAAAACACACGATGTTCAAGCTACGGACGACATTTAGTGTGAAGAATGTGAGCATATCATGGCAGAAGCGTGGAACAGACGAAACAGAGAAAACGCGACACAACGATAACACGCAGTAGTAACACAGATGTCAGAAGGAACCTGCTGGGGCCGCCACTGGATACGAGGAGCCCAAAAGGGTAACAAATCCCTCGTACCAGCGTACAGGACCGTAACAGGAAGGGCGCCCTTCAGTTATACTGAAGCATTGCGCGCACATAAAGCTAGTTAATAGAAAATCGAGAGTAGACAGACTGGTAAAATTATGAATGACCTAGATCGCAGTGCACACGTCTGTGGCGTGAGAACTTCATTGCGGCAAACCACGTGTGCAGCGTCGGTCAAACCGCGCTGTTCCACACCAGCACCGACACCTTGCCGGATAGTTTCGCATCTGATCATTTTCAGATGTTTTTCGGTGGAATGTGCTTGTTACTTTTGTGCCTGCCAGTGTAGACCCAAATTTTATGAGCCTGCACCTGCTTGCACGTGGAAATGCTTCGATAGCGATGCCAAGAGTCAAGACGCTGGGATAACCTTATGCGATGCGCGGACTCGCAATCTCCATCTAGGAATACGCATCAGCAAACTCATGAATGTCTGGTGGGAATGGGTCCATGGCAACCATAGCATACCAGACTGCCACGAACATGCATGGTAATATAAACAACCTGCCTACCTCCATACATCTCGTCGTACCACCATAGCTACCATAGCACATTGCCACATATACTCATTCATCGGTCCATGGAAGACCATATTTAGTACACCTTATTAGTGCCAGACTCGGATAAGAATAGCCTCGAAAAAAAATTGTATTTCTGTATAGTACTTGTGGATATATGATTTGGTACATCTACTAGTGCTCTCAATGACTCGAAACTTGAAGACCAACGTCGTACAGAAACCGAAGGCCGCAGAACATGGTAACTTTATACACGGCATCAGAAACCACTTAAATATGAATGAATCGAAGCAAACGTACCTGCTTATGGCGACCTCGTAGTATTGTCGTCTCCATCATCCACTTCTGCCTCATTGGAGCCTTGCTGGACAGCTGCGTCACCAATACAATGGTGAATAACGATATGAGAGAATAGAAGAAGCACGCACCCTCCGGCACGTCCCTTCCTGGACGGCCACCATCCTATTCTTCACAACGGCCCTCTCCTTGGTCTGCACACATCCATCTACGGCTCTGGTCAGTTCAGCAGCGAGCGATAATGAGATGTTACGCCGTACCGCTTCTCTTGACCTGTCAGCAATGACGGCAGCCCGGAAGGAAATGCAAGAATCAGATATAGTCAGCTCAATGAGAGACATCCATACCTTTGCCCTCGTACCACCAGTGCATGCCCAATGGTCCCATCGTCAGTATTGAGTTGCAGTAAAGTGACGGTGATAGTGAGAAAGAGGAGGAGAGAACAATCAATTCGGACTCCGAGTTAAAGTCCAACATGACGTGGCATGTTCCGGACATGCCCTGGCGGAGTTTGAAAGAACTTCGCAGATTTTTCGTTGCTCTTCCGCCATTCCCGGCCATTCCGTGTGACATCTGCAAAGCTGCGTTGCAACAAATTCAATACAACGAACTTTGTGGTCTTTGACTGGCAGTGTGATGTTTCCGTGAGACTTGATATGACATGGCTCATCCATTCCCATACCATCCATGACATTTATACTCGAGCCATACTACCCAGACTCTGCCATAAATTTTGGAGATTGCTGATGCGATAATCAGTGAGTGCACATTTTAGAGAAGTCCCGCAATATTTGAAGACTACAACGTGGGTAAATATATTGAAGCCTGTGTGAGTACAATCTGATGGCCATATCACGGCTTAGATCATACATCACAACGAAGAGACGTGTTCCTCTCGCGAGTGAATGTAATGGCATGATCTCCCAAACTCCTGGTCGAAAACCCTGCTTCGCTGTAATCACTAGCCCCAAACGGAATGTTAAGCCCAAAGCATATAGCAGAAAGAAAGCGCAGAGCATACAAGTAATCTATGTATTTCGTCAGCGCGATGGTACCCAGTATATCGAAATTCTTGAACTCACAGATCCATTTCCTGCGGAAAACCTCCTGCTCAGCAGCCGTCAGACTGTACTTTCGGACAAGCGCAGGAGATATCGTCGTCTCCCAAGAGTCTACAAAGTTTCGCTTCCACTCACGTAGCGTTCTCGCGTAGTGCGGCCCGATGTTGACCATAGAGTCGACCGTAAGACGTGCAGAGCTTCCCGCGTTCATAGTCTCCATGAGAGTACATGGAGTAGGAAGGTACCCTCCAGGAAAAACTGAAGGTCGGGATCCTTAGCTAATAGCACGGTATTGCAATATTATTGGGCTTACTCTTCCCAAAAGATATGGTCAGAGTGAGATGTACGAGAATAGTAAAGCAACCCACCCATTTTCTTATGAAACTAGCACCTTCCGCGTTATACGCCTTGGCCTGTTCACCGAAATCATGAGATTTCCCAAAGCAAGGCAATGCAGATATCACGTACGAGCTTCCGTTAAGGTGATAGACTGTACCACGCCCATTCCGGTGTCTGGCTTCATCGCCCAGTCGACCACCTTCCAATACTCAGCCAGAAAGTCTCTACCCACATGCTCGATCATTTCCACGCTGATGAAACGGTCAAAGGTTCCAGCCCATTCGGGTTTGAGGAAACATTCGCGGTAGTCCATCTCGTGTACTACGATAGAATCGGACAGCCCTGCTTCGCTGATACGTTTCCTTGCAACGGCAGCTTGGGAGGAAGAAAGTGTTATACTGTCAACCTTGCATCCAGGGATAGTATTGGCTGCCAGGATAGCTAGCGATCCCCAGCCGGTTCCTACATGAATGATTAGAATACCGCCTTATGTCCGGACATTGTTGAGCCGTACCGATCTCCAATACGCGGTCTCCGGGACGGATATCGCCTTTTTGCAGGATCATCCTAGACGTATGGATAGGTCAGAATAACGAAGTTCATAATACGGGATTTACTTCATTTTCCGCATCTGGCCGTCTTCTAGTGTATCTTCCGGAACCCCAATGAGATCCGCATCTACCGTGGAGAAGATGGCGGAAGAGTAGTTCATGTCTGGGCTCAGAAAAGCGTGGAACCTAAAGTAACACTTGAATCATCGCTTGGCTTGAGCAAAAAATGGTACTTACAGCTCGTCTCCAAGATCATAATGGGAGCATATATTGGCCTTGGAGTTGGTCATGTTCCCTACGAATTTGTAAGACGTGAGCAGTCGCCCTCGTGCAAGTAAAGAGGACGTGAAGCTATTAAGTGATGGTATTAGATGTTCGCGATTGAGAATCAGCAACTGTGAAAATTAGTAGAATGATCCACAATGTTTTAAGTAAGTATGCACCTTGATTAGTTTTGATACATCATCACAGTCAACTTCAAGGCCAGTCAGGCAAAGGTCACACTTTGGCAAGAATAGCTTACCGATACTACTCATGAAGGACTCTGCAAGACCGAGGTCTGTGAATAAGGCGACCCTCGTCCAAAATTCGCCTGATCGGACGTGCAAGAGAGCGCGGGGTTCTTCTTCCGCTCCAAATATATAGACATCCTCTCCATCTATTATCGTGAGATGGCCGTTGCTAATACCTCCCAGGGCCCTAAAGAGGATAGCATGATAGCCAACAACAACGTATGAGAGAGCGAGCGCACCCTAGGACTTGTGATTTGCAGAAAGCCAGGAAAGGCCCCCAGGTTAAAGTGCTGATGGTCTCGGTGAGTGAGAGCCATAGGTCCTCGACGACCCCTCCTAAGGACGTCGCGTATTTTACACCAAGGACCTGCGTCTCGGACAGAGATATCGATGGAATGTCTTCCATTGCGCAATCAGGACGAACGACACGATGACAGCCAGGTCCAGGCCTATATACAAGAAAGATGGACGAGTTAAAACCGCGTCCGCGGATCCGGGGAGTAGAGCTGCTCGACCCACAACGTCCATCGCCACAGACCGCATGGACGTTGCTCCATTGATTTACTCAATATTCAGGTGAGGCCAACGCGATCTAGATCAAATGTGTCTACTAACCATAACCGTAGTTATCTAGTGACAACAGGTGAGAATAGTGCGCCAATCAAATGGACTATACCCACACCAGATTCGTACTTGTCAAGAGAAAGGTCAGCGAAGCCTAACTAGAGTTTTCTTGAACTCAATGAGCTCAGAGGTCTTCACTTATTTTCGATAAACATGTGTAAGATTCTCGATAGAAAGCCTGGGATGCGAGATGCTAGTGGTCAGTGGTGGTCTGAATGTGAACCGCGTCTGTGGCGTGAGAACGTTCCACTTTCAGCAAACCACGTGTACCCGTTTCAGCAGCGTACATACTTTTTCGTACACCCCTCCGCGAGGCACCTCCCTTCGGATTCGTTATGATTACCACCTAGTGTTATCCCCTGTTGTTCTCATGACACACTGAATGCTGTTTACTCATCGTTATCCTCGACCTAGGCTGGCTGGTCGGAAGATTTTGAACTTCTTGGACGACCAAGGTAATTACTGCTCTTCATTTTAATGTATATCGATAAGAAATACCACATGCTGTAGCCCTGGCCAAAGAGCTTTGATATTTCACGTCTATTATTCCATATCCCTCCTGCAATTAGGTTACTCCAACAGTATAAGTACCTCAAACCCAAGAACACTTCGTTGACTTCATTAGTGATGCCTGTTGAGATATCGTCTCCCACTTGTCAGTACTAGTTCTGCGCATGAAACAGTCGGTATCCACTATATCAAATATTGTATATACTCCCTTCGACTACATAGTATACAAACAGAAGAAACGCCCGTTAAATATAGGGTGGAAGTCATTTTCTCAGGAGGTTCGCGGCATAGCTATGGAAGACCGTGACGTTGCCATGCCCCTTCTCCCAACCGTACGTCAATTCCTCAGCACGAACAGGACCTCTATACAATCTGCAATACATCCGACACGTTCCATCGACAGAGTGTGCTATAAGCCAGCCCTCATGAAGCGAGACAATTAAACAGAAAAGAACAGCGACGACGTACCGGCCATCGCCCCACATTCCGGGTGTTTGTGACAGTCGTTTTGACATTCTAGCATGAAGGGTTACTACTACTCGCCGTGGAGAGACTAAACGAACAAACCTTGTACGGTACTTTGCTCGCTGTACGTGATATATCGATTGGATTCGCTATCCTGAATGGCGTGTTCTCCATTCTCGACGATAAACGTCCACTGGCCCTCAGCCTGAAGCAGACCTTCGCAACCGTTAGGGTCCAACTTAGCGGACACCGCCGAGGAGAAAAGAGCGAGTGTAGCGAAAAGTACTCGAAGGCGCATCGCGAAGAAAGTCAAAGGGCGAGAAAATATAAGTTGCTGGTGTTCGTGTTGGTACCGGCACAAGGTCCCAATCAGGTCTGCTGCCTTTATAGGGAACCAGGCGATCCAACCGTCAACATTTCCTGAAATAACATCGATCGAGGATCGGCACAGCATTCGAGTGATCGGTTCGATGCATCGAAGTTCGATTTTGTACAGTGAGTAAAAGACCGCAGACAAGCCCCGGGTGTGGGCGTATCATCTCGAGAAGCAAGTTCGCTGGCGAAGAAGGATAGCAGAAGGACACGACTAGATACGGACTTGAAAAATGACAGTTTGGACTTGAAAGAGCGTCATCAGGACTAGGTTGTTGATGAATGAGTATCTATCCACCAAGCTGATGCACACTTTAGGGCAGGTTTCACCAGCCATGCTTCCATTCTACCCCGCGACATGACCTAGCACGGCGTAGAATCATCGAGAATCATGGACCGAGCACTGTACCATCCGGGATGTTGTGCGACTGTTCGCGTGGCTACGATGAAGGTATCACATATCAGATTCCTCCAAATGTAATATACTTTTACTCGGCGAGTTTACTATAAAGATGGGCTGTATATGATCAGCGCCCAAAAAATTCACACTAGCACCCTCATATATATGTCCCTTCCCCGGTATAGAAAGAGAGACGATCGCCTGCATGGCATCGTGCACGTCTTCATATTGAACGAACAGCCGGAGCTCATCGTGCCTACATGAAACCAATCAGTCGCTAAGACAAACGAGGATAACGCCCGAGCTCACCATTTTTGCTCGGTTATCAACGCGATGCTCCCAAACTGCCCGAAAAAGGCTCGATATTCGGATTTATCGACGCGGTGAGCTTTATCAAACTGCACGAGTAGCGTCCGACACGCGCCCATGCTGATGGCAGTGACAAGACTGCGATGCTCTTCTGGGTTGGAGACCTCGCCATCTTCCGCGGAACACCCGTCGGCCAACGTTACCCTGACATTCAATCGGTCGGACTGATCGCCGAATTTGGCAATGAACTGTCGCGCGAGGTCCGGTGAGACGAACCGTAGTCTCATCTACAGGCAGAGGAGGTCAGCCAAGGCTGGTAAGAGGACCGAAGGAGAACAAACATTTTGTTCGGGTCGAAGGCCTCCGTATACGAGCCCCGCTACTTGTTTGTCGAAAGAGCTAACCCAGTCTCGTACAGCAACCGAGGTTTGCGGCGTCAGGATGTTGTCAATAACGACAGTTCGCTTGGAGTCGGCATTGCCCTCCCCTGGTGGCGAGTACCACTCGGGATACATATATTCATCCTCGTCGATGAACGACACCCGGCAATCTTTGAACTCGGGGTTCTCCTTCAGTACAAGCAGAACCTAAGGAATCATTAAGCCCAGCATACGAATAAAAGTAGCAAGCATACATACCAGCATGGCATGATGCAGAGAAAGCACTCGTACGTTGGCTCTTGTGCCCTCGAGTCTCCAGGAAACCACCCTCTTGCCACTGAAAAGCAGCTCCTTCAACTCTTCCACTCCCATTTTATACGGTAGCCCATCAATAACAAAATGCAGCGACAGCCCATATCGTCCTAACGCTGCAACCGTGAACGCAGACAACGACGCCGTCCGCACCTCCTCGTCAATCTTCACATATAACCGGTCGCTGTTCTTCTGACGATACCTTCTTGCTAGGGTTTTTGCAAAGAAGCGAAGAGAGATATGGTTCTGCGATGGTATAATCGCCTCGACGGGGCTGGCGCTGAGGACGCCGACGACGTCGCTGACGTCGTATCCATCTGGGAGCTGCTCGACGCGGACGGTGCGCCTGGTAGCAGAGAGAACGGGGATGCTAAGGCCTGAAGAGAATGTTGCGTACGAGCGAGCGATGTTACGAAGGTGATGGTGGTGGGTGACAAGCCGTAGCATGGAAGGACATGGACGGGAGAGAAGAAAAAGAATTTGTTTCCCACGGCTTGCATACATTCTCACGCCACAGACGCGACGACAGCATGTATTAATATTAGACAGCTTTCATGGTTCGGTATACGCACCAAAGCCTTCGGTTCTTCAGGCAACGACTGCAGTAGTCTATATGGCAGTACTGCCAGACTTTCAATCATTTTGTGGGCTCTGTATCCGTATTCTAAGGGCAATATTGAAAAAGTAGCTGGCTTTTGTTATCAACGATTTATGTAATTTCTAGATTTTTCTTCAATGCTTTCCGACCCAAAGGCACACTTGCAGGACATAAGTTGGGTTTCCCACAGCCATCTCCAGCATTCCAGGATATTGATTTCCCGTCAAATCTCGCCCCGAGTCGGAGACTGTCAGATTGATCAGTACATTGATATATGATGCATGGAAGGCTGAGTATATATTTGGATGGCGAACCGGCCGTAATTGCACGGACCGACATCGACAGCACCATCGACTATTCAATATACCGTTCGATCACTACGGACGGTGCAAAAGTTGATACCAGTGAGTAATGCTGTCGTTCACGTATTTATTTCCCGTGAACAGGCGAAGCGACCTCAGCTCATAATTGTCATAGAGAGTCATGATGCATGGGGAGCTGTCGTATACCAGACCACTTGTCGAGATGTTACATTCCCTCCGTTGTTCAATTACTGCGATGAACCGCTGACACTCCCATGGGTGAATCGATCCTTTTTGGTTGACCTTGGCTACAATGCTACATATCATTCATTAAGTAAGTCATGAATAACTTCTCATCATATAGACGATTGATATATGAGAATAAATGTTGTAGTGGAAGCAAACTGCCCTCCCGCCTTGGTGTACCGAGCAGATGGAACAGATGTGTAGATAAAAACGGTATGGCGGTTTTTTTTTAAATGAGAAATTGCCTTAATACGCTTTACACGAGCTGCGTCGCCAGATATTTGCATAAGTTGTTGATCATCCTCAAGCGCAAAGCCTTCATTCGTGTACTAGCACCAGCCACATTTCGTCGCACGTTAACCAGGAAATTTGCCTAGGCTCACCCAAATAGACACAGCCAAATCGCTTTCTAGAAAACATACCAAGTCGCCGGGACATTGCCATCACGGCGGCGGAATAAGCGCCAGGGTACCAAATCCAGTACAAAGCATATGCATTGGAACGGAGAAAACCGAACAAGTACCCAAAAAGCAGTAGCACGGTACCGAAGTGTTACTTAGGGTTAGGTTTTCTCTTGAACCCATAACCCAGCGATCCTACGTGTCGCCCCTTGTCCATCACCTTCGATCACCTTCACCTATCATTTCACGGTATTCCAGATATTGGTATGCTTTACCGTCGACGTGGCCTGCATGGGTCGTGGTTAATTAGTGTGCCTATAGGAAGAAAATGTTCCCACCACAAGCCGATACCAACGGAATATGGGATTCCTGCAGTCAGCCTCCACCGCCATCGGAGAGGAGGAATACATTCACTGGCAGCCCTAGTGTCGTCGCACTAAGCCCAAGGCCGTCACTAGCGCTCGGACCACCTGGCACAGGTCGATCCCAGTGGACCCACCCATCGGAATCGCCATCTGACCACCGGGACCAAGCGCCCTCACCACAATCCCAGTCCATCGATCCAGTATCCTTCCAAAGCACATACCCATCATCACCCAGCCGCTCGCCTCCACACACGCCCCAGACAGCCGCCCACATGCCCTTGCCGTCGCAAATAGCCGAAACTGCCATGATACACCCAATGCTCCAGCTTAATGGAGGCCAAATCGAGCTCGACTTTTCCGTAAGCCTCGCGTGCGCGCGCGTATGGGGCTGTGTGACTGAGCCGGCGACACTGCCGCCCTTGCCGTCATTGGCGGTGGTCAGCCAGATGCTGCCATGGCCCATAGTCGTCCAGAGGTCGGCTATTCGAGAGTGGGTGACGGTTGCTGATGTGGTCGAGACCATCTGGCGCGCACTGCAGGTCCCCATTCCCTGGTCGCCGTCGCCGGCATCGCCTTCACTGCTCATGGCCACGGAGCACGAGGGAGAGTACAGAGAAAGGATTGCCATCCCTAGACTGGCATATCTGAAGGGTAGAACTCGGTTCATGGGGCTGACCAAGGATGACGATGAGAGCGATACGTGGGTTCTTCACGTCGCCTAGGGCATTCTTGAGGTTGGAATCACCATAGGGTGTTCAGAAGACCGATAACAGCATCTTATACCTTCGTATTTCGATTAACACACTCCTATTCAATATTTGTTACTTGTAGCTACACACCTTGGAACCAGGAAGAAATCGGGTTGATTTCTCAAAAATACGTTTCTTTTCGGCACGCTTTTCATCCGAGGATCTCCGAGGCCCTAGGAAAACAGCAGGAGTGCAAAGAAAAGACCCAAGGCAGGCATTGATGAAGGGGATTCGCTCGTCGAGAGTATATCATGGGCGTTCAGAGTAAAATGACTCACGCGGCTGTATCGCTCCCTGACACGTCAACAAGACACGCGGTGGTCTAGACCGTTCCCATTCGCGTACGGGTAGTCTAGAACGGTCCAGCCCCATCACGTGACTTCAACGATCTAATCTTATCGAACTTCGAAAATATTCTCCCACAACTTCGACGTTAAACGAGCATGGGCATGACGTTCAGTTCTATACTTTGGCTCTATTTAGTCAATTTTTGCCGTTTCCTTTCTCAGTCATTTCCTCCTTCCCCAAAATGGTCCGCAGACGACATTCCTGACCTTTCTGGACGCGTTGTTGTTGTAACTGGTGAATAACCTACATTGTTGACAAGTACTCGATGACTGACACGCGCATCTTCAGGTGGAAATACAGGGATTGGAAAAGAGACTGTTAAGGCCCTTCTCAAGCGAAATGCAAAGGTATACATGGCAGCTAGAAACGAAATGAAGGCGCGTAACGCTATACACGAGCTGTTGAAAGACACAGGGAAAGAAGCGCACTTCCTCAAGTTAGACCTTGCAAGTCTTAAGGGTGTAAGAGAAGCCGCTGCGGAATTCAAGAGGTTCGTCACCCATCGTTGGCTGCTATTTCTAACCCTGTCTCGTTAGTAACCATGTACATTATATAGCAAAGAACCCGAACTGCATACTCTCTTCAACAACGCGTATGATTTTCTCCTATGTTGAACATACCTTTTCATATGATTACTCCTTTCAGTGGAGTTATGTGGCCCCCTCTGCATCAAACCAGCGCAGATGGATACGACCTCCAATTCGCTACGAACGTCATGGGTAATATGTTCATATACATCTCCTCTCACAAATTCTCACCCTCACTAGGCCACTTTCTCCTAACGCATCTTCTCCTTGGGAATCTCAAAGCCGGGGCCAAATCCCTCCCGGAGAAGAAATCCCGCGTCGTCAATACCTCATCCGGGGCAAGCTACCTCACCCATCGCATCGATTGGGAGACATTAGTTGACGGGCCGAAACGACGAGCCTGGTTGTCCTCCACAGAGGCTTTGTATCACCAGAGCAAATTTGTCTGTCGATGTCTTCCCTATCTTTTTATTCTGCAAAGTTCACTAGTTATTAGGCAAACGTTGTATTCTCAAACGAACTCGCAAGGCGGTACGGAGACGAGGGAATCATCTCGATATCGCTGAATCCAGGTAACGATAGATTTTGAGATTTTGCACGCGATATGCTGATAGACACCAAGGAAATATTAAAACCGAACTCCTCCGACACAAGTCCTCAGTTTTTCAATACCTTAGCGTACGGTGTCGCCCTACCTACTCGCATACACAAGCTGACCTGAAAATCCCAGCAATACGTCTTATATTCAGCGACATACGGAGCCTTGACGCAGCTCTGGGCGGGAACTGCACTAGAGGCAGCAGAGTGCAACGGCATGGTACGCGTTGGTGGTATAATTTAGTATTCGAACTGACCTGGACTTCAACGACGTAGTTTCTGGCGCCATGGGCGAGGGTTGCGCGCCCGAATCCTTTCACTGATGACCCTGCTGTTGCGAAGAAGCTATGGGACTGGCTGGAGGAGCATACGCTGTAGGTATGCGGAATCTAGTACCACAGGCCTCTCTCCCCACCCCCGCTGCGGTTTTCCTGCGATATATTTTGACCACAAGTGGGCGCTCATGTAATATAGTGATTCTTCAAAGTGCTGTACATAAGTTGGCACGGCGGGAATTGGAAGCATCAAGGAGATACCGGCAAGAAGACATCCCTCCTATTTTCATGGCTTGTTGCATTCCCACTTCCAGGATACCAAGAATGTTTTGACGACGCGTTTCTCAGCTTCAAATCGGCAACGCTATATCATGCGCGTTCAGAGTAGAGTGACCCACGCGGCTGTATCGCTCCCTGAGTACTAGTCCTTGACGCGTCGACAAAAGATGCGGTGGTCTAGACCGCTCGCATTCGCGTATGGATGGACACTGGACAGCTTAGCGTGGCAGACCCTATCACGAGCTTGCAGTATCTAATTTTATCGAAGGCAATTTCCAAAAATTATTGCAAATAATTTTAGACTCCTTCCACAGCCATGTTAGGGCTGTGGACCCGGCCGTTCCTGATTAGGACCTTGCGTCGGTACACACCAACACCACACCACAACTCCGATGATAACGAGCATGAGCATGAGGTCCATACTCTGGCTCTATGTAGTCAATTTTTGTCGTCTCCTTGCTCAGTCATTTCCTCATTCCCCAAAGTGGTCGGCAGATGACATCCCTGACCTTTCCGGACGCGTTATTATCGTTACTGGTAAGTAATCGGGATTTTTCTGAGCGACTCGATGAATGACACGCCAATATTCAGGTGGAAATACGGGAATTGGTAGAGAGACTATAAAGGCTCTGCTCCAGCGCAATGCAAAGGTATACATGGCAGCTAGAAACGAAGTGAAGGCGCGTAACACGATACGCGAGCTGTTGAAAGACACGGGGAAAGAAGCGATCTTCCTTAAATTGGACCTTGCAAGTCTTGAGAGCGTAAGAGAAGCTGCTGCAGAATTCAAGAGGTTCGTCAAATCGTTGACTCCTATCTCTAAATCTAAATCTCCTTTATATAGCAAAGAAACCGAACTACACGTTCTCTTCAACAACGCGTAAGATTCTCTCCAATGTTGAACATGCATTTTCATATAATTACTCCTTTCAGTGGAGTTATGTGGCCGCCTCTGCACCAAATCAGTGCAGACGGATACGACCTTCAATTTGCTACGAACGTCATGGGTACTGTCTTTAAATACTTCACCCATAACAACAAATTCTTACCTTCAACTAGGCCACTTTCTCCTAACACATCTCCTCCTCGAGAATCTCAAAGCCGGAGCCAAATCCCTCCCAGAGAAGAAATCCCGCATCATCAATACCTCGTCTGGGACAATATACCTTACCCATCGCATTAATTGGGACACGTTGGCTGACGGGCCGAAACGACGAGGGTCGTCTACAGAGGCTTTGTACTACCAGAGCAAATTCGTCTGTCGATCCCCTCCCTCTGCTTGTCTTTACGAACATAACCTTGTTATCAGGCAAACGTCTTATTCTCAAACGAACTCGCAAGGCGATACGGAGACGAAGGGATCATCTCGATATCGCTGAATCCAGGTAACGATAATTTTGAAGCTCGACACGCTATGTGCTGACGTATGACTAAGGAAATATTAATAGCGAACTCCTCCGGCACAAGTCCCCAATTTACAAATACCTTAGTGTACGGTGCCGCCTTATCTACTCGCATATACAAGCTGACCTGCACATCCCAGCCATATGTCTTATATTCAACGACATACGGGGCCTTAACGCAGCTATGGGCGGGGACCACACCAGAAGCGGCAGCATGCAGTGGAATGGTACGCGTTAGTAGTATGATCTGAGACGCGAACTGACCTGGAATTCGACTAGTTTCTGGCGCCGTGGGCGAGGATTGGACGCCCGAATCCATGCACTGATGACCCTGCCGTTGCGAAGAAGCTGTGGGACTGGCTGGAGGAGCATACGCTGTAAGGATGCAGAGTATAAGTAGTACCGGAGGTCTCGTCGCCCCATGATGAGGTGTTCCTGCGGTATGTTTTTACCGCAAGTGGGTGCTTAGTGATTTTCGAAGTGCTGTCCATTGGCACAGAGGCGTCAAGTAGATACCTGGAAGCGCTACCCAGAAGATATCCCTGCTATTTTCATGTTGTATTCTCACTTCCAGGATACCAACTCCAACTTGAAGAATGTTTTTGACGACGCGTTTCCCGACTTCAAATCGGCACGCTAAACTTGCCGTCGGCCCTATGCATTGCTTCCATCCAGTGCCGGCCGGCGGCCAATACATCACGTCATGCCTTGTAATTAAACAGGGTAACGTCAACATCTTTGATCAATTGATGGATCACGCTTTCCTATCTTCTGGCTTTCCTAGGCTTTCTTGCGCAGCTTCTTCCTTCAGCGCCTCGGCTCTGAGAGGAGAAATATTTGATCTCTATACCCGGAAACTAAGTGTGCTATTCTTCCTGTTGGAATAGCCCAAGCGTAGTTGACTTCGACTACACCAACACAATTTGGCTTTGATGTTGACTTCCCCGAGTCGTTCTCTTAGTGACTGGCGGGAACTGTTCACTCAAATGTGTAGCTCCAGCATTTCTGCTGGTATCCACTGTGTTACCTTCCAACCCACTCCTGGAACTCCCAACCAAGATCGATTTGTCGCCTAAGAATGGGACATTGATAGGCGGCAATGGAAATTCCTCGATGGTACGAATTTGGCTTTCCCGTTTGAATCAGAAGATATTAATAGGAAAATATATTTGGAAGGACACGGAGGAGACTGCACGGCTGAATATAGTGCGGCCACACTTCCAGGAAAGATTGAAGCAGAACTGCGCGGCGTTGTTGAGCGATACAAACAGCGGTCTCGAGAAACGTTTACAAAACGCGTACAAGATATCTTGTGTCGCCAGATCTACTACTTTGATAAAGAAATCGGTGATGCCGTCAAGGAACTCTGCCCGGATCCGTCATTGCTCGACGACGAACAAGCTCGCAATCTCATCGATGCACACAGGGGTGTGTTTCAAAGGGCTTACTGTGGTTCCACACTTGCGGTCGCTCTCCTCGACAATGAACGTAATCATCTATGGATAGCCGGACTAGGTGATTCCACCGTTGGTGCGTTACTTCATCTCTAACGTTCATGACCCTTTCTCTCATCTGCTGGCCAAAAGGGCTGACATATATGTCGCCGGATGGATATGGCGATGGGGAGAGACTTCTGACGCTCCATAGCACCCATACCCCGTCGGAGTACTTCACCATCCTCATGCGACATCCCACAACAGAGAAGAACACAATTATACAAGACGAACGCCTGCTGGGAATTTTCTTACCTACTCGAGGTCTGTTCTACAATTTCTAATTGGGACTTTCCTGATCATGCTACACCGTAGCCTTAGGAGATTACACTCTCAAATTCGAGTCAGTATACACCTCCAAAGTGTTCTTCAAACTTGCGGGTAGAAGTGAGGACTTCTTGACCAGCATCCAAGTCAATAACAAAACCCCGCCATATATCATGAACGTACCCGACACCCGTTACATCGATCTTGCTCCCCTTCGGCATCGCAATCTAACTTTGGTGTAATTCACAGATGGCATCGACGTCATCGTTGATGGTGAAACTCTCGTTAGCAAGAATGAGCCACACACCTTGGATTCGGCAGTCGTTGTCGGTAAACTGTTAGGTCGCGAAATTGACTCTAGATATGCCCACGAAACCCTCGGGCATGATGTTGAAGTGAGCTGGATGGGTTCCTCTGAGAACAGAAATCGCGCCACAGAATTGCTGGGCAACTTAATGGCAGGGACTTCGAAGGAGACGTTTGCATCCTTTCTGGGACCGGCGGAGCGCGGGGAATGGGATGACAGCTTGTGCTTTGATGATACTACGATTCTCCTGTACGACCTACAACAATCTCAAGCATGAGCTGTTCTTTTCACACTTTTAGTGACACATTATAAGATACTGGGCCGCCGTGCACTAGACTTCTTTGTTATGGATCTAGCGCAGAGATCTTCATGTCCATTATGAACTTAAGCTTTGTCCGTCGGAGTTGCCAGGCCATCGCACATTCAGCAGGTCTCACTGATGTCGGCGATAAGGTATAGTACGCGGCGCGGATATTATCGTTTTCATAACTGTATGGAGATGATATGTAAAGAATACAATGCCACCAGAGACGGAATAGTATCATTCACGGAGTAGAAGTGAGGTCATAAACGAGAATCGTTGTGTCATCAAAGTAAAGCTTCTCATCCCATTCCCCACGCTCCGTAAGCCCGAGAAATTGGGCGAAAGTTGCGAGCATAACGATGCTACAATATTCCTGTGGAGTATGCGTGCTGTGAAGCGTTAGAAATCTTTCGCCTTCTCCTAGGCCGTCTTCGTTCTTGAAAGCGAACGCTGACTCGTATTAGAATAGTGGCTTGTATGATCGCGAGGCAACAACGTACCGACAGTCGAGTCGCCGAGTCCGGCTACTCACAAATTATCTTGTTCCTTGTCTAAAAGAGCAACTGCCAAAGTTGTGCCAGAGAATGCTCGCAGGAAAATATCTTTGTTGGCGTCAACTAGCACCTGAGCTTCTTCATCATCGAGTAATGACGGGCCAGGGCAGAGATTTTGGACAGCATCGCCAATTTCTCTGTCGAGGAAATAGATCCTCCAAAACAAGAGCTCATTTATCCGACGTATGAGAGCTTTTCGAGACCGATTTTGACATTCCGGGAGCACTTTACGCAATTCTTTTTCTATTCTTTCCGGGAGACTGGCAGCACCATACTCAGCCGTGTAATCTCCCCCATGTCCTTCAAATTCCAAGATTTAATTGTTTGTATATGAATGGGCACAAGAAGACACACCGTCGAAAACGGCGAGGAACTTCCACGTCCGTCCTTCTATGAACCACTCTTCCACGACGAACCGGTCTTCATTCGTGGACCCAGGAGTAGGCTGGAAGGTGACAGAGTGGATCCCAGCGGTGATATTAGAGCTACACATTCGAGTAAACAGGTCCCTCCAATACCTAACAAACGAGACGTCGTCGACATGGCTGATATTTGAGGTTCGTCAGTGCCAGTGGCCACCAGTGAATATCGACGTTCAGTAGAACTGAGCTGCAGTGCTTTACACGACGCGTCAAAGGTGGGGGAAGAAGTCAAACGTTGATGCCTTGAAGCTGCATGTGGCCACCCTCGATGAGGCGGATAGAGCTTGAAGTACGTAACAAAAATCAACATGGTTGATCAGGGTCTTCGGCGACGACCGACCCTCAATAATTGGTCCAAACAACCTAATTATCAGTGTCAGTCGGGATCCTCGGGCCGAAGAAGTTTGTTCCACGACTTGACCACGACTGTCTCGACGATCGGACTTCGGTACAGTTTCTATCCTCAATGATTGTACTCGTGTGCTCACCCTATTCTTGATTTGATTACTCTCCGTAAAGCAGGAAGAGAATGACAGTCCAGTGTCCACGGAAAAGCTTTGGCAAGTTCAAGTTCCGTGTTCGGTCGCCATCGTTGGACAAGACTTGATGATAATAATATCTGTAACCCCATTTCGTTGTGATTTCTTGTTAATCTTGATACCTAGGACATGGCTTACGACACTGGTATCGAATATAGTACTTGGCCTCGTCATGGTCCAAAGATTTCCAGCGGGCCATCCTTGGGAAGGCGCCCAGATTTCGGTCCGAGCAATATTCATTATATCTAAAATCGACCAGGAAGTGGCCATATACCTTTATATTCACTTGATGATTCCAACAAGAAAGCCTAGAGGCGGGCACAACATATCTTGATTCGACATGGACAAATAAAATCTAAGCGTCATTACTTGCGAGTCACCGGTACGCAGTCATACCTTCCTTTCTCCGGTTTCTGCCCACTAAAATTTCTCTCGGATGAATTACCGAGGACAGTCATATCAATTTAGACTATGGCCGTGTTAGCGTTCTTTCAATCTCAGATGCAAGTCAGGCGATCCTGTCCTATACAATCATGGAATTCCTTAGCTGTTGCTCCTCCGACACGTTCGCAGATTTCGAACTATGATGCACCGTGCCAATTGCTCCACCTACAAAAGCCGTCTCCCAACAATGGGTCACTGATGATCCACCCAGCTCTTCAAGGTCTCGACCTCAATCTTAGCGCTCACAGAAACGATACCTGGCTCTGCGGCGACAGCCTGGATGCGAATCTCGGCTAGCTTATTGCCCCCGGCATCAAAGTCTATACTTTGCATTATTACTGACTCGGACCCTTGACGTCAAGTGGTACGATTCCCTTGTTATTTTGAGAAGGGCTGGCGTTATTGCTTACGAGTCGCTAGTAGCGGCTGCTATTAGCTTGTTTCTGGACTACCGAC
Source organism: Armillaria ostoyae (assembly GCA_902506015.1). Lineage (NCBI taxonomy): Eukaryota > Fungi > Basidiomycota > Agaricomycetes > Agaricales > Physalacriaceae > Armillaria > Armillaria ostoyae. The sequence continues at coordinate 4,952,759 of LR732082.1, forward strand.
TCATCCTTAAAGTCTATTTTTATGGGTCACAACATAACTTCTGTGGCGCTCACCTAACTCCACTGCCGAAAGAACTCACAGTCTGGACTACAGCCGACTATTGTAGGTCCCCGGGCATTAAAAGTCTAGGCATCGCGTCGGACCCACCGAGGATCCGGCGTTCAATTGTCTCGCCTGGATCCCGAGTCGAGGTGAAGGTCTACTCGCTTATAGGGTGGAAGTGTCGATGGCTGCTAAGTAACAAGCTCGTTCTTTTTCTCTTTTATGACTTAGCTGTCCCGTTTTTATTCCCTGACGTGAACCTCGAGCGTGGAAACAATACACGCTTGGGGCTAGACGTCTCCGGAATCTCCCATCGCTCGGTGTATATAAAGGAAATGCGCATTATAGCTGTTATACAATCCAGTCCCGCTTGACCTTTACAAAAATGTGCTCGTCCTCAGCGTACCCATCCTCGTCAGCCTTCGTCTCCTCATCACCGCGGCTTTACGAGACGAAGCCTGAAATTAGCTTTTCGGTGCCAATTAACCATGCCGAATCTCTGCCTCAATGCTGCCATTGTGGCTGGCGAGGCGCACATGCCCCGGGATGCCCTTTTCAATAAAAAAGTCCATCCAGTAGACCTTTTGCTGGCATCAGTCGTGGTGAGTGTTGCCTGTTTCTATGCTAGAACCTGCGCTCACGGTTGCCGGTAGAAACCACCCCATCCACTCCCACTGCTATAGAATTCGTAGATCATACACCTATCCATCATTGTTCGTTGCTCTCCTAATTGCTTCGTTTTCTTGCCATCTATTGCATCATTTATGTATTTACTAATCCTACTTCCTCTCGAGAGTGTACCAGTTACTTAGAAGGGCTCGGTCGATACTAGTGCTACTGTACTGTTTTTGGTGACTGGATCGTCGTTTATATGACACAGTTAGATTCACATAAAATATAACCCTCACCATGTTCCCCTAGACTTGTCTATACGTCTTGAGAGTGATATGAGAAACCCAATTAGGCCCGCTATCCATTTCGGATTGAGCGATCGAGTGACAAAATGACTGCAGATGGTAAATTCAAGCGGGACCTTCTCATAATGGCCCGTCGGGTCTCAGTCATCATGTGGAGATGGTCGCGAGGATCTTTCGATGTTCGAGATAATACCACCTTCGGAAACAAATACTAGCGAGTCCACAGAAGAATCAGGGTATCTTTTTCGTGGAACCTCAGTACGCGCTGCCAGGAGCTCAGACTGTCGGCAGTGGCGCCATCAATTTCGCTGTCAATTTCGTAGTCAAGGTCTACATCATTCCCGTTCTCTTCCTAGAGACAAAGCCTTCCGCCCGCAAGTAGTGGATGCCTATGAGAGCTGCGGGCAGATATCCAGATGAAGAGCAGGTTCTTTGACTTGTACGACTCATATCGTGCCGTCTCCGCTATTTTGAGGTGACAGTTACTGGGCAATGTTACACCATAGTCAATATACGTTAAATGACCTCGTACATGGAATCCGTCTTAAATTTACATCAAGTACGCGATACCCTTACGTTCCACGGCACAAAAGACTTCAAACAGCTAGCAATGGTATGTCAGAAGAATCCCAACGAAAATGAAGCAAACATAACCGAGGTTCATTCGATGGAGCACCGAAATATTGCGTATCCGTGGGCTTGAGTTTTGCACCGGACTGGATCTAGAAGCTAGAAGAACGGATGTGGCTGAAGCCCTCCGCGGTCGCTCGATAGCGGCCGAAGGACTGCGTCGTAATTGACGAAGTATTTCATTAGATGACTTTCTGCCTCGCGCTGTGGGAACGCTTGAGATGTAATGTTGATAGAATACAAACGGGCTGTTTCGAGACGAAAGCAGTGGGGATAGGTCATGAAGCCATGCATATAAAAATCTCTAAAATATCCCTCAGATACGAATCAAATAATATAACAGACATTGACCGCTTACCTTGGTCCGTTGCGGTGGACGAGGGTGGACGTGTGAAGCGAGATTGATGTGACGCCACAAAGTCAGGCATAGGTCTGGCTGTTTAAACTGCTAATAGCGACAGAGAGAAGACTAGCTCTTGAAGAAATCCTACTGTGAAGGAAGGTCCAACTATTGTCAGATATCTCCGTGGCGGGCCAGTCGAAACCTGGACGTGGGGAGATTTCAGCCTACATGCACAAGCAATGATCCACCCCAAACTAAGAGAGCGCGCTCAGTCTGAGAGCTTCATATAAGACGAAGAAGGACGTACTTTTGCTGTGGTTTGCCACACATCCGAAAAGAAAAGAAAGGCTGATGTCTTCAGGGCTCGTGATTTGTAATTAGTACACCAGCCACAAAGTAATGAACACCCACTTGTTAGCTTCTAATATGGACTCGCCCAGCGACATGGAGGACTGGGAGGTACCGGTGTCCGAGATACGGGATTACACGTACAAGCTGGTGAGTGCGATCGCAATTATGGAGGGGTCGCCACTGATAGCCACATCGCAGATCGACCTCTTTGGCTTTGAATATGTAACGGCCTTTAGGAATAGGGCTATAGAAACCCCACTGAATGAGAGGGAGGCGATGATGCTGGCCTACGAGGGAGAGGTTTTGGTGAGTGAATCGAACTGAATTACAGGATTGGAGAGCTTATTGGGAACAGAACAATCACGTAGCGGTCACCGAACGCGTTGCAGCCTGGAGGAGCGAGATATCTGTCGTACAGAGTCATGCGCCGCCTGTACACCCCTTCGACTCCGAGCAACGCTTGCTCGCGATCCTGAACAACACGCTGTACGTCCCTCCCGACACCCAGACGACGCGCCAACCCTCGATACTCGCGAATATGACCGGTGGTTCCTATTAACCGTCCTCGGAAAACCACGGCATGATGATAAGAAGGTGTCGAAGGAACGAAACGTACCCTGGCATTACATGTGCCAAGACCCGCACCACGAACTCGAAGACTGCGTGGACTTCCTGCATAGCAAGAGGGACAACGAGGTCCAGCACCATCGCGCCAGTCGCGATGAACCTGCCAACAGCATATACGTCAATATGTCACCGGTCGGCCCATCGGGGTTGACGACGACGATGCCAAGCCAGTCATACCCTCCACCTCAACCTCACTACTGGGACCAGGCACACGGAGCGACCTCTCCGACGTCGCAACCTCCAACTCTCGCCTTCGCTGCCGGATACTCGGGCTGGTTTGGTCCTCCAAGCTGATCGGCATGCCCGTCCAGGATACGAGATATCAAGATATCCGCAGAGGAAGCCTCGGAGGTGCTGGTGGCAGTGAAGGAGATGTCGTAGCTATTATTTCTTCAGTTCTTTGCAATGATGATAACAGTGTCGAACCGACCTTTTGATAACACTAGGACCATGAGCAAGATAATCTCAAATCGTCGGTAGGCGCCGGGTCCTCGCTCCAAGAGCAGCCTTTTCCATCGGCGGCAGCAGCGGGCGTCGTAGATAATGCTTGTCGAGGTCGTTCTCGGCGTGGTAAGGATTACTGGCAGTGATGGGAGGAAGAGAAGAGGTGAGCCATATGCGTCACGGTCACGCCCGACGACCATGAATAATTCCGTTCCTACCGACATCACTCCCTTTCTCCTCTGCACCACCGTTCCAGAGTAACATGGACGCCGTCTTCGATGGTAAGGAGCGAGAAAAGCATGTTTCCTGCTCCTATCGTGCTCTCAAATTGTTGACTAGCGGGAACATCGTGTAGATGCATCGCTGTTGCGTCTTCTCTGCTGTTTTTCTCCTCGTTGAGGAGAATGAACGACGCATATATGCTGACTAGTACGAGGGCACCAACGTTGAGGCGCTGAGTCGCGACTGGGTGCGTTGTTGTGCAATTTCCTTCTCTTATCCTCTGTTAAAGCTTCTTCAGGTCTTGACATGATAATGCTTTTTGTCTAACTATCACAGGTACCTGCAGGATAGAGCACTATGCAGAATCGGCAATGTCCACGGAGGCGCCGAAGGCCCTGGCACGGAACCAAGCTAGATACATGTGGATCAGCCTCAGATATAACGACACCTCTCCTGTAATTTGTTACCTCCCCGGTCTCGGTATATGCGCTTGGAATCCCCTGCGATGTGTGCTGCACCTCAGGGCGAAGTCGAACAATAAAGCAGAGACCATCGTTGAGGCGACTTCCCGGTGCGTTAAGTTCAGTCATTCTTCATGGCAAGTCTTGATGAATTTATGCAGGTATACTTCGGGAAGATAGACTCTGTGGTATTCAGTAGGAAAGGTCGTTGTAATGAATAGTCAGCGATGAGCGGGTCTTCAAACCACCTCGAGTGCTAGCGCTCAACAGCCGGATACATGTGTTCTGATGCACCTGGTACTCCGTCTAACTCATCGCCGGTGCGTGAGTAGGTACAATATCCTCGCAAAGCAGACCTAATATCTCGTCCAGTATTTCATCGTGTTCTGCTCGACGAATCGCTGACGCAGGACTGGATTCAATGAAATTACTCCTCACGGTACGAGTTGATCCCGTTTCATTGCAAAACTGGTTCGTGTAAGCTTTGATTTGTTCAGTCATCCAATGGCAACTAATTATCCTAACACAGATGATCATGTTGGCACAGGATCCACTCACGGAGAATAATCATCTTAAGAAGCGTTGGGTTTTTTACCTGGCTTGCTTACCTTGCACTCGACCGACTGTTTGTAGTCTGTAGCTGATTGTCTATCAAATTGGAATCCCGTGTTGCTTCATACGACACTACAATCTACAGAATCTGATGTCTCGACGATGTGTGCATAACAATCATATGTACTGACAGTTGGCGCAGCTCCCTCCACTCGTACATCTGTACTGTCCTCACTGTCCTCTAAGCCCTCTTCTATGTCCGGTCTTACAGGTGAAAATGTGTCCTGTCTAGATCCAACACTCCCTTGACTGTCATTCTGCGAACTTGACTGATTTCTGAATCGAAGTGACAACGTCGTGGAGCTTTCGCTCCAGGAATCGTCTGGGCGTGCATGTCCTGCTGCAACGCGGCCGACTAGAATTGTTGGCATTATTCCCTAGCGGAGACGCTTTAGTGGTGACAAGGAACAAAGACAAAGCTTACTCTCATCGCAATCGCCAAGTCTTCGACGTAAATTCCGGTTAGCTCATTACGAGCTTCTAACACCAGCAAAACAACTAACACCACAGAGTAGAGAGATGCGGATTCCACAAGCATCTCTATCACTCTCTGATATACGTGTATCCTGCCCGCAGCGCCACCCACCCTCAAAATACGATAGATGATGAGAATGGTGCACCATAGTAAGGTGGCCAGTATGAGCGAGGAGTATAGCAGAGACCAGCTGACAATATTCTCGATGTGTAGGGCTTGGGGCGATGGCTGAGATCCGAAAGTAGTGTAATAGGTTACGATCCCTCTGCTGGCTAGATTTATATTATAGCTCTTTTCATAATTATGCGGAATCCCCGTTTTGAAAAATCTGTGTGGTCTTGTTTGCATCACAAGATAGCCCGGTCAAAGCAAGGGGGTGCCGGAATGTCGGCCCGGCACACCGGGTAGGTAGGTAGGTTGGGCCGTCAGGCCCGAAAAAAAAAAGTTGACCACCCTTTTGGGGGCCTAAAAGTGAACTTTTAGCACAACATATCAATCATTTATGATACAAAATATACTTATCAGTATAGAACTTACCTTGGGACATCCCATCGGGCCATCTAGACAGGCAATGAATGGTATCAGCGAGCACTGCCGAAATGAGCCTGCTTACTGGACATGATGATGTCAGACTTCCCTTTGAGGTGATTTTGCGATCTGGACATAATGACATGCAAATTGTATTCAAAATACTTGTGTCATTCATAATACAAGGAAAATTGGGGCGGAAGATGCCCAAAATAGGTGACATGATGTCATAATGGTCACGTGGAGGTAGGTAGGTCCAGCGCCAGTGTATGAAATTTTTTAATCGACCCCATGTCTTTTTTTTTCATATTGGTACCCCCTTGGGTCAAAGCCCGGTGCGAGCAGCAAGAAACTATTGCTGTTTTATTGACACAATTCATTGTCCCGCATCCCGCCCTTGCTCCTTTGATACGTCTGACCATCAATGTAATAAACAGTGCGCAAGAGCAACCATTTTGATACTTATTGAGTACAAATTCGTTGCTATCTAACCGTGAATCCTTGGTTTTGCGTAGCGAGCTGCATCCGCGCCTACTTCAACGTCAACAAATACATGCACTTTGAGTCTGCTGCAGTTTTCGGGAAGTCAGGAATAAGGAGCAGGAAGAATGGAATACCTTTTCCGGTACTCAAAGTATTCTCCTAGGACCGCGACTGGCAACAGTGCTACGGGAAGTCCGATGCCGCAAAGCGTATGAGTCGTATCTTGCAATGAATATATTCGTAGGATCCTAGCTGCCCCTACAATCACACACCGACTAATTAGGATTTCTGAGAGAGTGTCAAGATAGAACGAACGTTGGTGTCTCGTTAAGAGTTGAAGCGAGCATCGAGAATTGACATATTCAAGGTTCGTCACGCATCCAGGGTCCCACCTGCACAGTATATCGGGGTATATAGTGTGCCATAGGAGTGGATACAGCCGGTAAATGTCTTCAGATGCAGGAAATCAGCATTGTAGCATAGGCGGGCACGTCCAGGGCATGACATGGCGGGAAGAGAGAGAGCTGGGACCGTGTGATCCAAACATGAGCACATAAGATTTTCAAAATGGGGATTCCGCATAATTATGAAAACAGCTGTAATGCTGATAAGTTGTAAGTCATTGGGTTTATGAATTCAAAGACGTGCCTATTCCCAAGGTGGTGCAAGCAATCGGAATGAGCACCACACCCCATGACCGACTCCAGACAATCCAGCAGCGCCATATCTAGGTATAGATAAGCGAACTCATACCAGTGCAAAAACAAATATTAAATCCCATGCCAAAGTAGCATCAGCAAGAACCATGCTCAGAATTCCATTGATCCCCTGCTCCAATATTGTCGAAGTCTTGGGAATAGCACTGTATGCCGTCCAAAAGCTTTCACCATCAGTGATAAAAGTCAAGATAGAGGCCGCCCATACGAAACGGAAGCCGATAGTCGCCAAAATATACAAAATCAGGATGATGAAAACGAGAATGTGCAACCTCCTATGATCCTGGTAGTTATTCCTTGAAGCTAGACATACCAGTCAAAGAGATGCGCATCAAAGAAGTGAAGAGCTCAGACCAACAGCCCACAATGTGACGGCTACCACTCCAGTGTATATTCCTTCCAAAGTTGGTTGACTGAAATCCTTTTGCGACTGTAGTTTTGCTTACCATGGAAGAATGCATTAAGCATTACATCGTTGAATCCGACATCCAGATTAGCAAAAATTGCTTTGATCTGACTGTCGGTTAGTTCTGGTGTAGCAGTCCCGAGATATGTTATAGCAGCAGTCATGATGGTGATTCCGAAGACCAGCAAAGGAAGGATGTTGAGTCTTGTTTCCGAGCCACCAACTCATTATATAGTAGAGCACAAGATCAAATTCGTGATGATCATATAAGGTGTTGCATACAGCCATTCACTATTGGACAAGGAGGCGACCAGTCATAAAAATGGCCTGTTCTGATGTTTCTTATTTAGATTGGTATATTAATCAATAAACATAGGTGAGCGACAATAAATATCAAGATGGAAGTAAGAACTTCATCTTTTCATGATGATCATACAAAGAAGCCCATTGAATTTGCCCTGAAGCGCGTACAAGGTGAGGCTTTAACATATTGGGCTGAAGGCTCAACATTGAGCGACAAGTTCCTAAAACGACAGAGACAAAGCTCAGCCCGAGAGTGAAAGGCAGGAGGACCATGCTGACAAAGCGGTATTCGAAGACCTTGAGAATACTGCACCATTGCCAAGTCGTCATTGGATGATGGATCTCAGGAACATAGAATCGGGCTATGTTCTAGAAAGATAGGAACGAACATGTTACCATGATACCGAGGAGACAGCTGCACTGAGGATGATAGCAAGATGATAGTTAAAATAGCACAGATCAGCCCTTCTTTGTTCTTTAAACAAACTAGCTTTCGAACGGTAGTAGGACTCGGCAAAGTTCAAGTTTCCGATAAGATGAAGAGAGTCATCATCAGTCCGAAGTCGGGAAGAGCACCACAAAAAGCGAGGAAACTTTATATACATTTGCATATGTTTAGTTTGTATATAGCCTCATACAAATATAAAGTGCCATGACATACCTTTATAACTAAGGTCAAGGGTTATTGCGGGAAATTACTGATTTTAAGACTGCTCAGTCAGGTTTACAACGTGTTATAACCACAGTATACCTTGAATAGGTTTATTTTAGAATTGTAATAAAGTACAACTAGTTTACAATGACGCAAAGTGCAAATCTACCTCCAGACCCATCTCGTTGTCGTCATCATCACAAAGGTCATCCAGCTCTCCCTCGGCATCGTCATCTAGCTCTATATCCTCTGCTTCTTCATCTTCTGCTGAATCCTTGTCTGAGTCTGTCTCCCATTCATCATCATCCTCAGCATCTGATGCGTCGTCTTCATCATCCCAGCCATCAGCTTCGGCCTCCTCGTCCGGCATATTGACCATTTCTAACTCATCTGATCCAAATCTGCCCTTGTCTTCCTCTTCGTCATCAGCTTCATCCTCCTCTGCTGCATTGCCATCACTATTATCTTCGGACCATGCCATCTCTACATCCTCCGAGTCCCCTGTACTGAATAAATTGTGTGGAAGATTGTACGCTTTGCAGAGATCTTCACGAAAGAGACGAGTTGTGTCCCAGGTGCTTTGATGGCCAACTCCGAGACCGCAGTAATGGAATATCATATCACGATCCACCCATCTTGAAACCCGAGATTAATGATAATCAAGAAGAGACGAAGTCACGCACATGTCAACAGAGTACCGCTCGTAGTCGTGATCATTTTCCTCAGGCCTTTGAGCAATTGAAGGTGGTAAGAACTCCGTAGTTTGACCAAGTCTGTAGACCGGAAGTAGATGAACCGCACGAATAATATCATCTGGATCCAGGAAACCAAAGGCACCTGGGTCGTTTCCATCAACAAATCCAATGTGATGGGGATGCTTTGCTGTGAAGCCGGAACGATGGCAACTATCAAATCCATACCAACGGACCCAAGCGAAATCCACACGAAACAACTTTCGATCTTCATAGTCACCGTCAGGGTCATTGTAGCGAACATCAGCATGAAAGAGTCTAATAATTCGAGCGTACCAGTACGGATGTACTGTTTCTGCCTCCAAGTCATTAGCGAGAACAACAACATCAGAACGTGTGCGGGGATTAATGGAGTCTTGGTCGCGACGAACATCATATGTTGTATAATTGACCCTAAGAACCTTGTGGCGGAATATTCGGTCATTGTTGATGTGTAGTCGGCTTAGCTGTTCGGGGGTAATCTCGTCACCCAGATCAATTTCATGGACAAACAGTCGACGAAGAATGTGTTCCTTGAGCTTCGGGATGAAGTCCTGTAGTAAAAAGCTACCATTAGAATGTACAGAGGAAATGAAGAAGGCCTCTTACAACCACAGCAAGATCTCCTTCATTCTCGGCCAGCCATCGGTGAAGATCAAGAGGGTAGTTCCTGGACAGTGACATCTGATAATGACTTTCCGGGTCTCCTTTGGGAAGCGGGTCCTTCTCATTGGGACGTATCCTAGGAGACATCTTCTTAGACGAAGCCTTCAGATTGGATATACGCCCAGCAAGAATTCGTCGAAGTCGTCGTTGGCGGCGCTCAAGAACGGCTATTTGCTTTACATGGCCTCTCTTGTTGGTCCGCGCATAGAAAAGTTTGACTCGATGATGCTCTTGCTCACCCTAGCGAACATATGAATATTAATTACAATGGAAAACTGGTAGTTATCACTTACAATCTGAGTACTATATGAATCAGTAGTCCCGAACCTCGGAATCGTCCACTGGTAGTCGCCAAGAGCATGGTGCTTGTACGTGAAGAGGTTGAAGGCTTTGACTGACTTGTAGATCCCACCAGTGGCGGAAGCGGCTGCTGCTTTCTTCTTCGTCGTGCGTATCAGTCGACGGACACGTGCAGCCATTTCCGAAGGCGTCTCCTTCGTTCGGAAGTTTGGGCAAACCTTGGATGAGAAGAGCCGAAGTTGGCGACCAAGTATTGATGTAACTGCACGTAGAACTTGAACTGTCGAGTCCGTATGCATGCGAGCTTTTGCAAAGGCATGCCACATCGCAGATATGAATAACGTGTCCATAACAATTGAATTGTCCTTGCTATCAGGCAGGAGTCCATCGAAACAGGGAAAAGAACACTGGAAACGCAAAATTAGTCAATGTAAGACTCAAATTAGAATGAATTAGATACCTGGAGAACATCTTCGTAATCTCTTGCTGCAAACTTCTTCTGCCCTGAGACATCATTGCTGAACTTCCGGATGGTTGAACGACCAAATGTTGGTAGCGAGCGAAATCTATTCACTAGTAGGCGGTGGCAATAACAAGATTCATGATTAATGAATACATACCGTTTGTTCAATCGTTGAATAGCTCCTGGGATCTCATGGCAAATGCGAATGAGGTGAGTGAATAAAGATTTCCAGCTGCCACTCTCAGACTCATGCATCAGATCCGGTACAAGCATCTGGTAAAAGTTGAAGCCGTGTGGTAATAAAGCTGTCGAAAATGCGTTCTGCAAGGGACAGTCAGTGATATGTTTGAAACAATAAGTTAAACATTTTTCTTACCCGATTTGCTGTGTTTGATCTCTTACTAAGGACATTCTCGATTCGCTTACTGGATACTGCATATCCTCGTTCAAAGATCCATCTACGAACCATTTCGACCTCATGCTGGCACTGCTCACAATCGACACAAGCATTCCTTTGACGGTTAGAAAGGTCCCGCTTCATCCCCATATCTAAAACTTTCTCCTTAACAACAAGGCACCGGGGACAGAGACAACGCCCGAGGGATTTGATACTCGCAAGCAGAACTCTAATGTAACTCAAAGTCAATCCCTAGGGCAATAGAATGAATCTGTTTGCTTACTTTTCAGGGTAATCCGCCGAATATGTGAAAAATCGTGGGTAGATGCGACGTAGAATCCCATCTGCACACTCAATAATGATGCCATGTTCATAAGTCTCCATAAAATCCGCATCTAAGAGTAGCTCCTTTGAGGCAGGCAAACCAAATGTCTTCATGTACACATCTTGAATATTGTCCAGCAGCTGAAGAGATATGTTAGCAAGATAATACAACTAAGAAATGAACCATACGAACCACTGGAAAGTACACGAGATGATGACTTTGAAAGAACGAAGGTACAGCCCGAAAATACTTTGACATTAGCCCAATGCCAAGATACCCAGGCCAAAGTGATACCGTGCCGAAGTTCGCGAGACACGTCGAATCAGAATAAACCATCATTGGCACCACTACCGTTTCCAACGTGCATCCCAGCTCTGGGGTGATCTCATCCTCCATTTCGAGAAAGACATCAGATGTATATGCCTCGCCATACACCCGCTCTGTCCTGCCATCTGGACGTAGCCACATCTGCTTGAACCCTTTCAAATGGAAGCGGGAAAATGACTCGTCTTGAAATGCTGAGCGAACGACGTCAAGGATAGAACGGTGCCAGACATCTGGAATATCAAGAGTCGGCGCCTCCTGCTCAGAATTATGGCGAACATCTTTCTGAGGAAGATGGAGTGTAACGCGGTCATGAAACCATCCATCGGTGCCATCCATGGGTACGGAATCTGTGTCCAGTCGTTTGGCCTCTCGGTTGGCATCGAAGTTCTGCAAATCCGAGGAAGAGAAGTCCAGCGCCAGAATAACTTCTTGCACCAGACGGTTCAAGTCATTTAACGTCTTTGTTGTGGTTGAGTAGAACCAGTGCATCAGTCGGCATATGGTGGGATTCATGAACGGCGCAAACCATGGTCCAGAGTCGAGGGTTCCTGCGTCGGTGGAGAGATTAGCTGCATTTGACTCTACCGTATGCACACCATACACACTGAGTGGCGATCGCTGCTGTAGGGTATCTGGAGGTATGGCAAATGTAGGTGCATCACATAGATTTGCAATAGTCATAGCATCATCGGAGTCAAATGAAGGCAGCGTCTTGTATTGCCGATAGAGGCCAAACACGTTCGGCTCTGTTTCGATGCATCCTAGCGATTCAGGTGTAGAAGCACGAGAGGTAGCCTGAGAGTGAGTCGCTGTAACTGTTGGAGCAGCCGGTAGAGGAGGAGTTGGTGGTCTGAGTGCAGCATACTGCTGCAAGGGAGCAATACAAGCTGCAGGAAGGTAATCTTGAAAACGACGGGGAATCATGCGGTTACGCTGACTCCGTTCCAGATATTCGGATGGTGCAGGGGCTGGCTCTGGTTCAGGCAGTGGTAGAGGTGATCCAGGTTCTTCTATTTCTATATCATCGTCTACAACAGCAGTATCACTCTGGTAAACACGCAAAAATCAGTATCTAATGAAAAAGAAAGTCGAAGAACACGCACATCCACTCTTTGGCTGCTTGATGGACTCATTTTCTTTGCTCTCTTTGAACGTAGAGCCAAGCCCTGAAGACCCTGACCACTGGTCAATGACCACTTCTTGACCACTCCGACTTCTCCTAGCCTTGCTGCAATCCTACGGCCTCTTGACACGTGCTTTGTACATCTTGATTTGTGTCCGCTAATAACATGGGCTTTGTTGGCCATTCCCTTGCCACATGATTCGCATACGTAGGAGACCATGACAGCGACCGTGAAGAATACAGCAATCCAGATGGAGAGACTTCGGCAAAGCTGCATGTTTTGGAAGATGCTGGGTCAGCTATACAAAAATAATATTGTTGAAGCAATTTACCAGTTATAGAATAGCACTAGTACATGGACGTTGGGATATCAATGAGCTGGAACGTTGGAACGTCAATGTAGGAACCAAGGTGAACGGGCTGAATCCGGTAACGTGACTGGCCCTGGTCACCGTGACACCTGTGACTCGACGCGTCGTAAATTCACATGCAACACTCTTACTTCCCTTCTCTCATCTCCACCATGCCAGTCGTTCCTGCCTCCTCGTCCCGCTCCAAGCCATCCAGCAAGAATATCAAGCCATCCAGCAGGGCTACGAAGCCTTCGAGCAAAGTCATAGCCAAAGGTGTGGATATCAAGCCAGCGAGCAAAACAGCGCAAGCAAAGCCAGCTCCGACGAAGCCAAGAGCAACCGCCAATGCACGAACCCGAGCACAAGATGGACCGGTACCTTCTCGACAAGTATTAGCACCCAGAGATACGAACAAACCACGTGGACAGCGATTTCTAACGCCTCAAACGTCTGACAATGTCGAACCTGAAGATGCAGAGGATGACATCGACGAAGGATCAGAGAACGAAGAGCAAGAAAACTTCGAGGAAGGTGAAGAGAGTGCTAACGAGGCAGGATATGGGAGCCTTGAGGACGACATCCGAGATGAGAGCGAGGGTGAGGTTGGAGGAGAGGGTGACGGTGAGAGAGAGGGTGGCGAGGTTGGACAGAAACGGTGCAAGAACACTCAAGAAGGTCAGAGGAAGCAGAAATACCGCCATGGATACTCAAAGAGGTGCGTCTATCTATGAGATATATGCGCATATATCTAGCTGATTTTCGTTTCACAGACAGAATTGGGTCCTTAGCATATGCCATACAGTTGGCAAGGTCATTCCTCGTGTCGTTTCTCTCTTTACGCCAGTAGATGATATCATGTGGGCCGGTGCTAGGCACTCCAATAAAGCTCTTGCATGCGTATTCATTTTTCTCTGCTGCTTTTCGGCTACTGATCAGTCTTAGTCTTAAAATCGAAATCAAGGACCACCCATACACTACGCCAAACCAGAAGTCGTTTGCGATACTTGCTAAAATCTTGGAGCGTGATATGACAATATGAGAGGCTCTGGGATGCTTTCCTAAGAACGAGATTGGCATGAAGGCAATGATTAAAGAGGTGTGCCCTATAATCTTTCGTATGAAGTACTGACTCTTTCACTTGCGTAGTTTCGTCTTGGTATGAAGGAATCCCGCGGCACCGACACGAACAAGATTCGCTACGACATACTTACACTCTGCCTTAAAGACCCCGTCAACGATGTTATCACACCGCCAAAACCAGTGCATAAAACGGGGCAAGGATTCAACCATGTGGATACGGGCCGCCTTCTCTGTCCGCAGATCCACCTAGAGAAATTCAATAAAAGGTACGCTTCTCATTCTATTTTGACGATTGCTTATTGATTTCATCAGTGACCGCTTTCTTTATGATCTCGCAAATGGCAAGGTCAAGGTCATTGCCTCCGAATGGCCGTCATTTCTGTATGACCAAGATCTCTATGACCCAGAGGATGAAGAGATTGGGCTCTTGAAGGGATATCTACTTCTCCGCGTACGGTATTTTTTCCTACAACCTTTTATCATTGACGGATAGTATTCGCAGGTATATCTACATATCTTCTGCAGCAACGGTGACCCCACAAAGCAAGGCGGACCTAAGCGAGGCAGTATCACTAAGATACATGGGATTTCGGTGATCACTGGTCGACAGATTGCCTATGCGGCGTGCCAAGTTAGTCCTCGCTCCCATCACTGACCTGTACTGATAAGATTTCATAGGTCCACTATGCGTTATCCTCGAAGGATGGGTGGACCGAGCAAGACGGCGCTTTTGACCTCCCTCTTTTTTACAAGAGCATCGTGGATTTGTTTGAGAGTCACCCTGATGATGAGTGGGCACTGGAGACCCTCGCGTGGTGGAACGAGTAAGTTCTTCATCCCTTCTTGATTGCGACATTTAATATCTTGTGTTACCTAGACAAGTATATGGCGACCCTAACGGACGTACTGACACCGACAAACCTGATGATTCTCACCCTCCGGATAGCACAGTTGCAAGGATGGCTGCACGCCGTGACGCTCGGGCTAAAGCTCGAGCTGAAGCTGCTTCTGCCGACTTGGACGCCAAGGCTGCTGCTGCTGCCCTCGAAGACGAAAACATGCTCGAATACTGTGACGAAAATGATGACTCGGATTAGATCCCCCGTGGCTTCTTACTTGACCCTTTGTACGTTTTCCTCAGTCGCTACCGTAATCTCTTTCTGATTGATGTTCTAGAACTTACTTTGCTCCCTAACACCTACTTTCAATTGCGTAATTTTCTCCGTGGTACTTATATTGCTCATGGGACAGTTTGTACTAATACTGCTTGCTACTGTATCGAACATTATAAAATTGCTTTGTCCTGTATATGGCCATGATTGAACTAAGCGAGTCATAGAGCGAAATCATGACAAAGTCATTATAAGAAATGCCCATCCGTTGTAATATTCTTGTAAACCCCGGAACCACTGACAAATGGATATCACCTTGAGACAATGACAGGTAAGGCTATAAGCCCATATCGTCGTTGGATGGGTTTACTAACGATAATTTGATGGCATATATAACGTTTATTAAAAATGGCAGTTACGTGGGATACTGATACAACGTAGGTAATTGTTACCTGAATTTATATTATGCTGCGTTGTTTATATGGCTTTCCGAAGAGTTTTCTTGGGATATACGTGTTAGTATATAATGGGCTTTTTCTGTGGTGAGTGAGCTGAAAGTTGGCTGAAAAACTGGAAAACTGGATTGATTGGCCATCTCCACTGATACAGCTCAGGTAAATAGAAATAAACTACTCCTACCGACCTTGATGGCTCATTGTAAAAAGCAGTTGACAGTTGTAGCAACATTATCTACTAGCGCATGAGCCCGATGTCATGCCTGCAGCATGTCTAAGCATGTAATTTTGCGAAAATCAATAAATTACACTTAGGCACTGTGTAGACTTAACGAGCTCGCTGACAGTGCAAGCGGCACGAGAAGAAGCAAGGTCACTGAGTCAGGATACCCTTCTGTCAGAAAAGAAGCCATGGTGATGTGCTCGGTAACGGCGAGTGGCAAAAGACTAGTGGGTGGAAATGAGCTCCAACCAACACTAAACCTCTCTACACTCTACACTATCACCAATGTATTGAATTCGGGTGTTTCGAGTACGATAGAAGCACTCTGCAGACTCGATAACCAAGGTAGGTTGTTCAAAAGACGTTTTATTCGTTACTAGTGAGTTTTACAAGCATACTACTTGCACTAGTGGGGTGGGTAAGACACAATTGAATGAATGTGACTTGGTTTTGAGCTACTGCGCTTGCTGGGACTCCGACTGTTTGGACTATTGGCTCTCTTGGCCCTGTAATACTTCCTACAAGTGATCAACACTTGACTAGTTCGCACTCTTGGCTTACTAGTGGCACTCTTGGCCTAGAAACTGCTCCTTACAAGTGATAACACTTGACTAGTTCGCACTCTAGCTTACTAGTGGCACTCTTGGCCTAAGAATAATACTTTAACTTTGAGAAACTGCAAGAACTAACTTCAGAGCACTCTTGGCCTTTGCAGGACACAATGGTAGACTCAAAGGGACTTCAATTCACTCAATACCATAGGTAACTTAGCGACTAGTAGTCGCTTCGTTCGAGGTTAAGCACAAAAGCCTTTAATTGGGGGCACTAGATACTACTAGTCACTCGCAATCGCAGGGATGGCGTCGCCTCCCGTTGCGAGTGGCTATTCTACTACTTATATACTGTAAAGAAAGGTACAAAGCGACACAAACAGCTACACTAGTGGGGTATTTTCGGTACTGATTTCTTGGCTAGTCACAAAATACTGCGAAAAAGCACGCAATAGTCGGTCTAGAAACTGCTGCTGGACGACTAGTAAGCCACGGAGCTACGCTAGCGGTTTTAGGTCACGTTCTTGACCCAGCAACACACCACTAGTGCCGAGGATAAACAACTAGCCACGCTCCCGCATCTGTAACGCAGTTCGCCGTGATCGAAAGCGCAGTCTGGCTAGCCTCGTGCCCGATCATAACTGATCTGATCGCTCCAGATGGATCTAGATGCGAGGTTAATCCGTTGCTAATTCATCTCTAAGTCCTGCTTCGAGATTGCCACGTGACTAGTTAACCTGACTTAGGCGTTTATGCCCTGATCGGCCTGCTAGTGATGGTACTTCATGAGATCTGTGTGTTATGCTTCTTGTTGGGTGCACTCGTAGCTACCCTTGTCTACTAGTAGCCGTTATTCACCGGCTCGTAACAGTAGCCGAGGTACTAGTCACTCCGGCTTATAGACTTGATCCACTAGTGGTATCGCGCCTAAGTCCTGGCTCAACTAGTAGCTTCCTGGCTTGACTATCAGCTCAAAGCCTCTGCTATAGCCCTCTAGTTATGACTAGTTAAGGATAGATATGTGCTAGTATCATTATAAAATCGCAAAATCTAGGTGTGAACGCGTGGACCGCATATCAACGGAATTAAAAACATAGGACTTCGCCACTGCACTGTACCTCATGGGCATGCATGGCAATGAGGCCGACTAGCGAGCTCGCTTGCAATAACATCTGTTGGCACTAGGGATTCAGACTTGGTGGGACGCGCTTGTACTCGGACCGAAGCTAATTTAGATAACTACGTGTCGATAATCAATGATGCATAGACCCTGGAGATCCGGAGAAGCAATACCACGTGAGAGATAATCAAGAGAACCACCGGGCATGGTCTAGAAACAGGTACCGGCCAAAGGGATTAGCGAGCGGACTAGAATTCCGATGCGTCTCTTGGTTACCGTGTCTAGACTATGACGCTGTCACCTTCGGAACAGACCAGAGAAACAAGAATGACATGTGATCAATGATCGCGCGTTAAACAGCTATTGAGTGCTAGTCCGCGGACAGCCCCTGCTGTCGGGCAAGTGACGTCGACACCGCCTAGTCCTTTGAGACTACCAAACAGAGAGAAAGCGGCGCTCTGCCAAGAGCGCTGTGACATTTCGGACGAGGAATTATCGGCCGACACAAAAAGTATTTACTAATAACCCGTTTGTAACAATCAATCTCTCGTAGTATAAGTAGGGCAGATTTTCATGTATTAAAACAAGCTACCTACCCCCCACGTCTAGTAATAAAGTTTCAGTCTGAATCTGGATTTGTTGCGATGTGTAAGAGTTAGTAACTTCGAGCCTCGGCTATACCAGAGAGTTAGCGAGCTCACTAGAGAAATTGAAATAAGAGATACATTTTGGATACAAAACTTCGGTTTTACTTGAGAATGAACGAGGCCCGGTGTCAGTGAAGCTGCGCCGGTCTCTAGAGAGAAACCTGAGAGAAAACATCTGAGAGAAACTCTGTTCCATTTTCTGGATCAGTAGTAAGGGAGAATTGTGTTGTGCCGGCCTCTGAGTAGGCTTTGAGAAGTAGTACGAGAGAATCAGCCAGCTTGAGCTGTTCTAGCAGTTGCATGAAGTGTGACAGGTATGCGCAGTTGGACCTCACAGCACCATTGTTAGAGTGAGCGCACTGTGTGTGAGGACTCATGGGGACGTTTAGCAAAGGAATTGTGTATTGTGATTGAAGAGTGCTGAGGGCCTCTATCGTGACAAGTTTAGGACTCAGACTTAGCGAGCTAGGAAAGGAATCAAAGTTGTGCGCAGTAGAACCTAGCGGCGATTCGTATTTTAGCGAGCTCACTGAAATGAACTTGATTGTTTTGCAGATCTGCGTGTCCATGTGTATTCTCTATTGAAATATCATTTGCCTTGAGGGTTGCGTGGTTCGCCGTGCTCTCTTGTAAAAGCTTCGAGGAGATAGAGAATTTGAGATTTGCTTGACAATTGTATGCGATCGCGTTGCATTACTTAGTGAGCTCTCTAAGATAACTTGAGATATTGTCAGGGTGCAAGAAGAATTAAATTCCTTGCTCCCTTCTGCACTTATAGAGATTGTGTGTGTGTGTGTGTTTGTGGGATTGAGTAGTGGTTTAGGGTGTTGTACACGCTAGGCCGTGCTTAGTTTCATGAGTGCCCGTTACCAGCCTCATCACCATGATGGGGATTTGTTGTTCCAGCCACTCAGTGGATATGGAGGCCAGTGAAAGAGAAAACCATGGAGACTAACTCTCTGCAAGATCCCAGCATGAAGGACAATCCTATCCGCATCATGTATCCCCATGGTGAGCTAGTCGATGAGTTACCACACACCAATTTCGCTGAGCATCCGCCAAATGAACGATTCAAGCCAGATTAGGAGAGAGCACTGAATCAGAGAGCTTAATATGAGACAGTGAAGGATGTACTTTTGCTGTGGTTTGCCACACGTCTGAAAAGGAACAAAGGCTGATGTCTTCAGGGCTCATGATTGTAATTAGTACACCAGCCACAAAGTAATGAACATCCACTTGTTAGCTTCCAATATGGACTCACCCTGCGACATGGAGGACTGGGGGGTACCAGTGTCCGAGATAAGGGATTGGACATACAAGCTGCTGAGTGCAATCACAATTATGGAGGGGTTGCCACTGATAGCCACATCATAGATCGATGCCTTGGGCTTTGAGAATGTTCAGATGCTGAGGGAGAGGGCATTGGAAACTTCACTGGATGAGGGAGTTCAAACACATGCCACGAAATGAAACGATGATGTAATCAGTACTTTTAGCGTGTGATCGACGACAAGGAGAAATGCTCACCATATAAGGCAAAAAATAAACGAATTCTTCCATGTAAGGTGAAATCCTGCGGGCTATTGCCGTGATATGCGGGGGAGACCCCCGCAGACCCCCCCTGCCCTCGCTGGGCGGCCGACTCCGTCGAGGCCCCTAGCCGGGGAGGCTCGCTCAATGGAATGCTCGCAAGCTCGCATTATTTTGCGGGAGAACTCAACAAAGCTCGCTCGGCGTGCTGCCAGCTCTCATTGTCTCATGTTCTACATGCCCTTCGGGCATGATAAAGTCTTTTATCTCTTACTTTGTCATGGACTGAATAAATTATTCTATTATTACAACTGTATTGTTACAATTTCAGTAAGGCCGAAATCTAACACACTTTCTGAATGCTGGAACAGGGATGATGGTTGCCGGTGATGAAGTATTTGGAGCGAGAATGACAGGGGATATGGATGCCGCGTTGTCAAATGGGATTGATCTCATGCTGCATGGCGTTTCAGACCATTCCGGAGTGTCAGGTACAAGAACACGAGGTTTGTCAGGGACTCGCTGCGATTTACGTGGTGTTGACAGTTGTGGCCAGCTTGGCTTGTGCGATTTCACTGGCGGTGATGAAAAGTACTGTGGATTGCATGGACGACTTGGAGGATGAGGGCAAAAGTATTGCTGCAGTGCAATACTAAACTTCTCAGGTAAGGGGTATCTTGTCGCATGCAGCTCCTCAAGGCGAGTAAGGCAGTGAATCATAGTGTTATGTCTGTGAATAATTTATGTGAGTGTCCAGTCATTAATAGGCAGATAATGGAATTATAACATACACATCTTCAATTTCTAGTCTTCGTTTGAATGGCGATAACTGGAATGGCGACACAGGGGGAGGCTGGGCACATGTTGGTGTGAGATAATGATGCTCGTAGCCGTCAAGATGCTGTATAATGTCGCTTGAATTGAGTGCTGGTCCTTCATCAAAAGGCGAGCTTCGCCATTGACTGTCTTCTTCAAATTTGTGGCTCATTGTAGCTCCTTGACTGGTTTGAGATGGAAAGGTGTGATGGTCAGATGCCAATTTGAGCAATGTTGCTCAATCAATGTTGATCAATATGTTCGATCAATGTGCTATTATTACATATGTCTATCTCAGCGATTACCTCAGGCCTCCTTTCTCTTCTCCTTGATCATTGGGGAGAATTTGATTAGCTTCTTGTTTCTAGTATTGCGAGCAGGACCCAACTCGATGTCAGCTTTGTTATCTCCTTCACTACTAGTGTTAATGGATTGCTGCCTATCTGACAGTGTAGAAAGACCTAAGGGCCAGATTTAATATTCAATAGATAACGGTATGAGAAAAGAAGTATACCACTGATTGATCCTGATTCTTTATATGATGTGAGTCGATTCCACATTGTCACGGAAATATACTCGTCCAATTGACCAGAGTCCAGTAGACTTGCGTCAACATCCAACACATTCCGAAGAGCCTGGAACAGGATATCATCTGCTCGCTGGAGCTCCATGAGAGCCGTAGTCAGTTTGGCATCATGAGAGAGTTGCGTTGAATCCATTGATGGTAGTTCTGAAGTGATCAAGCTGTCGTTGGTTACTAGATGCGAGTCAGAAAAGCTACAATGATGGGTATCAGATCCGGCTGTCGCATCGATAGAGATAGAATTGTTGCCAAGCCAGGTGTCAGATTGAACAGCTGTCCCTGAAGCCACCGCAGAGAACTTGTATACGGTCGCATTCGGTACAGGGAAGTAGAGTCATAGGATGTCAGAAAGAAACGGTGTATTTTGTTGCCTTGATGAGAGCCCAGATTCTCCTTCATATGTTCTTTGCACTTTGAGTGAACAACATGCATCGGTATGTTTTGACGAAGAAGGTTGAGCGCAAGGTCACATATAGCCGGGTCAAGAGGAAGGCGTGGATCTCGGACCATCTCGGTTTGTTCCTGGCAGGCTGTAGAGTGGTCGAAGATGCCAGAGAGCTCAATAACAGCAACAATAATGCCATCTTTAGAGAAATGAATTGATAATATAATATACTGCGAGAAAACAAGAAAATGGCTCACTGTTCAGTTCATCGTGCATAGTTATGAGCCGTATATAGCTCAAGCATCCGACATTCTTCCAAGGTATTTGTCGTTTATTATCCACGCCACACTGGCATTGATACACACACTCATATCTCTTCCATCGCTTGTCTTCATCATCTGATGGTGCCTTTGATTTCGACTTCTTAGAGGCACGGAACTTGCTGTCGGTTCGAATGATGGAGTACTTGTTCTGCACGTCATGCTCGTTATGTGTAGGTATATATAGGTCAAGGTGTCCGATCAGATTCATAGCTGCCGCTGAGAACACAATCTTATAACCTGCGTTACAATAGGCCATGTGGTCCACTTACCTTGCTGTCCTCGTGTATAGTCAAATCTCCTTACATCAATTCCAAGTACCTCCACATGAGCATCAAATTCTGCAAGACTCTGGGAGGATAAGCGCAGCAGAGTTCTGGGAACGGAAGGCATGACACTATTCCTGGGCTTGTTGGGTGCAGGAACGCTCTCAAGTCCTGGAACAATGAAGTTGCTGAGGGGGTCACTAGATAGAGACAGGGAACGAGGCATCATTGTATGCTTGAAGTGCCAGAGAAAGAGGCACAGTGATCGTAGTCGCGTCGCGTCCACGGTGATGACATCACTGCCACTTTGGCGATTTTTCTTAATGACGTCACCCACTTTCAAACTATCATGCCGATTAAAATATCTAAACTATCGATCGTGTGCCGGCCCAATCATAATTCCGCCCCAAACCCAAATCTCGCGGCATGAGTTTAAATTCCCTGGATGAGAGGGAGGCAATGTTGCTTGCCTACGAAGGAGAGGCTTTGGCGAGTGAATCAAACTCAATTACAGAATTAGAGAGCTCATTGGTTGCAGAGTGGTCAGTTAGTGGTCCGAGATCGTGTTACAGCCTGGAGGAGCAAAATATCTGTCACACAGAGTCATGTGCTGCCTGTGCACCCCTTCGACTCGGAACAACGCTTGCTTGCGATCCTGAACAAGAGGCTGTACATCCCTCACAAGGCTCCAGACAATGTGCCAACCCTTGATACTCGTGAATATGACAGGTGGTTCCTACCGATGCTCCTTGGAAAACTATGGTATGACAATAAGAAGGCCTCAAAGGAGCAAAATATACACTGGCATCGCATGCACCAAGACCCATACCATGAACCTGAAGACTGGGAGAACTTCTTGCATAGCAAGGGGGGACAATGAGACCAAGAACCATCATGCCAGTTGCGATGAACCAACCAATAATGTATACAACAATACAGCATCAGTCAGCCCATCAGGGTTGACGATGACAATGCCAAGCCAGTCGTACCCTCTACTTCAGCCTCACCATTGGCACAGGATGCATCTGGTACCATCTCCAACATCAGAGTCTTCAAATCTTGTCTTGCCTGCAGGATATGATGGCTCATTTGGTCCTCGACCGATGGGCTTGCTCTGATAGCTGTCTACCAATGTTAGTGGAAGATTCTAGAGAGTGGCATCTGACAGTAAGGTGGAAGGCATAGCTACTATTTATTCAGTTCTTGCAATAATAATAATAATAGTGTCGAACCGACCATTGATATCATTAGGTCCTAGGATAATCTCAAATCATCGGTAGGTATGGGGGACCTCACTCCAAGAGCAGTCTTTTCTATTGTCGGCAGCAGCGGGCATCATTGGAGATTGTCCTTGGCATGAGAATTACTGGCAGTGAGCCCCATTGTCATAGTAGAAGGAAGGAAAGAAAGAAGTGAGATGATTGTATGCCGTTATGGTCATGGTCACAGTCTTCCTTCATCCCAACCATGAGGTTGCTTTGGTTTCGGTGGTGGTGACGAGGATTACCCCTGCCACCGCACTGTTTACTAATGGTGTGCTGTGATGCTGTGGTTCTTGTCGCTTGTGTTTCATTTCTGTTGCCCTGCCCTGCCTGCTGTTTTGTCTTTGGCCTCCGCTGCTGCACGCTCACCATTTCTTGCAAACGGTCAGCTTCAATGATGAGCCTCCAGGCTCTGTACGCTCAGAATTTGTGGATTTTATACACTAATTGCCGCCCCTGTCCACCCAACGGACTTTCAGTAAACCAAAGATTACACACAAGCTCATACTACTTTCATGCTACAGCAACCACTCCTCATGCGCTTTGTTATCCATCCCATCTCGTTACGCATCACAATTGCCGCATTCCATCATGGCGAGGCACCTTCGATCGTAAATCATCTCAAAACGGAATTGCCGCATCGCTTCCCATTGGCACAGTGACGTGCCAATCAATCACTTAATGAAATGACGTGATTGCCGTGGCCACTCATCCATCCAAGATATTTTGAGCACATGGCAACTACAGACCACGTTTTACTAAGGCTGTTACTTCACCAAGACTTCGAATCGACATAGACCCAAGCATGCACCTCAGTACAAAAGCCATACCGCACCAGTCCGCAGCTAAATAGCACGCAACGATCCGTTCATCGCTCCATAAAACCATACAGTTGTCATCCATACACAGCAACGTCGACAAGTTGCTGTTACTTTCGAAGTTGAGAGACCATATGTTGGCCACGAAATCTACTAAGCCACGGCCTTACAGCCTGACTAAGTCGCGCATACTTACTCTATTTATAAATCTGTACTTGTAGTATAAAAACTAGCTAGAAAACGTCGTTTAGCTTCAGCTTACAGTCAGCTTACCTCGAGCATAGATCAGCTTACCCCTACACATCGAGTTTACACCACATCGAGACTATTCTACCACGTTTATTACCGTTCCACAGCAATATACCGTTTACCCCAGCATATCCTCGATTGCGCGACAACTCTTAAGCTCACCAGAGTTATTCCATGGTTTTTAAACTGTGAAGAGTCGTTTGACACTCGCTCTTCGCTCTTGACACTATTGGTGCATGCTCATATTGTGCCAATACGTGATTGCCGTGCCATACCTCGACCACGTTTATCTTTTATCGGCTGTTATCGTTTCAACTTCACCAGCATAGGATCGTTTTATCGTTTTCACTTTCACCATCGTATTGTTGCCCACTTGGGTAGTCTCAGAGCAGACTTAGGATCGTTTTCGCACCAGTATAGGACCAGTTTCAGCATAGTTTTTGTATAGGACAGTCCCCCGAGTGGACTTGAAGGTTAGTTTTGACATAGGATAGGATCGCTTCAGCACAAGACCAGTTTTCGACATCGACATCAGTATTTCCGTATCATTTAGGACCAGTACCCCACCATCGCCAGTATATTTCTGTTCTCGCTCTCAGTATCATCGCCCATTTCCGCATTTCCACATTTATTCTCGACACCGTGCCCTCAGTACTTCGTTTCACGTTTTCTCTCGACACATCCAGCTTAGAGATATTCACGATTGCCAGGTATTTGACAGGTACCTGCAGATGACCCGGCATCCGTATCCAGCAGGTGAGCATCCGCGGATGTCACAACATCCGCCGGATACGGATGTCACACGGTTGGTGGGTATGGCTCTGGACGTGACAGGTACCCATGACAGGTACCTGTGCAGCAACCGGAGTACTCTCTCATCCCACGACCTTGCCCTTCCACGGATCTTCCTAGTGTCCAGTAATGGCTCTCTCAGTCATTTCACCTCAGTCCTTGGTCCTAGAGCTCAACTCTTAACTCCCACATGTCCACAGACCATATTTCTTGCTCATAAGCTCAGATCAATATCTTGTCACGACGATTTCTCCTTTGGTTTTTACCCATTTTTCTCGTGGTCGGAAGCATTCGAAAGCCCTGGCATATGGCTTTAAACCGACCCCCTACTCGGTAAAATTGGCCACATAGTTGCGGAGTTATAAAGGGATCATTGTTTTGGCAAAGGATGGAGAGCATATTCAAGCTATCTTGGGTTCGGATTGGTGCTTCCCTACATGCCTGGTACCGTCTGAAAGCTCTATTTTGATACATTCTGACCTCCCATTAGTGTCCCTTATCCATTACCATCTCATGGTGCTGCTCTCTTATCATTACCATCACTGTCCGACTTAGCCATCATTTTGTTTGGCCCATATCTTAGTTGTTTTTTGACTGTTTCCCCCGATTGTTAGAGCGTTCGAAAGCCCTTCTCAATGCCTTTCAGACGACCCCAGCATGCCCCCATTCCGTTTCTCCTTGCTCCGTCAGTGTCACCATAATTATAGGTCAGTCTCTCTCCTCATATTTTGTTTGGCTCATATCTTAGTTGCTTTTTGACCGTTTCCCTTGATTGTTGGAGCGTTTGAAAGCCCTCTTCGAAGCCTTTCAGATGACCCCAGCACGACCCCATTCCGTTTCTCCTTGCTTCGTCAGTGTCACCATAGTCATAGGTCAGTCTCTCCTCCTCCTCCTCCTCCTCATTCACCTTGTAGGGCTTGATGCAAGGTAACTTAGTTGATTATATATTAGTTACATACACAGTGTAGTTTATTTAGTAAGAATTGGATGAGTATTATACAGGTACCTGCGCAAATACCTGCAGGTACCTGTATGTATCCGGGTAGGTGCAGGTACCTGCCACGGATGTGGGTACCTGCAGCACGGGTCAGATCATCCATGGCACGGATGTTGCCACGGATGATGGGTATGGACTTTTGGCCACGGGTACCTGTGCTCACGGATGCGGATGTAACCGGGTACGCAATCATGAAGATCTCTAATCCAGCTGCCATTACACGTTTTCTCATCGATTCCCCGCTCTCAAACACAGTTTCACGTGTCTATTTCCGTTCTCTTCACTCGCTTCGCTAGGATTGCCGTCTAGAGACGTTTTCTAGTCTCTTCTCACGTTCTCGCTTATGGATTCGTGGTATTCACATCATACCCATTTCCGTCCCCTCTCGTTTCAAGAGATCCCTACCGGCTTACAGCCAAAGCTTCTAGTACTCGACTACCAAGCGGTACTACTTCGCTGACTGAAAAGTCGCAGTGTATACTTGCGTATAGAGGAATTGATTGACTGCACAGAGGTGCCCCGAACCCACTCGCACACACGATCACCTTGATTGCCGTGTTACCACGTTAATTGCCCAATCTCGTTCCTGAGTTGGTGTTGCCGTTGCCATGGAAGTCTAGGCTCATCAACGCTCAGAATTCATGGATTTATCCATTCATCACCCAATATCTTCAAAACGACTCCATTTTAGTCCCCACATACTCCATATTACTGGCAATTCTCAATAATACTGCAGATTTTCGCATTATATGCCACACACACACAGATACAATCCTAAAACCATGACATCCATACTCCCTCAATGCTCCATATCCATCCCATCTCATTACGCATCATAATTGCCGTGTTCCATTACGGTAAGGCACCTTCAATCGCAAATCATCTCAAAATGGAATTGCCGCATCACTTCCCATCAGCACAGTAACGCACCAATCAATCACTTAATGAAATGACGTGATTGCCGGGGCCACTCATCCATCCACGATATTTTGAGCACATGGCCACTACAGACCGCGTTTTACTAAGGCTGTTACTTCGCCAAGACTTGGAGAAGACGTAGACCCAAGTGTACACCTCAGTACAAAAGGCATACCCCACCAGTCCACAGCTAAACAGCACCTCGCGATCCGTTCATCGCTCAAGAAAGCCATATGGTTTCCGTCCATACACAGCAACGTCAATGAGTTGCTGTTACTTTAGAAGTCAAGATACCATATGTTTACTACGGCTTTTACAAAGCCAAGGACTTACAGCCTTACTAAGGCTTAGATTTGTATTCTATTTATAAAATCGGACTTGTAGTATAAAAACTAGCTAGAAAACGTCGTTTAGCCTCAGTGAATGGATCACAGTTCTTGCGCAGTTGACCAGTTCCGGTATTAACAGTCAGCCACGGTTCACTCCAAGTTTCTATTGCCACTTGCTTTCTCTTAACGTTGACGAGGCTGGTAACAGGCACTCGTGAAACTAAGTGCGGCCTAGCGTGAACAACACTCTAAACCACTACTCAATCCCACTAACACACACACACACACCAATCTCAATAAGTGCGGAAGGGAGCAAGGAATTTAATTCTACTTGCACCCTGACAGTATCTCAAAATATCTTAGAGAGCTCGCTAAGTAATGCAATGCGATTGCGTACAATTGTCAAGCAAATCTCAATTTCTCGGTTTCCTCGGAGCTTTTACAAGAGAGCACGGCGAACCACGCAACCCTCAAGGCAAATGATATTTCAATAGAAAATACACACGGACACGCAGATCTGCAAAACGATCAAGTTCGTTCAGTGAGCTCGTTAAGATACGAATCGCCGCTAGGTTCTACTGCGCACAACTTTGATTCCTTTCCTAGCTCGCTAAGTCTGAGTCCTAAACTCGTCGCGATAGAGGCCCTCAGCACTCTTCAATCACAATACACAATTCCTTTACTAAACGTCCCCATGAGTCCTCACACACAGTGCGCTCGCTCTAACAACGGTGCCACGAGGTCCAACTGCGCACACCTGTCACACTTCGTGCAACTGCTAGAACAGCTCAAGCTGGCTGATTCTCTCGTACTACTCCTCAAGACCTACTCAGAGGCCGGCACAACACAATTCTCGTCTTACTACTGAACCAGAAAATGGAACAGAGTTTCTCTCAGATGTTTTCTCTCAGGTTTCTCTCTAGAGACCGGCACAGCTTCACTGACACCGGGTCTCGTTCGTCCTCAAGTAAAACCGAAGTTTCGTATCCAAAGTCTCTCTTATTTCAATTTCTCTAGTGAGCTCGCTAACTCTCTGGTATAGCCGAGACTCGAAGTTACTAACTCTTACGCGTCGCAACAAGTCCAGATTCACTGAAAACTTTATTACTAGACGTGGGGGGTAGGTAGCTTGTTTTAATACATGAAAATCTGCCCTACTTATACTACGAGAGATTGATTGTTACAAACGGGTTATTAGTAAATACTTTTTGTGTCGGCCGATAATTCCTCGTCCGAAATGTCACAGCGCTCTTGGCAGAGCGCCGCTTTCTCTCTGTTTGGTAGTCTCAAAGGACTAGGTGGCGTCGACGTCGCTCGCCTGACAGCAGGGGCTGTCCGCGGACTAGCACTCAATAGCTGTTTAACGCGCGATCATTGATCACATGTCATTCTTGTTTCTCTGTTCTGTTCCGAAGGTGACAGCGTCATAGTCTAGACCCGGTAACCAAGAGACGCATCGGAATTCTAGTCCGCTCGCTAATCCCTTTGGCCGGTGCCTGTTTCTAGACCATGCCTGGTGGTTCTCTTAATTATCTCTCACGTGGTATCGCTTCTCCGGATCTCCAGGGTCTATGCGTCATTGATTATCGACGCGTAGTTATCTAAATTAGCTTCGGTCCGAGTACAAGCGCATCCCACCAAGTCTGAATCCCTAGTGCCAATGGATGTTATTGCAAGCGAGCTCGCTAGTCGGCCTCATTGCCGTGCATGCCTGTGAGGTACAGTGCAGCGGCGAAGTCCTATGTCTTTAATTCCGTGGCTTCTTTTCTGACAGAAGGGTATCCTGACTCAGTGACCTTGCTTCTTCTTGTGCCGCTTGCACTGTCAGCGAGCTCGTTAAGTCTACACAGTGCCTAAGTGTAATTTATTGATTTTCGCAAAATTACACGCTTAGACACGCTGCAGGCATGACACCGTGACAATGTGGAATCGACTCACATCATATAAAGAATCAGGATCAATCAGTGGTATACTTCTTTTCTCATACCGTTATCTATTGAATATTAAATCTGGCCCTTAGGTCTTTCTACACTGTCAGATAGGCAGCAATCCATTAACACTAGTAGTGAAGGAGATAACAAAGCTGACATCGAGTTGGGTCCTGCTCGCAATACTAGAAACAAGAAGCTAATCAAATTCTCCCCAATGATCAAGGAGAAGAGAAAGGAGGCCTGAGGTAATCGCTGAGATAGACATATGTAATAATAGCACATTGATCGAACATATTGATCAACATTGATTGAGCAACATTGCTCAAATTGGCATCTGACCATCACACCTTTCCATCTCAAACCAGTCAAGGAGCTACAATGAGCCACAAATTTGAAGAAGACAGTCAATGGCGAAGCTCGCCTTTTGATGAAGGACCAGCACTCAATTCAAGCGACATTATACAGCATCTTGACGGCTACGAGCATCATTATCTCACACCAACATGTGCCCAGCCTCCCCCTGTGTCGCCATTCCAGTTATCGCCATTCAAACGAAGACTAGAAATTGAAGATGTGTATGTTATAATTCCATTATCTGCCTATTAATGACTGGACACTCACATAAATTATTCACAGACATAACACTATGATTCACTGCCTTACTCGCCTTGAGGAGCTGCATGCGACAAGATACCCCTTACCTGAGAAGTTTAGTATTGCACTGCAGCAATACTTTTGCCCTCATCCTCCAAGTCGTCCATGCAATCCACAGTACTTTTCATCACCGCCAGTGAAATCGCACAAGCCAAGCTGGCCACAACTGTCAACACCACGTAAATCGCAGCGAGTCCCTGACAAACCTCGTGTTCTTGTACCTGACACTCCGGAATGGTCTGAAACGCCATGCAGCATGAGATCAATCCCATTTGACAACGCGGCATCCATATCCCCTGTCATTCTCGCTCCAAATACTTCATCACCGGCAACCATCATCCCTGTTCCAGCATTCAGAAAGTGTGTTAGATTTCGGCCTTACTGAAATTGTAACAATACAGTTGTAATAATAGAATAATTTATTCAGTCCATGACAAAGTAAGAGATAAAAGACTTTATCATGCCCGAAGGGCATGTAGAACATGAGACAATGAGAGCTGGCAGCACGCCGAGCGAGCTTTGTCGAGTTCTCCCACAAAATAATGCGAGCTTGCGAGCATTCCATTGAGCGAGCCTCCCCGGCTAGGGGCCTCGACGGAGTCGGCCGCCCAGCGAGGGCAGGGGGGGTCTGCGGGGGTCTCCCCCGCATATCACGGCAATAGCCCGCAGGATTTCACCTTACATGGAAGAATTCGTTTATTTTTTGCCTTATATGGTGAGCATTTCTCCTTGTCGTCGATCACACGCTAAAAGTACTGATTACATCATCGTTTCATTTCGCGGCGTGTGTTTGAACTCCGCCCGGAGGACACTTATGACGCTCCGACGAGCCTCCCACCAAAGACAGGTTTAAGTGCAGTACAGAGAGCTCTTGGATGCCCAGATCTTGAAGAACATCGTCGTCGTGAAGTTGGGTGAACCGGAGGGGAGAGAAAATGAATTGGTGCCGGACGCGTGAAAGTTCTGGGACTAGAGGGCGTTCGCGACGTCGCTGATTGTGTCCACAGGGGAAACACCTTGAATATGATGGATTAATCACAGACAACTACTCAGTTCTTAGCTTTACTCACGAAGAAAAACAGGTTTAGGGAATGGCCCCAGAACTGTTATATAAATCCATCGGCGGCGTTGCTGGCTAGGCGCTTGCACCACGCTCTCACCGTGAGGGCTCAGGCCCAGGTTCGAAGATCGACGGACTGGAAGCTGGGTATAAAAATTTCGTAGCCGGTATCGAAGCACTAGTTAGGTCCATTGTCATTTGAGAACATATGAACGGGAAAGACTGCGAACTCACCGATGAAGAAAATAATCATTAAGTGTACCTCACTTAGAATAGCTCCTATCGAAGACATCACACAAAGAGACAGCATCAGCTGCATCGCACGACAGCAAAAATAAGAGTATACAGCTGCAGAGAGTGCGAAGTAGGAGCCTGCCGGAAGGACCAGATAGTGCAGTGTCTGCCTATCAAATGCCTGACGAAGACCGCGTTTTCAACAGGCCATCCATCCATGGAATCGTTGGCGTCGGACATATAGTAGCCTCTGAAACGTGTTTGAACGCGTCAAGGGACGCGCGCGATCGCAACACTGACCACCGATGTCAGCATCACGTTGGGGCATCCTGAGATCGATGTTGGATCAATGGGGCCGTCGCCAGAGTCCAATGGGAGTTAGGGCCGACGGTAACGCTCGAGTTCGGGCGCCTTGAATTATGGCTACAATGCTGTGATAGCAGCGTTGCAATCGGGCTGTACGTGGTTGCAAGCGCCACAAGTGCAGAAAAGGATTATATTTCGGTTGCAATTGGATGATATAATATATGATTATGATATTGATTGTCAGCCGAATATCGGCACTGATAAGATATGCCAAGTATGGTAACGATTGCAATCGTTGGGGGATTTTGCTGATGCCCGATGGCCATGAATAATCCAGTTCCTCTCGTGATTACTACCTGTTTCTGCTGCATTGCCCTTCCGGAGAATGGTCATTTTCTACAGCATTGAGAATCAAGGAACAGCCCTTTTCTCCCTACAGACTGACATCGTGTTGACCGGCAATAACGTACTGATCCGTCTCTTTTGCTTCTTACTCACGGGCTTTTTTACGCTGGAGAGAATGCAAAGTGCAAAACTGCTGGTTGTACGACGACAATATTGCCGTCAGCTCTGAAAGAAAAAACTCGGTACGTCGTTGTGCAATCTCCATCTCTTACCCTTACTTCAGTTCTGGGCACAATACCTTTCGTCAAAATACCTGATTCCCGCTGGGAAGGCCTATATCCACACTTGATGTCCGCGGAGGCCTCGACGGGGACACAATGAATACATATGGATCAGCTTGAGATACAACGACGCGTCTGCCAGGACCTTGTATCTTCCAAGCCTCGATATATACGCTCGTAATTCCCCGGGTGATGTATCGGAAGCAAAGAGCAATGACTGAGCCATTGTTGAGGCGACGCCGGTGCGCTACTCGTTCAATCATTGTTTATGGCCAGTCTTGATGCGTTTATCCAGGTATCGAGACAAATTTTCTTTAATCTGGATAAATTGTCTTCCTGGAAGAACATGAATGGCTGTACAACCTATCTCGAGTGCTCACCAGTCGGATAAGCGTGTTCTAATGCATCTGGCACTCTGCCTAACTCGTTGACGGTGCGTGAGGAGGTATAATATCATTGCAAGCAGACCTAACACGTCGTCCAGGTGCTCTGCTCGAATAATCCCTGATGTGGGACTGGATTCAATGAGAGTACTCTTATCGGTGCGAGTTGAACCCGCTTCATTGCAAAACTGGTGCGTGTAAGCTTTGACTTGGTCAGTCATCCAACGGCAACTAATTATCCTAACACAGATGGTAATGTTGGTACAGGATCCACTCACGGAGAATAATCATTTTAAGAAGCATTAGGATTTTTACCTGGCTTGCTTATCTTGCGCTCGACCGACTGTTTGTAGTCCATAGTTGATCAAATTGGAATCCCGTGTTACTTCATACAACACTATCATCTACAGAATTTGATGTCCCGACGATGTGTGCGTAACAATCGTGTGCACTGGCAGCTGACGCAGCTCCCTCCACTCGTACCTCTGTACTCTCCTCACTAGCCTCCAAGCCCTCTTCTATGTCCGGTCTTACGGGTGAAGATGTGTCCTGCCCAGATCCAACGTTCATTTGGCTGTCATTCTGCGAACTTGAATCATTTCTGAATCGAAGTGACGACCTCGGGGTGCTTTCGTTCCAGGAATCGTCTGGGCGTGCATGCCCTGCTGCAACGCGGCCGACTAGCATTGTTGGCATTATTCCCTAGCAGAGTTGTTTTAGTCGTCATAGGGAACAAGGACAAAAAAGATTGAATATACTTACTCTCATTGCAATCGCCATGTTTTCGATGTAATTTGCGGCTATCTCATTACGAGCTTCGAACACCAGCAGGACGACTATCATCGCAGAATAGAGAGCTGCAGATTCAACAAGCATCTCAATTACTCTCTGATATACATGTATCCTGCCAGCTGCGCCACCCACTCGCAGGATGCGATAGATAATGAGAATCGTGCACCATAGCAAAGTAGCCATTACGAGCGAAGAGTATAGCACGGCCCAGTTAACTGCGTTCTCGAGGTACATGGCTTGGGGTAGCACGAGAGGTCCGAAAGCGTCGTAATAAGCTACGATCCCTCTGCTGACTGTGTGCATGGTACTAATAAGCCATAAATCATCGGGTTTATGAATTCAAAAGCGTGCCTGTTGCCAAGGTAGTACAAGCAATCGGAATGAGCACAATACGCCATGACCGACCCCAGACAATCCAACAGCGCCATATCTAGGAATCCATAAGTAAGGACTCACACACAAAAGGTACTAAATCCCATGCCAAGGCAGCATCAGCAAGAACTGTGCTCAGAATTGCAGTGACCTCCCCAGTCAATATGACTGGAATGGGATTATTGATAAAGTTGAATGTCTC
The DNA here is from genome assembly GCA_902506015.1 of Armillaria ostoyae. NCBI lineage: Eukaryota > Fungi > Basidiomycota > Agaricomycetes > Agaricales > Physalacriaceae > Armillaria > Armillaria ostoyae. The sequence continues at coordinate 4,986,669 of LR732082.1, forward strand.
CCAAACGGATTTCCATGCAAGGGTGGTAAAAGTTGCGATACACCCGACCCATCCGCGATAAAGGTTGAAAGCTGTCAGAAGGTACAAAAGCAGGATAATAGCAACCGGAAAATGCGGCCGTCTATGATTCTCGCAGTTATTCCTTGAAGCTAGACACATCGGTCACAAAGATGTACTTCAAAAGAAGCAAAGAGCACAGACCAACAGCCAACAACGTGACGGCTACTACTCCGGTGTATATCCCTTCAAGCATTGGTTACTGAAATCAATCCATCAGTGTGTGACAGTATATTTGCTTACCATAGAGTAATGCACTAAGTATTGTATCGTTTAAATTCGCGTCCAGACTCACGAAAATATCTTTGATCTGGCTGTCAGTTAGCTCAGGCATAACAATGCCGGGATATGTTCCAGCGGTCATGATGGTGACTCCAAAGACAAGTGAAGGAAGGATATTAAATCTTGGTGCCAAGATATCAGCTCGTTATATAGTAGAGCACAAAATAAAATTCATGATAACGCAAGGTACGATCAAGGCTTTGTGTATTTACTATTGGGCGAGGAAGCGACAATAACATCCTGTTCTGATATTTGAGATGCGGATTGAGATATCAATCTTCGATGAGCATAGGCGAGCAATGAAAACTTCAAGATGGAAGCAAGTACCCCATCTGTTTTATGATGATCATGCGAGAAAGTCTATTGAAGTCCAACTCTGCGTACACGAGATTTTGTTCCGCCTTCCCGAGGGTTCTGGGGGTTCAAGTCGACGGATTGCTGTCCACCTTATCACGAAGACTACGCAAAGCAACGGCGGCAAAGCCGAAAGCGAAAGGCAGGAAGACCAGGCTGAAGAAGCGGTATGTGTGTTCAAAGATCTTGAATCAGTGCGAAGTCACCAGCGGATGATAGATTTCATGAACATCGAGAATCAGGCTGTGTTCCAGAAACACAGGAATGAACATCTTGCCGTTATAGCAAGGAGACGGCTGCAAGGATACCAATTTAAACGAACCAAAAATAGTTGAGCCGTGCTGATTCTCCCACACTTCAAAGAGTAGCGGCAAAAATTCCTGACGAGATGAAAGGAACCGTCATCAGTCAGGAGGAGTGATTGAACGATGCATTGAGCACAATGCCGGTTTGATCCAAGAACGTAGACGACTTGAAGAAGGTTGCTCGGCACGCACGGACCGTAATTGATGTCTTCTCGATTTGGACATGAACGCCATTTTGTTCGTGATTCCTATGTTGTGGCGGCTCATGTCATTTTGATTGCACGGCTCTCATGGAATAGAGGTAGAAGATAATGAGAAATGCTATGCGAAAAAACCTTGTGAAAAACCTCAGATCGCAGCGACGAAGTCATTGGAACCATCGCAATGTAACAGGCCATGAGTTTGCCCTCAACATTGGGGGCAGAAATAAGAGCATAAATGTTGATTACGTGGGATGGCAGGCCCACGACGCTCCGCCCAACTGAGGTCCTCAAATCACAAATTTCTGAGGATGCAAAGGCTACCCCTCCATAGATCTACGAACAAGTCTCAGGCTGTACGGGAACTGGAGACGCGCCACTCGTTACAAGCGGTAAAAGCACCAAAAGAAACGTCTAATTGTGCCAGTAAGCATTACATCAAGAAATGCCATTTTTGCATGCGCAGCGCTCGACCATGACCTTTCTCCTAGGTTGTGACATATCCTTCAGATGCGCATCGAAATGATCTACAGGATTTTAAGCGCCCACCTTGATCCATTACGGTCCACACATGAAACGAGGTTGATGCTGCGCCACAAGATTAGACGCTCAGTCCATGGCGGAAGTTTATTGTCCCAGCCACTCGGTGGATACGGGGGCCAGCGAAAGAGAAAACCATAAAGACTAACTCTCTGCGAAATCCCAATATGAAGGACAATCCTATCCGCGTCATGTATCCCCGTGGCGAGCTAGTCGAGGAATTACTGCACGCCAGTTTCGCTGAACATCCACCAAATGAACGTTCGAGCCAGACTAGGAGTGCGTGCTCAATCAGAGAGCTTAATATGAGACAGAGAAGGCGTACTTTTGCTGTGGTTTGCGATACGTCCGAAAAGAAAACAAAGGCTGATGTACTTCAGGGCTCGTGATTTGTAATTAGTACACCAGCCACAAAGCAATGAACACCCACTTGTTAACTTCCAATATGGACTCGCCCCGCGACATGGAGGACTGGGAGGTACCGGTGTCCGAAATCAGGGATTGGACATATACCCTGGCGAGTACGACCGTGTGTTCGAAGGGGTCGCCACTGATAGCCACATTGCAGATCGACCTACCTGGCTTAGGAAATGTAACGGCTTTTAGGAATAGAGCTATGAAAATCCCGCTGAATGAGAGGGAGTTGATGATGCTGGCCTACGAGGGAGAGGTTTTGATGAGTGAATCGAACTGAATTACAGAATTGGAGAGCTCATTGGGAACAGAACAATCATGTAGCGGTCACCGAACGCGTAACAGCCTGGAGGAGTGCCATTACTGTCGCACGGAGCCATGCGCCGCCTGTGCACCCCTTCGACTCCGAGCAACGCTTGCTCGCGATCCTGAACAACATGCCGTATATCCCTCCCAACGTCCCAGACGACGCTCCGACCCTCGATGCTCATGATTATGACCGATGGTTCCTATTAACCCTCCTCGGAAAGCCGCGATACGACGATAAGAAGGCGTCGAAGGAACGGAATATCCGTTGGCATCGTATGCGCCAAGACCCACACCACGAACCCGAAGACTGGGCGGACTTCATACGCAGGAAGAGGGACGACGAAGCCCAGCACCATCGCGCCAGTCGCGATGAACCGAACAATGTCATATACGACCATATGTCACCGGTCGGCCCATCGGGGTTGACAACGACGATGCCAAGCCAGTCGAATCCACCGCCTCAGTCCCACCACCGGCACCAGGCATACGAAGCAACCTCTCCGACATTGCAGCCTCCGACTTTTGCCTTCGCTGCTGGATACTCGGACTGGTTTGTTCCTCCAAGCTGATGGGCACGCCTGTCCAAGATGCACGATAGTAAGATATCTGCTGAGGATGCCTTGGGGGTGCTAGTGACGGTCATGGCTATTATTTTCTTCAGTTCCTTGCAATGATGATAACGGTGTCGAACCGACCTTTGATATCGCTAGAACCATGATAAGCTCAAATCATCGGTAGGTATCGGGTCCTCGCTCCAAGAGTAGCCTTTTCCATCGTCGGCAGGGGCGGGCGTCGTCGATAACGCTTGTTGAGGTCGTTCTCGGCGTGGTAAGAATTACTCGCAGTGATTTCCGTCGTTGTGGTGGAAGGAAGAGAAGAAGTGAGACGACTGTATGCCGTCACGGTCACGGCCTTCCTCCGTCCCGACGTCCATGGAAGATCCAATTCCTCTCGACATTACTCCCTTTCTCCGCTGCGCCCCGTTCCAGAATAACATGGACGCCTTCTACGATGTCAAGGAGCAAGAAAAAGTACGTTTCCTGCTTGCAATGTGCTCTCAAATTGTAGACTAACGGGAACATTATGCAGATTCTGCTCTGTTGCGTCTTCTCCGCTGGCTTTTTTCTTGCTGGGGAGAGTGAACAGCGTATATATACTGACTGGGCATCGAAGACACCAACGTTGAGGCGCCGGGTCGTGACTGGGTGCGTCGTCGTGCAGTTTCCTTCTCTTATCCTCTATTAAAGCTTCTTCAGGTCTTGGCATGACAATGCTTTTGTCGAACTATGACAGCTACCTGCAGGCTAGGGCACTGCAGACTCAATGATCACCACAGAGGCGTCGAAGGGCCTAGCAAGGGACCAAGCTCGGTATATATGGAGCAGCCCCAGATAAGACCTCGACCAGGATCTCGCATCGCCTCAGTCTCAGTATATGCGCCTGTGATTCCCTGCGGGATGTACCGAACCCTAAGGAGAAGTCGAAGAATGAAGTAGAGATCATCGTTGAGGCGACTTCCCGGTGCGTTATCATTTCATTCAGATTCTTTATAACAAGTCTTGATGTATCATCCAGGTTTCGGGACGGCGTCTCTAGTTTGGACGAGTTAACCTCCTAGAATAACGCAATCTACAATGAGCGATTGTTCAAACCACCTCCGATGCTCGCCAGCCGGATACGCGTGTGCCAATGCACCAAGTTTTCTGCAGAACTCGCCGTCTCTAGTGTGTGAGTAGGTATAATATCATCACAAGCAGACCTGACATCTCGTCCGGATTATCGTGCTGCGTACTTATATGCACTCAAATACAAACTGGAACGCATATATGATACCGTGCCCTGAATATACGCTGTGAAACTTTGATCTCAGCGTTTCCAGCAGGCATACATTATTGACGACCGCAGTTATAATTTTTAGTGCAAGTATATATGCTAGGGTTTCCCCGGACCGTCGTACTGATAACTTGGCCAGAAGCGGAAGCAAGGAACTACGCCGCTAATGTCAATGAATCGCCTCGAAACCTCGCTGGCCGCTCTATGCGTGACTCTTTCAGGCTTCAGCGGAGGGCGTATGAATGGGTATTGCTCAGCAGCCGATTGGGTGGGTATGGAGTTTTTCCCCTGTCGCATTGCTGAGGGTCAAAGCTAAGACTTGAAATCGTCCTTACAGGTGGCCCGTGGGCCTCGGCGATCGTTCAGATCTTGACTCTCTGATTCAGACCGTAAAGCAAGCAATAAAGACGTTGGACATCGTGCACTGTGCTGCTGAGCTAGTCATTTCCGCTGCTCGCATTAACAACACTGTGAGTCCAAGTTGAAGACTGGCACGCATTTGCTCGACGAATCACTGATGCAGGACTGTGGATTCAATGAAAGTACCCTTCTCTGTACGATTTTGATCCCATTTCATTGCAGAACTGGTGCATGTAAGCTTTGACTTGGTCAGTCATCCAACGGCAACTAATTATCCTAACACAGATGATCGTGTCGGCACAGGTTCCATTCACGGAGAATGATCATTTTAAGAAGCGTTGGGATTTTTACCTAGCTTGCTTATCTTGCGCTGGACCGACTGTTTGTAGTCCGTAGCTGATTATCTATTAAATTAGAATCCCATGTTGCTTTATACGACACTATAATCAACAGAACTCGATGTCCCGACGACGTGTGCGTAACAATCATATGCACTAACAGTTGACACAGCTCCCTCCACTCGTACCTCTGTACTGACCTCCAAACCCTCTTCCAAGTCCGGTCTTATGCGCGACGATGTGACCTGTCCAGATCCAACACTCCTTTGGCTGTCATTCTGTGAACTCGACTGATTTCCGAATCGAAGTGACGACCTCGGTGTGCTTTCGCTCCAGGAATCGTCTGGGCGTGCATGTCCTGCTGCTACGCGGCCGACTAGCATTGTCGGCATTATTCCCTAGCGGAGACGTTTTAGTCATGACACGGAAAAAAGACAAAGCAGGTTGGACAAACTTACTCTCATTGCAACCGCAATCATTTCGACATAAATTCCGGCCACTTCATTACGAGCTTCTAACACCAGCAAAACAACTATCACAGCAGAGTAGAGAGATGCAGATTCTACGAGCATCTCTATCACTCTCTGGTATACATGCATCCTTCCAGCAGCGGCACCCACTCTCCAAATACGATAAATGATGAGAATCGTGCACCATAGCAAGGTGACCAACACGAGCGATGAGTATAGCACGGACCAGCTGACAATATTCTCGAGGAAGAGGGCTCGGGGTGACACGTTAGGTCCGAAAGCAGTGTAATAGGCTACGATCGCTCTGCTGGCTAGGTTAGTGCTGATAAGTTGCAAATCATTGGATTGATGAATTCAAAGACGCGCCTGTTGCCAAGATAGTACAAGCAATCGGAACAAGCACAATGCGCCATGACCGACCCCAGACAATCCAACAGCGCCACATCTAAAAAATCATGAGCAAGGACTCTGCAAAAACGAATATGGAACCCCTTGCCAAAGTAGCATCAGCAAGAAGCGTGCTCAGAATTGCGTCTATCCCGTCAGTACATACGATCGGAGTGCTAAGATTACTGTATGTGAATGCCACCCAAAAGCTTTCCCCATTAGTGATAAAATTAAGGATGCCTTCTGCCCATTCGTTGTAAAGGTTGAACCCCGATAGAAGATACAAAACGAGGATGACAACGACAAGAAAATGCGACCTTCTATCATTCTGGTAGTTCTTCCTTGAAGCTAGACACCCGGTCAAAGAGATGTACATCAAAAAAAGTGAAGAGCACAGACCAACAGCCCACAAGGTGACGGCTACTACTCCGGTGTATATCCCTTCAAAAAATTGACTGACTGAAATCCGGTGTGTGCATGTAAATCCTCTTACCATATAGTAATGCTGTAAGCATAGCCCCGTTTAACTCTGTATCCAGGGCAACATAAATTTCTTTGATCTCGCTGTCGGTTAGCTCTGGCGTAGGAGTCCCGAGATGTTGTCTAGCAGTCATGATGATGACTCCAAAGACAAGTGAAGGAAAAATATTACGTTTTGTTGCCGAGACACCAGGTCGTTATATAGTAGAGCACGAGATAAAATCCGTGATGACCGCGAGTACAGCCAAGGCATCGCGTATTTACTATTGGACGGGGTAGTGATGATAGCGGCCGGTTCTGATATCTGATAAATTGAGATGTGGAATGAGATATCAATGTTCGATGGGCATAGGCGTTGAAAACTTCAAGATGGAAGCAAGTAACCTATCTGTTTGATGATGATCATGCGGGAAAGTCCATTGAATTCCATCTGATGCGCATACACGAAATTTTGTTCTGCCTTCCCGAAGGTTCTGGGGGTTTAAGTCGACGGTCTTCTGGCCACCTTGCAATGAAGACTATACAAACAACGGAAGCAAAACCGAGAACGAAAGGCAGGAAGACCACGCCGAAGAGTATTCGAAGACCTTGAACCAGTGCCAAGTCACCAGCGGATGATGGATTTTACGAACATCGAGAAGCAGGCTGTGTTCCAGAAACACAGGAATGAACATCTTGCCGTTATCAAGGAGACGGCAGGATAATAATTTACACGAACCTAAATTAGTTGAGCCGTGCTGATTTTCCCACACTTCGAAGAGTAGTGGCAAAATTTCCTGATGAGATGAAAGGAACCCTCGTCTGTCAGGAGGAGTGAATTGAACGATGCATCGAGCACAATGCCGGTTTGATCCAAGAATGCAGACGACTCGAAGATCGCTCGGCACGTACGGACCGTAATTGATGTCTTCTCTATATGGACATGAACACTATTTTGTTCGTGATTCCTGTGTTGTGGCAGCGTGTACCATCTTGATCGTTGCGTAAGTCTCTGGCGGAGTAGAGAGGACAATGACTAATGGTATGTTTTCATTATGAATGCAGGCTAAATACGGGGAGGGATTGACGGATACCGTGGCAAAACAGTGTCAACGTAACCTGCAAAAGCTCACATAATATCAACATCACCTGTTGGCCTCTGGATTATAAGCCGTATCATGTCGAAACCTGTGGAAGTGGCTTGCACGGGCAGTGAGAAAGAGGCGGGCACGATACGAAAATCGTGTGAAAACCTCAGATCGCAGCGCCTGCAAGTCGTTGGAACCATCACAATATAACAGGCCATAAAGTTTGCCCTCAACATCGCGGCGAGAATAAGAGCACAAACGTTGACCACGCGGGATGGCAGGCCGACGATTCTTCGCCACCTGAGGACGCAAAGGCTACCCCGCAATAGATCTACAAACAGGTGTCAGACTGTACGGGAACTGGAGATGCGGCACTCGTAACACGTAGTGAAAGTAGCAAAGAAACGTCTAATTGTGCCAGTAAGTATTACATCAAGAATTGCCATTTGGCGTGCACAGTACTGGTCCTTGACCTTTCTGCGAGTCATATTGAGACTGCAAATGGAAAGCCTAGGTTTCTAATAGTAACAGATATCAATCGAAATAATCCAAAAATTATTTTGACCGCCACCTCGGTCCATGGCGATCAACGTGTGAGTCGAGGTTGATGCTACGCCACAGGGTTAAACGCTCGGTCCGTGGCGGGGTTTTTTTGTCTCAGCCACTTGGTGAAATACGGGGCCAGCGAAAGAGAAAACCATGAAGACTAACTCTCTGCGAAATCCCAATATGAAGGACAATCCTATCCGTGTCATGTGTCCCCGTGGTAAGCTAGTCGAGGAATTACTGCACGCCAATTTCGCTGAATATCCACCAAATGAACGTTCGAGCCAGACTGGGAGTGCGCGCTCAATCAGAGTGCTTGATATGAGACAGATAAGGACGTACTGTTGCTGCGGTTTGCCATACGTCCGAAGGGAAAACAAAGGCTCATGTCTTCAGCTCGTGATTTGTAATTAGTACACCAGCCACAAAGCATTGAACACCCACTTGTTAGCTTCTAATATGGACTCGCTCTGCGACATGGAGGACTGGGAGGTACCGGTGTTCGAGATACGAGATTACACCTACAAGCTGGTGAGTACGATCGCAATTACGGAGGGGTCATAGCCACATCGTAGATCGACACCATGGGCATTGAAAACGTTCGGATGCTGAGGGAGAGGGCTTTGGAAACTTCGCTGAATGGGCGGGATGAGATGCTGCGGGTCTACAAGGGAGAAGTTTTGGTGAGTGCATTGAACTCGAATACAAAATTTGAGAGCTCACTGGGAACAGAACAATCATGTAGCGGTCACCAAACGCGTAACAGCCTGGAGAAGCGAAATATCTGTCGCACAGAGCCATGCGCTGTCTGTACACCCCGCCAACTCTGTACAGCGCTTGCTGGCGATCCTGAACGCCAGGCCATATATCGCTCCCGATGTCCCAGACGATGCGCCGACCCTCGATAGTCGCGAATATGACCGGTGGTTTCTATTACATAACCCTCCTCGGAACACCACGCTATGACGGTAAGAAGGAAACGAAGGAACGAAACGTACCCTGGCATTACATGCGCCAAGACCCGCGCCACGAACCCAAAGACTGGGCGGACTTCCTGCGTAGCAAGAGGGACGACGAGACCCAGCACCATGGCGCCAGTCGCGATGAACCAACCAATAACACGTACGTCAATATGTCACCGGTCGGCCCATCGGGGTTGACGACGACGATGCGAAGCCAGTCGTACCCTCTGCCTCAACTTCACCACCAGCTCCAGCGATACCAAGTGGCCTCTCCCACGCGACCTCCTTCATTTCTTGCCTCGAGGACTGGATACCAAACAAGCTGGTTCGAACCTCCACGCTGAAAGGTTTGCTCAGATGGCCGCATACGGACAGCAGAGGAAGATTAGGCGAGCGGCATCCAGTGGCGAAGCAGAACTCGTAGCTATTGATTTTTTTAGTTCCTTGCAATAATGATGACAGTGTTGAGTCAACCTTTGATATCACTAGGACCATGAGAAAGATAATCTCAAATCATTGGTAGGTGCTCCAAGAGCAGCCTTTTCCATCGTCGGCAGCGGCGAGCCTGGGAGGTATCACTTGTTGAGGTCGTTCTCGGCGTGGCAAGAAGTACTGGCAGTGATTTCCGTCGTTGTGGTGGGAAGAAGAGAAGAACTGAGACGACTGCCATATGCGTCACAGTCACGGCCTTCCTTCGTCCCGACATCCATGTATTATTATAGTCTTATTCCTCTCGACATGACTATCTTTTTCTGCTCCGCTGCCCTTCCACGAGAGCTTGGACACTGTCGACGGCGCCGAGGAGAAAGTAATGGTAGGTTTGCTTCTACACAGCAGTGTCGCTTTGTTGTTGACTGGCAGGAATCACCTCTAGACTCATATTTTGCTTCTTCTCTACTCATTCTTTTTACCTTGCCGAGAATTTGATGTGCGTATATGCTGTCTTTCGTGCATGTCTATTATTGCCTGTTAAAGCCTTCTCTAGGTCTCCATACAATGCTTTTGCTCACATTGTGTCCGAAATCTGACAGCTCAGTGAAGCGTACTACTCTCTGGGCTCGACGATGGCTACGAAGGCGTCAACTGGTCTAGCAAGGAATCAAGCTTCGGTAGTTTCAAGCTTAGTACATGCGAGTCATTAGCCCAATATACAACAGCACCGCTCCCAGGATTTCCCATGTTCTCATCGTCGATATATGCGCTCGTAGTCCACTCTGTGATGTCCTGGACCCAAAGAGCAAAATCCGAGGATTGAAAATTTGACCATCGTTGATGTGACTTCAGTCTTCCCGGTGCGTTGTTCGTTCCATCATTCTTTGAAGCCAGTATTGACTCATTTTTCCAGGCCTCAACACGGCATCTCCTGTCCGAATGAGTCAACATCTTGACAAAATAAATCGGTGGTGGACAGCCATGCAGACGCAATTACAGCCTTACAATACCTCCGGTATTCTCACCAGCCGTGCGGGCGTACACTAATGAATTTGATATTCAGCGGAATGCGTTGTTGACAGTCCATGGGCAACATACTGGCGTCATGTTGGCCGAAAAGAACATGCTAATTGTTCTCGATCCGTCTCCTTTACTTCTTCTTTCCGAGTTTTTTCGCGCTGGTGAAAATTCGAATCGTAAACATGCTGGTTGGGTGACGACGATATTTCCCTCAGCCTGCAAATAAAAAAACTTGGTGCGTTGTTGTACAATTTCCCTCTCTTATCATTCTTAAAGTCTTCTTCGGTTATCGGCGCAGCGTCTTTCGTCGACTATGACAGATACCCGCTGGGCAGGCTGCGAGGGCATCAACGGGGCTGGAAATGACGGATCAGCCTGAGATACAACAGCGCGTCTCCCAGGTCCTTTTTATCTTCCAGACCTCGATATAGGCGCTCGTAATTCCCTGCATGATGTATTGGAAGCAAAGGGCAAAGGCTGAGCTATCGTTGAGGTGACTTGTGCATTATTCGTTCAATCATTTGTTCATAGCCAGTCTTGATGCATTTATCCAGGTATCGAGACACTTTCTCCAGTCTGGATGAACTGACCTCCTGAAAGAACAGAATCGACGATGAGCGGCTGTTCAAACCACCTGCTCAACAGCCGGATACGTGCATCCTAATGTACCTGGCATTCCGCCCAGCTCACTTCTAGTGCATGAGTGCACGAGGAGGTATAATATCCTCGCAAAGCAGACCTATCATCTCGTACAGCAATTTATTGTGCTCCGCAACGATGATGCAAGAATAGATTCAATGGAAGTGCTCTTTTTGGTATGGTTTGATCTCGTTTCATCGCAGAACTGGTGCATGTAAGCTTTTACTTGGTCAGTTGTCTGACAGGAACTGATTATTGTAACTCAGATGTTCATGTGCGCACAAGTTCCACCTATGAAGAACAATCGCGTCAAGAAGTGCCGGGGGTCCTGCCCGGTTTGTCTTGTGCTCGACAAACCGTTTGTAGTCCGTAACCGACTGTTTATCAAATTAAAATCCCGTGTTATTTTATACAAAACTATAATCTACAGAATTTGATGTCCTGGAGATGAGTGCCGCACAATCATGTGCAGTGAAAGTTGGCGCAGCCCCCTCCGCTCGTACCCCTGTAATGTCCTCCAAACCATCTTCCAAGTCCATTCTTAAGGGTGAAAATGTGTCCCACTCAGATCCAACACTCACTGTTTGAGTATCAGTGTGCGAACTTGAATGATTTCCAAATCGAAGTGACGACCTTGTAGTGCTTTCGCTCCAGGAATCATCTGGACGTGCATGTCCTGCTGCAACGCGGCCGACTAGAACTGTTGGCATTATTCCCTAGCAGAGACAGGTATGACACGGAAAAAGACAAAATAGGTTGGACGTACTTACTCTCATCGCAGTCGCAAACTCTTGGATGTACTTCCCGGCTATCTCATTACGAACTTCAAACACCAACAAAACAACTATCACAGCAGAGTAGAGAGATGCAGATTCTACAAGCATCTCTATCACTCTCTGATATACACGCACCCTTCCAGCATCCCCACCCATTTTCCAAATACGATAGATGATGAGAATGGTGCACCATAGCAAGGTGGCCAATATGAGCAAGGAGTATAGCACGGACCAGCTGATGATTTTCTCGAGGAAGAGGGCTTGGGGTGGCTCGTTGGGTCTGAAAGCAGTGTAATAGGCTATGATCCCTCTGCTGGCTAGATTTATATTAGCGCTGATAAGTTGAAAGTCATTCAGTTTGTGAATTCAAAGACATGCCTGTTGCTAATGAGGTGCAAGCAATCGGGATGAGCACAACACGCCACGACCGACCCCAGACAATCCAACAGCGCCATATCTAGGTATCCATAAGCTAGCTCACGCAAAAACAAATATTAAATTTCATGCCAAAGTAGCATCAGCAAGAACCGTGCTCAGAATTGCGACGATTCCTATAGTCAATAGCATTGAAGGGCTGGGAATAGAATTGTATGCCATCCAAAAGCTTTCCTCATCAGTGATAAAAGCCAAGTTAACATCCGCCCATTCGCAGTAGAGGCCGACAGTGGCAAGGGGGTTGCAGATTTTTAAAAAATGATATCGGGTCGATATTATTTTTAAGGCCTCCCTTGGGCGACCGACCGACTGATGTGGGAATAACATACCCGATATGGTATGTTATTTCAGGGTCCTACCGGTTATACATGCCACAGCCACCGGCAACTTTGGTCACCGAGCCGAGAAATGTCGTCATCATTGCCGAAGACCAGCTTGCTGCAACCTCAGAGGCCTCCGTTGGGCTCCCAAGCATCAAAAGCCGTCATTTTGAAGTACTACAGTACAACAATATGTCTATTTATGCTCAGGGATCCCTCCATGCCTCACAATGAGGAGTTGGCAAATTTATTTTTAAGGGCTCCTGGAGCCGACCGACTGTCCGACCCGATGTGCCGGAACAACGGTCCGCAACCCCCTTGGACAGTGGCCACAATATACAAAAGCAGGATGGTGAAAACAAGAAAATGCGGCCTCCTGTAATCCTGGCAGTTATTCCTTGAAGCTAGACACACCATTCAGAGATGCGCATCAAAAGAAGAGAAGAGCACAGACCAACAGCCCACAAGGTGACGGCCACCACTCTGGTGTATAATCCTACAAAAAATGGTTGGCTGAAATTCTTTTATGAGTTTAGTGTCTCTTACCATGTAAGAATGCATTAAGCATTATACTGTTGAATACAGCATCCAGATTAACAAAAATTGCTTCAATCTCGCTGTCAGTTAGCTCCGGTGTAGCAGTCCTGGGATGTGTTATAGTGGCCATGATGGTGATTCCGAAGAGCAGTGAAGGAAAGATATGGAGTCTCGTTTCCGAGCCACTGACTCACTATAAAGTAGAGCAAGAGATCAAATTCGTGATGGTCATGTAGGGTGCTGTGTGTAGCTAGGCTGTCATCTATTCACACTATTGGACAAGGAGGCGACAAATCGCAAAAATGACCTGTTTTGATATTTGCTATGCAGATTGGGAGATTACTCAATGAGTATAGGTAATCAATGAGAAATATCAAAATGGAAGTAAGAACATCATTTGTTTCATGATGATCATATGAAAAAGCCCAGTGGAATTGAACTGGAGCATGTACACAGTGAGACCTTGAAATATTGGGCTGGTGGCTCGACACTGAATGGCGATTTCTTTGGTCACCTTGTAACGATGATTAGGCAATAATCTCTGACGAAAGGCAGGGAGACTATGCTGAACAGGTGGTATTTGAAGACCTTGAGAATACTGCACCAGTGCCAAGTCGCCAGCGGATGATGGTTTGCAGGAACGTTGAGAAGCGTTCCGTAAAGATACGAACAAACATCTTGCTGTGAAAGCAAGGAGAGAGCTGTGAGGATAATAATCAAAACAGACCGGATCCAGTTGAGGATGAAGCCTCGAGTGCTGGTTTGATCTAAGAACGAAGATGGCTCGGAGATGCATGGACCGCAGTTGATATCTTCTCGATTTGGACATGAACGCTATTTTTATTCGCGACTCGCTGGATCGTATTCCATGCTATCCTTTATATTTTAAGCCTTCAAGTTGGAGTAGCTCCTTCATTGTGTTGTCCAGATTAACGTATACACTTTCAGGCAATGCGTGATCTTTGATGCCTATGATGCCTTCAAGGGGCGTCACTTATGCGGCTCATAGACTGTCTACTTGAGTAGGAAGGCGCGTACCCCGGTCTGGTGGAAATATCCTTTGACCCAGTAATACCAAGGGAGTATCTGATTCAGGGTCAAGAAGGATAAGGCTATGCCATTTTTATCTGCCATTCCAGCCATAGATAGATGGATCAGAAGTTAAAAGGCTCGGTATTATGTCTGGTCGGCGATACCTGATACCACATTAGACCTTGTTATAATATACTGTCATTCTCTATGAATATTCTGGTATGCTCTATACCATCCTTCTTCTCGCAGGTTGCGGCTACCTGTCTAAATTCTTACAGGCACTCGTCTGAATCTGGAAAAAGGCTATGACTCGAACCCAGGTCCACAAGAAGCATCAGTACTCTATCAAATGCGGTGTAGGTCATCCAACAATTGTTTCAGGATGTGATACTTGATACCGCAATATGAAGAAGGTTCTGGGCGATCTTTGAGCGCACCAATGAGGAAGTTGTTCACGTGGAAATCGGGAATACGCGCGTCTCTGACGAAAGGGCCTAGTACCATTCTACGGTTGCAGGAATACAACTGAGTAAATATGGCAAAGGTCTTTCCAGTAGTCATACTGAACTCTGAGTGAATGAAAACATAAACTGGATGTTGCTTCATGAATGTTCTAGCACGTAAAGATTGACAAAGTATCTGATCATCGACCCAGTCAACATCACAGGTCGTGACGTTGGTGATCTCCTTGAAGAGAATACAGGACGGTACTGTTCCACTGCTTTTCTGAGGGTATAGACTAGAAGAAAAGTAAGTCTTTCGTCAATAAAAGGTCGCATAGAACACGCTTCAAATGCATACCTCGGCAAGGTACATTTTGCAAGCAAGGATTGTTGTAGGATGATTGGGAAAGGCAGCTAAACCTGCACATGGGCTGTTCGAAGCGGCTCAGACTAGAAGAGGAGGCCATTGATAACCCTCTGAAGAAATCTTGGTATAAATATTCACGTCAGATATATCCATGGCAAGCAATGGAGGAAATACTTCGCGTGCATACAAACTCCGCCGTACAAGCACCAAGGGATCATTCACGCCAGACTAAGAGAGAGCGCTCAATCTCAACATTTGATATAAGGCGAAGAAGGACATACTTTGCTATGGTTTACCAGACATCCGAAAACAAAACAAAGGCTGCCTCAGGGCTCGTGATTTGTAATTACGACGACCACAAAGTAACAAACACCTACTTGTCACCTTCCAATATAACCTCGCCTCGCGAAATGGAGGACTGGGAGGTACCAGTGTCCGAGATCCGCGATTGGACCTACACCCTGGTGAGTACGATCACGTATACCAAGGGGTCGCCACTGATCGCCATATCGCAGATCGACCTCTTTGGCTATGGAAATTCCACTCAATGAGAGGGGTGTACTGTTGTTGGCCTGTGAAGGAGAGGTTTTGGTGAGTATATCGAACTCGATTACAGAATTTTGAGAACTCATTGGTGGCAGAGAAATCATGCGGCCGTCAGCGATCGGGTTACAGAATAGAGCAACAACGTCGCTGTCGTACCGAGCCACGCGCCGCCTATCCATCCATTCGATTCGCACCGCCGTGTATTTTCATTCCTGAATGACAAGCCATATACCCCTGGCAAGCCCCCAGACGACGCGCCGACCCTCGATGCTCATGAATACAATAGGTGGTTCCTGTTAACGCTCCTCAGAAAGCTGTGTTACGACAATAGGAAGGCATCAGAGGAGCGGAAGATACTCTGGCATCTCGTGCACCATGACCCGTACACTGAACCCTACGACTGGGAAGACTTCATGCGCAGCAAGAGGGACAACAGGACCCAGCGTCATCGCACCAGTTGCAATGAACTGACCAATCACATATACAGCAATACGGCATCGGTCAGCCCACCAGGGTTGATGACGACGACGCCAAACCAGTCATACCCTCCCTCCGCCTCAGCCTCACTACTGGTATGGGATGCACTCAGTAGCATCTCCAACGTTGTTGCAGCCTCCGCTTCTCATCCTGGATGCTGGATATCCCGGCGTGCTTGCTCCACGCTGAAAGCATACAAGAGATGTCGACATATTTGCCTACCGACAGTAGAGGAAGATCCAGGCAACTGACATCCAATGATGAAGCAGAGTTCGTAGCTATGATTTTATTCAGTTTCTTGTAGTAATGCTAATGGTGCCGGACCGACCTTTTGATAGGACGACAAGCAAGAAAATCTCAAATCATTGGTGTGTATCAGGACCTCGCTCCAAGAGCAGCCTTTTCCATCGTCGGCAGCGGCAGACCTCGTAGGTAACGCTTGTTGAGGTCGCTCTCAGCGTGATAAGAATTACTGGCAGCAATTTCCGTTGTCATGGTGGAAGGAAGAAGAGCAAGAAGTGAGACAGCTGTATGACATCACGTCGGCCTTCCTTCTGATGGCATCATTGCCGCCTCTTTTTCGCATTGCCCTTCCAGAGTTTAGAGTTTAGAAAACTGGTATGCGGTCCCAATAAGGAACACCGGGGTTCTGTGCCGCCACAAAACGTGTCACAGACCACAGCAACATCGTGCCGCTGTGATATCCACCAGGTGCGAACTGGGAACATCTCACGGGTTTAATGCTGCTACAGGGGCAAAGGGGAACGAATCAATTGAATGTATTGAATTTATTGAGGCTCTCAGTAACTAGTCTACAGCAGTATTCATGCCCAAATCAAAAATTGTGTACCCATACAATTAGAGCGGAGTGTACCATAGTGATAGAGGAGGCACATACATGGGCATAGCCCTGAATAACTCCAATACAAGATGTACGTATTGTGCTAATCGAGAGTCCAATATTGGCAATTGTAACAAGCATGCTAAGCGGTCCTTGTCATCTAGGCGGTCCCATGTGTCAGCGAGCATGGGGCATGCAGCGTAGGTGTCGGCGAGAAAGCGACCATGCAGCTCAGCCAATCCTGGAGCAATGGTACAATGGAGGAGGGCATGAATCTCATCCTCTACGGCAATCTTGCAGAAACGGCACAGTCGCCACTCACGTGAAATTCTAGGGCGATAGCGTTCTGACCAACGCAAGACTTCAACGGTGAGGACATGAGAAGACAGGAAAAGACATGTGAGAGCTTTACGATGTGCCGGAATCAAAACGGAGAGGTAAGCACGCCGAGCTAAAGTCTTCCGTCGGGGCTGCAGACCGTGGATTCCTGGGATATACCTCATAGAGAGTCGGAGGATGGCTCCCTTAACCTTTGAATTGATCTCCTCATTGATACCATCCAAGCAGGCACCCTCGACAGCAATGATCAATTTGGTGACTGTAGGTTCCGAAAGGGCATCATAATCAATATGAAGGGTGGGAGCCAGCCGAGCCAGGACTCGCTGGATGTCTCCGAACCAGGAGGGGAGATGACTACGTCGTAATGCCATTGATTGTTGCAAAGCGAGATACGCGTAGTGATCTTCAGGCAAGCTTAGAAGATATCGAAGATATCGCAGAGCCAGGATCAGATGCCGATAATACAGTGGAACGATGCCTACGAGTGTTCTAAGTCAGAGAGTGACACAGATAACTATACATTAAAATCCAAACCTGTCTCAGCATGAGCAAACGCCAGCACCGTCTTGGAGTGCACTCCGAGAAGGTGACAAAGAAAAGCACTGGAGGTGTGACGAAGTTCCTCTGAGACAGCAAGATCGACGTCAAGGACAATCTCACAACCAGCAATGAGGTGTGGATCGACCTTTGCCATATACAGTGATAAGCCTTCTTTCACAGGGAGCGATCCTACCCAATTCTCAACGCGAGAAAAGATAATGTCCTTCGTTACCCTGGCCTGAGAAGCCTTCACCTTATAATGTTTGTCGTACATATAAGGACAAGATGAGTTGAAGCGAATCCCAACGAACTTGTACTCCATGACATAGGAGAGTGGTTCACCGGCTACAGTAAGTGAAGGGATCGCTTCTGGTAACAGGGCAGGGGATGTCCACAGATGGGTTTTTGGCATGGAAATCTTCATAAAGTTAAGTCGGCACCATCGATCGAGATGATCGACTGCGTGTTGCAACCCTTCAGGCGAAAATGACATGAGTGCGACATCATCAGCATGTTCTACATGGGAGATATGCACCCCATTCCAGACAACGTCATCAGGGTGGTCGGGAATGACAAAGTCAGAGAAATAGATGTTCCATAGGGTTGGTGATAAGGAATCTCCAGCAAGAACACCCAACACAGAGGTGAATATGTCAGAACAGGAATCACCGACTTTGACAACATATTCCATTTCTCTGTACATGTGACGGATCCAGTCAAAGATAGGGCCACCCACCCCAAGCCGTCGCATCTTGAGCCATAGGGTGGAGAGGTCCGTAGAAGGGAATGCATTTTCCAGGTCAACAAATGCAACATAGAGAATATGACCCTGTACATGTGCCTGGTCTACTGCAGTGCAGAGAATGAAGGAGTTGTTATGAGTTCGATTTCCATGATGGAAGCCATTCTGTGAGGGGGGGAGAATGTTTGCGTCTTTCATCCATTCATTGAAACGAAAGTCAATGATGAGAGTAAGCAGCTTCAACAAGCATGACTGTAAACCAATGACTCGGTAGTTTTCAGGCACACTGAGATCCCTATCTGCTTTAGGGACAGTGGCAAGCAGAGTCAGTAACCAAGCATGTGGAATTTCATTGTGTTCGAGGCAATAGTTAAAGAAAAGCACAAGGTCATCTGTCAGGATGGTGAGTACGTCTCGCTGGCTCACTTCATTGACACCAGCAGCAGCATTGGCACCATTCACACGCATACGATCCTTACCCTGGTCGACATCCTTGGTCTGAAGGGATCGAGAGAACGATCGTAATGGAGTGTTATCCTGTGTTCGGTCAGGGAGAGAAGCAGCGAGCAGATCAGACATCTGTTTGAGTACAGGATCAATGTGATGAGAAGAGGCATCAGGATTCATGCGTTTACGAAATGTGTCTCCGAAGTCCTCGAGGGGTATTGACGGAATATCAGAATGAGGATCAGTCCACTTTCGTACTAGTTTCCACATGTGAGCACCAGAGGCACAGTTAACAAGCTGTTGTAAATTTGACCACATACGCTCTTGAACTTTCGATCTCCCACGATGGGACTCAGAGTCCGAGTCGGTGTCAGTAGGTAGAGGAATGTCTACAGGAGACGGTTTCCCCACCTGTGCTGTATCCCTTGTCGAGGTTAAATCTGATGTCACTTTATCAGAAGGTGTTCCTGATTCTTTCAGGGAGGTAAGGTCATCTTCCGCACAAGAAGGAGGAGCACAGTCAACAAGGCCAAGGAAGATACCATGTGTCGCGTTATGCTCACAAACAACATCTCGTGCAAGCTGACATGCATATGCAGCTTGAGAAGTAGGAGCCGATTTCTCGGAGGGTATACGGAAGTGAATCGGGCAGATGCGGTTGGCGATTGTGGTCACAAGAATGGAAAAAAGATCACTGTCTTTTGCAACGGAGCCATGGAGGGTAAGCTGGGCCGCATGGAGGCAGATATCTTCGATTAGTGACTTGGAAGGAACATAAAGGACAAGAGGTGATAAGGGAGGTGCATGGCTGATAGCCAAGGAAATACCTGGGACATCCATGAGCAAGTTTGAACACACATAAGATATCCAAAAACCTGAAAGGAAATACCTGCCAAGAGTGCGTGGCGATGATTCTGTCAACCAGGAGGATAAGCGCTCATATTTCGCATTGATCCGACCTGCCATATGATACTGGTGGCTGCACTACCTTGAACCTCGGTAGCGTCCACCCAAACTGATACAGGGTGGGGAGCCGCCGGATTATAAGTGTTTCCATAAAGAGGGATCACAGCGTCTGGACATGCATCTACTCCCGAACCGACAATGTCTATAAGCATTTGATCAATGGCTGATGTCAGTGAGGACAAGGCATCTCTGAGATCATTGCGTGTATGTGGAGGTGGTGGTGGTGGCAGCGGGTCTGGCATTGTACAACATGTTTCCAACCGAAGGGATATTCGAGCATGATCTGACCAGTCAAGATGGGGCGGGTGGACATGGACAGCTTGGACACAGTCAAGAGAAGGGGGGGACAATAAGAGGTAGTCAACCACCGAATTTCCTCGCTTTTGGAAAGATGTCATAGCGGAAGAAGAGTGAGCAAAGGAAGAGACGCTATGGGTAGCTGGTCGGAGGATGGATAGACCATTTATCGGAATGAGCTTGTAGTCCGCACAAAATTGCAAGAGACGGCAACCACGAGTATTGACTTTTTCATCCTCTGAGTTACGGTAGAGGACACAGCCAGGTAGAGGATGAGACGAGGGCCATGATGGCAGTAATCTTCCTATCCTTGAGTTGCAATCACCGCCAACAGCGACATCAAAGTCTACATGAGAGTTACAGAAAGCTGCGGCTCTCCGAATGTCATCAATCACACTTTCGGACTAGAACGGGGAACCATCTGGTGGTAGGTAGACATTAAGGATGAACAGGCCAGGGAGACGGACAAGGAGCACACAGTCAGTAGAAAACTCCTTGACAACCGTTACAGGAAATTTCTTCCTTATTAAAGTGATCAATCCACCCCAGGCTCGGTGCTAGTGTTGTGAAAGGCCGGGCTGGGCCGGGCTTGAGCAGGCTCAGGCTCAGTAAATTCACGAGCCCGAGCCTTGAGCCCAAGCCCTACAAGGCTCAGGCTGGGCTCAGGCTCAAGCCCAGGCTTATGACTGTAAATATGTTTCTGCTCATTGGTAGTGATTAGATGTTAGTATTCACTAGGATATAGCTTTACAAGTCTGATGTACTATCTATTGAGCCATGCCAATTATCTATGAAGCTATTGTTGCTCCATTGGTCTTGTCATCGCAGTGAAAACATGTAGTGATGACATCATGACCGCTCTCGATCAACCAATACTTGCATGTAGTCAAGTTTTATCACTGAGGTATAGTAAATGCAACTATAGAGTAATATTGAGTGATGCTACATTCCTAGGAAAGGATATTAAGAACAAATATTCACTGCCTATCAAGCCCAAGGCTTCAGCCTAGGGCTCAAGGCTTTCCTTAAGCAAAGCCTCAGCCCGAGCCTTGAGCAAGCCTTACTAGCAGGCCGGGCTTTTCAGGGCTGGGCTAGGCTGGGCTGGGCCGGGCTTGAGGCTTGAAGCCTGGCCTTTCACAACACTACTCGGCGCCCGGTCTTGGTACACTGAGCAGGTTTTGAGAAGCAGATGAAGTCCTTGGGAATCTTAATAGTGCGTTCCTCTCCTTTTCGAAGCCAAGTTTCTTGTAAGAGTAGGACATCGACGTCATCGAACATAGGTGAAAGAGACAGCTCTTCAAGTTTAATAGCAACATGTCCATGTATATTCCACGATGATAAAGTCAAGATACTAAGTCACATGAGGTAAAAGAATATGAATAAATGTCCAAAGTATATTAAGAAGTACTCCTACCCCGAGGCAAATTGGCTGCTCCCTTGAGCGGACCAACTGGGAGGCGCAGTACCACAAATGTCATCAATAGTGGGGCCATTGTCAGCATTGAGGAGATCAGCGCCCATATGAGTGAATCTTTCCTCGGTTTGAACAGCGGCCATCAAACGTGCAGCATGCTCAGCCAGTTTGAAAGTCACATTAAGACCATCATAGCCGATTCGTCTATAAACGGTAGCGTCACGGAGCTGCAGACCGACATGTTGCAATAAGGTGTGAGTGGTAGACTTCACATTAGCCGTGCCATAGGTGACATTGGTGAGGTGGATGGTACGTAACTGACGTGAAGGAGGTCCAGCCGCTGAGGGTAAAGTGTGGGCAGAACTCGCTGGCACCTGCCAATTCTGTTGGATAGCGTGTGGCTGGGAAAACAATACTCCCGGTGCATACGTGGCAGGGGGAGGCATCGACGGTGGTGCATAAGAACCTTGGGGGAAGGAAGCCATAGGCTGAGAAGCATAAGTGCTGGTCGGCAGAGGAACTGGCACCGCAGATGGTGCAGCCATCATCGGGGAAGCAGGGATGAGAGGTGGAATGGGAACTGAAGGCGCCATCGAGGGAGCTATGGCACCAGTGACTTGGTTCGTACTCACCGGATGTTGTTGAATCACTGCCGGAGACGTAGTGGTCACAGCAGCTGCTGGGTGAGACGATGGACTTGTTGCAATACGGTCTGTTATAGCATTCATCACCGTCTGAAACGAAGCGAACCGACCATCGGTAGAATTTGTAAGAGCGTCTACTTTCACTCCAAGTGCCGTAACCTGCTCCGTAGAATGTGTAAGAGCGTCTACTTTTGCACCGAGTGCCGTGACATGCTCCATGGTGATGGGTGGTTGAGCGTGAGCAGTGATGACGTCACCAATGTAGGCTCGTGTGTCAGTGACTTGGGTATGAAGAGCTTCCTCCCTTTGCATAGCGTCCTTGTCACGATTAACCATCACATCCTTGAGCTCTAAGATCGCCACAGCAATACGCAGCTGGTTCAGGTTGAGGCGCGCCATTGTATCTGTAAGTTGTTCCCCAGGAAGGGCAGGCATCATACCAACAACACCGCCGCATACCGCAGTAGGGTCAAGGGCAGAAGCAGAAGTACTGGCGCCAGGAGAATCTGTTGGTGGGGGAGGGACACCTTTTCCCTTTGCTGAAGCAGGTGCCTTGGGCTTGTTCGTGGAGCCAGGCTTCTGTTTAGAAGTAGCGGCATCCTTATTTCTTGCGCTAACACGGGTGGGAACAGCGATCCTTGACTGTTTCTTAGCAGCTGCGCCACTGGTAGAAGGAGGAAGTGGTGATGCTGGGTGTGTTACTAGCACAAATATAGTTATAGGCATGAGAGCAAAGTGGAGTAGACATCAGCAAGCGGACACACCAGGATCGCCCATTCTAACGTCACCCTGTACAGAGTCGCCTATGCTCTCCAAAGAGGTACCAGCCGCTAGCGTCGCAACAAGATGTTGCGCCCACGTATCGGCATCGCAATCAGGGTTGAGGTTCCCAGGGACAGCCAATGAACATTGTTTTCTCCCTACAGACTGACGTCGTCTTGGTCAGCAAAACATACTGATTCGTCTTTTGCTTCCTCGCGGGTTTCTTCAGACCCCTGGAAGCTCTCGCTAAACTTTGTCTGGATTTTGGCATATTTTAGGCCAGTTTTAGGCCCCAAAACCGCAAAAACATTGTCCGGGTTTTAGCATATTTTGGGCGGTGGCCATGTCTAAAGGCGGTGTCGGCACTGCAGATAATGTAAGTTCGTAATAAAAACCACGAGAAATTCGCTTTATCCTCAAATCCGCGTGTAGGTGCTCATGATAGCTAAATTGTAGCGGCAAGATATTTTATGGGATACATTTCTCCCACCATCGTGGCCATTTCTATTGAGTCTGCGAACTAAAAACTGGCCTTACTTCTCACGACTCGGATGCGCAATCTACAAGATTGACGTCTCTAATAGGCACATCAAACGGCAAGTTGCTAGCGTCCTCCAGCCCAGTCAAAAGTCTGTGGACGTGAGTCGATTACCACATATATCTGTCGATAAATCTATGTGTACCTGTCAGCAGCTAAGAATGGCCCATTCTATATTTACTTCATAGGTAGCAATTGACGTCTGTGGATAGCCATATATTGATATTGATGAGTACCTATAGACACCCATACACCCTACTGCTAATGATACCAATGGATATATACTTAACCCGGTATACATCCCCACCTGTCCAGCACGCCTCGCCCGCCGCTGCAATTCTAATCCCGCGCCGCCCATCGATTCTAGTATCAGATGGTACTCAGCACAAAGTCAAAGCGAGGGACTAAAGATAGACGTACCGTCTTCAGTGTCCTGGCATCCGGCGATGGTCATGGTACATGTCAAATGCGTTGAAATCTTCAGAATTCTCCAGGCGCACTAAGGATATCCCAGAGCTAAGCGGGAAATTTTAATGAAGGGAGAAGGACACACCATGACGTCGGGGTGTGTATGGCACCAGTACAAAAGGTTTTGGACTTCGTAGGCTGCAATAAGAGTAAGACGACATCAAAGTGAAGGTCACTGGCCACCTGGCGAGCTCACCTTTGCTGGAGACAAAGACAGTATCCACTACGCTCGCTCATCGCTACCATTTGCGAGTAGAAAACCCTGGTTATATGCGGTCTCTTTGGTGTCCTTCCAAGGCCTAGGCACAATGGCGAGATCAACGATGTCGCGACGAACACAGAGTGCTGGTAGCAGGACAAGAATCACTGAGACGAAACGACAATAGCCAGAAGGAATGGCGGGGAGACAGGCAGTAGGCACGACTAGCAAGATATCGGACCGCAGCGGTCATGGTGGTAAGAGGAAGAGAGCGTTCGGACTTAGCCGGCGCCTTACTATTCGGATTAGTTACCTGGGTGGATGCAACGACTTCTTACCACCTGCCCTGGTGCCCAGGAAATTTACCCAAGCACGCTTATAATCAATTTTTGCGAAGTTGAATCAAGATTATGACCATATGCAAGTCTGAGGGTTAACTCACGCAAGTACGTCACTCCATAAATCTCTCTACAGACCTATAGGTGTCTACGGATCGACTCGTACCTGTAGACGTCAACCCAGGCCCACAGACTTTTGACTGGGCCTCCAGTCTTAACTCTCTGCACTGTCCTCCAAACCATTTTCCAAGTCGAGTGTTACGCGCGGAGATTGGTCCGACTCAGAGCCAGTGCTCGCGCCACCACTGTCGCTCTGCGAACTCAAGGAACTTCTAAATTGAAGCGACGACGACATGGTACTTTCGCTCCAGGAGTCGTCCGGGCGTGCATGCCCTGCTGCAATGCGGCCGACCAGAATAGTTGGCACAATCCCCTAGCAGAGACGTTGTGGTCATAAAAGCTGGAATGGGTTGGATGTACTCACTCTTGTCGCGATCGCCAACTCTTCAATGTAAATTTCTGCAGCCTCACTACGAACTTCGAACACCAGCAGAACGACTATCACTGCAGAGTAGAGAGATGCGGATTCCACAAGCATCTCTATCAA
The DNA here is from genome assembly GCA_902506015.1 of Armillaria ostoyae. NCBI lineage: Eukaryota > Fungi > Basidiomycota > Agaricomycetes > Agaricales > Physalacriaceae > Armillaria > Armillaria ostoyae. Next base: position 5,011,739 of record LR732082.1, read on the forward strand.
ACTGTGATACACGCGCATTCCTGCAGCAATACCACTGACTCTCAGAATACGATAAATAATGAAAATCGTGCACCATAGCAAGGTGGCCAATATGGATGAGGAGTATAGGACGGCCCAGTTGACTCTAATCTTCTCGAGATATACAGCTTGAGGCGACATATTTTCAACAGGTCCGAAGGAGGAGTAATAAGTTATGATCCCTCTGGTGACTAGGTTCACATTAGTGCTCACAGTCGTAAATTAGGCTATGAATCCAAAGACATACTTATCGCCAAGGTAGTGCAAGCAATCAGAACGAGCACAACACACCACTTCTGACCCCAGACAATCCAGCAACGCCAGATCTATGAATACATCAGTAAGGTTCCGCAAAAAAACTGAGTCCCATACCAAAGTAGCATCAGCCAGAACTGTGCTCAGAGTCGCGTCGATCCCCATAGTCACTAGGGTCTGAGTGTCCTGAGTACACTTGGATTTGTATGTTTCCCAAAGGCATTTCCCAGCGGTGGAAAAACATAAGACGTTCTGCGCCCATCCACAGTAAAAGTTGAATGTCGCCTGGAGATACAAAATCAGGATAATATAGACAAAAATGCACCGCGGTGTTCTGTAATTCTTGTAGCTATCCCTTGAAGCTAAACGTACCAGTCAGATAGATGAATATCAGAAGAAGTGAAAAGTACGGACTGGCAGTCCATAAGGTGATGGCGACTACTCCGGTGTGTATCCCTTCGAATAACGGTCAGTTGGCTAAAATTACCTGAGCCCTCATACGAGTTTGAATTCTCTCACCGTGCGCTAATGCATTAAGCATCACCTTGTTGAGTTGCGTATCTATACCAAGAAAAATATCTTTGACCTTGGTGTCGATTAGTTCTGTCGTAGTCACGGTCCCGGGATATGAAGTTTCAGCGATCATGGGAGGATTTCGAAGACAGACGAAGGAGGTAAATTGCGTCTTGTGACCAAGTTTATCTCATTATATAGTAGTAGTACAACACAAGATCGAATCTGTGCCAAGGCACAGCCAATGTATTGAACACCTACTGTTGCACGAGGTAGGCGGCGATAACTGACATGCGAGTGGAGACAAGTATCCGTATCAAAGTAGGACAACTGGTATACGTAACTCGAAGGAGTAAGATATGTCAGGATGGAAACAAATACCTTGATGATCTGAGAAAGCCCATTGAATTCAAAGCGAAGCAATATTGTGCCACCACAAGTAGACCTCAAAGAAGAACTGTTCTATTGAGTTGGATTATGCGTTTCAGGAAGGCCGAGAAGCACAGAGCGCACTGACAAGAGAAGAACGATGTTGTACTGCAGGGACGTCTGTTAAGGTTGTACTGGTGACCGAACACGTCCTTTGTACGTTCTTTGAGGCTTTACGCGCCGATGCTGAAGGTTAACCTATAGTAGGCACCTATCTCTGACTTTCGAACACACCGTGAATTATTTCCTGACAAGACGAAGAAAGATGGTAGCTCAGTTAGTCGAGGATGGCGATGGAAGAAAGCTCTGGGAAAGATCGTCGCCTCAATCAAGGAGGCGAACTCGGATGTCGGACCGCAGTTGATCATCGCCTCTTCTCGATTTGGACGTTAACTTCTTAACGTTTCAACACTGACTCGCCAGATTCAGATTGGGCTATTGCCCTGCCCTCATAATGAATTTGTGCGTATTTTTCTGCATGATTATTGTAGTCCATATTGAAGCTGTCCCTGGTACCGCTTGTTCATTTTTCTACCTGGTATGGACACGGCTGGTGAGATGAGATAAGTATAGACCGTGATCCACTGACTACTAAGACCGAGGTGAAGCTGATTCGATCTATCATAAGGGGGTTGAGGTTATGTCCTTTCCATCTGTCAGTAACCGGGCACGAGTACCCATAACCGTGCTGTCGAAACTCGAGAGCTCGCTATTTTGACGGTCGCGGCTATGGTATGTATTGCTCAGGAAATTACTTGGTGGTTGATGGTAGAGTGCAATGCCTTCGTGGTGAATTGGTGGCGAATCATTTCCGGTCTATATGTGAGTCATGCTTCTAAGTATATTTGGAACCAATGCATTGGTTCTACAGTCACCAAGAAAGTTTACAACCGAAAACGAGTGGTAAAAGTCGAAACAAATCCAGTAATCTTGCACCCTGTCCGAGTCAACGAAATTTAGGTCAGACATCCTCCAATTTTAACTTCATGTACCAACAAAGGCGATGGTTCAATCTCGGCGACAGACGGGTCGGTCTGTGGGTCGCATCGTTCGAGATCTTTGTGGTCTCTTTGCCCTCGCAAGCAACAATGCCGACCATCGTGTGGTCTGTATTTGTAAGCACCATTATTCTCGACCTACCTCCAAGCCCTCTTCTAGATCATGGGTCGACTCGGTCGAGATGGCCCATTCAGTGCTCCTGTCACTGTCATCCTGTGTGCTCGGACGAGCTCTGAACTGAAGCGACGATACTGTACTTCCGGTCCAGGAGTCGTCTGGGCGTGCATGCCCTGCTGCAACACGACCGACCAGAATTGTAGGTATGATTCCCTAGAAAAGACGCATTTATGACCTGAAAGCTAAAAGTCGAAACAGATTAGACGCACTTTCGTCGCAATTGCCAATTCTTCAATATAAATTCCAGCCACCTCATTGCGAACTTCGAACATCAGCAAAACGACTAGCACAGCAGAGTAGAGAAATGCGGATTCCACAAGCATCTCTATCACTCTCTGATATACGAAAGGTGAACTTCAACATAAAACGCGTAATTGGAGACCTTGTATCGGCAAGTAATCCATGACATAGCGATCGCATCCAGTAGGTGCTATAGGGCCTACAACAAGGCCCTTATTATCCAACATGGTCACAGATCCAAAGCAGCCTCCGTTCCCCTGTTCTTCGGCGCGTTAGCTCCCTTTTCGCCCTTGTGCTCACAACCATCAGTCATCCCTGCAACCTTTATTGTCCGTAGTATGCATACTTGCCCTGTAGTTACAGTGCAAGCCGGTATGCAGATTCTCCTGTAACTACAGGACGGTGGCGCTGACAGATGCGCTCTGCATACCCAAGAAACGCAGTCTGCATACTCTTTTCACATTAGTCAAGCAAGCACGTTTTCTTGACAGTGGCGATGTTCGGCAGGCTGCAGGTGCAAGGGCAGGAAGGGCAATTTTTTGACAGTGGTGGATACAGGACTGAGGGGAATACGAGATAATGCTAAATGCGTCGCTATGTACCTGGACACTGATTAGGGCTCAGGAAAGGAGCAGGGCATGGGGGCAGTCCAGGACGACATCAAAATATCGGGAATTCTGCACAAAATCGAAAAATTAGCATTGTTTATATGAAGAAATAGCAGTACAAAAAACAACGATTTATTGCGATTTATTGGTGATTTTTTTGTCTTTTTCCAGTGCGTCATCGTCGTGGCCCACGACGACAGAGAGCAGGCGGCCTGCGAATGGAGACGGGCCGGTTGGAGCGTCGTAGTAGCAGAGCGGATGTCTCATTCTTTGTGCATCCCTCCAGCAACAGGTCCGGATTTTTTTGTTTTTAACCCTTACAATGAGCCTTAATCATGCCCCCCAAGTCATTTCAAGGCTCTTCAACGCTACAATGTGAAACCGGAGGTAGCCGGTCCTTACAAAGGCCAATCTCGACCAGTTTTTGCTGCCTCGCAAGGCTTCCTCTATGCCTACAAATAAAATTACTGCGCAGTATTAGTTATATAGATTCACTGAGTTATCAAAAAAAAAACTTGAAGCCAACAACTTGCTAGAACGTGCTAAAAACCAAAATTTGCACATCGCGATCCATTTGCAGATTGTGATCACCCATAGAATCAACATCATACTTTTGGGGTTGGCCGGCACCGTGGCACGGCTGGATTCCTCTGGCAAATTCCATAGGTTGAAAGACATGGACTTGAATGTTCTCAGCACCCAGGAAGACTTGAATAGTAAGAGACGTCGCTGATGGTAATTTCCTTCCTGCTGCGAGTACCTTATTCGTTCCCTTAGTGATTGTTACACAAAAAATACATTCAAGAAGGGAATTCAATACAATGAAAAGTATCTACAGTAATGAAAGTAGGCGACGATTTAGATACCAAGAATATGTAGTAACACATATGTATATACAGACTGAGCGAGCACTGATAAATGCTTTCCAAGAAATGTCAATATAAAAGCGCCTACCTGCGGCGCTTCGTAGGCACATGCTGTTGAAGAAGTGCCTGAATGGTCCGATCTACGTCCGCGACCATCAGTAGCCACTGGGATCGCTCCTCTCCGAGCTGCCCCCACCAGAATAGACCAAACAGGATTGTAATTATCCCATTCTGCCCCCCTTTCCGAAGACATGTGAGTGGCTTAGAATAGTCAGAGATAGGAAGCCCAATGGCAGTTTGTCTCCAGATGGGCTGCAAAGTGTTCCACCAGGCCATCATACACTTAGCGAACCCACGAGAATCGGAAATAAGGGGGGGTATGTCAAATGAACGTGTACCGTCTAGCCAAGTCGTCAGAGTTTTAGGTCGTATCTTAGACGCCGGGAGTTTTCCCTGGACCTTGATGTTAGGCATATGACGAATCTAGTATTGATATGAATGACGCACCGAATTTAGCTCACGGCTCATACAGGTCTCGAAAGTATACCAGTTCTCTAGCAGTGCTGCCCATTCTTGCCCCAGCGCTGGATCCTTCATTGTTTCGAAGCTGCGAACTTGCCAACTAGGAGGGCCTTGATCGGTACTTGAGAGAGTAGTAACTTCCTTCGGGCCTGTAGGTTTATGTGCCCGAGCCTGGCGCATCATACTACAAGTTGATGTGTCCGATGCTCCAACAGCTGTTGCCGAGGTACTCGTACCTATCTGAGGGTTCTCAATGGCAGCAGTTGGATTGGTATTGTTCGGAAGGGTAACAACAGCCACTGGAGCTGCAGCAGCATGTGGAAGAGGTGTATATGAGGCGAGAACTGGCAATGGCGTCTGAGGATTATTTGATATAGTCGGCGAATGATTAGACACAAAGTCAAGCGTTGCGCTGGATGGTGACGCCGCAGAATGTGACAAGTCAGAATCGAACAAGAAGGGAGAGTCGCTAGGTGCGGATGCACTGGAAGATGATTCCCGGATGAAGTTGTCTACGAAGCTAAGGGAAAACGAATCTGACAAGTTAGATGCATTTGTGTCAGGGCTACCAGACTGCGACCACAGATCCATGAAAGATGCATCTGAATATGGGGGCAGATTTTGCTCAGCAGCGGTGGATGTCTCTGCTGGGAGTACAGAGTTGCCTGAGGCTGAAATATCGGAAAACTCCCAGTCCGGCGGTAAAAAGTTGGCAAAGCTATCGAGCCCCTCTGGCATGCTGAACATGGATAGAAGCTCTGCATTTGAAAGAGGCTCAGTACACTGCTGAGCATTCGATGGCGCCGTGTATGAGGGAAGCAGAGGATTTGGCAGCGGCTCCACATTCAGACGCACCTCAGGGTTTGAATGGCTTGAAAGCGGCTCCGCGATCGGCAACGGACTCGGGAGCTCGGATGTATTAGGACCGGCATTTTGGGTGTGAGCTGAGTTGGAAGTTTGTGGCTCCGAATCAACATCCATTGGGTGCAGCGCAGCATACACATCTGGCCACAAATCAGATGTCGTCAACATCAGTGACTTTGATGATAACGTACGTTCCACATTTCTCATGTGAGCTACTAACGGTGCTCCAAAGTACTCACTGGAGCCCCGCTTATCTCCTGGCACGCCGCCGGGTACCATGCCTAACTCAGCAACATTGTCAAACCAATCAAAGAATTGAGCGCCGGACTCCAAGTCTGTGCCATAGTTCCAGCTGCGACAACGTCAATCTCTGCCTATACCTCGATATAACAACAAATGTACCTGCTACTTTGCAACTTTCCAGATTCCGGGTTTATACCTGCGCCGATTATGACGAAGCCCCAATCCGAGAGGGCGACTAGCTGGTTAAAGATATTCCTAAGCTCAGCACCTATCCCTTTCAGTACACTGCCAGCAGGTTAGTTTGTCATATAAATTATTACTTCGACTGAAACGACGTACAGAGCCTTCTGCTCTGGAGACAGATGAATGTTTCCAGGACTGACACCTTTCAGTTTTGCGATCAGCTCCTTCTCCTCTACGACGTCTTTTTTGATCTCGTCCTGTATTTCTGGTGTCGCGTTCTCCCACTCTTGCTGCGTGAACTCTTTGACCAATGGGAGATCATTGATGCGGACCCCTCGTCTCTTCGCCTCGTCTTTGACCTTCGGCGCAACCAACGAGTCGTAGTATCTGTTTGAAAACTTTTGGACGGCTTGGCCAGCATGCTTTCGGCCGATGTCCAATTTTACTAACGTCCTCCGCGATTCGACCTGGTTAGGTTTGTGGTTTTGATACCAGCGTCCGAGTTGCTGTCAATTCATTATTAGGATATCTGGTAACCGAAGAAATAGAATGCTTACCCCCTTCCTCCTCTTCAATTTCTTATCCAGCCTTCTCCTCTCCTCCCTGGTTACACGTACAATCTTGCATCCAGCCAAACAAAGCTGCGGACCAAGATCCAGTACACCTTCAACCATCTTGGGATATTTTGATCCAGGAGGGGAGTTGAACACCCCAATCAACTCGGGTGGTGTCAACCTGGCATCCCCGACTGGATCGAAAAACTTGTTATGATACACGACCACCCACCGTCGCGTAAAGTCCTTTCTCGTCTTGCCAAAAAATGCCGTTGTCTCTCCATTCGACGACGAATCCACATATTCGTCCATGCCGGCCTCTAGAAACAACTGCTGATCAGGATTGGTCCACCGCTTGTTACTCTTTTCGTCTTCAGACTCTGAAGAGTCCTCGTCATCATCTTCGTCCGGGATATCACCTTTGTGTTCCGATGCTTCGCTTGAATCATCTCCGAACGCTTCGCCTGAAGGACCTGCGAACGCTTCGCCTGAAGGACCTCCGAACGCGTCGCCTGAAAAGAATCCCGCCGCAGCCAAGCTAGACAGAAAATCGGTCATGTCTGATAAGGACGCTGCACTACCGAATGGCGGAGGAGTGACGGCTTGAGCTGACATCTCAGAAGACGTGAACGGGGGTACTGGAAGCATCGCAGTGAAGATACTCGACATTCCGTTGGCTGGTAGGACTTCAGAGACTGCATGCAATGGTGCCCGGGAAGCAACCCGTCCTGATTTTGCATTTCCAGGTATTTTTGATCGAGGGCGAGCATTGGTTCTGGCTTTTGGCTTTGCTGAAGTCCCCATCTGAAAGTCCTCTATATTAGCAGCATTCCCAACGCGTTAGAACGATGTAAAAGCTTACGGTGAGGCCAATATCACTGGAAATGTTTCCGCTTGACCACCTAAGAATAGTTTTTTTGTCTGACAAGGGAGAAAAGCGAAAATGCGGTTTTGATGGCTTTTGCTGGCTGGCACCTGATCTGTCATTTTTGACTGCACTGTACAGAGTCGGATTTACTGGAGTATGCATACTCCTCTGTTGATATAAATGCCTTGATGCTCTCCGTTCCACATCATCCCATTCTCGCTCACTATCGACCAGCACTCTCAGTTCTCAGTTCTACATTCTCCATGACACACTTTACCCAAGACCAGCTCGTCGCGGCCCTTGCGGCCCTTGGTATTTCGCCGCCGCACGCGGAAGGTATGTTTGTCAAACTTCTTAAATCAACATATTCTGACCTTACTGTTCAGCACCAGTTCGTCCCGACACGCACGGTAATACTTTGGCGGAAGCTGCTACTGGGGCACTACACAGTTTCTTTTGTTACAACTGCTCCCACCCAAACGTCATTCCAGTGTCAGCTATCCCCACCATGACAGCGGTTCCTCTTGCTCGCTCAAGGAACCCTGTCCCGCCAGTGTCTGCTGCTGCCACGAGGGATTCGTCTTCTCCTACGCAGGCCCTGACCACTCACTGCCCTATCGTTGCACCCATTGCGCAGCGCGCACCAGTAGCCTCGTCTTCAGCCGTTCCTTCTGGCCCTCTCCCTCAAAATTCGGCCGATGTCCAGCCAGTCGGCGTTGCCGCAGGTACTCTCTCTGTTGGGCCTGCCTCCTTCTCTACTTCCCCGACTGTCAGACCGGATGGTCCCTGGTATGTCGTATCGAAGGGCCGCTCTGTTGGCGTCTTCAAGGGGTGGTAAGTACTCTTTACTCTAATCTGAATGCATGCTTATTTTCCCCCCATCTAGGCAGAATGTAAGTAGTCTTGTGACAGGTGTCGGCCGTGCATGCTTTTTTCGTCATCCAAGCCGTGCATTGGCTCTGGCTGCGTTTAATGAGGCTCTCGCCAATGGTTCCGTGGAGATTCTCTGAATGGCCCCGAAAAGCACACTTTCTTGGACCCTTTCAGCTGTAGTCTCCATGCTAATTTTCATTGGTAGTTGCGGCTATAAGTTTTATGCACATAGTTGAATCACGCTCCTTACAAACATCCACTCCTTAGCTGTTTCTTTTTTTTAAAGTTATTTTTCGCAGTACATATTCATTACTCTTTACTATTACCCTTCCCTCCCCTTCTTGTCGTACTCCTCCCAGGGCTTAGTCGCCCAATATACTGTTTGTCACCCCGAATTACATGACATGAGAACCACAGAATGTATCAGCCTAAGAATAACGCGCAACAACTCGAATCACGTACTCCTCCCCGATAAATGCAACGAGTTTGCTATTTGCACCACGAACAAGCACGACGGACCGGCTTTTACGGACCGAGACATCAGATGTCCCCACCTTTCCGTTACCACACTGAGTAATCTATCAATATTCAAAGAAGGGAATCTAAAACGCGACTCATTTCCCAGCGTCGATGGGTAGGGAAACAAGGGGTCAATGTCGCTGACAACATCATTTATATTATTTTCTTCTGAATAATGATGAGCGCATATCAATGATAGATTGAGAAGGCGACTACTACTTAGTTTCGACGATGACGTCAGATCCAAATATAGCTGATCATGATCGCTTTCGCCTCTCTATTACGAATACGAGTATGCATACCCAACACCGGTATGTATACTGTAAAAACCTAGAGTTTGCATACTCTGACAATCACTGGCTGCTCCACTCCCAACCTCTGGCTGTAATCCAAGAAATTGACATTGAATGTCTTGCAGGAAGCAGGTCGATGGCCACGCATATTCAAGCATCGGATTGTACTTTTAGGCAGAAGAAGATAGCATACTCTTGTTGCCAGCCCATACTTCTAACCTATGACTTATGTACCCTCCCCATCATGTAGCAGTACCAGCCCTCGCTAGAAGCGAATTCGACCTCGCCTTGTCACCGCTCTTCATCATCGCTGAAGTTACCTCTGCTCTCCAGCGTAAAACGTGCTCCATGGTACTATTTTTGACAGGAAAGATGTCGCCTTCAGTGGAATTGGTCTCTTTGCTATGTCTGGAGGTCGATGAAGTCAATGTTGAGTGGTTAAGTTCCCGGCCGATTTTCGCAATTCTTCCTCCACACGCATCCATCCATCCTTCGAGGACCTGGAAGTATTCATTAGTCACTACTAAAGATAGAGTTCACGAACATGTATGACTCGCAAAGACTGTACACTATCCAAATAGCGAATAAACCCTATGAAACGTCGGTCCATCACGGAATCGGGGTATTCAGCGACAAAGATGCGCAGGAATCCTCGCCACCAGACCTCCAAATAGCCACCATATATTGCATTTAGGTACTCCTCGCGATATCGAGCGAGAAATCTCTCCTTTGTGATATCCAGGGTGAATTTGCTGTCGAGGGTGCGAATTATCCTTGAGTGATCCTGCATTGATCTAGGGTATGACAGTATGTGAGACGTAGTTGTAAAAATATGTTAAAGGGTTCATACATGATTTAAGACCTAAAGAGAGGAGAGAGGTGTGATTCTGTCATCCCAGAGTCGTGGAGATGGGAGGACAATGTTAAGAGGATCTGTGTGGGAATCTGAACCGTAAGGAGTGGGCATTTATATAGACATCGTATAGCAGAATTTATTCGGTCTTAAATGTATGGTGACTGCCATGGCTGACATGCAATTGCAATTTCGACTCATTTGAAAGAGATTCCGGCTGTTAGTGTATATTCCAAACACATTTATTTCGATGAGGTGAGACTGTCATACGAAAAGATGAAAATGGTATAAGCTGTACCAATTGATCACGGTCACAACTTGGACCGTCTTCTCTCACTCTCATGGCACCACCAAAAAAATATCTTACTTTGGAAGCCAAGCAACAGTCGATCCGTGACAAAAGCAAACGCTATTATGAGAGGTACGCTATCACGAAACCCAAGCATATTTCATTTATCATTGTACGAAGGCATAAGCACGAGATTCATCGCCGCAGGGCTGCCTACTATGATGCTCGACATGGGAAGAAATCTAGGTATGCACTAGTTGATATGTATAAATTTTAACTCGCTCTCACCATTGCACATCACTAACAGGCGCTCTGAATCTCATTCTGGTGCAAGGAAACGGAGTCATGTCAAGAGAGTCGGCAAAGACCAACGCACTTGAAATCCAGACTATAAGGTACTAACGTTCCCTTCAGTATCTAGTCTTCTACACTACACTTATGTTAACTAAACAGCAGAGCAACTGTACATTATCCGAAATCTACAAAGGTCAAGCTGGCGTCTCCTCCTCCGCCTCCTCCTCCTCCACCTGCTGATGTGTTTCCCAAACTCAGCAGCGAGGCCAAGGTTCTTCAGGATGACTTCAACTATTTCATTGGAGGCGTGTCGCTCACAGGCTTTGTAAAGCACCTCTTGAAAAAATATTTCAGATCGGACTCCAAGCACCAAGGACAAATCGCCGTATTCGTAGAACCTCTGGATGAATTGTACCGATTTCAGAAGAGCTATGGATGCATCGTTGCGCAATCCCTGAGGATCGAAGGACCAAGTGCTAGACATCTTGCACTAGAGCAAGAGGGTCAATTGATTGGAAGAGCGGTCGAGTGGGTAGAGGATATCTGGCATTGTGCAATTGATGGACTGGGCAACTTAAGACTTGCATACAACAGGAAACTGATGGCGTGGCAAAGGAGGGTATAATTAAATATTGTCACTACACAAACGCAAGCTCCTGGCTGTCATACTTAACCTGCAAACTATTGAGGCCAATCATTGCCTCGCATAAAATATCCTCTAGCCAGTATATCAGCTGCCCAATGGGCGCTAAAATGGTCTGAACGTAAGCCATCTCTTTTCCAACTCCCGCTAAATTCAAGACCGCATGCTCGTATTCCCGTGCTGAATTTTCAAGTGTAGAAAGTCGAGTAATAGTGTTGTCGATGAGACTCCGAAACCCACGGGGACGTCTTGAATTAATGGTACTGAGATATTCGTGGTATATGCTCTCAGCAAAAGCGTCGCGGACTGTTTTCGGTTAGTAGGCTGAATCTCCGTCCTAGACGCTCAAGTTGGTCCAATGTTGCAGCCAACTCGGAGCTACGCCTACAAACAATGTTCAAACCGGCTAGCCTGACAGTATATTGACACGTACTGCGTATGGGTTTCTCTGGCATTGACCTCAATATCGATATTACGTGCTGCCCGTCGAACCAAGGGCTCGAGACATCTAGATCCGTGTTCAGGACCATGAAATGAAGAGGTGTCATGCCACTTACCCTTTTGACTTTTTTTTGGCTTTTTTAGCAACGGCTTGGTAGGTGTCGTGCCGACGTTTGTTGATGTCAAGCTGATGTCTGAGAATCTTGATTAGCAAACTGTACTCTGGAACCGTTTTTGACTGACTTTTGATAGCTTCGATGACTGCTGGCATTGTGAGCAGCTCTACGCTCCTCTTCACTTTTGGGCGTGTGTTGTGAAACCATAGCAATGACTGAAAAGAAAGGATACTGTCAAACCGAACAATGGACGATGTATGTCAAGGGCACATGAGAGACACTCTGCATACTCCAGCAAGGGATATAAGAACGGTGATTACGTGCCGTCAGTATGCATACTGCGTTGCGGTATGCAGAGTGGACTGTCTTGGTATGCATACCGTCGAAACGAGGATTATGCAGACCGAGTGCTCTTGAAGTATACATACTCGCAGTGGATTGGTATGCATACCAAGGTCGAAACGAGGATCTCTGAAAAGTATAAGACTAGGACGATCACAATAAACCACTTACCAAAATGTCTATTGACTTGCGGTACGTTACTTTTGTGTTTTGTGATTCCTACTGACAAGCGATGGCCTTAGCGTGACCATGAAGCAGCGGGGAATTTCTCAAGCCGTACCTCAATCTGTATCGTAAGGCGAAAGCCGAAGCGAGCCTTAATCCTGGTGTCTTTGCCAGATTTCAGTCCCGCATATGGGAGCTGTGGCAGGCTCGCTGGCGACCAGAAATGAAACCTTTAGCGGATTCAGAGGAGAGAAGGATGTTCGAGCCATGGAATAAAGACGTCGCCAAAAGGTAAGCTTGCATGTCGTACTGCTTATTAGTTCGCTGAGGTTTCATTCAAGGATCTTCTATTGATTGTTCATGCATACGCGATGTGGGATTGCTTCTACAGTAGACCGAAGGGAGTCGGAGTGAAAAAGAAGAAAACAGTTGTGTACAGCAGATCCAAGCGTACTGACGAATCCATTGGTGCACGGCGCAGTAGTAGAGTACCCAAGCCGACCAAACGCGCGGATGCTAGTAGCGAATAAGATTGTTGTCATCTGTTTTCCAATAGCTCCTAAACGGGCTTCTCTAAGACCGTCAAGCATGAGAGTTAGACATGAAGTTTGTTCTGGTCGTCTTCGTGTTTCTAGTTCTCGGAGAAGTATCATGTTCTTATTATCCAAGCTATACTGAGCATTCTGCATAGTCCTGACAGGTGCTGGTGTTTTTAAAGAACGACGTTACAAAGGCGAAGCCTCAACACAACATCTCCTGTCCAACAATGCTTAACTACCGTCCTAAGAAGCATGGACAGGCACGTCCAGCCAGGGAATTCAAAGAGAAAGACAGGACGATGAACCGGCCCCCCCACCCACAGCTGGACCATTATCAGCATACTCGATTTAGTTTGAAGGGGACCAGCACTCGATCAAGTGCATGCACTACGACACTTTCGCTCCCTTCACTAGGACTACACCGTCCTTCGACAGCCGTAGAGCATCCTCGCTTTGCGCCGGAACTGCTCCCATCGTCTTTTTTGGATCCAGACTATGCACCATCTGCTGAACTGCTAGGTGGGGATGAGGAA